>CM042396.1:28320528-29058028 GCA_023634145.1 Thymallus thymallus
GTGGACATAGATACTTTTGTACCTGTTTCCTCCAGCATCTTCACAAGGTCCTTTACTGTTGTTCTGGGATTGATTTGCACTTTTTGCCCCAAAGTACGTTAATCTCTTGGAGACAGAATGCGTCTCCTTCCTGAGCAGTATGATGGCTGCGTGGTCCCATGATGTTTATACTTGCGTATTATTGTTGGTACAGATGAACGTGGTACCTTGAGGCATTTGGATGAACCAGACTTGTGGACGTCTACAATTTTCTTTCTGAGGTCTTGGCTTCTTTGGATTTTCCCATGATGTCGAGCAAAGAGGCACTGAGTTTGAAGGTAGGCCTTGAAATACATCCACAGGTACACCTCCAATTAACTCAAATGATGTCAATTAGCCTATCAGAAGCTTCTAAAGCCATGACATCATTTTCTGTAATTTTACAAGCTGACCCACTGGAACTGTGATATAGTGAATTATGATAATAATAATCTGTCTGTAAACCATTGTTGTTAGAATTACTTGTGTCTCTCTCTCTCTCTCTCTCTCTCTCTCTCTCTCTCTCTCTCTCTCTCTCTCTCTCTCTCTCTCTCTTCTATCTTCCTCAGACATACACATGCATATGCACATGAGCAGTTTACAGATTACACAATAAATAGCTTTCAATGTCATATCACCGACAGAGGAATTGTTGGAGGTTCTGTGCCTGGGGGGCGGCTGGCAGTTCCTCCGGCACTGTTGAGAATTTACGGTCTTCCTGCTAATTCTGAACCAAGGTGATCTGTTCTCGGTCTCAGACTGAAATTGATTTGAAGTAATGCTTTCTCTACCTCCCCACATAAGTCTTCATTAGCCAATCCCCATGACCCACACTAAACCCACATCATTACCCCCCCCCCCCCCCCCCCCCCCCCCCCCACAGCCACCATCAATATACCACACAGCCATCACCAATATACCCTGCTGTCCTGTGGGCTGTGGCCGGCAGGTAGCCTCACACCAGTCCAGCTTTAATGTAGATTCTGTCACACAGCTTAAACACTGCACCAACTCATTGCCATTCACTCAGCCTTCCCGCTCACATCCCTCCCTCCTTCCATCCCTCCCTCCCTTTGTCATCCAAATGCATTTTGTGCACCTAATACCATTAGGGGTGTCCATATCTCAGGCCCTTTTCTAATACATGAAAAAAGGGGTTCTTATATTGAGGGAATTTGTTAGCGGGCCTCATCTCCTTTCTCATTTCACAGTTTTCCCCCAGTGGAAAAAAAAAATCTAAAACAGGAAACAAAACAAACATTGAGGATCTCAAAAGGCAGCCAAGCGTGAATACAAATAACTAAGCAAGAAAAGGGGTCTCTGGGGTTCTGATGCACTACAACATGTTTTGATTCATTCTGAAGGATGTGGTGTTGGATGGAATCAGTACCCTGATGACATCACCCTAGGCAGTTTCCTCTCCTACATGTGGTAAACATACAGATGTGCACCTTTGTCTGCCAGATTGCAGATTGGTGAAACAATAGAGCGAAGCTGGAGTTCATATCAGCTGATCATGATTACCACAACTGGCCATAACCTTTGCTTCGTTATCATCTTCAACACACACACACATGCACACATGCACACACGTACGTACACACACACAGTACACACATACATCCTATAACAACTTGTTTTGTAGTATCCCTGACTGAAGCGTCCTGGTTCTGGGTTTTTGTTCATACAATACACTAACACTAAGCTGGAGTGGGACGCAACATTCTATACTCAGCCACTAATCCCTGTTGACTTCCTGTAACGCCATTTATAAGACAGGAACACAAATCTCAAAGCCCTCAAGTCTAGATCACACACACACTGACACACACAGACAAATACACACACACAAAGACATAGACACACACACACACAAGCACACATACACACACAAACACCCAGGAGGCATCAAAAGGACATCTTTTCATTGCCACATTATGTTGGTAAAGCAGCCAACCAGACACCATAGAGGTGGACGGCCATGTCTGCACACTCCCGATATGCAGTCTGAATACAGTATTGAATTACCACGAAGTCGATTTTAAAATGCAGCCCACACTTTAACAAAATATCTTCTTCTACCTTTTACTTCGCAAAAGTTACCTTGATTGTTAGATACTATCGAAAAAGTGCTTGTAACTTTGAAAATAGTTCAAGCCTGATTCTCTGCCCCCGTGGTCCCGTACGAGCAGAGTCTGTGCAAATGTTAATTAAAACACAGAGCCAAAAGTTGTATGTAAGAGAAACTTTGAATCCAATCATGAATCTAAGATAGATTTCATTAATAATTGAAAATACAGAGAAAAAGCTTGCTGAGGAATGCGCTGTCTACCATGTATGCTGCTTTTTACTTCAATCAAAGTGAGTATGTGTTTCAAGGCACTGCGCGGAAATCAAATCAACAAGCTCTCCAATACCAGACAAGACACTTGTGGATGTACGTACCAACAAGTATGGCAGACAACCAAGGCATAAACATTGCATTGTTGATAGATATAGAAGGAGAGGAAAATTACAGTGTATACATTATTTTCAAATGAAAGAGGGATACCTCTCCAAAGTTAATGTCACTACACTCTCAGAAAAAAAGTGCTATATGTCCCCATAGGAGGACCCTTTGAAGAACCCTTTTTGGTTTCAGGTAGAACCATTTTGGTTCCAAGTAGAAACCTTTAAGAGTGTATACACCAGCCTTCAACCACAAGAGAGAGTGTGCATGTATTCATGCGTGTGTATGTGTGTGAGAGAGAGAGAGAGAGAGAGAGAGAGAGAGAGAGAGAGAGAGAGAGAGCATTAAAGTTTGGGAGAGTGGGAGTGGGAGAGTTGCCTTTGTGCTGCTTTATCAATCACTACATACATTCAGTCTGAAACTGCCATCCTAGAAGTTGTGACTTCATACATTCAGTCTGAAACTGCCATCCTAGAAGAGGTGACTTCAAAATGAGCGGCATTGTACAAAACTAATTTATCAGGGATTGGATCGGCTCTAACATATCTAATCAAGTTGATAACGTCATAATGTAATGGCCCAACTCATCGGCTTCTGGAACCAATCAGAATGATCAGAATGTGGATGGCTAGCCTGGCAAGAGGGAGAGAGAAACAGAATGAAGATTTGTGAAATCCTTATTTTTTACGGTTCATGTTTGTGGCGAAGGCAGCAACACCATGGGTCTGAGATTAAATAGGGGTGAACACAACTGTCAGGTCTGCCACAGCAGGACCACATCAAGACCATGGAGAGCCAGAGAAGATCACATTCAGACCATGGAGAGACAGAGAGGACCACATCAAGACCATGGAGAGACAGAGAGGGCGACATCAAGACCATGGAGAGACAGAGAGGGCGACATCAAGATCATGGAGAGACAGAGAGGACCACATCAAGACCATGGAGAGACAGAGAGGGCGACATCAAGACCATGGAGAGACAGAGAGGGCCACATCAAGACCATGGAGAGACAGAGAGGGCGACATCAAGACCATGGAGAGACAGAGAGGGCCACATCAAGACCATGGAGAGACAGAGAGGGCGACATCAAGATCATGGAGAGACAGAGAGGACCACATCAATACCATGGAGAGACAGAGAGGGCGACATCAAGACCATGGAGAGACAGAGAGGACCACATCAAGACCATGGAGAGATAGAGAGGATCACATCAAGACCATGGAGAGACAGAGAGGGCGACATCAAGACCATGGAGAGACAGAGAGGGCGACATCAAGATCATGGAGAGACAGAGAGGGCGACATCAAGACCATGGAGAGACAGAGAGGATGACATCAAGACCATGGAGAGACAGAGAGGGCGACATCAAGACCATGGAGAGACAGAGAGGATGACATCAAAATCATGGAGAGATAGAGAGGATCACATCAAGACCAGGAGAGACATAGAGGATAACATCAAGACCAGGAGAGACAGAAGTTTGGGCGGAAAAACAGACAAAAGGGAAGGAAAACTGATGCTACCTCCCTCTCCTACTAAGGTGTGCAAATTGAGGAGCAAACTGAACTGAAGTGGAATTTCCACTACAGAAAAACAGACAGAGACAGAAATAGACAAAAAAATCATCCTTCAGGGTCATATGAACAGGGGTAACAGAGGTAACAGGGGTAACAGGGGTAACAGAGGTAACAGGGGTAACAGAGGTAACAGAGGTAACAGGAGTAACAGAGGTAACAGGGGTAACAGAGGTATGATAACAGGGGTAACAGAGGTAACAGGGGTAACAGAGGTAACAGGGGTAACAGAGGTATGTTAACAAGGGTAACAGAGGTATGATAACAGGGGTAACAGAGGTAACAGGAGTAACAGAGGTAACAGGGGTAAAAGAGGTAACAGAGGTAACAGGGGTAACAGATGTATGGTACCAGGGGTAACAAAGCATACAGGGGTATCGTAATAGGGGTGACAAGGGTAACAGAGGTAATGTGACAGGGGTAACATCTGTAACAGGGGTAACATCTGTAACAGGGGTAACATATGTAACAGGGGCGAAATAGGTTGGTGAGGAAGCGGTTGTGCAATGGGTGCTTAGTTCAACTAGCTCTCAGTCTCACTTCAGAATTAGGCATTCTTCCATGTTACTCAAATGTCAAATTTTGAAGTTGTTGTAAACTAAGTGTTTAAGGTTAAGTTTAGGCATTAACTCAAAATTTTTAAGGTTAGGACTAAATTTAGGCATTAACTCCTAAATCTTAAGGTTAGGCATTAACTCTGAAGGGTTAAGGTAAGGGTTAAGGTTTGGGATAAGTTTAAAACAAAAATCCCTAGCACTTGATTTGAACTTACAACCTTCAGAATCCAATGCAGATGCTTATGGCTAGCCACCATCCCTGCCCACAACACTCTAGCAAAACCAAACCCACTTGAAGGAAACAGCGCTCACTGTTGCCCCTAGTGGCCAGTTTTCACTTCATCTTCCGACGTCCTCAGACATGGATGGATGTCGAATACTGACTTGTATCACCGGGTGTCCTGGTGGGGTTAGTGTAGTACAGTAGTGGTAGTATAGTACATTACAGTAGTAATAGGTAGTAAGCAATTATGAAATTATTATTGGTGACACTTTATGATGGACATGATTAAGTTGTCACCTGTAGTGACAGTTTTAGAGAGGTCAATAAAGGACATAAAGTCTGTTTCAGAACTCCACAACAGCTGTTGGTGCAACAGATACAAGTATCAACCGATACACTTTGCCTTAACAATCTGCTATGGTATACACTACAATACCCCTCCTTTTAAATATTGCAATGCAATAACCTATAGCGAGATCTAACTGTATGAGTCAGACCTGGTAACATTGTCCATGAAATCAATGCTCAAACAGATACTGATTGCTCTCAGACAAACAAATCAATAAAGTCTGAAAGGGAATGGATTCCTTTCTGTTGTCTATGCTGCCCAACTGTTTATACATTCACTTGCACGCTCACACAGACACAGACATAAAGACAGACACACATACTTTATCCCCCACACATAAACACAAACGCTGTGAACCACACAGAATACACCACACCAGCCAATGGCGGAATCAAGTGAAACAGGCAACAAACTTCTTGTTTATAAGGAGAGATTTAGGTATACTTATAATACTATGAGGTTTATGGGGCAAGAGGATCACAGTGATGAATTTAATTCCATTGGCCTTCCTAATGAATAGATAATTATTTGGATGCT
Organism: Thymallus thymallus; assembly: GCA_023634145.1. NCBI lineage: Eukaryota > Metazoa > Chordata > Actinopteri > Salmoniformes > Salmonidae > Thymallus > Thymallus thymallus. Next base: position 28,326,239 of record CM042396.1, read on the forward strand.
GGCGAAAAAGACCAAAAGTCATAATCTCCTTCCAATTTTCAAATTTTTTTCTGTAAAATTCAAATTAAGGCAAGTCTTTGAATTGTGAGCCTGTTTGTATTTGTTGGGATAACACAGCAGCATTTATTATCCCATACCTGGAGGCCATTTCTTGTCAACTGAAGGCATTTACACATTAGGTTTCTAACTGTCACCATACCCATCTAAAGGAATTTCAGTTATTTCAAATTGAAAGCACTATCATTGGCAAAGTTAGTAGTTGTATGAATGAGGATCAGTGGTAGAGACATCATTGAACTCGCCTGCACATTCATAATAATTTGCCGAGTGATGAAGATATCTTAAGAAAGTGTTGAAACCGGCCTCACAGTCAAATGGCTTTAAGCTATATTTACTCTGTTAATAGACAAAGGTGTCCATTTTATCTTCAAAAACCACAGCTTTAAATGCCATTCAATTTCCCAAAAGAAATGCAGTCATTTGCCTTCCGTGTGACAGGAAGTAATCTATAATTACCGGGATTACTGGTGAGCACCATGATTACTGTAATTCAACTGCAGTGGTCAGAAGAACTCACAGAGAAAGTGCCCACTCTGGAAAAGACAGGTTTTAATATACTGAACAAAAATATAAATGCAACATGTAAAGTGTTGGTAGCATGTTTCATGAGCTGAAATAAAATATCCCAGAAATGTTCCATACGCACAAAAAGCTTATTTCTCGCCAAGATAATCCATCCAGGGCCTCCCGAGTGGTGCAGCGATCTAAGGCACTGCAGCGCAGTGCAAGAGGTGTCACTACAGTCCCGGGTTCGATCCCAGGCTGTATCTCAGCTGGCCGTTACTGGGAAACTCATGAGGCGTTGCGCAATCGGCACAGAGTCATCCGGGTTTGGCCGGCTGGGATGTCCTTGTCCCATCGCGCCCTAGCAATTTCAGTGCCGGCCAGGCATATGCACGCCGACTTCGGTTTGAGGGAGCGTGCCATAACATTGTTTTAGAGAATTTGGCAGTATGTCAAACCGGTCTCACAATCGCAGACCATGAGTAACCACACCAGCCCAAGACCTCCACATCCGGCTTCTTCACCTGTGGGATCATCTGAGACCAGCCACCCGGACAGCTGATGAAACTGTGGGTTTGCACAATCAAATAATTTCTGAACAAACTGTCAGAGGGAACCTCATCTGCGTGCTTGTCATCCTCACCAGGGTCTTGACCTGAATGCAGTTTGGCGTTTCAACCAACTTCAGTGGGCAGATGATCACCTTCGATGGCCACTGGCACGCTGGAGAAGTGTTCTCTTCTGGGCAGATGGCAGACAGGGTGTATGGCGAGCGGTTTGCTGGTGTCAACATTGCGAACAGAGTGCCCCATGGTGGCGGTGGGGTTATGGTAAGGGCAGGTATAAGCTACAGACAACAAACACAATTGCATTTTATCCATGGCAATTTGAATGCACAGAGATACCGTGACGAAATCCTGAGGCCCATTGTCATGACATTCATCCGCTGCCATAACCTCATGTTTCACCATAATAATACACAGCCCCATATCGCAAGGATCTGTACACAATTCCTGAATGCTGAACATTTCCCAGTTTTTCCATGGCCTGCATACTCACCAGACATGTCACCCATTGAGCATGTTTGAGATGCTCTGGATCAACGTGTACGACAGCTTTTTCAAGTTCCCGCCAATATCCAGAAACTTCCCACAGCCATTGAAGAGGAGTGGGACAACATTCCACAGGCCACAATCAACAACCTGATCAACACCCCTACCTTTTTAAAGGTATCTGTGACCAACAGATAGAGTTAAAGTCGGACGTTTATATACACTTAGGTTGAAGTCAATAAAACTTATTTTTCAACCACTCCACAGATTTCATGTTAACAAACTATAGTTTTGGCAAATCGGTTAGGACATCTGCGCATGACACAAGTAATTCTTCCAACAATTGTTTACAGACAGGTTATTTCACTTATAATTAACTACATCACAATTCCAGTGGGTCAGAAGTTTACATACACTAAGTTGATTGTGCCTTTAAACAGCTTGGAAAATTCCAGAAAATGATGTCATGGCTTTAGAAGCTTCTGATAGGCTAATTGACATAATTTGAGTTATTTGGAGGTGTACCTGTGGATGTATTTCAAGGCCTATCTTCAAACTCAGTGCCTCTTTGCTTTAAATCATTGGAAAATCAAAAGAAATCAGCCAAGACCTCAGAAATAAATGTGTAGATCTCCACAAGTCTGGTTCATCCTTGGGAGCAATTTCAAAATGCCTGAAGGTACCACGTTCATCTGTACAAACAATAGTATGCAAGTATAAACACCATGGTACCACGCAGCCGACATACCGCTCAGGAAGGAGACGCTTCTGTCTCCTAGAGAAGAACGTACTTTGGTGCCCAAAGTGCAAATCAATCCCAGAACAACAGCAAAGGACCTTGTGAAGATGCTGGAGGAAACAGGTACAAAAGTATCTATATCCACAGTAAAACGAGTCCTATATCGACATAACCTGAAAGGCCGCTCAGCAAGGAAGAAGCCACTGCTCCAAAACCGCCAGAAAAAAGCCAGACTACGGTTTGCAACTGCACATGGGGACAAAGATCCTACTTTTTGGAGAAATGTCCTTTGGTCTGATGAAACTAAAAAAGAACTGTTTGGCCATAATGACCATTGTTATGTTTGGAGGAAAAAGGGGGAGGCTTGCAAGCCGAAGAACACCATCCCAACCGTGAAGCACGGGGGAGGCAGCATCATGTTGTGGGGGTGCTTGCTGCAGGAGGGACTGGTGCACTTCACAAAACTGATGGCATCATGAGGAAGGAAAATTATGTGGATATATTGAAGCAACATCTCAAGACATCAGTCAGGAAGTTAAAGCTTGGTCGCAAATGGGTCTTCCAAATGGACAATGACCCCAAGCATACTTCCAAAGTTGTGGCAAAATGGCTTAAGAACAACAAAGTCGAGGTATTGGAGTGGCCATCACAAAGCCCTGACCTCAATCCTATAGAAAATGTGTAGGCAGAACTGAAAAAGTGTGTGCGAGCAAAGTGTGGCCTACAATCCTGACTCAGTTACACCAGTTCTGTCAGGAGGAATGGGCCAAAATTCACCCAACTTATTGTGGGAAGCTTGTGGAAGGCTACCCAAAAGTTAAACAATTTAAAGGCAATGCTACCAAATACTAACTGAGTGTATGTAAACTTCTGACCCACTGGGAATGTGATGAAAGAAAAAAAAGCTGAAATAAATCATTCTCTCTACTATTATTGTGACATTTCACATTCTTAAAATAAACTGATGATACTAACTGACCTAAGACAGGGAATGTTTACTTGGATTAAATGTCAGGAATTGTGAAAAACTGTGTTTAAATGTATTTGGCTAAGGTGTATGTAAATGTCCGACTTCAACTGTACATACAGCGGGTGAAATAAGTGTTGAACACGTCACCATTTTTCACCATTTTTCGTGTACCCACAAAATTCTTACTTACAAGCCCTTAACCCACAATGCAGTTCTAGAAATAGAGTAAAGAAAATATTTACTAAATAAACTAAAGTAAAAAATGTCATAAAAGTAATACAATAAAATAACAATAACGAGGCTATATACAGGGGGTACCAGTACCGATTCAATGTGCCCTCTTCACGACTGTCTTGGTGTGTTTGGTCCGTGATAGTGGACACCAAGGAACTTGAAACTCCCGCCCCGCCCCACTAAAGCCCCGTCGATGTGAATGGGGGCATGTTGGGCCCTCCTTTTCCTGTAGTCCACGATCAGCTCCTTTATCTAGCTCACGTTGAGGGAGACATTGTTGTCCTGGCACCACACTACCAGGTCTCTGACCTCCTCTCTATAGGTTGTCTCATGATTGTCGGTGATCAGGCCTACCACTGTTGTGTAATCAGCATACGTAATGATGGTGTTGGAGTCGTGCTTGGCCAGGCAGTCGTAGGTGAACAGGGAGTACAGGAGGGGACTGAGCACGGCCCGTCAGGAAGTCTAGGATCCAGTTGCAGAGGGAGGTGAGCATCAGAGCCGGTGTAGTAGGATTCAAACTTCGTCTTGTATTTACACTTTGCCAGTTTGATGGTTCATCTGAGGGCATAGCAGGATTTCTTATAAGTGTCCGGATTAGTATCCTGCTCCTTGAAAGTGGCAGCTCTGTGCGGATATTGTCTGTAATCCATGGCTTCTGGTTGGGATATGTACGTACGGTCGCTGTGGGGACGACGTCGTCGATGCACTTATTGATGAAGCCGGTGACTGAGGTGGTATACTCCTCAATGCCATTGGATGAATCCCGGAACATATTCCAGTCTGTGCTAGCAAAACATTCCCGTAGCGTAGCATCCGCGCCATCTGACCACTTTCGTATTGAGCAGGTCACTGGTACTACCTGCTTTAGTTTTTGCTTGTAAGTTGGAATCAGGGGGATAGCATTATGGTCAGATTTGCGAAATATATGGAGAGGGAGAGCTTTGTATGCGTCTCTGTTTGTGGCGCAAAGGTGGTCTACAGTTTTTTTCCTCTGGTTGCACGTGACATGCTGGTAGAAATGAGGCAAAATGCATTAAAGTCCCCGGCCACTAGGGGTGCCGCTTCGGGATGAGCATTTTTCTTGTTTGCTTATGGCCTTATACAGTTTGTTGAGTGCGGTCTTAGTGCCAGCATCGGTTTGTGGTGGTAAATAGACAGCTATGAAACATTTTCATGAAAACTCTCTTGGTAGATAATGTGGTCTACAGCTTGTCATGAGGTACTCTACCTCAGGCGAGCAATTCATCGAGACTTCCTTAATAATAGACATCGCGCACCAGCTGTTATTGGCAAATAGACACACACCACCACCCCTCGTATTACTGGACGTAGCTGTTTTGTCCAGCCTATGCACGGAAAACCCAGCCAAGTGTATATTATTTGTGTCGTTGTTCAGCCGTAACTCAGTGAAACATAAGATATTACCGTTTTTAATGTCCCGTTGGTAGGATAGTCTCAAACGAAGCTCATCCAGTTTATTCACCACTGATTGCACATTGGCCAATAGAATGTAAGGTATAGGCGGGTTACCCACTCACTGGCACCCCGATCTCTGCCCCCTGTACCTCCGTCTTTTTATCGTGCAAATGACAAGGATTTGGGCCCGGTCTCGGAGAAACAGTATATCCTTTGCGTCGGACTCATTAAAGAAAAAATCTTTGTCCAGTTCGAGGTGAGTAGTCACTGTTCTAATATCCAGAAGCTCTTTTCGGTCATAAGAGACGGTAGCAGCAAGCTTATGTACAAAATAAGTCACAAACAATGCAGAAAAAAACACACAAAATAGCACAGTTGGTTAGGAGCCCGTAAAATGGCCTGTATTCCCAGTCATGTGAAATCCATAGATTAGGGCCTAATTAATTTATTTCAATTGACTGATTTCCTTATATGAACTGTAACTCTGTAAGTAAAGTCTTTGAAATTGTTGCATATTGCTTTTATATTTTAGTTGCTTGCGACCCAAATGGCATCCTATTTGCTAACGAGTGCTCAACATTTGGTCAAAACTAGTCCAGTAAATAGGGAATAGGTTTTCATTTGGAGTCTAGTATTTTATAGACAATTGCCTCAGATTTATTTACAATTTATTTATTTACTTATTTACACATTTCCTCTCCATAGGCGAGTGAAATTATGGTTTTAACACCTCGTTCTCTCTGTGTTTCAGCATTCCAGCTCTGGAGTTTAACTTTCAGAAATAATCTCCAAGTATGTTAATTAAGAGTTGTTTCTTGAGTTTGATTTTCAATGATTTATGTAGTGCAATCACCTACAATTCAAGCATAAATACAGTGGCAAGAAAAAGTATGTGAACCCTTTGGAATTACCTGAATTTCTGCATAAATTGGTCATCAAATTTTATCTGATCTTCATCTAAGTCACAACAATAGACAAACACACTCTGCTTAAACTAATAACGCAAAAACAATTATACGTTTTCATGTCTTTATTGAACACACAGTGTAAACATTCACAGTGTAGGGTGGGAAAAGCATGTGAACCCTTGGATTTAATAACTGGTTGACCCTCCTTTGGCAGCAATAACCTCAACCAAACTTTTTCTGTAGTTGCGGATCAGACCTGTACAACGGTCATGAGGAATTTTGGACCAGTCATCTTTACAAAATTCAGTTTCAGTTCATCAATATTCTTAGAATGTCTTGTGTGAACCGCTCTCGAGGTCATGCCACAGTATTTTAAATCGGGTTGAGGTCAGGACTCTGACTGGGCCACTCCAGAAGGCATATTTTCTTCTGTTGTTGATTTACTTCTGTGTTTTGGGTTGTTGTCTTGTTGCATCACCCAACCTCTGTTGAGCTTCAATTGGCGGACAGATAGCCTTACATTCTCCTGCAAAATGTCTTGATAAACTTGGGAATTCATCTTTCCGTCGATGATAGCAAGCTGTCCAGGCCCTGAGGCAGCAGAGCAGCCCCAAACCATGATGCTCCCTCCACCATACTTTACAGTAGGGATGAGGTTTTGATGTTGGTGTGCTGTGCCTTTTTTTCTCCACACATAGGGCCAGATGTATGTACATTTGCGAACGCAGTGTTAGTAGCGCCATGGCCAAGACGCAGAAAGCGATTGATGTGAAACCGCAGTGTGCGTGTTATGTACCAAACCTGCATTTCATCAGGTAATCAGCGCCTGGCCCCACCCACTATACCGTACATTGCGCATATTTAAACGCGCAATTGAATGGGCCTCCTCCTCTCTTTCCATCATGGATCAGCCACCAAGTCAGACAAAACAGCGAAAACAAAAATTTTGCGATAACGAGGTTGATCTGCTTGTTCATGAGGTAACAGCAAATGTAAACATCATACAAGCCGGGAATTCCACACCCACACAAAAGAATGCCATCTGGACCGAAATCACAAACAAAATCAATGCAATATCCTCGACCCGCAGACAGGTGGAAGAGGTAAAAAAAAGGTGGCAGGACCTCAAACGCCGTACCAAAGAAAAAGTTGCATTTAACAGGGCACAGGCCAGGAAAACTGGTTCAGGTCCCCCAGAAGTGCGCGAATTGACCACTGTTGAAGAGGTTGTGCAGTAAACGCTGGTAGCTGAACAGGTAGTAAAAAAAACTGTCCGGGATTATTGCAGCACTAAAGTTTTCAATTTCTGTGATTTCCCTTTGGTATACATAGCGGTTCGTTAGCCTATTACAAATGTATGGACGCTACACTGGCAAAAAAAATTTGGAACAGCTGTATAAGTTGTTTTGTAGGTGTTACGAGTGTTAAGTGTGTTACATATCCTTTTTCCCCTTTAGAAAGCGCATTTTCAAATGTTGGTGCTACTGCACCGGCATCCTGTGCACGTCTCTACACTCTGCACCCGCACGTAGGATGAACATGGATGACGTGGATGAAATGCTCTTGACTGAGCAAAGGGGCCAAAAGATGTCTTCGGATGTGCAGCAGATGACCATTTCCATCAGGGCTGTGAGGCGCCACAGTCAGCAGGTAAAAGACCTTGTGGTGGCAGTGAATGGAATGACGCGAGCTGTCACAAGATTATGTCGCCAGCAGCAGGAGACCAACAACTGCCTCAAGGCGATCATTGTAAGCATGACCGGAACCTCCAACCCTGCACCACCCAGCCCTGTGCCATCCCGACCTGCGCAACCCAGCCCTGTGCCATCCCGACCTGCGCAACCCAGCCCTGTGCCATCCCGACCTGCGCAACCCAGCCCTGTGCCATCCCGACCTGCGCAAACGACCTGCGCAAAACCCAGATCTGTGCCATCCCGACATACGCAACCCAGACCTGTGCCATCTCCAACTATACTGAGGCGAGGTCTCAGAAAGAGAAAAATTAAGTCTGAACAAACACAGTCACACTGACAAAAGTCCAACATTGCTGTTGTTCGTTTAATGTGTATTTCCTCTTTGTAATAGCGAAAATTATTAGTTTTTTTTTTCACATTTAAAGTGAAAGTTCTAGTTTGTTTATGGTTGAATCCATTTATTTTATATAGATAAAATATAAATTAGCAACAGACATTTAAATATTTTTTTGAGCCAATGTCAAATATTTTTTGTGATTCGATGTCATCTTTGATTTCTTCCAGTAACTGTAATATTGCGTAGCTGCTTAATCTGTAACGCTTAATGATTTCATTTTCACTCAACTGAAAAAGTGTGGTTCTTGTGGCAAAAATCTTTTCAGCTCGTCTCCTTAGCCTATGTCTTCGTCTTGCTCGGATTACTGATGCCATTTCACCAGGAGGCATATGCCAGGAAACCCGCTTCCTAAGTTACACCTGCTTTTAAGAGGCAGAGAATTTTCAGCACAAAAAGCGTTAGTACATCTGGCCCATAGTGTTTTGTGTTTCTTCCAAACAACAGCGGCTTCTTCCGTGGTGTCCTCTCATGAACATCATTCTTGTTTAGTGTTTAACGTATCGTAGACTCGTCAACAGAGATGTTAGCATGTACCAGAGATTTCTGTAAGTCTTTAGCTGACACTTTAGGATTCTTCTTAACCTCATTGAGCATTCTGCACAGTGCTCTTGCAGTCATCTTTGCAGGATGGCCCTCCTAGGGAGAGTAGCAACAGCGCTGAACTTTCTCCATTCATAGACAATTTGTCTTACTGTGGACTGATGAACATCAAGGCTTTTAGAGATACTTTTGTAACAATTTCCAGCTTTATGCAAGTCAACAATTCTTAATCTTAGGTCTTCTGAGATCTCTTTTGTTCTAGGCATGGTTCACATCAGGCAATGCTTCTTTTGAATAGCAAACTCATATTTTGTGTGTTTTTTATAGGGCAAGGCAGCTCTAACCAACATCTCCAATCTCGTCTCATTGATTGGACTCCAGGTTAGCTGACTCCTGACTCCAATTAGCTTTTGGAGAAGTCATTAGCCTAGAGGTTCACATACTTTTTCCAAACTACACTGTGAAAAATACAACAATTTGTGTGTTATCAGTTTAAGCACAGTTTGTGTGTCTATTGTTGTGACCTAGATGATGATCAGATACAATTTATGCTGAAATCCAGGTTATTCCAAAGGGTTCACATACTTTTTCTTGCCACTGTACATACAGAAATAGATCTACCTAGCGTTAATGAAGAGAGCCTTACCACCATTGGAGGCTCCTTAGAGGAGGAAAGGGAGGACCATCATCCTCAGAAAATTTCATAAAACTTAAACAGTGAAACATAAAAATAGTTATCCTTTTTAGATAAAACTATACTAAATATATTCACGTCACCAAATAATTGATTAAAACACACTGTTTTGCAATTAAGGTCTACAGTAACCTCAACAGCACTCTGTAGGGTAGCGCCATAGCGTAGCCGGAGGACAGCTAGTTTCTGTTCTCCTCGGGGTACATTGAATTAAATACAAAATTCTCACCCACTTTCACAGTAATTATGACAACTTCCGGAGGATATCATCCAACCTATCAGAGCTCTTGCAGCATGAACTGATATGTTGTGCATCCAATCAAAGGATCAGAGAATGAATCTAATGCTGAAAGGATAACCTACAGCTAGCTAGCACTGCAGTGCATAAAATGTGGTGAGTAGTTGACTCAAAGAGAGAGAAAGACAATAGTTGAACAATAGTTTATCAAATTAGCAAGTTTCATTAAAAATGAAGGAGAAGCAATAGAGAGAGAGAGAGAGAGAGTGAGCTAGCGAATGAAGCTAGCTAGTTTAGCCTACTCGAACACCTGGCTCAAACAGAGAGGGATGCTATGTTAGCTAGCTGGCTATGGCTATCCAACACTGGAACTCTTCCAAGTCAAGGTAAGCTTTTGGTTTCTTTAATTTATTGCCTAACTACTAAACTGCTTGCTGACTGTACACTGTACTGCATGATTGTAGCGGGTTTACTAACACGTTAGTTCTAGTAGCTATGTTGATTAGCTGTGATGTCAGCTAATATGGTGACAATGATGTAGGGTGTGTGTGTAGCGGTTAGCGGTTATGATATGAAGGTTTGGCTTGGAAAGGTTTATTTTCGTCTGGTCACAGACAGCTGATGTGTTGTGCACAGTGGTCCTCAAGCGAAGGGAAAAGGTGAGAGGAGGAGAATGCGTAGACGCAAGACGGATTTCTACAACAAGCAAAATGGTCATGCTGTTTGTATGTGGCTGCTATGAAAGTGATCTGTGCTTGCGTGTGATCAGGGGTGTATTCATTCTGCTGATTCTGTTGAAAAACATTTCTTAAACTGAAGAAATCGGGAAACAGGGATGAACATACCTGAATGTGTCGAATAGAAACTCTCGTTTGCAACTGTTGGACTAATGATTACACCCTAGATCAGCTAGATGCAGGCAAGAGTTTGCAAGGGCTTATTGAATGAGTCAATGTCTGTCACCTTGATTACTAAATGTTTTATCTTGACCTGTGCACGTACGTTTTAAACTTTTCTTCAAAGGCTAGGTTGTAGCAACCTCATGATGGGTATAGGGAAGAGTATAGAGTATCATGTTGTGGCCTAAACCTATCAATGTTACATTGAGCTGGGTGAATGGAATATGAATGATGTATGCTGTAATAGAAATAAGGCCATGCTCATAAAAAAATAAATCATCCTCCCTCATATTAAACGTCACCGACCGCCACTGCCTTGTGGATGGACTGTAAAACAACAAGTAAAGACAAAGAAAAAACTCGTAGTAGGTTAAAGTTATTTGAACTCCCGGAGTTGTGATATTATTCCATAACAGCGAGATGTGGAAATTAATGCCGTTGCACAATGCTCGCTGTTCGCTGACAGGTTCAGGGGTTGTTTTTACGACGTGTAATTATAAACTTCAACACTACCCTGGTCTGCGGCCAACACACACAGTGACCCATGCAGACGTTTCGTTTTAGAAGATGTAAATTGGTCCTATTCTATTGAATAGAAAATGAATATGATTACCACCAGACTTTAGCTTCAAAGAAGGATTTATGAAAGTGTGTGTGTGTGTGTGTGTGCGTCCATTTGTGCATGGGTGTTCATATGTGTGTGTTTACTTTTCCATATGGCTCCAGTAAATACTGTAGAAGTGGAAGAAGCCATTGTTTCCAGTGACAGTTTGTCTGGGCCATAGGGAAGAGTAGACAGGACAATTAACAAAAACAAGAGCAAAGCTCTCCTTATGTCAGAAGAACATCTTGGTTCTTTTAGGCTCCAACCTGAAACAACCAAATGGACCATTAAGGGGGCAATCAAGGAGCTCATTGCTATTGGGTCTCCGAGTGGCGCAGTGCTCTGTATCTCAGTGCTAGAGGTGTCACTGCAGACCCTGGTTCGATCCCGGGCTGTATCATAACCTGCCGTGATCGGGAGTCCTCATAGGGCGGTGCACAATTCGGGTTAGGGGAAGCCGGGGTAGGCCATCATTGTAAATAAGAATTTGTTCTAAACTGACTTGCTTAGTTTTTTAAAAGACTCTCCTCTCCTCTCCTCTCCTTGTCACGCCTCGCCCCTCTTCCCCTCTGCTTGTCATGCCTCACATCTCCTCTCCTCTACTTGCCCCTCCTCTCTTCTCCTCTCCTCGCACATCCTCTCCTCTCCTCTCCTCGCCCGTCCTCTCCTCTCCTCGCACCTCCTCTCCTCTCCTTGTCACGCCTCACACTCCTCTCCTCTCCTCTACTTGCCCCTCCTCTCCTCTCCTCTCTCCTTCCTTCCCCTCTCCTCCATTCCCCTAACCCTCCTCTCCTCTCATGTCATCCTGTGACCTTGACTAGTGTCTGGCCATGAGGCGCTTCACCCTCTCCACTGACCACTTCTTGAAAGCATCAGCTTTAGCATCAGCTTGATTTGTCCACTGGGAGAGAGGAAGAGAGAAAGCGAAAGGGCAGAAACCCAGGTGAGTTGAGCTCTTTGGGTGCAGTCGGCAGTGGGAGTTATGACAGAGAGAGTTGGTGGAGCGCTTCAGTGTTAATGCCCTCCATTATGTTTGTGGGCTAGGCCGCAGCGCCTACCGCAGCTCCTAAGTGATTTGCTTTCTGCTCGGCGGAGTAAGAAGGCGGGCGCCGCTCGTAGCAGGTTAGAATCAGAACCTCGCTCTGTTGTTCTAACAGCCGTTAAGAGAGGTGAAGAATGACAGCTCCCACCTCTGTGGCCAGGGGTACTACATCACCCACTAACCTAGTCTCTCGCCCAGCCACCCTGCCTCCCAACCTCCCTGCATCCCAGCCACCCTGCCTCCCAGCCACCCTGCCACCCAGGCACCCTGCCTCCCAGGCACCCTGCTTCCCAGCCTCCCTGCCTCCCAGCCACGGGGACTAAACAATGACTGTTCAAAGAGAAAAACAACCAGATAAATTACTCTCTCTCTTTCTCTTTCTGCTAAGGTCTTCCTAATGCGCTGCATAAATAATCCTTCAACCTCCCCCTCTGTCACTCTCTTCCTCTTACCTCCCAGCATCCCAGCCATCCTTCCTCCCAGCCACCCTGCCTCCCAGCCACCCTGCCTCCCAGCCACAGGGCCTGAACAATGGCAGTTCAAAGAGAAAAACAACCCAGCTAAATCACTCTCTCTCTCTTTCTGTCTTTCTCTCTCTGTTAAGGCCTTCCTTAATGCGCTGCATAAATAATCCTTCAATCTCCCCTCTGTCACTCTCTTCCTCTTTTTTTGTGTGTATCTCTCTGTCTCTCTCTCTCTCTCACTCTCTCCCCCTCTCTCCCACCCCCCCTCTCTCTCGCTCCCTCTCTCTCTCTCTCCCTCTCTCTCTCTCTCTCTCTCTCCCTCTCTCTCTCTCTCCCTCTCTCTCCTTCTCTAACTGTCTCTCTCAATCGCTACCTTTCCAGTCTAGTAGCTCTCTACCTTTGCAGTCCAATAGGTCTCACTGTCTCTCTCTCTTTCTCTCTGTCTCTCTCTCTCTTTCTCCCTCTGTCTCTCTCTCTCTGTCACTCTCTGTCTTCCTCTCTCTGTCTCTCTATGTCTTTCTGTCACTCTCTCTCTGTCTCTCTCACTCTCTCTCGCTCTCTCTTTGTGTATGTATATCTGTCTCTCTCTGTCTCTCTCTCTGTCTCTCTCTCTCTCTCTCTCACACTCTCTCTGTCACTTTGCCTCCCTCACTTACCATGCTCCATGAGAGTGTGGAATAAATCCCTATCAAATCCAAATTAATCAGCCCAAATTAATAGGCTATGATTCACACCCCCTCTGGTTCTAACACTGCCTGCCGGACTGTCAGCCCAGCCACTCCTCTCTCAGCAACATCTCCCCACACTCTCCTCTCCAGGATGTGTAGTAAGCGATACTCTCCATTTCCCCACCTTGCTCACACTAAAAGGCTCATGAATTTTAAGTTTATCGTGAATTTCCAATGTCAGCCGGAAGATTGTGGCACTATGTGGCGTACACTCCACAGTGACGTCCGTATCCAGTGACACCTCCTCCGACAAAAATAAACGGTTAAGAGGAGATTTGACCTAGGCTTTAAACAGGCCGGTCCAGTGGGTGGACTATGTCAGATGAGGATGTTGTCATATTGATAGACTACAGGTGTATTTATAAGGTGTAGTACGGTAATGTGTCTTCCTTACAAGTCTGTGGATGAAATAGATCTTCCCATCTGACAATATTTTAACCTACAGAGAGAAGGGGAGGAGGAGGAGGAGGAGGAAGAGGAGGAGGAGGAGGAGGAGGAGGAGGAGGAGGAGGAGGAAGAGACATATGCAAACAGTTTATTCTAATCTGATAACACTCTTCTTTATCATTAACCTCAGAGCGGCCTCAGCTGATCCAATTATAGCTTTCTCTTTCTCCCCCTTCTCTACTCCCTCTCCCGCTCTCCCTCTCCACCATCAGGGAGGGAGCTCTCACAGGCCAGTGAGATGGAGGAAAAAAGGGAGTAGAGAAAGGAAAGAGAGAGAATATTACATAGTGTGACCCCGGACCTCTGGCATTCCGCTTCCATTCTTCTCCATGCACCGTCATCATTAAGGGTTCATCCAGTACCAACTAGCCACAAATACATCCCTCCTCAGGGGCGGCACTGCTGGTGTCACCACACATAGATGTAATGAAGAGGGAGAGAAAGGTCTGAAGAAAAGGTGAGTGCTGTGAGGGCTTGGTTGTGGTAAGGCCTCTTACTCCCACCTAGGGGAGGAGAGAGGCACACAACCAAGTCCTCACACACCTATTAGGGAGATTATGATCCCCAATCAGAGACAGCTGTCTAGCGTTGTCTCTGATTGGGGATAGTATTTAGGATCGACCCAAATCCACCTGTGTGTGGATCATTGTTTGTTTGGAAGCCCATGTGTGCTGCAAGTAAGTCACTTTTGCTTTGCTTTATTAGTGTTTGTTTTCTGTTTGTCTGCATGTGGCAGAACTCAGAGAAGTCACTTTGCTTTGTTAGTGTAGTATTTATTTTAGTCATCTCCTTTTGTTATTTTGTGCTTCGGGAGAACATCTCACATAATAAATAAGGAATGACGCTCCACCAACGCTCCGTGTATCGTCCCATATATTCGCATTGTGACAGAATGATCCACCACCCTGGGACGCAACGGGGGATTACTTTGGGAGATATCCTCCTCGGTATGGGGAAAATTACCGAGGAGGAACACTCCCATTATCGTGCGGTGGAGGAGGGCTGGTGTCCGGAGCAGAGGCGCCGAAGACGGGGGAAACGTCACCGGGCGAAAGCGAAGGACCAGCCTGGAGCCCAGAAAAACCCCCAAACTGATTTTGGGGGGGGGCTATGGGGGTGGTCGGGGATCGAGGAAGAAGACCCCCGACCACTGCACTCGTGGGGGTTCCAGGTCCAGAGTCGGAGGAAGAGGAGACCGACTCTGCGCACCAAACCATCGGTGCGCAACATTAGCCCGGTGCGACCCGAACCAGCTAAACGCACCAACCCAACGGTGCGTTTCCCCAGCCCGGTACGGCCCGCGCCTGCTCCGCGCACCAGCCCTATGGTGCGTGTCTCCAGCCCGGTGCGACCCGTGCCAGCTAAACGCACCAGCCCAACGGTGCGTTTCCCCAGCCCGGTACGGCCCGCGCCTGCTCCACGCACCAGCCCTATGGTGCGTGTCTCCAGCCCGGTGCGACCCGTGCCAGCTAAACGCACCAACCCAACGGTGCGTTTCCCCAGCCCGGTACGGCCCGTGCCTGCACTTTGCAGCAGACCAGTGGTGCGCTCACCCAGTCCAGTATGCCCCATGCCCATTCCTCACACGGAGCCTACAGCGAGGGTCGAAAGCGCAGCTCTGTGGTTGGAGACCATCTCTGCGTCGGTGCCCAGGGTGGGCACGACGTGCAGCTCCGCTGTGGAGCAGGAGCTCCATAGCGTGTCGGTGCCCAGTCTGGGGCCGACAGCCAGCCCAACCACAGGGCTGGAAACCATCTCTGCGTCGGTGCCCAGGGTGGGCACGACGTTCAGCCCCGCTGTGGAGCAGGAGCTCCATAGCGTGTCGGTGCCCAGTCTGGGGCCGACAGCCAGCCCAACCACAGGGCTGGAAACCCTCTCTGCATCGGTGCCCAGGGTGGGCACGACGTTCAGCTCCGCTGTGGAGCAGGAGCTCCATAGCGCGTCGGTGCCCAGTCTGGGGCCGACAGCCAGCCCAACCAGAGGGCTGGAAACCATCTCTGCGTCGGTGACCAGGGTGGGCACGACGTTCAGTCCCGCTGTGGAGCAGGAGCTCCATAGCGCGTCGGTGCCCAGTCTGTGGCCGACAGCCAGCCCAACCAGAGGGCTGAAGACCACCTCTGCGTCGGTGCCCAGGGTGGGCACGGCGTCCAACCCGAGACCTCCGGTGAGGGTCAACTGCCCGAGACCTCCGGTGAGGGTTAGCTGTCCGAGGCCTTCTGTGACGGTCAGCAGCCCGAGGCCTCCTGTGACGGTCAGCAGCCCGAGGCCTCCTGTGATGGTCAGCAGCCCGAGGCTTCCGGTAAAGGTCAGCAGCCCGAGACCTCCGGAGAAGGTCAGCAGCCCGAGACCTCCGGAGAAGGTCAGCAGCCCGAGGCCTCCTGTGAAGGTCAGCAGCCCGAGGCCTCCTGTGAAGGTCAGCACCCCGAGGCCTCCGGTGAAGGTCAGCAGCCAGAGACCTCCGGAGAGGGTCAGCACCCCGAGGCCTCCGGGGAAGGTCAGCAGCCCGAGGCCTCCTGTGAAGGTCAGCAGCCCGAGGGCCCCGGTGATGGTCAGCAGCCCGAAACCCCCGGCGAAGGTCAGCAGCCCGAGACCCCCGGCGAAGGTCAGCAGCCCGAGACCCCCGGCGAAGGTCAGCAGCCCGAGACCCCCGGCGAAGGTCAGCAGCCCGAGACCTCCGGGGAAGGTCAGCAGCCCGGGACCTCAGGTGAAGGTGAGCAGCCCTGAACCTCCACCAGAGCCACATCCGGGTCCAGCAGTCTGCTCGGCTACAGCGCCAGAGCGGTCCGCTCCACCGGTGCCCAGTCCGGGGCCGGTCGTCGGCGTCGCTCCAGTGCCGGAGCAGTCCGCTCCACCGGTGCCCAGTCCGGGGCCGGTCGTCTGCGTCGCTCCAGTGCCGGAGCAATCCGCTTCACCGGTGCCCAGTCCGGGGCCGGTCGTCTGCGTCGCTCCAGTGCCGGAGCAGTCCGCTCCACCGGTGCCCAGTCCGGGACCGGTCGTCTACGTCGCTCCAGTGACGGAGCAGTCCGCTCCACCGGTGCCCAGTCCGGGGCCGGTCGTCTGCGTCGCTCCAGTGCCGGAGCAGTCCGCTCCACCGGTGCCCAGTCCGGGGCCGGTTGTCAGCCCCTCTCCAGGGTCGAGGGCTCCCACACCAGGGTCCAGACAGGACTTGGTGGATGGCGGGAGTACTGAGGGGGGAACCATCGCGCCGGGGTCCGGACTGGACCGGGCGTGCAACGGAGAGGTAGGAGGGAAGCTACTCTCACAGCCTGTGCCACGCCCGGAACCAGAACCGGAGCCTCCACCAGCAACCACCTCAGTACCCCGCCATGTCCCCCCTAGTTTTTTGGACATTTTTCTGTCAGGAGAGGGGGGATTTTTTTTTTGTGCGGTCGGGAGTCCGCACCTTAGGGGGGGGGTACTGTGAGGGCTTGGTTGTGGTAAGGCCTCTTACTCCCACCTAGGGGAGGAGAGAGGCACACAACCAAGTCCTCACACACCTATTAGGGAGATTATGATCTGTCTAGCGTTGTCTTTGATTGGGGATAGTATTTAGGATCGACCCAAATCCACCTGTGTGTGGATCATTGTTTGTTTGGAAGCCCATGTGTGCTGCAAGTAAGTCACTTTTGCTTTGCTTTATTAGTGTTTGTTTTCTGTTTGTCTGCATGTGGCAGAACTCAGAGAAGTCACTTTGCTTTGTTAGTGTAGTATTTATTTTAGTCATCTCCTTTTGTTATTTTGTGCTTCGGGAGAACATCTCACATAATAAATAAGGAATGACGCTCCACCAACGCTCCGTGTATCGTCCCATATATTCGCATTGTGACAAGTGCAAGTCAGCCATGGGTATTTTTGGAAGGAGACTCCATACCACAAACATCCTGATTACATTTTTAGTTTAGTTAGTGTTCCTATTGAGAATGCACTTGTGCCGGAATCTGGTGCAGTGGTTAAGCTCCCGACTCAGGACCACACATACTGCCATTGCGGTTTAAGCCTCAGCTTGGCAGACTGTGCCTTTTCAACTTGTTCCTCCTCCTGCTGTTGTACTATTCAATCTTAAAAATATCTCCAAAAGTACATCAGTAAATTTGGAATACTTTTTAGAATGCACAGAGGCTACTTCAGGATTCTCCTCCATCAATCAATAGTGCAGCGTCCTAACCGGACAGCAGGCTACTCCCTAACATGGCTACTCCCTAATATGGCTACTCCTTGGCCCTCACGCTCGGCCCTGTATCCCTGATAAGACCTTGGTACAGGATAGCTCCAGAAATCTCTGCTTTTCACACTGCACTCAGTTCCCTGAGCAGCTCTAACAGATCCTGGGCCCTGGTAGCATTGCATTGCACACACAATCGCGGATGCACACACAGCATGTAAGCATACACACAAACACACATGTACACAAGTAGCATGCACGCGCGCACACATACACACCCTGGCCTTGAAGAGGCAACAAAACCAGGGACACTAACTACCTCCTTATAGAATTATGACAAACACCACTACCCACCCTACTAGCCCATAGAGAATACAGCACTGCAGCTTCTCAAAACGTTCTTATGTATTATTATGTATGCTGAGAGACTGCATTAGCAAGTAGAACATTAATGATGGGACCTTGAATATCAAAATGTGTGTATATCATGTGCAAGGGTGTCACGTTCGGGTGTGTAGAGAGACCAAGGCGCAGCGTAGCGATAGTTCGACATCGTTTATTAAACTGATAAACTAGACTGGACATCGAACTATACAAAATAACAAATGTAATAGATAATGAAAGTAACACACTTAGCACGAACACGGGACAACATACAACAATGAACCACGCCAAGGGAGTGGAACACAGACATATAAGTAGGATCCCTAATTAGAGGTAATGCATAGCAGCTGCCTCCAATTAGGGATCCCACACACAACACCACACAGAAGTAGAAATACTAGATCTGCCAGACTCTGACCATAGAACTATAGAGAAGCAAAGATTCTCCCTAACAAAGGGAGAATATAAAATCGCTGTATATTTTGTATGCCGATTTGCATAATAGCAGGAAGTAAATCAGCGGACAAAGATGGCACACGCATTTCCTTTACATTTTTCATGACCTCATGTTTATGTATACGGTTAGAGTAGTAAGGTATATAGGCTAAGACTGAACATACAGGACATGAATACCTGTGTGACTGTGACTGTCTGAGGCCTCTTCTGCCCATTTGCAGGCGTTGCTACGGTAGTAGGGGGGAGGGAGAGGAAGAAAGAGAGGGGATGGAGAAGTTGGCGTGAGGGTTTTAAACGTAAAAGTTTGTGTTGGCGTGAGGGTTGAGGGGATGGGAAAGGGGGAAAGAGAGCAAGAGTTGGGAGAGGAGCAGAGGAGGGAGAGGGGGAGAGGATGGAGAGAGGGAGAGGATGGAGATGGGACAGGGGGAGAGGTGGCGAGGTGGAGAGGATGGAGATGGGACAGGGGGAGAGGTGGAGAAGTGGAGAGGGGGAGAGGAGGGAGAGGGGGAGAGGTGGAGAAGTTGGAGAGAGGGAGAGGGGGAGAGGGGAAGAGGAGGGAGAGGTGGAGAGGAGGGAGAGGGGAAGAGGATGGAGAGAGGGAGAGGTGGAGAGGAGGGAGAGAGGGGCAGGTGGAGTGGGGGAGAGGATGTTGAAAGGGAGAGGAGGGAGAGGGGGAGAGGAGGGAGAGGGGGAGAGGATGGAGATGGGACAGCGGGAGAGGTGGAGAGGTGGAGAGGGGGAGAGGAGGGGGAGAGGAGGGAGAGAGAGAGAGGAGGGAGAGGGGGAGAGGAGGGAGAGGGGGAGAGGATGGAGAGAGAGAGAGGAGGGAGAGGAGGGAGAGAGGGAGAGGAGGGAGAGGAGGGAGATGGGGAGAGTTAGAAGGAGAATGGGATGAGAGGAGGTAGAAGAGTAGAAAAAGGTAAGAGAGGGAAGAGGAAGGAGAGGAGGGGATGAACCAGCATTTGTTTGTCCCAGTGGGTCACAGCTTCCCAGGCCTCACGGCACACATGCAGAGTGCGCCGACATCAAAGCACATGATAGTAGAAAGGTGTCCTTCTTATCAGACGCAGTCCCATTACCCAGCCCTGCAAACATCTGAGCAGGGGGTACTCACTGCACCGCTACACCGTAACCCCAGCAGCCATTGTCCCCATACAGCCTTGTCCCCAGCCCCATGGCACCACGCTGACAGCTAATTGAATTAGGTGAGAAACGGAAGCAGGGGCTTTTGAGGTAAACTTTAAACTAAGATTTCCTGGTGGTGATAGGAGAAAATGTGTTACTCTGCTGGAGAACATTGTGTGTGTGTGTGTGTGTGTGTGTGTCTGTGTGTGTGTGTGTGTGTGTGTGTGTGTGTGTGTGTGTGTGTGTGTGTGTGTGTGTGTGTGTGTGTGTGTGTGTGTGTGTGTGTGTGTGTGTGTGTGTGTGTGTGTGTGTGTGTGTGTGTGTGTGTGTGTGTACATGTGTGTGTGTGTACGTGTGTGTGTGTGTGTGTGTGTGTGTCTGTGTCTGTGTGTTTAGGAACATTGGTTTGCATGGATGGACCTGGGTAAATGAAAAGGCCAAGGGCAAATATAGGTAAGCAATAGAGTCAAAGAGGAAATCTGGAGAATGACATTTAGGTCGGACTGGATGACATCCTCGACACAATCAATCTGGATCCACTCTCTGAATGCCTCGTTCAGACTACAGATTGTCCTTGTCGACGTGAGGTGAAGTGTTAGCACTGTGAAAGATAGAACTGCTATGGAAGTGAAAGCCTGGAAGTTTCCTATTCTCTCAGTTCAAAATGCCAAACACACTGCCTGAATTAACAGACTGATCTTTAAAACACAGAGGTAAACCTGGGAAGGACAGAATGTGATAAATATTCATGATGTAGTTTGGAAATATTTTTGTCTTCTTGTTCTTGTTCTTCAAGGGCTCCCAAGTGGCGCAGTGGTTTAAGACACTGTGTCTCAGTGCTAGAGGTGTCACTACAGACAACCTGGTTCGAATCCAGCCAGCTGGCTTTGATTGGGCGGCGCACAATTGGCCAGTGTAGGCCTTCACTGTAAGTAAGAATTAGTTCTTAACTGACTTGCTCAGTTAAATTACAAAAAAATAAAATAGTCTCTTGAAATAAATGAATTTACAAAAGTGATGATCTCTGTTTCTATATTACAGAAAGCCTGAAAGAGGTTCTGTAATGAATTATTCTAATATAGTTTGTCTGACATTCTACTTAGTGTAGAATGGATGTTAGGCCAACAAAACCATGCAAGCAAACTTCACAATAATTTAGTAATTTTGTTGTCTGATATCTCGGATGTGATTATGTAAGACCAAGGAGAGTGAAGGTAGTGGGTTGCTGGAAGAGTGGACAGCTGTATCACTAGAGGCTAGGTACCTGCTGTTTCTACCTCAGGTTGTTGTGGCTGTAAGTGTTGTACACAATGTCCTAACTCATACTATCCACACAGTAGCCGCTACAAGCCTCTCACCAGGAGAAGAATACTGTAGTGGGAAAGGAAAATAGAGAGGGGGGAGAGAGAGAGAAATTGAGAGGGAGAGGGAGAAAGAGAGATTGAGAGAGAAAGAGGGTGAGAGGGAGAGAAGAAGAGGGAGAGAGAGAGATTGAGAGGGAGAGGGAGGGAGGGATGGAGGGAGGGAGAGAGAGAGAGAGAGAAGGAGAGAGAGAGAAGGAGAAGGAGAGGGAGAGGGAGAGGGAGAGGGAGAGAGATAAGGAGGGAGAGGGAGAGAGAGAGAGGGAGAGAGATAAGGAGGGAGAGAGAGAGAGAGAGAGAGAAAGAGAGAGAGAGAGGGGGGGGGGAGAGAGAGAGAGGGGGGGAGAGAGAGAAAGAGGGCAAGTATAATGAGAATAATGTACAGTCTAGTATCGAAATTCTCGTTTTTTTTAGAAATTAAATAGGGATAAACCAAAAGCACCATATAGAAACAAGGTTGACAATTGTTAAATAAAATTACACAGAGCAGCTTTATTAAGCAAAAGATAACTGAATCTATAAAGGGAAAACATCAAAGCATCACCCGTAACCCAAGGCCATATATTTACATACAAATGGTCTATATACGTGTATAGCATACAATTAAAATGGTAATATGCTGGTAAGAGGCAGTCAATTACCTTTTACTGCAGGGTCACACAGAGTGTTTCTTGGTAGACTTAAACAAATATACTGTGAAACAAAAGTATACACCTCACACATATGTTTATGGCCTTAAATAAAGAAGACACCTGTGTCAGATATAAAGTTGAAATGTATTACATTTTGAGTTTGCATCCCAATTTTACACTTTATATACACTACAGAAGACTGAAATATAACAAAACCTTGACATAGACATTTGTCATAATGTTTATTCATTACAATATTATAAAAATATTAATAACATTCCACCCGTGATGCCACTAGGTAATTTATCTACTAATGACAGCACTCTATTAAAATAACATTTTCAGTAGCATCTACACATCATTAGAGTATTAGACACACCCACACAAACAATGGCATAGACAGAGAACAGCCACAAACACACACGTCACCCATACATGCACGCACGCACCATCCGGCACAACATTTTCTTTTATTTATTTAACCAGGCAAGTCAGTTACAAACTAATTCTTATTTACAATGACGGCCAAATTCACACCGGCCAAATTCAGACGACGCTGGGCCAATTGTGCGCCACCGTATGGGACTCCCAATCACAGCCAGTTGTGATACAGTCTAGATTCAAACCAGGTTGTCAGTAGTGACACCTCTTGCACTGAGATACAGTGCCTTAGACCACTGCACCACTTGGAAGCCCAAACAAACAGATAACAGTCCCACAGCGTGTTTTCTTGAAGAAGAGAGAGGACTCAGAGGCTTTTACCTGCCTTCACCCTTTACACATATATCCTATGCCCTGAGTTGTACCTTCAATATAACATTCATCTACGTTAGCAGCAAGTTAGCCACCAGAATGTGTCCCATTCATCTTACAGGATAATTCTGAAGTGACACTGTGGACGCCTCCTTCAAAATGAGTAGAGGAGGAAAGGAAGAGAGGAGGAACGGAGGAGAGGAGAAAAGGAGGGAAGTGTGTGGAGGAGAGGATGAAAGGAGGGAGGTGTGAGGGATAACCTGAAGAAATCTAACATCTACACACACGCACGCACACACACACACCACTGGTGTAGCAGAAGGTGTGGGGGCCCACAAGCTCTGAGGACCCATGCACCCATCATCTTGCACCTATGTCTTAATTGTCTAACTTTTTTTATATATATATTATTTTTTATTTCCATGTAGCAAGCGAAGTGGTTGTGTTGTCCAATCTACATGTGTAGTAGGTGACTCAGACAAGACGATATAGTTTTCATGCATCTTATTAGCCTATTTCTCAGCGCCGCCGGCGGCAGGCCGCCTCGACCTCCCCAGAAAACCAAAATTGGTTCAGTGCAGGTTCAGTGGATGATTCTACAATGTTTCTTTTAGGTTGCCAAAAACATTCACCTGATGTTACAAGAACGTTTCCAGAATGTTTCATTAGGCTGTGGGAACAGTCTGGTGGGAACATTGTGGGACATCACAAAAGATATGTTCCCAAAACACAAAAACTGTCCAGTTGTGCGGATGATTCTACAGGCACAAAAGAACATTCCCAGAACACATTTTGTCTGTTCTTTAATGTTTCATTAGGTTGTGGGAATAGTCTGGTGGGAACATTTTGGGATACACTCTTAGAAAAAAAGGTGCTATCGAGAACCAAAAAGGGTTCATCGGCTGTCCCCATAGGAGAACCCTTTGAAGAACCCCTTTTGGTTCCAGGTAGAACCTTTTTGGCTCCAGGTAGAACTCTTTTGGGTTCCATGTAGAATCCTCTGTGGAAAGGGTTCTACATGGAACCCAAAAGAGTTCTACCTGGAACCAAAAAGGGTTCTCCCTTGAGGACAGCCGCAGAACCCTTTTGGAACCCTTTTTTTTAAGAGTGTATGACAAGACCAAGTGGTGCACAAAAACACAGCAAAAAAGCTTTATCTGATCAAGCTTGTGCCAAATTACTGAAGATAACCACAACTGCAAAGCTACCACCTTGTCCTCGACCGATGAAACACCATGGCAGGTGGAAGCTAGTAGGCCTACTTATGCAGCAGCTAGCACTAGCAGCCTTCCAGTCCCGACAGAGACCTCACTGCCCGGGACCAGCAGACAGTGGCCTTGCTCGTCCTCTTCTTCCTCCCCTGGAGAATAGTGACAGTTCCTCTAGTGAGAGTGACAGCCCTCCTTCTCTTAATCCTCCTCTCGCCGATAAAACCAAGCTGATGACTGCCAGAGACCCAGCGGCACTCATGAGTGCGACCCCCTTCTGTGAACAGTGGAAAGCCCAACTAGCTCTCACAGTCTCACGTCAGAATTAGACGTTCATCCATGTATGATATATTTTCTGTATTACTGTACAACTTTAAAGGGGATTTGACAATTTAACTAATTTGCAGATAATCAAAAGATAATAACAAATAGACAATCATAATATCAGTAAAGAATATCAAATTCCCAGTTGATGCTACAAAACCAACTTTACAAGAGGTTTTAAAAATAGGTTCTAATTGACTCAACATTCCATGACGTACACTAAAGCATTGTTGGCAGAATAGATGTATGCAGTTCAATGCATGATTTATATAATTCACCAATACATTTCTTGGTAGTCCACAAATATTGCTATCAGGTTGTAAATCACAGCTGGCCTGGTACATTGTTTGCTGGCTCCATTCGGGATGCACTGCTTCAGTTTCAATGACGCAATATTTTTTACAAAAACGCACAAATGTAACTAAGGCTGGGAATGTCAATACATTCAGACATAACGTGGCTAATAGGCAAGCGTATCTATTTATGTAGAAAACTAAAAACACAGAGCCTAACAAACAAACCTGTGGAGCTTTGTGTACACATCGCCCTAAAAAAGGGAACCGAACTGTGGAATTCAAGTAAACCGAACTGAGACCGAACTCAGTCCACCTCTGGACGATTCGCTTCGGGGGCCCTTTTGAGGGTCTGAGTTCCTTTGGAGAAAAAAAATCAGCGAACCGCACTGAGTTCACAAAAACTGTCTGAAAGGGACCAAGTGTGAAAACACCCAAAGTGAGGTGTTCACTCATTTGTGTCTGGAAGTAGCTAGCAAGCTAGCCAACTTTTGCCAGTTAGCTTGGGTGCTTGGTTTGGACAAGCATGCATCAGCAGGCAAGCTGCAGAAGGTAGAGTGGCTACAATTCCCCATCATTTATCAGCGCAATTTTGACGGCCAACTAGCTGAAAAAGTTTGAGATTTTAGCACATCTTGCTCTGGCTAGCATTAGTTGTTGATCTTGTTGTTGTTTATGTGCATAATTGAGGGAGAGAGAGCCTACCTTTTCATGGTTGTTTGATCAATAGGACTGTAGTTCCCAAATGTAAGAGGACTCCCATGGTATTTGCAGAAATCCTTTCAAGTGTATTTTGTGGCTTTTGGCAAATGCGTTCTAATGATCTAAAGTCATGCTGTTGCAACTGCCTGTAAACAGTCCAGTTCAAAGTGATTGATGGCAGGCCTGTGTGGCAAATGGTTTGTTTGCATAAAGGCCTACTGTAGTTCTGATTGGCTATGGCACAGCGGTCTGAGTAGACTCTGGTTGTGGACGAGACAGATGTTTTTATTAGATTTTACTGCCGTGTCTATTAATTGTCCAAACGCACGGCCGCTTTCCCACTCTATATTGCTATAAAACAAATGCCTTAGTATACATAATTTCCAAACATTCTAAGACTTTATGAAAATGTGAAAATGACCATATTTAAGTGCTCGCTTGTCAGAAATTTTAATTTTTAAGTGTCATATTCTTCCTGGGAGTGTATATGTGTCACGTTCGGGTGTGTAGAGAGACCAAGGTGCAGCGTATCGATAGTTCGACATATTTATTTAACTAAATGACAAACCATACAAAATAACAAATGATAATAATAAAGAGGACACACGTAGCACGAACACGAGACAACATAACAATGAACCACGCCAACGGAGTGGAACACAGACATATAAGTAAGATCCCTAATTAGAGGTAATGCAAAGCAGCTGCCTCTAATTAGGGATCCCACACACACACACAACACCAGACAGAAATAGAAATGATAGATCTGCCAGACTCTGACCATAGAAATATAGAGAAGCAAAGCTTCTCTATGGCCAGAGCCTGACAGTACCCCCCCCCCAAAGGTGCGGACTCCCGGCCGCAAGAAAAACAAACACAAAAACATGAGGGAAGGGTAAGAGAGGAAAAACATCACGACATAACCATCGCAGGTGGCGGTTCCGGCCCCGGCGAAGTGGATATTTTCCTCCTCATTCCTACTTGGCCCGGACTGGGCACTGGTGTGGTAGGCGACTCAGGCCATTTAAAGGGGCAACCCACCGGTCCTGGAAATGACCATGGTGGGGCAAAAGGCTCAGGCCATGGAGCGGGGCAAATAACCGGGCCAGGACTGGGCACCGGTGTGGCAGGCGACTCCGGCCATATAAAGGGGCAACCCACCGGTCCTGGTAACAACAATGGTGGGGAAAAACGTTCAGGCCATGGAGCGGGGCAAATAACCGGGCCAGGACTGAGCACCTGTGTGGCAGGCGACTCCGGCCATATAATTATCACGGGAGGCTCCGGGCTGTC
Source organism: Thymallus thymallus (assembly GCA_023634145.1). Lineage (NCBI taxonomy): Eukaryota > Metazoa > Chordata > Actinopteri > Salmoniformes > Salmonidae > Thymallus > Thymallus thymallus. The sequence continues at coordinate 28,352,565 of CM042396.1, forward strand.
GAGCTTCACGGGAGACTCCGGGCTGTCGAGCGTCACGGGAGGCTCCGGGCTGTCGAGCGTCACGGGAGGCTCCGGGCTGTCGAGCGTCACGGGAGGCTCCGGGCTGTCGAGCGTCACGGGAGGCTCCGGGCTGTCGAGCGTCACGGGAGGCTCCGGGCTGTCGAGCATCACGGGAGGCTCCGGGCTGTCGAGCGTCACGGGAGGCTCCGGGCTGTCGAGCGTCACGGGAGGCTCCGGGCTGTCGAGCGTCACGGGAGGCTCCGGGCTGTCGAGCGTCACGGGAGGCTCCGGGCTGTCGACCATCACGGGAGGCTCCGGGCTGTCGACCATCACAGGAGTCTCCGGGCTGTCGACTATCACGGGAGTCTCCGGGCTGATGAGGCGCACCGACGGTCTGGTGCGTGTAGCCGGCACTGGAGGTACCTGGCTGGGCACACGCACTGGAGGTCGAGTTCGGGGAGTCGGCACGGGACGTACCGGACTGGAGAAGCGCACTGGAGGCCTGGTGCGTGGAGCTGGCACTGGAGGAACATGGCTGGGCACACACACTGGAGGTCGAGTGCGGGGAGTCGGCACGGGACGTACCAGACTGGAGAGGCGCACTGGAGGCCTGGTGCGTGGAGCCGGTACTGGAGGAACCTGGCTGGGCACACGCACTGGAGGTCGAGTGCGGGGAGTCGGCACGGGACGTACCGGACTAGAGACGCGCACTGGAAGCCTGATGCGTGGAGTCGGCACATGTGGCACAGGACTAATAACACGCACCTCAGGGCTAGTGCGGGGAACAGGCACATGACGTACCGTACTGGAGAGGCGCACTGGAGGCCTGGTGCGTGGAGTCGGCACTGATGGCACCGGACTGGTGACACGCACCTCAGGGCGAGTGCGAGGAGCAGGCACATGACGTACCGTACTGGAGAGGCGCACTGGAGGCCTGGTGCATGGAGTCGGCACTGATGGCACCGGACTGGTGACACGCACCTCAGGGCGAGTGCGAGGAACAGGCACATGACGTACCGGACTGGAGAGGCGCACTGGAGTGTAGCAGACGGCCGGACCCAGACTGGGCACCGGTGGAGCGGACTGCTCTGGCACTGGAGTAGAGAAGACGGCCGGACCCCGACTGGGCACCGGTAAAGCGGACTGCTCTTTCATGGGAGTGGAGTAGGCGACTGGACACGGATTATTCCACTCCGACATTTCCCGTTCAACCTCCTCCGCTATCTCCCACATTTCCTCCAGAACATCTCCAAAATGGCTCTCCAAATAATCCTCCTCTTCTACACTTTGTGCCCCCCATTTATATTTAGGGCACAGTGTATCCCAGATGGAGAGTGGTACTGGCTTGTCCTCCTCAAACCCAGACCACCCCCATAGCCCCCCCCCCCGAAATTTTCCTGGGGTTGACTACGGGCTCCATTACCTCCGTTTCCACGATTACGCCGTTTTCCCCTCTTCTCCTTTTCTCCAGAATATCGCTGCTTGGTCGGGTGTTGGTTCATTCTGTCACGTTCGGGTGTGTAGAGAGACCAAGGCGCAGCGTATCGATAGTTCGACATATTTATTTAACTAAATGACGAACCATACAAAAAAACAAATGATAATAATAAAGAGGACACACGTAGCACGAACACGAGACAACATAACAATGAACCACGCCAACGGAGTGGAACACAGACATATAAGTAAGATCCCTAATTAGAGGTAATGCATAGCAGCTGCCTCTAATTAGGGATCCCACACACACACACAACACCAGACAGAAATAGAAATGATAGATCTGCCAGACTCTGACCATAGAAATATAGAGAAGCAAAGCTTCTCTATGGCCAGAGCCTGACAATATGAACAGATTTGAATAAGATAGATAGATAGATAGATAGATAGATAGATAGATAGATAGATAGATAGATAGATAGATAGATAGATAGATAGATAGATAGATAGATAGATAGATAGATAGATAGATAGATAGATAGATAGATAGATAGATAGATAGATAGATAGATAGATAGATAGATACATTTTTGTCAAGACAACACTGTACCCACCAGCAAGGTACGCTGTTTTCCAAATAATAAACCCTGGGTCACCAGCGACCTGAAGGCCCTGCTGAATGAGAAGAAGAGGGCCTTCAAGGAGGGGGACAGGGACAAATTGAGATGCGTCCAGAGGGAGCTGAAGTTGCGGATTGCTGAGGGGAAGAGAGTGTATAAGGAGAAGATAGAGGACAAGCTGAGGCAGAGCCAGGTGAGAGAGGTGTGGAATGGTATGAGAAATATCACTGGCTTCAAAAAATTCAAACAGTGGGCAGATGGAGGGGACCCAGGACAGAGCCAATGAGCTGAATAATTTCTTTAACAGGTTCGATATGAGCTCTGTCCACCCATCCTCCAGCTCTCCATCCCACCCCCCCTCTGCACATGACACCTCCGTTGAGACAATCAGCAACCCCCTCACCAACCCCGCTCCCTCTGGACTGATCTGCAACACCTCCCTTCCCCCCACCTCTGGACTAATCTTGAACACCTCCCTTCCCCCCACCTCCCCACCTGGGCTGGCTTTCACCACCAACCAAGTGAAGAGAAATCTGGAGAGACTTAATCTGGGGAAAGCGGCAAACCCCGATGACATCAGCCCAAGGGTGCTTAGGATCTGTGCTGACCAACTGTGTGGAATACTCCAGCACCACTTCAAACTTAGCCCGATCCTGGAAAGGGTCCCTGTGCTGTGGAAAATATCCTGCCTGGTCACAGTGCCCAAGAAGGCGCACCCCACTGTCCTGAATGACTTCAGACCTGTAGCGCTAACATCCCACATCATGAAGACCCTGGAAAGGACAGTCCTCGCTCACCTCAGACCCCCGGTGTGTACATCACTGGACCCCCTGCAGTTCGCATACCAGCACAACATCGGGGTGGATCCTGGCCAAACTGCTGGCCGTCATAGATAGCGTCACCCACCCTCTGCATGCCATGGTTATGATGCACCGCGGAGTGCTAGAGAGCGCTACAGGAGGTCATTTAATGCCTCACCTGGGTGCCATGCCATCAGCAACATAGACCAGGAGCTGTTGGGGTGTTAGGACCTAGTTTAACAATTAGGCATCCATCCATCCGAGAGTAACTTTCTGGTCTGTAATCACTCATTCACTCAGGACTTATTCATTCAGCACTTATTCATTCAGAACTGTATATACATATTCATATACAGTTGTTATATCATTTTACGTGCAATATTGTAAGTCATTCTGGGACTGAACTTACGTAGTCATTCACTCAGGACCCTACATTAGTATCCTGTCAGTAGTATCTTTTTTCATTGCATATAGTATATCAAATGTACAATATGTGCATTTATTTGTAACTAAACCCTGTACTAAGGACTGTATTTTAAGGGAATTATTATTATTACCCTAATTTATATCATACGCACATTTAGCTATTTAAGTATCTCTTCCTCACACTTGGTCTATCTATCTATCTATCTATCTATCTATCTATCTATCTATCTATCTATCTATCTATCTATCTATCTATCTATCTATCTATCTATCTATCTATGTTGCTAAAATGTCAGTTCCACTTGAAATGGTTTATCTGACCGTCAACACAGCAGCAGCAGTTTCCCCCAACAAACGTAGCCTACAGTTTTGGGCTCCCGACATCGGGGTGGATGATGCAATCTACCTTCTGCAGAGGGCCTACTCTCACCTGGACAACGCAGGTAGCACTGTGAGGGTTATGTTTTTTTACTTCTCCAGTGCCTTCAACACTATTCAGCCCCTGCTACTGGGTGAGAAGATGAGGAGGATGAAAGTGGAAGCACCCTTAGTTTCCTGGGTTACGGACTACCTGACTGGCAGGCCACAATTTGTGCGGCTACAGAACTGCGTGTCAGAACGGGCAGTGAGCAACATAGGGGTCAACACAACAGCAGCAGTTTCCCCCAACAAACGTAGCCTACAGTTTTGGGCTCCCGAGTGGCACAGCGGTCTAAGGCACTGCATCTCAGGGATAGAGGCGTCACTACAGACCCTGGTTCCATCCCGGGCTGTATCACAACTGGCTGTGCTTCGGAGTCCCATAAGGCGACGCACAACTGGCCCAGCGTCGTCTGGGTTAGGGGAGGCCGGGGTAGGCCGTCATTGTAAATAAGAATTTGTTCTTAACTGACTTTCCTAGTTAAATAAAGGTTAAATTCAGTAGTTTATTCTCCGCAGCCCATTTGATGTAGCAAAGTTAGAAAGCCCTAGAAAACAGAGTATGGAGACACTTGAATGCTCCTGGAACCACCATGACAATGCTCCTCAAATAACTTTCACAGATCCAAAGTTTGGATCCCAGTAAATATGAAAGAGATGGATTTAAAAGCATCTAAAATCCTGTAGTTCTATCTAGTGTGGAGCTATACAGGTGTCTATGGAACAACGTTTCTGTCATACTTGCCTTTATTCTGCTGTAGGACTGTATTACACTGCTGTAGGACACAATAACTCCTAGGGACTGATTTGTATCAGGGGTGACCTGGCTGCAATATAATCAGACTTTTTGTCTTCAATGAAGCATTTCATTTTATTTCCCTTTTTTTGTCCACAGGACAATAATATGAATTTAGGTTACTCAGCAAGTTTTTCCAAAAGACGAAGATGGGAAATTAGGAGTGTCTGTGTGTGTACATCTATGTGTGTGTGTGTGTGTGTGTGTCTGTGTGTCTGTGTGTCTGTGTGTGTGTGTCTGTGTGTGTGTGTGTGTGTGTGTGTGTGTGTGTGTGTGTGTGTGTGTGTGTGTGTGTGTGTGTGTGTGTGTGTGTGTGTGTGTGTGTTTGTGTGTGTTTGTGTGTGTGTGTGTGTGTGTCTGTGTGTGTGTGTCTGTGTGTGTGTGTGTGTCTGTGTGTGTGTGTCTGTGTGTGTGTGTCTGTGTGTGTGTGTGTGTGTGTGTGTGTGTGTGTGTGTGTGTGTGTGTGTGTGTGTGTGTGTGTGTGTGTGTGTGTGTGTGTGTGTGTGTGTGTGTGTCTGTGTGTGTGTGTGTGTGTGTGTGTGTGTGTGTCTGTGTGTGTGTGTGTGTGTGTGTGTGTGTGTGTGTGTGTGTGTGTGTGTGTCTGTGTGTGTGTGTGTGTGTGTCTGTGTGTGTGTGTGTGTCTGTGTGTGTGTGTGCGAAAACAAAGAGAAGAGAGTAATAAGGTATGTACACACACCCCCACACACACACAGACACACACAGACAAAGATACATAGACACACAAACACAGAAATACACACACATACACCACCACCACCACCACCACCACCACCTATCCAGTTCCATTACTGACTGTTTATCTTTCAAACTGTGTGTTCCTAGATTAACGTCACCTCAACAAAGGAAAGAGAGAGACATCCCACATCATTCAACAGACAGATACATTTCTTGTGTTCACAGAGGATGTCAACGATTAAACGTTTGAGGCGTTTTTAAGACTGTGGTGTTTTCCCAGGCTGCTTAACAGCTCCAGAACAGAGAGACTTGAGTCTAAACTTAAACCAAAACACATGATACCAAACACACCACAACAGACAGTAGAGAAACCATGCTTGAGTGTACAATCACTTAAACCAAAACACATGGCGGGGGAATCAAGAGGCAGAGTAGACAGACACAAAGATAGAGGTGGGAAAATGGTTGTGATGGGGGGAGGCGGGGGTGGTGTGGGGGGTTATCAAATTCCACATCTCCTCTCAGGGATGGGGTAGCAGGAAGACACCCCATCGCGTTCCTCTTATACCCCCCCACAACAACAAAAAAAAAATACAACAGATATTCTGATAGCATAGCTGAATGACTCTAAGGAATACATTTAAACTATTCCAGGAGCTTTACGAGAGTGAAAACATTGTCAGCACAGCTCAGTGGTCTACTTAATTTATGCGGACGACAGAGACAAAGAGAGCCACCTGGCTGCGGTGTTTGACAAACACAGAGTGCTTTTCAGCTGAGCAGTTAGCCTTCTGAGCCCTGTCCACTCTGAGTCCAGATCATTGAGCAAAGTCAACAACCAGGGGCATTCGAGTTCCTCTGGTAGTTTGAGGGGGGGGGGCAGAGACAGAGAGAGAGACAGAGAGAGAAAGAGAAAGAGAAAGAGAAAGAGAAAGGGAAAGAAAGAGAGAGAAAGAGAGAGGGGTATCTGTGTTTAGCTAACTTAACCAGTCTCTTTGTAGTTTTCGCAGAAGAGAGGAGAGGAGACCACACTCGAGCCAGACTCCATTCCACTCCTCCCCTCTCTGTGGAGACCAGAAGAGAGTGAGCACAGCGCCACAACAGAGAGGAACAAGATGGATCTGTTACTCATGCATGAGGCTGATTTAACTTTCAGATGATGTTCTTCTCCCCACTCCTTGTCCCTCGCCTCTTCCTGTGTCTGCCCACAACACCCCCTCCCCACTCCTTGTCCCTCGCCTCTTCCTGTGGCTGCCCACAACACCCCCCAACACCCCCTCCCCACTCCTAAGTCTTATAAAATACTGGAAGATTGATGGCATTGAGAGGGGAGGGTGTGTGTAATGATTCCAGACACATAGAGACTGCATGGCACACAAGGACTTTAGATAGAGGTGTAGGCCCTGGGTTTTCCCTTTGTCTGAACAGTACTGACATTCATGTGGTGATAGATATTTGGATGAATACTGTATTACACAAAACACTAATGAGGGGGAGATTAGGAGTGAAAGAGCCCTCCAAAAAGTTGCTTTTGTATAATAATACAGTATATTGAAATGCTACTCTCATATTTCCTATTCTAAACCCTAGACTTATAGATTCCCACAGAACCGTCTCCACCCGCCACCTCGCTCCCCCTACACACTGTAAAACGAATAATCATTTTTTCATTTATTTTGGAGAAAAAAAGGAATTCAATTTAGAGGTCTGATCGGCAGGGCAGCCTCTGGGATGGAGGGCAAGCGGAGGGAGAGAGGGAGGGAGGGAGGGAGCGAAGGAGACAGGGAGGTATTGTGCTACAAGGCTGCAGTGGCTCACTGTTTGCTTTGGTTTCTAAGGTAACACCAGACTGCAAAGAGATAACTTAAACAGATGTGGGAGAGAGCGAGGGAAAAACTGGGAAAATAACCAAAGAGAAAAGCCACTGATAAATCTGCCATGTCTCAACGTTTTTTCCCTTATTTTTTTGGTTATTCAAGTCTTTCTTTCAAAAGCAGGGGAGAACGCCCAGAGAGAGAGAGAGAAATTAGAGGAAACAAGAGATTCGGGAGGAGAAAGAGAAAGATGGAGATATAAAGAGGAAGGGAGGGTAAGATTGTGTGAGAGAGAGAGATAGAGAGAGAAAGAGAGAGCGAGAGAGAGAGAGAGAGACAGAGAGAGAGAGAGAGAGAGACGGAGAGAGAGAAATAGAGAGAGAGAAAGATACTGCATCAGTGCATTGCCAAATCCCTCATAAGATATCTAATATACGTTCCCATCTACAGAAGAGAGCAAATGTCATACATGACTGATTGAGAGGAAGCCCCTAAAGGCCATCATAGGCCAAGAGGCAAATCCAATAGATAAAATAAACACACTAAATCACCTGGCCATTATCACATCTGTCAATGTATGGAGGGAGTTTTTACAGATAATGTATGGGCCCAATATCTTATAGTGGGGATGGTGCCATCATTATATATGAGTTGACGTGACGGACAATGGGGCATATGGGAAAGGGGTGTGGGGTGCTGCAGGTTGGGATCAATTTAGTGTTCAACTCAGTCAATTCAGGAAGAGAGTTGAAATTCAAGAAATTACTTGAAAATTGCCCATTGCTTTCTATGACGATTTTGTAATTCATTAATTGAATTTGAGTTCCCTTCCTGAATTAATTGCAAGTTAAAAACTGATTTGACCCCAATCATGGTGCGCTGCAAAGGTGCTATAGACATTATAAGAAGATGTTGGTAATATTGATATTAGTTCATGCACTAAACAGAGCTGCATTGGACACCAGTTAAATTAGACTAAATCAAAAGATAAAATGTACTTTATAGTTGGCTGGGAGGAGAGACCTTCAGACTCTGTTGGACCTTCGACAATTAGAAAAAAAACTGACACAAAAGTTTATATTTCTATTGCAGAAAGCACAACCTCAACCATAGCCCTCACTGAGCATAATTTAGAGATAAAATACTAATTGAGTCAGAACGGATTTTTATTTTTTTATTTATTATAATTGATAGTCACTGGTTAATTTATATGTTCACTGAGAGCATTCACCAAAGACTTGGTCAAATGTCATGGTGTGTGTCTGTGTGTTTGTGTGTGTGTGGGAGGGGGTGTATCGATTTTAAAATTGAATTAAATAGTTTGGGATTAATTTAAAGGAGACCCAGTGTCAAACCAGAAACAGAGCAGTTTACCACACAGTTTTCAAACACAGCTAAAAGAATATACTGCATATATACACTGGGGGCCAAAACTTTGGAATATTACTCATTCAAGGATTTTTTGCACTATTTTCTACATTATAGAATAAAAGTGAAGACATCAAAACTGACATAACACATATGGAATCATGTAGTAAGCAAAAAAGTGATAAACAAATCAAAATAGATTTTATATTTGAGATTCTTCAAATAGCCACCCTTTGCCTTGATGACAGCTTTGCACACTCTTGGCATTCTCTCAAACAGCTTCATGAGGACTGCCATAGGAATGGAAGACCCAGAAATACCTCTGAGTTACCAGCCTCAGATTGCAGCCCAAATAAATGCTTCACAGAGCCCTCCAGCGCCTCGAGTCCAGGATGTCTTGGACCGAGAACACCGGAGTCCCCTCAATGTCCAGCGGGTACGGAAGGATGTCTCTGACCCCAGCCTCATGGAGAGGACCAGCCACCACCAGCCTAACAAGGGAGACATGAAAAACAGGGTGGACTCTGTAATTCGTGGGTAGTAGTGATTTGTAAGACACCCTGTTCATCCCCCCCAGGACTTTAAAGGGCCCCACAAACCGTGCCCCAAGCTTCCGGCAGGGCAGGCGAAGGGGCGGGTCCTGGGTAGCCAGCCAAACCCTGTCACCGGGGCCTCAATGCTGCGGGGCCTCAATGCGGCGGAGGTCGGCCTGGAGTTTGTGCCTCTGTCCGGCGGCTCGTCTACCTCAGGAACCTCCGACTGGCCCCCGTGCCACGCGCCATGGCTGGCCAAGGCAGAAACTTCGCCCGGTCGGTTAGTGCAATACGACCTCAACATCCTGCCCACCTCCTGGTTTTCCTGTTCTACCTGCCCGTTGGATTGGGGGTGGTACCTGGAGGTAAGGCTGACTGTGACCCCCAGGCGGGACATGAAAGCCTTCCACACCCGAGACGTGAACTGATGGCCACGATCTGAGACCATGTCCTCCGGGACCCCATAATGCCGGAAGACATGGGTAAACAAGGCCTCCGTGGTCTGTAGGAGGAGGGGACAAGCCTTGGGATAACAGGTCCACTACAACCAGGATGGTGGTATACCCATCTGACTCTGGAAGGTCCGTGATGTAGTCAATGGACAGATGGGACCACGGTCGCTGTGGCACTGGCAGGGGTTGGAGTTTACCATAAGGAAACTGAGCCGGAGCAGGCTCCCTCCGGGTGGCACGTTGGATGTCCCTGGCCACCTCCCACACGATAGGTGTCACGATCCGCGTGCAGGGAATGATAAAGGTCGGCTCCGGACCAGTCTCGTCCGCCTCGTGCTGGCAGGACAGTGCGTCGGCCTTGATGTTTTTAGATCAGTTGGACAAGGTGTAGTTAAACCTGGTGAAGAAAAGAGTCCACCTGGCCTGGCGAGGGTTTAGCCTCTTCACTGCTCCGATGTACTCCAGGTTACGGTGGTCTGTTCGGATTAGTAGGTTTTGCGCCCTCCAGCCAGTGCCGCCACACCCCCAGAGCCTTCTTGACCGCCAGTAATTCCCGATCGCCCACGTCGTAGTTGCGTTCGGCTGGTGTTAATTTTCGGGAGTAGGGGAGACCTAACACTATGGGGAAGGTATGTGAATCGATAACAAACAACAAAATAACCTCGCTGTGCCCACCGCTAACCACCATTAGAGAGGGAACCGTGACCTCCTCAACCCGACCGGGCCCCAGTGGACGGTTGTCAACGGAGGTGACAATGGGGCCAACGGTAGGCCCAGGTGTCGCCCCCGAATCAACGAGGGCCCAGAGACCCCGGTGACACGAGAAGGCGGGGAAAACTACACAGATCTGCTGGAGCACGCTGATGACTTGGTGCATCGTCGTCTCCAGTCGTGTTAGGCGGGCTCCTTGGCGTTGTACTTCCATCCTTCCAGCTGTTGCGCTATTTGTGCAGATGGTGCGCCATCCATCCTGCTGGTCTAGGTTGGGTGGAGTATTCTGTCACGGTGTGTGGTAAGAAGGAGACCAGGCACAGGATGAATGATGAACAGGAGTTTACCAAAGCAGACTGTTTACCAGCATTTTTTTGTTGGTTTGCCCCACCAAGATTTACATGCTAAAATCGCCACTGGACACATGTGAGACATAACTGCAAAATACTCCGTAATTAAAAGGGCAACACACTCCATGATCTACAGACGGCACCACACTACTTATTTAAAAGGGCAACACACTCCATGATCTACAGACGGCACCACACTACTTATTTGAAAGGGCAACACACTCCATAATCTCTGTTGCCTGCAGTTATGGCAAATGTCTCCATTTGGTTTGATGCGTTGACATTGTCATGTGAGTCATAATAATAAACCCACACTTGACCTCTCACATCCCGTCTCACCAACACTATATCACAGTAGCATTATTCCCAGTAACTCCGGAGACAGGGAATTATACAATTACCTCTTATTACCTCTTGTAATCAGTAGATAGGTGAAGGACGTCCATATGGTTAATACCATTGCTAAAGTGGGCATCAGAAAAGGATTAATCAGCATTTCATGGTCAAATGACCATATGAGGAGGCTCTCTGATCAGAGATCATGTAAGGAGTGATCTGCTCTGCCTGCCCTTCAGATATAGGGGTCATGGGGCTAAGATAGAGAGAGAACATAAAATAAGCCCATGCGTCTGCTACTCTGATATTCATAATCTGTCAATTAGGGGGAGACAGTCAAGGTTAAACTAGGGAAAAATTAGCAAACAAATTGCACTGCTGATTAGTCAGATGAAAGAGAACATCCAAGTGTATTTCATCAGTGAAAGGAGAGAGGAGGTAGAGAATGCACAACCTGAGAACGAGAGAGAGAGAGAGAGACAGAGAGAGAGAGAGAGAGAGAGAGAGAGAGAGAGAGAGAGAGAGAGAGAGAGAGAGAGAGAGAGAGAGAGAGAGGGAGGGAGGGAGTGAGAGAGAGAGAGGCAGAGGGAGTGAAAGAGTGAGAGAGAGAGAGAGAGAGAGAGAGAGAGAGAGAGAGAGAGAGAGAGAGAGAGAGAGAGAGAGAGAGAGAGAGAGAGAGAGAGAGAGAGAGAATGAGAGTGAGTGTAGTATTGAGAAGACAGTGCTGAAATGCAAATATGAGCCAGTAGCAGTAGTACAGATGTAGGATCTTAAGTTGGACATTTAAAACTTTATTTGAGGTTTAAAAATGCTTCTGAAGTTTGCAATTTCCACTTTGTAATTTCAGACTTAAATTTCCCTTATGAAAACTGTATCAACCCCTGATGTATAATCCACATAATAATTCACATTTCCTGTTGCTGCAGGATTCTTTTCCTGCTGTAGCAAACTGGCTCAAATTAAGATCCTACATCTGTACACAGTAATGCAAACAACATGCTAAGCAGTGATGAGTGGATTTGCTGATATGCGTGAGAAAGTGTAGCCTCGTAAAACCAGCCTGATCTCGCAAGCTTGCATAAATGATTTGCTACACGGAAAGCAAATCATTTATGTAAGCTCGCAAGATCAGGCTGGAGAGAAAGTGTGTGTGTGTGTGTCTATGCTTTTTACAACACAATTGGCCACAAGATACTCTAGTCTAGCTGAGTGCAGTCCAACATCCGTAACACACTCAACTAGGAGCCTTAATTCACATCTGTAGTAGCGGTTTTTGATGAGATTGTCTGAACGCATTATTCCCAATGAATCTGCCCAAATGTAGACCTGTAAAACAACATAGCAGTTATGGACGCACATGGAGAGGTCAAACTGTCAATCAACCGTCTGTTTTCACCGACAATAAAGCTGGATGTCAAGACAGCTTTAATATATGAAAATGTGAATCTGGGTTATCGAGCTCCAAAGGATGTGTGTAGACACAGGTGTACACGGCAAGCGTCAAATGATTTGTCTGGATTCATTTGCAGAGGGTCACGCCATCGACGTGACCCTCTACAAATAGCCGTTCTACCTACTTCTACAGTACCTCCTCCCCTCCCCTGCTCTTTCCTTCACCCATCAACTAGTAGTGAGAACGGCAGAGTAGCTTCTCCCCACTCTAATGGAGCTTGGATGCTCTCCTTTACACCTAAGCAGGCAGAACCCTTCAATCCATGGCTGAGTATGCAGCAGTACTGATGGGCCACTAAAGAGGATAACGTCGACTCATGGCTTGGTTTTTTTTCTGACATGCACTGTCAACTGTGGGACCTTATATAGACAGGTGTGTTCCTTTCCAAATTATTTCCATTCAATTGAATTTACCACAGGTGGACTCCAATCAAGTTGCAAAAACATCTCAAGAATGATCAATGGAAACAGGATGCACCTGTGGTCAATTTCAAGTCTCATAGCAAAGGGTTTGAATACTTATGTATTGTATGTAAATAAGGTATTTCTGTTTAAAAATGTTAATACATTTGCAAAAATATTTAAAAACCTGTTTTTGCTCTGTCATTATGGGGTATTGTATGTAGATTGATGAGGAAAAATATATATTTAATACATTTTAGAATAAGGCTGTAACTTAACAAAATGTGGAAAAAGTAAAGGGCTCTGAATGCACTGTAACATTCTACCATACTCCCCCTCACAACATGGCAAAAAGGCAGACACACACACACATGAATATTCATCTGGTAGTGAATTTAAATATCTTGTCGGCTGAATAAATATACCCATAAACGCCATAAGTTGCCAGCCCCAAAAATATTGCTTGAATATATTTACAGAGTGTACAGGACTAATCGGTTTGAAACATGCACCATATTGCATTACATGTACAACTTGTACTAAGCAAACCAAAAGCTAATTCTGAATCAGTAGCAGCTAGCAGTCCTTTCTCCATTCTTTTAGTTCCTTTGAGATCTGTCACCTTTGTGCCAATCTTCCCGGCAGTTACAGCACCCACACTCACATACACATACACACACACACACCTAACAGCCGACTGAATAGCTTTATTGTCCGTGTGGAGCATGTGGTATGGTGCATGGGCTGAGGAGAGGAGAGGAGAGGAGAGGAGAGGAGAGGAGAGGAGAGGAGAGGAGAGGAGAGGAGAGGAGAGGAGAGGAGAGGAGAGGAGAGGAGAGGAGAGGAGAGGAGAGGAGAGGGGAGGGGAGGCGAGGGGGGGGGAGGGGAGGGGAGGTGAGGGGAGGGGAGGGGAGGGGAGGGGAGGGGAGGAGAGGAGAGGAGAGGAGAGGAGAGGAGAGGAGAGGAGAGGAGAGGAGAGGAGAGGAGAGGAGAGGAGAGGAGAGGAGAGGAGAGGAGAGGAGATTGTTACTATAGGCCTTGCCTTATGGAATTAAAAAGAAGTGGGTGACCTAAGACTCTGATACTGAGCCACATCTGGAACAAGGGGAACAAGGGGAACTGGAGAGGAAACTTACAGAGAGGGGGAGATGAAGGAGGAGGAGGAGTGGGGGCTGAATAACAGTTAGGGTTTTGTGCTTTGACACAGCCACCCCACCACGTACCTCCCTCCGCCCCACACGTTACCCACCCAATCCAGTAATCAGAGAACTGAGATGGAGGTAGGTGGGCAGCTAAGTGATTCGCTCGCTGGAGAGCCGGTGCGTGAGGGAGAAGGGGGGTGGAGAAGGGTTGAGGGGTATAGGTCCTTCTTGTCATAAATGCTGCTTTACGTATCCACCTCACCCCTTCCCTCCACACCCGCCCCAGAGAGAAGACTGGAGGAGAAAGACATCTGGTGGAGATCCACAGTGAGACGAGGGCCGTCATCAGCATGGAGGGTCAAGAAGGGTCCCTGCCATCACAATGAGGAGGGGGAGGAGGGTGTTGGGGGGGGGGGGGGTCCAGGAGCGTTCCAGCACCCCGCAGGCATTCCTAAAGGTACACATCAGCACTCCGAAGCAAGAAAAATAAACAGAGCCGAGGAAACCCTGTCTAGACGGGGCTGCTGCTGGGGCTTCTGCACACACTGACCTGCTATTTACACAAAGGGGGGACTGCCAAGCAAAGCCAAGGAGAGAGGGATGGAGAGAGAGAGAGAGAGAGAGAGAGAGAGAGAGAGAGAGAGAGAGAGAGAGAGAGAGAGAGAGAGAGAGAGAGAGCTTATTTGAGCTGTTCTTAATATGGACTTGGTCATTTACCAAATAAGGCTATCTTCTGTATACAACCCCTAGCTTGTCACCACACAACTGGTTGGTTCAAATGTATTAAAAAAGAAAGACTTAACTTTTAACAAGGCACACCTGTTAATTGAAATGCATTCCAGGTGACTACTTCATGAAGCTGGTTGAGAGAATGCCAAGAGTGTGTAAAGCTGTCATCAAGGCAAAGGGAGGCTACTTTGAAGAATCTCAAAAATAAAGTATATTTTGATTTGTTTAATACTTTTCTGGTTACTACATGATTCCATGTGTTATTTAGAAAATAGTATAAATAAAGAAAATCCCTTGAATGAGTAGGTGTGTCCAAACTTTTGACTGGTACAGTGAATATTATCATTTCAGTGGAGGTTGGTGAACAGATATATACAGGAGGACAGGAAAATTACCCGGTGGTGGCTGGTGGGCAGAGATATCGGAGGATGGCTCATCGTAATGGCTGGAATGAAATGGATGGAAAGGCATCAAACACATGGTTTCCATCTATTTGATACCGTCCTTTTTACTCCATTCCAGCCATTACAATGAGCCATCCTCCAATATCTCTCCCCACCAGCCACCACCGGAAAATTTTTCACCAAGTAGTTTGGATGTAGTGAACTACTTTTTCAAAGTAGCTTTAGTTAAGTAAACTATATTTTAGCTTTAGTGTAGCTTAACTTCTTCCAGTGTGACGTAATTGGTAGTTTGGTAAACTATATTTTTAGAGTAGCTTCCCAAACACTGAACAATTTAATGTGTACAACATCTTAAGACCTGCATCGCTATGCTGAGAGCGTTGCTGTTTCTCAAATGACGTATTTGGGTGTTTTTGGAGCCTTTGTTCATGTTTTATCAATGCAGAACGAGCATGAGGAAGTCTATCGCACCAGAAAACTTCTATAACATGCCATTTACATACAAAACAGATTTGGTCAAAAAAAAAAGTTAACTTGTCCTTTAAGAAGCACTCAGCCTCGAAAAGGCCTAGATCCTCTGCAAGGACCCTCTGATATATCTGGCCCTTTATCCTAGCAAAGCTAAACAAGACAGACCTTCCCTCTATCCCTACCTCATCCCCTCTCAGACACTGTGTGTATTCTAGAAAGATGAAGGCAGGACACAGGCAAGGCAAAGCATGGGCTTTTTAAGGACAGCCTGTATTTATTTGCATGTCCGTCCATTCGTTTACAAGCAATGCTGACCTCAAGAAGCAGCTAGCGTGGATGGGAAAGAGAGGGAGAAGAGGAGAGAGGGAGAGCGGGTGGGTGGAAGGAGGAAAGGTGGAGGGCCAGGCTTCTGCTAGTGCACTGTGTGGACAGTAGGTGCCATGTGGGCTGGACTGTAGACTGTAGGAGGGAGGAGTGTGGGGAGGGGGGGGGGGCTTTGTGTAGACTGGGTCTGCCGTAGGAGGACACATACCGGTACACACAGTACACACAGACATGGCAGACTGTGGGCTGCAGGGGTGGATAGTTTAGTATCAGGGTCTTATCCGGGCTGCTTCCGTCCATCACGCGCCGTGCCAACTCTGGCAACGTCTCGGAAAACACAGCCATAAATCGCCATGCAGACGGCACCATGGGCACACTGGACACACACACACACACATACACACATTCGCACACACACACACATCCTCTGGGCACACACACACAAACACCCCACAGAGCAGCGGGCAGCCACATCAGGAGTGGCAGGGAAGGAGCATCCACTCAATACCTCTACACCCACCCATTACAGTACATGTCAGTGTCAACATCAGTCAGGTACAGACAGTGATGAGTACAGATACAGACAAGTATTTTTATTAACATTTCCAGACTTGAGATCCAAAGTCAAAAGTGTATTTGAGTGTCAAGAGCTCAGTGCTCCTTCACAATCTTTGCTTCTAAATGTGAGAATTAGTCTAATAGGGTGGTGTGAAAGAACCCTCCGGAATAAAGGGCCAGTTATTGCTGAGTGGACTATCCTGACTAAATAAACAGCATTGAAGTGAAGAATAGGCTACCAGAGAGCCTGAAGAGCTAGAAAGGTTCAACGTGCTGTGGGCTCCATTGAATTGCAATTGATGGAATAAAGAGAGCAATGAGAACTGTGGCCAGTTACGTTACGGGAGGAATGGGGACCACCAATGGCGGATGAGTTGTTGTTTGTCACGTTTCCTCAGGCATCAAGATATTCATTTCAGACAACAACATGTATACTACTGCCATGGTGTGATGGCAAACGGACAGTGCCATGTTAGAGGGAGAAACTAGTAACAGTGTGTCTTACAAAATGCACGCACACACTACTTCAGAAGTGGCTAGCCTCACTGGCATTCCAATGTGTTGCATAGATTTGAACCGCAACCCAGATTTCTCAAGGACAGACTAGATGTGTGCAGGCCTAAGACAAAACTCCAAACCCAGAAAACCACCAAAAACATTTGAAACAACAACACAAAAAACAAGATAATGAGAGTCTAGCTGATTTCATCCTGTAATTATCTGACCTTCTCAGTAAGAAAACACAACCCTTAAAAAAAGCCAAAATCCACCATATTTCAACATGAAAGAAAATGGCGTTTCGCTAGCGAATTACAAATGGCGTTTGAGGCTTGTCATAAAAGTTTTCATTTACAGTACACTGACTACAGGCTTCAAAGGTGCTTTTTGGGGGGAGTGAGGGGGGACAAAATGCTTTATATAACACAATAGAATATAATTAAATACACTACAAAACAGTACACTATACTACACTGAAGAAAAATATAAACGCAACATGTAAAGTGTTGGACGCATGTTTCATGAGCTAAAATAAAACATTGTTAAAATAATAACATTGTTACGTTTATATTTTTGTTCAGTATACAATGGACAAAAGCTTAACTCTTGATAAGTCAACTAAATCTTTCCAAACCCCCTATAGGTTATGGTGAACATTGACAGCAGAGTCTGAGAGTGTTACTAATGGTTCTTCAACTGCTGATTCTCTCCCTCTCCCTCTCCCTCCCTCTCCCCCTCTCCCCCTCTCCCCCTCTCCCTCTCCCTCTCTCTCTCAAATCCAGATTCAGTCCACTGACACTGTCTGAGAGGATTGTCTACCAGGAGAAGGAGAGGAAATAAGAAGATGAACGTAGAAGAGATGCATTTGTTACCACACAGCTAATACACGAGCGTGTGAGTGCATGGGCCTGCCTGCTTGCATGTGTGTGTGTGATCTCTGAGCCGCACCACCAATTGTCATAGTTGAGTAAAAGTAAAGATACCTTGATAGAAAATGACTGAAGTAATAGTGAAATTCACCCAGTAAAATACTACTTTGGTAAAAGACTATAAGTGTTTGGTTTTAAAAATACGTAAGTATCAAAAATACATTTAACTGCTAAAATATACTTAAGTATAAAAAAATGTAATAATTTCAAATTCCTTATATTAAGCAAACCAGACGGCACCATTTTCTTGTTTTATTTTGTTATTTAAGGCTAGCCAGTGGCACACTCCAACACTCAGACATAATTTACATACGAAGCATGTGTGTTTAGTGAGTCCGCTAGATCAGAGGCAGTAGGATGATCAGGGATGTTCTCTTGATAAGTGTGTGAATTGGACCATTTTCCTGTCCTGCTAAAAGGTGTACTTTTGGTTGTCAGGGAAAATGTACGGAGTAAAAAAGTACAATATTTTCTTTAGGAATGTAGTGAAGTAAAAGTAAAAAATAGAAATAGTAAAGTAAAGTACAGAAACCCCAAAAAAAGACATAAGTAGTTAAAAATATTTTTATTTAAGTACTTTATACCACTGCGCACCACTATCTCTCACCTCAATCTTCTTATGAGTTCCTTTGGTGTGCTTGGCACATGTTTCACTCAGGAATACGTTACTAACCACATTATGAAGTAGCAGCGCTACTGTTCTACGTCACTAACGTCTTCCTTATGGACATTAACATAACATTTCCCTGTCGAGACTATTTTCAATGTTTTGAGGGGGAAAGAGAGAGACGGAAAGGCAGTTTCACTTCAAATACAAATAGGTTTACTTTTCATTCTATTCTCTACAATCCCATCAACAGTGGAGGTGGTGATATTCCTGTGGGGCTCCCAGCCCTGAATACAGTGCTGCTTTTGCTGTATATTTAAATCCCTGCATAGGGGGCTCATAGCTTAGCAGCTCAGTGCTCAGTGTGGCTTGGTCTGGCTGGCTGCATTGTGAGCCCATTAGTTTAGGAGAGTAGCTGTGCAGTGTGAGAGGCTAGGTAAGAGAAATGGATTCGCACACTGCCACCCTCATTTGTGATAAATTCATCCATGGGCTATGGGGCTGTACTGTATGCCCTGCATGTGAGTGCAAAGCATGTGACTGTTGCACAGTGCACCATAGAAATATAATGAATAGAACCGTCTTGGAACCTTTAACCCTGGTAATGTGATGCAATAATTTAGATAGTAATGTAGAATGTTCATTTAAACTAGTGATTCATACAATGGAATGTATGTTTTGTAATGTCAGTTGAGTTGATTCAACAAATCACAGCACAGCACTGCTTTTACTTCCTGTTTTGCTCCTATGGTTACACTCGCAATGGCCGCCAGTCCACCCATTTTGACATCATTGACTTGAATGGGGACGTCCGTTCTATTCATTCTATTTCTATGCTGTGCACTGCCTGGGTCCACTAGAAGGCAATAAGTGTGCCTGAAATGGCACCCTATTCCTTATAGAATAGAAGACTAGAATAGAATACAACTTTTTTGTCCATGTGTTACGGTGAACAGCAATGGGTCTTCTGCTCTGTTCCTAGTAGTGCACTAGAAAGGAAATAGGACACTACGGCACTACATGGAATAGAGTACTACTGTAGTAGACTAGGTAGATAATAGGATGCCATTTCAGCTAATGAGGAACTGACTGACTGGATGTGGCCGCTGTCTTTTTGTATGAGAGCTAAACGAGTGGGCGAACTTGGGAACATACCAGTAACTCAACATCAAAGACAACGTGCGCCTCTCTCCCCCTTCGCTGTGTCGTTTTGAACACATCATTATATGGAGCCTTGTAAGGTATCCCCATCCATATTGAATCCCAGATCCTCAGACTGCCAGACTGTGCTCTCTGCTCCCCTACTGTGTGATGTGTGTGAGAGGCTCTGGCCAGCTTCATCGCAGGGCCTGTGTGTATGTGTGTATACCCAGGCCAGATGTGCTGCTCAGCCCTAAGTGCCATTGTGCTTCTGTGCCTCTGGTTCTGTGGGCCTGCAGTTACCATACAGTATGGGTCTTTGTGCCTGCATGGCTGTGTGGGGCTGTGTGTCTCTCCTGTGATCTGTGGCACAGAAGCGCCATGATGGCTCCTTTCCTCTTTACCACAGTGGCAGTATTGTTCTGTTCTGTGTGTTGCTTTGAGAGAGAGAGAGAGAGAGAGAGAGAGAGAGAGAGAGAGAGAGAGAGAGAGAGAGAGAGAGAGAGAGAGAGAGAGAGAGAGAGAGAGAGAGAGAGAATTATCCCCCTCTAGAAGGTTCTATTGCTAACATTTTACTTTCTATTCTTAATAATCTCCAGAGCTGTGGAAAGCAAGATATATTTGATAGCGCAACTGGCATCAGGTTGGTCCAGTGTCCCTTGTCATATCAACACATATACACACTTCAGTCAACATGACGGAGTGGAGGAGAGAGGAGTGGAGAATATAAGAACATGAGCGACGAAGATGTGGACCTGAAGGGGTTAAAGAGGCACTGTGTGCTGCCATCCGCCTGCCAGCCTACAGCTCTATCCATGCTTTCTTTCTGAGGCTAAACCCTTATTTAGCCTCCGAAGGGAAGGGGTCATGCCGCCATCTAGTGAATACTTTTTTGCTTGTGCGTACACACTCACACACACACAAACACACACAAATGTAGTACATGCTTATAGGAGAATTCATCTCATCCACCACCACCATCGGTACAGTAAAGACCCAGGCTTTAGACCCAGGCTCCTCTCTGCTTCGCAGGTAGGTACCTGACTCACTGCTGGGCACTGGGGCATAGCTAGCTACCACTATGGAGGAAGCTTACTCTGGACTTAGGGGAAATGTCTGCACCTCAGTACCCATCCCTGGGTGAGCCTGGTAATGGCATGGACAGGGGAGTGAGGGAGAGAGGAGGGAGTAAGGAGAAAGTGAAGTCTAGTAATGGTATGGACAGGGGGGTGGGGGGAGGGAGTAAGGAGGAAGTGAAGTCTAGTAATGGTATGGACAGGGGGGTGGGGGAGGGAGTAAGGAGGAAGTGAAGTCTAGCAATGGTATGGACAGGGGGGTGGGGGAGGGAGTAAGGAGGAAGTGAAGTCTAGTAATGGTATGGACAGTGGGGTGGGGGAGGGAGTAAGGAGGAAGTGAAGTCTAGCAATGGTATGGACAGGGGGGTGGGGGAGGGAGTAAGGAGGAAGTGAAGTCTAGTAATGGCATGGACAGGGGGGTGGGGGAGAGAGGAGGGAGTAAGGAGGAAGTAAATTACTAGTTTGGGTTAAGGTCTGAAGGGCAATCTATACAACAAGGCTGGGACCTGGCCTCGTTGTATAGGGGGGTGGGTATTTCTCAGCTCTATTTCCATGCCAACAGACAGAAGCCCCACAGCTGTATCCATTAGCAATGCTCCTGTGTGGAATACTGCAGTTATTCACCATATAATTAGGAATTAGAATACTAGAATGGACATTAAACTTGTTATGAGGTCAGCAATGTTGGTCAGGAAGAATTGATCTGCAGCTAGCTAGCCAAATTTACTGTGAATATGCCAACATTCCATTCAAACAATGCAATCAATCCACAGCCGTACGCTGGCTGAAATCTGCTGATGATAGGATTTAGACAAGTTGTAATTGCAACATGTACTGATATTGTATCATATAATAGCACCAATAACAAAAACTTACATTGTACATATATTTTAGAGGCTATTTATACAGAAAATGTACTTATAATTATATGACATTTTAGGTTGACAATAATAATTTTACAAAATTTCTGATACATCACATGCCTTTACTTGTATTTTCCTGCATAAGTAAAATCAGGATTATGCCTCTACTGTCATTAATTCCAATTAGACTGGTTTGGATTTCTCCCTGACCAATATGGATGCCATTTCAACACCATTCTGGAACTTTGAGGGTTCATGACATAGCCCTTCTAGTAATTATTAGGATATCTGTTCACTATTTATACAACGGGTGGGTCTAATCATGAATGTTGATTGGTTAAAACCGCATTCCAGACGGTGTCTATTCCACAAGTTACCACAGGCTAAATCTATGACATCAAAATACCTATTTGCTCTGTTCCATCTGACTGTGCAATCCACTGTCTCATCAGCCCAGCCAGGCAATATATACATTTGATCTCCACTGTGAAAAGCATCTAGACATTATCTCACATTTCTTGTAGACTAACATTTAGTTTTCAACAGCAGAGATTTGTATAAACAAACCGCTGTCTGTCTCTCTGGCATTTGCGACATAGTAATTAATGTGTCGGGAGTCGGGACGAGGCAGCATTTCTCAGCCAGTCGAAATCGTGAATCAGCTGGCATCATTTCTATGGATATATACAGTTGAAGTCGGTAGTTTACATACACTTAGGTTGAAGTCATTAAAACTCATTTTTCAAGCACTCCAAAGATTTCATGTTAACAAACTATAAGTTTGGCAAGTCGGTTACGACATCTACTTTGTGCATGACACAAGTAATTATTCCAACAATTGTTTACAGACAGATTATTTCACTATATCTCAATTCCAGTAGGTCAGAAGTTTACATACACTTAGTTGACTGTGCCTTTAAACAGCTTGGAAAATTCCAGAAAATGATGTCATGGCTTTAGAAGCTTCTGATAGGCTAATTGACATCATTTGAGTCAATTGGAGGTGTACCTGTAGATGTATTTCAAGGCCTACCTTCAAACTCAGTGCCTCTTTGCTCGACATCATGGGAAAATCAAAAGAAATCAGACAAGACCTCAGAAAGACAATTGTAGACCTCCACAAGTCTGGTTCATCCTTGAGAGCAATTTCCAAACATCTGAAGGTACCACGTTCATCTGTACAAACAATAGTACACAAGTATAAACGCCATGGGACCACATAGCCGTCATACCGCTCAGGAAAGAGATGGGTTCTGTCTCCTAGAGATGAATGTACTTTGGTGCAAAAAGTGTAAATCAATCCCAGAACAACTGCAAAGGACCTTGTGAAGATGCTGGAGGAAACGGGTACAAAAGTATCCATATCCACAGTAAAACAAGTCCTATATCGGCCAAAATTCACCCAACGTATTGTGGGAGTATGGTAATGGAACATTTAGAACGAACGAATGGGTCGCGTCCATACAGTACATACAGAACAAAAATACTGAACGACTGGGTCACGTCTCTGGCAACGGAACCAATAGAACAAATGACCAGCCCGCTTGGCTAGCAACCCTAGATTTGTGGAAGGATGAAATGGTATGAATAAATTCATCAATATAAGGTTTTTAGTGAAAATATGTCAATCATTATTTGAATATGTTGGTTACTCGTTGTATGAAAGTGATAATGCCCTCAAAGCCATATATATATATATATATACTGTATATATATATATATTGGCACGGTTTGCCGGCCCTCGTCTCAGGCCTAACAACACCCATGCCAATATATCCTTCAAACACTGGCTTTGAGGGCATTATCACTTAAGTACAGTATTACCATGTCATATTGAGATATCGATGAGATGGAGTGGCTTTAGAGATGAGACAGACAGGCAGCTGTCAGTGGTATGTTGGAGGCTTATGTCTTCTACAGTCAAGTGTTTAAAGTGTGTGTTTGTGTGGATGTGTGTGTGTGTGTGTGTGTGCGTGTGCGTGCGTGCGATAAGCCCCCGATGGCAACAAGGACACAGAATCCCAGTAAATTAAATGCTATGCCCCAAAGCCAGCATCGGGTTCTACCACAGAACCTTGGCCAATTAGGAGAGTTAAGCGGTGCTAAGCAGTGTAGCTCTGAGAGGTTACAACTCATTACCTGTCAATCATGTCTGTCTCATATATCCCTATATCAGGAAGAAGGAATGGAGAGAGAATGCAAGAGCAAGGTAAACAAAAAAGAAGAGGAAAGAGAGTGGGATTAAAAGAGAAAGAGAGCTAGAGAGAAAAAGAGAGAGATAAATAGAGAGTGCAGGATAGAGAAAGAGAGCGAGACCAAAACATTTATTCCCATTCAAAATCCTATTTTCCCTAACCCCTGAACCTAAACTTAACCTTAAGTTTAGGAAGAAGAAGAAGAAGAAGAAGAAGAAGAAGAAGAAGAAGAAGAAGAAGAAGAAGAAGAAGAAGAAGAAGAAGAAGAAGAAGAAGAAGAAGAAGAAGAAGAAGAAGACGTCATCATCATCATTGTAGCAGGGAAATAGTGGAGGATCCCACAATTTATGTCAGGTCCCATGAGATCAGCTAAGAACTAAGTAAGGGGCAACATTAAGTGCAGTTCCCTGCATAAATCGTACATAGGAAATCAGGGCACATATTCATAAAGAGTTTCAAAGTAGGCTTTTCTGATCATAATGAACGAGATTACATGGACAGGGGGGGACTTGATCCTAGATTAGTAATGCTATTCGAAGACGCATTATGAAACCAGACCAGAACCTCTTACTTCGGTAGTTGTTTTAATGGTTTCATGCATACTTTGGGGGGCCTGTATAAGCCTGTCAAACTGTGCTGCCCCTCCATGCGATAGCCTTACACCCATTCCTCATATCACATATATTCCAAGCTCCCATTGAGGCAATAAAGAATAGTCTCATTGTAATCAATCAGGGTGTTCCTGACCAGCTGTACCTGATAGGAAACTGTTTGGACTGTGGATCAAGAGCCAGAACCTCTATTTCAACCCATTCACTAGAATATCCTCTAAGTATTTCAAATATGTTTCAAAGACCCCTCAGTTATCTGTAACTCAGCAGCCTTACCCTCCTCTGCTCTACCATGCTCCCCTGCCTGCCTGGCTAGTGCAGACAGACACACACACACGTTTTCTCTTTCTCTCTTTCTCGCACACACACACACACACACTGGCCACTTAAGGAATAGAACACTAGCCACTTTAATAATGTATCCGTATCTGTATCTGCATCACTCATCCCTATGTATAAACTGTACTCCACACTATTCTATTGTATCTTAGTAACTCAATTTGTGTGTACATATTGCATCACCCATCTCATATGTACAGTGGGGAGAACAAGTATTTGATACACTGCCGATTTTGCAGGTTTTCCTACTTACAAAGCATGTAGAGGTCTGTAATTTTTATCATAGGTACACATCAACTGTGAGTGACGGAATCAAAAACAAAAATCCAGAAAATCACATTGTATGATTTTTAAATAATTAATTTGCATTTTATTGCATGACATAAGTATTTGATCACCTACCAACCAGTAAGAATTCCGGCTCTCACAGACCTGTTAGTTTTTCTTTAAGAAGCTCTCCTGTTCTCCACTCATTACCTGTATTAACTGCACCTGTTTGAACTCGTTACCTGTATAAAAGACACCTGTCCACACACTCAATCAAACAGACTCCAACCTCTCCACAATGGCCAAGACCAGAGAGCTGTGTAAGGACATCAGGGCTAAAATTGTAGACCTGCACAAGGCTGGGATGGGCTACAGGACAATAGGCAAGCAGCTTGGTGAGAAGGCAACAACTGTTGGCGCAATTATTAGAAAATGGAAGAAGTTCAAGATGATGGTCAATCTCCCTGGGTCTGGGGCACCATGCAAGATCTCACTTCGTGGGGCATCAATGATCATGAGGAAGGTGAGGGATCAGCCCAGAACTACACGGCAGAACCTGGTCAATGACCTGAAGAGAGCTGGGACCACAGTCTCAAAGAAAACCATTAGTAACACACTACGCCGTCATGGATTAAAAGTTTGCCAATGACCATCTGGATGATCCAGAGGAGGAATGGGAGAAGGTCATGTGGTCTGATGAGACAAAAATAGAGCTTTTTGGTATAAACTCCACTCGTCGTGTTTGGAGGAAGAAGAAGGATGAGTACAACCCCAAGAACACCATCCCAAACGTGAAGCATTGAGGTGGAAACATCATTCTTTGGGGATGCTTTTCTGCAAAGGGGACAGAATGAGGGGAGGATGGATGGGGCCATGTATCGCGAGATCTTGGCCAACAACCTCCTTCCCTCAGTAAGAGCATTGAAGATGGGTCGTGGCTGGGTCTTCCAGCATGACAACGACCCGAAACACACAGCCAGGGCAACTAAGGAGTGGTTCCGTAAGAAGCATCTCAAGGTCCTGGAGTGGCCTAGCCAGTCTTCAGACCTGAACCCAATAGAAAATCTTTGGAGGGAGCTGAAAGTCCGTATTGCCCAGCGACAGCCCCGAAACCTGAAGGATCTGGATGGAGGAGTGGGCCAAAATCCCTGCTGCAGTGTGTACAAACCTGGTCAAGAACTACAGGAAACGTATGATCTCTGTAATTGCAAACAAAGGTTTCTGTACCAAATATTAAGTTCTGCTTTTCTGATGTATCAAATACTTATGTCATGCAATAAAATGCAAATTAATTACTTAAAAATCACACAATGTGATTTTCTGGATTTTTGTTTTAGATTCCGTCACTCACAGTTGAAGAGTACCTATGATAAAAATTACAGACTTCTACATGCTTTGTAAGTAGGAAAACCTGCAAAATCGGCAGTGTATCAAATACTTGTTCTCCCCACTGTATATACTGTATTGTACTCTATACTACGCCACCGACTGCTAAACAACCATCTCTAGCACATCAGAGAAATCACCGGCCACTTTAAGGAAATGAAACACTACTCACTTTAATAATGTTTCCGTATCTTGCACTACTGATCTCATATATTTTAACTGTACGCTATACCATTCTTCGGTATCTTAGTTACTTAATCGTGTTTATATACTGCATCAACCAACCTCTTATGTGTATACTGCATACTATAAAGCTTACTATGCCACTGTATCTTAATCCAATGCCGCCCTGACATTTATGTATACTGTATATTCTCAATCCATTCCTTACTTAGTTATATGTGTATTTTGGTATATGTTGTGAAACTGTTAGACATTACTTGTTAGATATTACTTGTGAGATATTACTGCACTGTTGGAGCTAAAACACAAGCATTTCGCTACAACCACATCATAAAATTTGATTTGATTTGACACGCACACATGCACACAGCCCCTCACGTTTTACTGGGCTCTGGGCAAAGGGTTTTGAAGCTAGCAGCTCAATAGGCAGCCAGTGGTGCCAGTGTTTGTGTCCGTGTCCACAGGAGCTTTGCTCTGGCTGCTTTACCTCCAGCCAGGCTTCACCCAGAACAACTGGAGAACTAGCAGGCTGGAGAGACACACAAAGCAGCAACAAGCCATACATACACAGCAGACATACCGACAGTCAAGTGTTAAGAGTTTCTCTCTCCGTGTGTGTGTGTGTGTGTGTGTGTGTGTGTGTGTGTGTGTGTGTGTGTGTGTGTGTGTGTGTGTGTGTGCGTGTGCGCATGCTACTAGTTCATTAGCGGGTCATTAGCAACTGATTAGAGGGTAACATGGTGATAGCGTTAGCTATATTACCGTGGAGGTGATATTAGCTGCAGCCTCCGTTGCCACGACGACACTAATTAGCTCCTCCAAAACCTCCTATGGATCCTCCCAGGCTGAACCAGACACAGGTCGTCCAACGGCAGTGGATGGATGACCAGAGCGTCTGACCCTCTTGTTGGAGTCAGCTGGCCCAGAACAGAGAGGTCTCTCTGGGGGTGAGAACACAGGCCACTGCAGGGCAGGCTGGGCGGTCGGATTTGTCGTAGTTGCCCTGTGGTCAGGATGGGTGAAGGAGGGACATGTACTGGATAGCAGCTGCTGCCTCTGATTGAACTCTGGCTCTTGTCTCCGACGTGCTCTTATACTGGTAATTATAATCACACTAGCTAGAACCTTGGAGACTTGTACGAGACAAGCCGTTGTGATTTGGAATTTGCCTCTAGCTTTTGGTTTAACATCGCTTTCTTAATTCCATGGTTCAACTAATCTGGTATTTGTAAACTTTCTTTTCCTGATGCACATTACTCATTTCCCTCTTTCTTCTGGTCTCTCTCTTACTTGATTCCCTCATCAACAAACCCTGATAGACACACACGCGCGTACACACGCACGCAACCCTGCACCATGCTCAGTGGCACAGACACACGCACGCAACCCTGCACCATGCTCAGTGGCACAGAGTCACTCAATGAGTCAGTGCAGTCGCTGCTTAACCGACAGCTGAGGAAGTGTGTGTGTGTGTGTGTGCGTGTGTGTGTGTGTGTGTGTGTGTATGTGCGTGTGTGTGTGTGTGTGTGTGTATGTGCGGGCGTGTGTTGATCACGGCTAGTGTGTTTGCGTGTCTATGAGTAGCAAAATCCACTTGTCACTTAAATCTCGCTGCATTGATTACTTTCATTTTACTCCTGCTAGTCTTGCTTGTGCCTGTTGTTTTTTTCCCAGTTACGACCGCGTAAATGTTTGGAATGATCTGTCAAACACACCCCGGTTGTCACACCCTGATCTGTTTCACCTGTCTGTGTGATTGTCTCCACCCCCCTCCAGGTGTCGCCCATCTTCCTCATTATCCCCTGGGTACTTTAACCTGTGTTCTCTGTTTGGCTGTTGCCAGTTCGTTTTGCTTGTCAAGCCTACCAGCGGTTTTCCCCTTTGCTCCAGCCTTGTTATACTGTAGTTCCTGTCTTCTAGTTTTCCCGGTGTTGACCATTCCTGCCTGCCCTGACCCTGAGCCTGCCTGCAGTCTTGTACCTTTGCCCCACTACTCTGGATTAGCGAACTCTGCTTGCCCCTGACCTGTCTTTTGCCCACCCATGTTGGTATAATAAACATTTGTTATTCTGATGTTGTCGGCGCCTGGGTCTTACCTTCAAACATGATACCGGTAACGGCTGAAATGGGCTCAATGGAATACATTGTATTCCCATTGCATCTATAAGAACGCTAAAGCTTTGTCTGGGATTTAACGCATCGTCTGGACACTTACATCACAAGAAAGAGAAGAAAGATAACTTTATTTTGACGGGTGTTAATATTTTGTGGAATTTTAAAAAGTTCACATTTAATACAGTTGAAATGTTTACAAGTTAGATTCGCTGAAATTAAAGCAACTTCCGAAAATGAACACTTGGATTATTGAGATATTATGTCTGATCTCACAAACAATGTAAAGTATGTATAGATGGGTGTATTCTGGAGCCAAGCGTGTTGATTTTTTTTATCCGAGGGTATCCTGCAGTTGATACACTTGTTGAATTATGCAACAGAACGTGACAACAACAGTAATTAGGACTTGTAAGTAAGCATATAACGGTAAGGTCTACACCTGATTTGATTTGATTGATGAGGATGTCTAGACAGCGCAGGTGTGTGCAGGTAGCATAGACAGAGCAAGTTTCTGGTGGCTGCAGCCCTGCTCCACATCTTTAAGCTAATATAATATGCAAATACACCCAGTGTATTTATGCAAGTTAGGCACATATAACTGTCTTTATTTTAACAAAAAATATTTTTACAAAAAAATACCTGATACCATTAGAAAATGTATATATGAGCGCATTCTAAGAAAACAGAAGTTCTGCTATAATTCAATATCTGATGGATTTTTAAAAGGTTTAAAGTTTACAGTAACTTCATCCATTGTCCAACTGTTGCATTCATTAGATAAAAAATAAAAAAACATTTAACATTTTAGAAGACCTTTGCAGCATGAGCCCCTTTCATCCTCTTTGTTGCTAAGGTACGAAACAAACCCTCTTAGGACCCCCTACATGTCCCCCCTGCCTTCCTGACATCCCTCCATCCTTCCTGACATCCCTCCATCCTTCCTGACATCCCTCCATCCTTCCACAGAGCCTTCCAGCTTCCCTTAAAGACCAGCCAGCACAGGAGGCTGAGAGGAAGTGGGGAGGAGGGGGCAAGGCGAGTACTGAGGTGCAAAGTGTGCCGAGCACAGATAAGTTTATCAGCTGACACCGACATGCACGCACACACACACACACACACACACGCATAAAGGAATGCATCCGTCCCAATCATACAGGAGCACCACCACTCCTCCACCAGCACCTTGTCTGAGTTGCGAGGCGAGACAACAATTAAGGAGGTGTGTAAATGATGCTGGAGTGAAGCTGTTATCTAGGGGAGCATGTAAGGACATTTACTGATGTGCATCGCAAATGGCACCCAATTTCCTATATAGGGCACTACTTTTAGGCTCTGGGTGCAATTTAGGACAAAGCATGGATCACCAATGCCATGCCAGCCTGGGCCACTGACTCTCTGTTGCAACACAAAACACCATAACCTCTGGAAGGAATCTGCTCTAACACAGTCAGTCTATGGACCCCAAGACTGATACGTTATCTCATAGAGGGAGGCTATGGTTTAGAGACAGATATCGTATCATATTCAGTGATTCTATGATATCTGCCGGACACTCAGTCAAATGAAAACAGGAGCGTAAATCTACTTATTGTAAAAATGAACTTCATTTATAAAGAGGTTGTTTTTTTTTCTTTTCTTGACCTTTTCTTGCCTTCTAATAGGAGTATGATCCTAGAGAAGCACAAATAACTCCCGATTCAGCAACTAATGACTCGCTTATGAACTAGTAACACACACAGCGGTAGTTGTTCAGGCTCCCGTCTTGATTACTGTCCGGTAATATGGACAAGTGCAGCAAAGAAAGACAAAAAAAGCCTGCAACTGGCTCAGAACAGAGCAGCCTGCCTAACTGCACATACAGAACTAACATCAAAAACATGCATGCCAGTCTTTCCTGGTTGAGGGTTGATGAGAGATTAACTGCTTCTATTCTACTTTTCTGAGAAATATTACTGTGATGAAAATGCCAGATAGTCTGCATAATCAAATAACATTCAGCTCAGACACCCATACATACCCCACAAGACATGCCACCAAGTCCAAAACGGATTCACGGCAACACACAGTATTATACAGAGCCATGATCACATGGAACTCCCTTCCATCTCCAAGCAAACAGCAAAATGACTTTTAAAAAATGGATGAAACAACAGGGGACTGTGAGGGGACACACACACACACACACACACACACACACACACACACACACACACACACACACACACACACACACACACACAAACACAAGCACACACAGACACACTAAAACATGAATCATTGTTTTGTTGTATTGTTTGTATATCGTTGTATTTTAAATTTGTATGACTGTCCTTGTCTTTCAGTGTATCAGTGTTTTGTTACTTGTCATGTTGTGTTTTGTTACTTGTCATGTTGTGTTTTGTTACTTGTTATGTTGTGTTTTGTTACTTGTCATGTTGTGTTTTGTTACTTGTCATGTTGTGTTTTGTGTGGACACCCCAGGAAAAGAAGCCACTGCTTCTGCAAAAGCTAATGTGGATTCAAATACACAAATAAACACACCTTTCATAAATAACACCAGGATTAAACATTGCATTCCTGTTGCCCTCCAGCCCTGGCGTGAGCACAGTCAGCCGGCACCCCGGGGTCGAAGGAGACACACATTCAGAGAGACTAGGTGGACATTTCCCCCTCCTGGGCACTCATTACCCAGGCAGCACTATCCCTGTTGGTGAAGTTGATAAGGAGGAGCGCTATAGAGAGAAAACAGCCTGGAGGAGGAAGATGAGAAATGTGAGTTCCATGACCCTGAAGACAAGCCACAACATGATGTGATGAAAAGCCAATTCACTAGCTCTCCCATGGTGTTGGTTCTGTGGTGTGTGTGTGTGTGTGTGTGTGTGTGTGTGTGTGTGTGTGTGTGTGTGTGTGTGTGTGTGTGTGTGTGTGTGTGCATTCACGTTTGAAGGGAGGGAAGGTTGTGGCATGTTCAGTGGTTAAGGTTGTGGCATGTTCAGTGGTTAAGGTTGTGGCATGTTCAGTGGTTAAGGTTGTGGCATGTTCAGTGGTTAAGGTTGTGGCATGTTCAGTGGTTAAGGTTGTGGCATGTTCAGTGGTTAAGGTTGTGGCATGTTCAGTGGTTAAGGTTGTGGCATGTTCAGTGACCTGGGGGGCTTTGAAGTACCGGAACGCATAAAAAAAACCCCACCTTTATAATAAATAAAGCATTACATCCATATCATCGCTTTTGCGTGCTGGCATAGAGCAGTAGCATAGAGCAGTAGCATAGAGCAGTAGCGTAGAGCAGTAGCATAGAGCAGTAGCGTAGAGCGTAGAGCAGTAGCGTAGAGCAGTAGCGTAGAGGCGCTTGCAGAAGGGGAATACTTTTTTTAAGCCTAGGGTCCAGGAAAAATGTGGCCTTTTATAGACGCATTTCATGCCATTCTACATTTTAGATGACTGGAGACTAGCAGAATATTTTTGAATACCTCACAAAAGATGGAAATGACAGGCTACTTTGATACTGACAAACTGAGAATCTGGTATCAATAAAAATGACATTGTCTTGAATCCATCAATAGCCTAGCCTTAGGGCTGTGGAGATATTTTGTACAATATATGGTGGAAATTATAGTCCTAAAAAATCTTTCCAGTTTCAATGACTCACCCAATAATGCGCAGCTCACTCACTGGTGATGGCCAATGCCTTCTTGCAGTCAACAGCGTCAGCATTTGTGCGAGAGTAAAGAGCAATTCACATACATTGCGTAGCGTAGGCCAACTTAATTGTCATGATAATCCATAATAAACAGACGTATTCGTTATTTTCGTTATGTAGTCCTTGTGAATTATTGTTGTGTATTCCTTTTGACACGCCTTATATTTCCTCCAGGAGCCACCATACCTGCCTCTGTTATGTTGGCTCACAAACGTAAGGAGAGTTGTAGCTTGCACAAGCTAGCAGTTTATAAAGAATTTAGCAAATCTAGTTCTTTCTACATAACAGTATTCTCTCTTTAACGGAGAACCTCGAGTTTAACAGACATAGCCTGTCTAGACTACAGTATATGACTGTGCTCGAAATCAACAAAGGTAGGCATAAAGTTATGTGTTATTGCAACATGGTCTCAGAGCATTTCATATTATTCAGTACGTAAATCCGAGATACTCCTGATATGTTACGTTTCGTATAGTATGTTTTAATTTGTGGATGTCCATCAGCCATTTTGTATGATATGTGATGAATTACAATTTATATTATCTGTTACGAATTTCCAGAACATACAATCTATTAGGAATTTGCTAAACATACACTACCGGTCAAACGTTTTTAGGACACCTACTCATTCAAGGGTTTTGAGCCTATCAGTTGAGCCTATCTTTTGAGCCAATCAGTTGTGTTGTGACAAGGTAGGGGGGGTATACAGAAGAATATTATGGCAAGAACAGCTCAAATAATTAAAGAGAAACGGCAGTCCATCAATACTCAAAGACATGAAGGTCAGTCAAAACAGGACATTTTAAGAACTTTTAAGGTTTCTTCAAGTGCAGTCGCAAAAACCATCAAACGCTATGATGAAACTGGCTCTCATGAGGACCGCCACAGGAGTTACTTCTGCTGCAGAGGACAAGTTCATTAGAGTTACCACCCTCAGAAATTTCAGCCCAAATAAATACTTCACAGAGTTCAAGTACCAGACACATCTCAACATCAACTGTTCAGAGAAGACTGTGTGAAATCAGGCCTTCATGGTCAAATTGCTGCAAAGAAACCACTACTAAAGGGCACCAATAAGAAGAAGAGACTTGCTTGGGCCAAGAAACACGAGCAATGGACATTAGACCGGTGGACATTTGTCCTTTGGTCTGGAGTCCAAATTGGGGATTTTCGGTTCCAACTGCCGTGTATTTGTGAGACGCGGTGTGGGTGAACGGATTATCTCCACGTGTATTTCCCACCGTAAAGCATGGAGGTGGAGGAGGAGGAGGAGGAGGAGGAGGAGGGGGAGGAGGAGGAGGAGGAGGGGGAGGAGGAGGAGAAGGAGGAGGAGGAGGATGTGTTAGGGTGTGGGGCTGCTTTGCTGGTGACACTCTCTGTGATTTATTTAGAATTCAAGGCACACTTAACCACAGCATGGCTGCCACAGCATGAGTGCCACAGCATTTTGCAGCGTTATGCCATCCCATCTGGTTTGGGCTTAGTGGGACTATCATTTGTTTTTCAACATGACAATGACCCAACACACCTCCAGGCTGTGTAAGGGCTATTTGACCAAGAAGGAGAGTGATGGAGTGCTGCATCAGATGACCTGGCCTCCACAATCCCCCCGACCTCAACCAAATGTAGATGCTTTGGGATGAGTCAGTCCGCAGAGTCAAGGAAAAGCAGCCAACAAGTGCTCAGCATATGTGGGAACTTCAAGACTGTTGGAAAAGCATTCCAGGTGAAGCTGGTTGAGAGAATGCCAAGAGTGTGCAAAGCTGTCATCAAGGCAAAGGGTGGCTATTTGAAGAATATAAAATATATTTTGATTTGTTTAACACTTTTTTGTCTACTACATGGGACATATGTTATTTCATAGTTTTGATGTATTCACTATTATTCTACAATGTAGATAATAGTACAAATAAAGAAAAACCCTTGACTGTTCTAAACCTTTTGACCAGTAGTGTATATGATAGGTTACAAATTCTAGCTAGTTGGCTAACGTTAGCTAGGCTAAGGGGTTAAAGTTAGTGTTAAATTTAGGAGTTAGGTTAAAGGGTTAAGATTATGGGAAGGGTTAACTGAAAGGGTTAAGTTTAGGGTTAGGGGGAAGGGTTAGCTAACATGCTAAGTAGTTGCAAAGTAGCTGAAAAGTAGTGAGTAGCTGAAAAGTTGCTAATTAGACAAAATGCTAAAGTTGTCCGTGATGAGATTTGAACTTCCAACCTTTGGGTTGCTAGATGTTCGTGTTATACGACACCCAGTTGTTCCATGGTGCAGCTCGGCTTTGTTGCTTTCTAATAAAGTCTATTCTGGATTCACATGCTCCTGTGTCTGCAAGATATTTTCAAGAAATATTTCCACGACAGCTTCACTTAGCATTTTGGGGCGCGCCAGGACCATTCACAGCTGAGCTCACTCAGTTTAGCTCAACGCTGATTGGCTATTATTTTATACTTTTTTTATCAAGGGAAGCCAAATTCTTGCTGGCTTCCCTTGCGTACAATGCTACAATGTAATACTTTTTTTGACCAGACAGCATCAGATAAATGGCCTACACATCCTGAGACAGAGGTGCACTGTTTCGCTCGCTTGGATGCTTTCTCTGATGAGATACTGTACAATCAGCCTCTTGCGAATGTTGGGGGGGAGGCCTAGCTTTCCTTGACATCCATGAATACACGCCACTGTGACCTTAACACGCCTAAAAAAAAAAAACTTTGTTTGATTTTTGGCCTGATCTCTTACTTTGTAAAACAATGTTGTTTGCTCAATAGGCCTATTTGGAACTTATTGGGTAGCCTACAGAAAGATTAGTCTTTCCAACCTGTGTTTTCCCGTGATTGTATTTTAAATATTGCGAAAGGCCTGTTTTGGCTGCATGCTGTTCACTGACAGATTTGTAGCACGTTCCCGACTGTAGGCATGCCTTGTGATTGGTCTACACACAATCCACAGCTAGGCTACTTTTACATTTTTTTATAAACTATTGATCCTCTGTGGTATTCTGAATGATTTCATTTATTTCTGAACAGACAGCAGTAATTCTATAACTTTGGCAAATGTATTTAAATTTATCAGGGGTGCTGGTGCATCTCCAGCACCCTTTCTGCGGCTATGATTCTATAAGAAAATCTATTATTAAGTTCAATGCTGGAGAGATGAGAGTTGCAGACCCATGTCTATCAGAGCACAGAGAGATGGAGACAGATCATAGAAAGTGAATCTCATTCTTGTTCTGTGAGAGATGCAGGTGTGCTTCTCTCGCTGTTCAGAACAATGGCCACGAGTTGGTCGATACAGGTTATAATGTTGCGCAAATCATAAACTCTGGCCGGCCCAACACAAATAAATTGTTCGAATATCAGGCACTGTCAGGTCCTGACTGAGGGCAGGCCTCTCGAATCCTCTATGGGAGTCAAGAGGCCACAGTCAGGAACTGACAACAGAGTTCTAGCGAACTCTATTATCAGTTTGGTTGATCCCCAAATAGAAGCAGCTGTCTTGAGTTGTCTCTAATTGGGAATTCTATTTATGTTCTGTGTGCTTCCACCTGCGTTGTGGTTTCTTGTGTGTGATTGTCTATTGCTTTGACGCGTTCACATCAGTTCACGGTTTAGCAGTGTGCTCTATGTTTATTGTTTTCTTCTGCTGTGCTATAGTTTAGTCCGCAGTCGACATCAGTGTACTCCTGATTTTTTGTTTTGTTGCCGAGTTTCGTTGTGAATAAACACGATGTCGAACACATTTTCACATTACATTTATTAGGGGGCAGGAGACTTACAGAGGAGGCAACTTGAATTAACTCTGATTGATTTTATCAAATTTTTACATTACAAACAGTGAAAAAAAAATATTACTGACATTTTGTTTTTTATTTGTGTCATTCAAAGCAGCTGTCAATGACCACGTTAGGCTAGTATGGCACCCTGGGCGATCCCCCCTTCAGCGTCTGCCCCCACCCGCTTCCGGGAAGATGCCACCCTGGGCGGCTGCCCATGTCGCCCGCACCTAAATCCGCTACTGAGTGTATTAGTCTATAAATAAATCTCTTTGCCAAAATTCATAATCTATAAATTGTTAGAATATCAGGCACGTTTTCACATTGCGTTTATTAGGGGCCAGGAGCCTTACAGAGGAGGCAACTTGAATTAACTCTGATTGATTTTATCGAATTTTTACATTACAAACAGAAAATTCATTCATGCCAAAAGAGGTACCAGATTCTGGCAAATGGGTTCCGGTGTTGTGCCGAAAATCTTCCCCCTGCCAGAATTCTCCCCCCCAATTCGCGTGAACGCGCACACACTCAATTCTTCATTGCTGCGACTTGCTTGCTAGTTGAGATTTCTGTCAGTTTAGCCTTCATTTCACTGATCTTGGTAGCAGAAAGCATTTTTTATTTGTGTCCTTCAAGGCAGCTGTCACGTTAGGCTAGTATGGCACCCTGGGCGATCCCCCCTCCAGCGTCCAGACGGGGCGCCCCGTGCTGTCCCCGGCAAGATGCCGCCCTGGGCGGCTGCCCATGTCGCCCATACCTAAATCTGCTACTGACAAAATTCGTCATCTATAGAAAGTATTTGACTCTGATGTGTGCCACAGAAAGTATTTGACTCTACCCACAAAATTAGAAGGTGGGGGGAGAATTCTGGCAGGGGGGAGATTTTCGACACAACACTGGAACTAAACAGTCCAAAATTGAGAGGTGCTGGATCCTGTTCTGGCTCAAAAAAGCACTGGGCATGTTCTCCCGCACCGGAGGTCAGTGCCGCGGGGCTGCAGAGAAGAGGAGAGTGGCTCATCTCGACGCTGATCTACTCTAACCAGATTCTATAACATGCGCCAAATACAATAGGTGTAGACTTGCTTACGAGCCCTTCCCAACAATACAGTGCATTCGGAAAGTATTCATAATTAAATAAAACATTTTTTTCATCAATCTACACACAAAACCCCATAATGACAAAGCAAAAACAGGTTTTTAGAAAGTTTTGCAAATGTGTTAAAAATTAAAAACAGAAATACCTTATTTACATAAGTATTAAGACCCTTTTCTATGAGACTCAAAATTGAGCTCAGATGCATCCTGTTTCCATTGATCATCCTTGAGATGTTTCTACAACTTTATTGGAGTTCACCTGTTTTAAATTCAATTGATTGGACATGATTCGGAAAGGCACATACCTGTCTATATAAGGTCCCACAGTTGACAGTGCATGTCAGAGCAAGAACCAGGCCATGAGGTCGAAGGAATTGTCTAGAGAGCTCAAAGACCGGATTGTTACGAGGCACAGATCTGGGGAAGGGTACCAAAAAATGTCTGAGCAATCAGGGGAGAAAGGCCTTGTTCAACCTTGTTCAGGTGACCAAGAACCCAATGGTCACTCTGAGAGAGCTCCAGAGTTCCTCTGTGGAGATGGGAGAACCTTCCAGAAAGACAACCATCTCTGCAGCAATCCACCAGCTTCACGTCTGGAGGAAACCTGGCATAATCTCTAAGTTGAAGCATGGTGGTGGCAGCATCATGCTGTGGGGATATTTTTCAGCGGCAGGGACTGGGAATCTAGTCAGGATCGAGTGAAAGATGAACGGAGCAAAGTAGAGAGAGATCCTTGATGAAAATCTGCTCCAGAGCGCTCAGGACCTCAGACTGGGGCGAAAGTTCACCTTCCAACAGGACAACGACCCTAAGCACACAGCCAAGACAATGCAGGAGTGGCTTCGGGACAAGTCTCTGAATGTCCTTGAGTGGCCCAGCCAGAACCCAGACTTGAACCCGATCGAACCTGAAAATAGCTTTGCAGCGACACTCCCCATCCAACCTGACAGAGCTTGAGAGGATCTGCAAAGAAGAATGGGAGTAAATCTCCAAATAGAGGTGTGCCAAGCTTGTAGCGTCATACCCAAGAAGACTTGAGGCTGTAATCGCTGCCAAAGGTGCTTCAACAAAGTACTGAGAAGGGTCTGAATACTTTATACATTTTTTATAAAAATAAAAATAAATGTTTTCGCTTTGTCATTATGGGGTATTGTGTGTAGATTGTTGAGGGGGAAAAAACTATTTAATCCACTTTAGAGTAAGGCTGTAATGTAACAAAATGTGAAAAAAGTCAAGGTATCTGAATACTTTCCGAATGCACAGTATATATACAGTATGTTTATGTGTATTAGAGCAGAACAGCAACAATCGGCAGCAGTGGTGCACAGGGTCTCCCCCCTCTACCTGCTGAGGCCAACTGAGCTCTACAAAGTGGCACACTGCTATAACAAGACTCAATAAGTCATGTTTCCCTGTTGAGCTGAACACATACAGTATGTCCGCCCACACGCCTCCACCTCTGACCCTATAAGGCACACTGGAGATGGGTCATACTGTATAGAGTCAGAAATGGGATCAGAAATGCAACCTAGTGACAGTAACACAGAGACACAGAGTGAGAGTGGCAGTCTACAGACTCAGCAGGGGCAGAAAGCAAGCCTAGGTAACAAGAGGCCAAGACACTACCATGCTGTGAAGAAACAGACTACAGTGCAGTGGGTATTACAGGTCAGGCCAGCAGCAGCTGACCTGGGATTGTTTTTGCCCTTTAAATTAATAATGAATGAGATTACATGGACAGGAAGGACCTGATCCTAGATCAGCACTCATAGTCTGAGATACTTTATGAATACTGGCACAGGTCTGCAGAGGGCCAGGATCTAGCATCGCTCCATACCTCCATCCAGCCTGTGTGTGATGTTAACGATGGAGACCTGTGAAATTACACTTAGAGAGGCAGGGCGCGTAGCCTTAGCCGGCACTAGGAGCCAAAGCACTGCTCTAATCAATCAAAGCATTTAAATAATCAATAGGATGTGATGGAGGCAGCTAGACCGCAGAGGGGATGATCACTTTGTCCTTCCTCCTCCATGCCCAGGGTGAGGGGATGTATGGATACAACACACACCTATTATATAGATAGACCTTGTATATTCTTCCTAAACACACTCACACAAGTACATAGAATACATACACTACCGTTCAAAAGTTTGGGGTCACTTAGAAATGTCCCTGTTTTTGAAAGAAAAGCACATTTTTTGTCCTTTAAAATAACATCAAATTGATCAAAAATACAGTGTAGACATTGTTAATGTTGGAAATGACCATTGTAGCTGGAAACAGCTTTTTATGGAATATCTACATAGGTGTACAGAGGCCCATTATCAGCAACCATCACTCCTGTGTTGCAATGGCACGTTGTGTTAGCTAATCCAAGTTTATCATTAAAAGGCTAATTGATCATTAGAAAACCCTTTGGCAATTATGTTAGCACAGCTGAAAACTGTTGTGCTGATTAAAGAAACAATAAAACTGAACTTCTTTAGACTAGTTGAGTATCTGGAGCATCAGCATTTGTGGGTTCAATTACAGACTCAAAATGGCCAGAAACAAATAACTTTCTTATGAAACTCGTCAGTCTATTCTTGTTCTGAGAAATGAAGGCTATTCCATGCGAGAAATCGCCAAGAAACTGAAGATCTCGTACAACGCTGTGTACTACTTCCTTCACAGAACAGCGCAAACTGGCTCTAACCAGAATAGAAAGAGGAGTGGGAGGCCCCGGTGCACAAATGAGCAAGAGGACAAGTACATTAGAGTGGGATGCTGGCCTTTTAGGCAGCGTTGAAAAAAAAAAAGCCATATCTCAGACTGGCCAATAAAAAGAAAAGATTAAGATGGGCAAAAGAACACAGACACTGGACAGGGGAAGATTGGAAAAAAGTGTTATGGACAGACTAATCTAAGTTTGGAGTGTTCGGATCACAAAGAAGAACATTCGTGAGACGCAGACCAAATGAAAAGATGCTGGAGGAGTGCTTGACGCCATCTGTCAAGCATGGTGGAGGCAATGTGATAGTTTGGTGGTGGTAAAGTGGGAGATTTGTACAAGGTAAAAGGGATCTTGAAGAAGGAAGGCTATCACTCCATTTTGCAATGCCATGCCATACTCTGTGGATGGCGCTTAATTGGAGCCAATTTCCTCCTTCAACAGGACAATGACCCAAAGCACAGCACCAAACTATGCAATAACTATTTAGGGAAGAAGCAGTCCGCTGGTATTCTGAGTTTGAAGGTAGGCCTATTGAGCTGTTGTGGGAGCAGCTTGACCGTATGGTACGTAAGAAGCGTCCAAGCCAATCCAACTTGTGGGAGGTGCTTCAGGAAGCATGGGGTAAAACCTCTTCAGATTACCTTAACAAATTGACAACTAGAATGCCAAAGGTCTGCAAGGCTGTAATTGCTGCAGATAGAGGACTCTTTGACGAAAGCAAAGTTTGAAAGACACAATTATTATTTATAACATTGCCAACGTCTTGACTATATTTCCTATTCATTTCATGTACAGTTGAAGTCATAAGTTTACATGCACCTTAGCCAAATACATTTAAACTCAGTTTTTCACAATTCCTGACATTTAATCCTAGTAAAAATTCCCTGTCTTAGGTTAGTTAGGATCACCACTTTATTTTAAGAATGTGAAATGTCAGAATAATAGTAGAAAGAATGATTTATTTCAGCTTTTATTTCTCACATTCACAGTGGGTCAGAAGTGTACATACACCCAATCAGTATTTGGTAGCATTGCCTTTAAAATGTTCCACAAGCGTCCCACAATAAGCTGGGTGAATTTTGGCCGATTCCTCCTGACAGAACTGATGTAACTGAGTCAGGTTTCTAGGCCTCCTTGCTCGCACACGCTTTTTCAGTTCTTTTCTATAGGATTGAGGTCAGGGCTTTGTGATGGCCACTCCAATACCTTGACTTTGTTGTCCTTAAGCCATTTTGCCACAACTTTGGAAGTATTCTTGTTTTACTGTGGATATAGATACTTTTGTACCTGTTTCCTCCAGCATCTTCACAAGGTCCTTTGCTGTTGTTCATCTCTAGGAGACAGAACGCGTCTCCTTCCTGAGCGGTATGGCGGCTGCGTGGTCCAATGGTGTTTATACTTGCGTACTATTGTTTGTACAGATGAATGTGGTACCTTGAGGCATTTGAAAAATGCTCCCAAGGGTGAACCAGACTTGTGGAGGTCTACAATTTCTTTTCTGAGGTCTTGGCTGATAATTTGGATTTTCCCATGATGTCGAGCAAAGAGGCACTGAGTTTGAAGGTAGGCCTTGAAAAACATCCAATTGACTCACAGGATATCAATTAGCCTATCAGAAGCTTCTAAAGCCATGACATCATTTTCTGTAATTTTCCAAGCTGTTTAAAGGCACAGTCAACTTAGTGTATGTAAACTTTTGACCCACTGGAATTGTGATAAAGTGAATTATAAGTGAAATAATCTGTCTGTAAACAATTGTTGGAAGAATTACTTGTGTCATGCACAAAGTAGATGTCCTAACCGACTTGCCAAAACTATAGTTTGTAACAAGAAATATGTGGAGTGGTGCCGACCCCGGTCAGTCTGATTGATCCCTCTGGTCCTGGCCTCATACAGTAAGACCTTCCACTCTCCCATCACTCTCCTCCCTCCTTCCCGCCCTACCAAATTCCCTCCCTGTCTCCTGGTGTTATTGTTGGGGGAGAACTACAGCAGACCAGCCCTCTGATGCTCTCTGTGGTGCCCCAAACATCAGGAGAGAACACAGTGGCGTAGGCACCCAATCAGATTGAGCACACACACAAAAATATTACGCTCTACTTGTCTGTTGTCTTTTTAACTAAGCACAGTACTTGACTTGGACAGGAACTCACCGGAACTCAGTACTGGCACCTCACATTTTTTTCTGATAGATGTCCTAACCGACTTGCCAAAACTATAGTTTGTTAACATGAAATCTGAGGAGTGGTTGAAAAATGAGTTTTAATGACTTCAACCTAAGTGTATGTAAACTTCGGACTTCAACTGTATGTTTTCATGGAAAACAAAACATTTCTAAGTGACCCCAATCTTTTGAACGGTAGTGTACACACATACTGTATATCTTAACGTGCACACACATGGGCATACACACAAACACACACACACACACACACACACACACAAAATAATTAAGACAACTCTTAAGAACTCACAGTTCACATTTTCTGCTGGTCATCATCATCAATGTTCCAATGCAGCTGATATGATGTCCACACACATACACTTACCTAACACACACACACACACACTGGTATAATGTTCTTCCCCTCCATCACATATAACCGCAGTCCACCCAATCCTCCATCCTCCCTGACAGATTATTACCACGGCCATAATGCCCACCTGTCAGGCCAACACAAACTAACAAACAGCCCAAATTGCAGATCCATTTCCATCAGCGCTCTCCCAGGACTGATGTTAATCAAGCACATCATTTCCAAAATGAATACTACATTTTTCTGAGAGGATATATGGCTTTGGGGTCTCAGACAGCATGAAGCTGCAATCTTTAAACCATCTACAGCATTATTTATGTGTTTATCAAACCCAACTCCCTCCGCCCCCTCTCTGTTTGTGTGTGCGTGTGTGTGTTTGCATTTGTGTGTTTGTATGTGTGTGTTCTCCCTCACGCTCAGTCTCCAGTCTCTAAGCAGCAGCGCAACCAACTCCTCTGCAGTGCCACAGTGCCACCTGGGGGTTCAGAGGAGGTAGTGTGGCGCTGCAGGCAGTGGAGGTGACTTCATTCTGATGCAGGGCAGATAACAGATGTGACTGACTGACTGACTGACTCTTATACCATTTGAAGCTTGGTTATTCATGTCACAGTTTTCTGTCTGTGTCGTCTCTTTGCCTACGCCGCTAGGATGCCAGCAGAATGCAAATCTGTTCACTTTTAGCCAGAGGCAAGCTTCTTTGAGTAGAGAGAGAATGCTGTGTGTGTGTGCATTAGTACGTATAACAGTCTGGCTTCTGTCCCTCTCCTCGCCCCAACCTGGGCTTGAACCAGGGACCCTTTGAACACATCAACAACTGCCTCCCACGAAGCATTGTTACCTATCGCTCCACAAAAGCCACGGCCCTTGCAGAGTAAGGGGAACAACTACTTCAAGGTCTCACAGCGAGTGACGTCACCGATTGAAATGCTACTAGCAGACACAGCTAACTAGCTAGCCATTATTATTTTTGTAATTATTATTATTTATTTAACTAGGCAAGTCAGTTAAGAACAAATTCTTATTTACAATGACGGCCTACCGGGGAACAGTGGGTTAACTGCCTTGTTCAGGGGCAGAATGACAGATTATTAACCTTGTCAGCTCGGGGATTCGATCCAGCAACCTTTCGGTTACT
The DNA here is from genome assembly GCA_023634145.1 of Thymallus thymallus. Classification (NCBI taxonomy): domain Eukaryota; kingdom Metazoa; phylum Chordata; class Actinopteri; order Salmoniformes; family Salmonidae; genus Thymallus; species Thymallus thymallus. Next base: position 28,395,964 of record CM042396.1, read on the forward strand.
GGGCCCACACCGGTTACATATGTACATGTGTCCAGGGCCGGCCCTAGGCATAAGCGATATAAGGGGTCGCTTAGGGCCCCTAGACGCTAGCCCAATTTGCTTTAAAACCACATTTTCTCTATGCCTCATGGCAAAATGGAGAGAATTACAGGAAATGTACAAAATAAATCTCTTTACCATAAAGAGGGAGACCACCAAACGTTTTACCCGCGAGGTGGGGGGCCCGAAAACCAAATCTTGCTTAGGGCCTCCAAATAGCTAGGGCCGGCGCTGCATGTGTCCATCTTCATGTCCATGTGTTGATCTGCATGATGTGTAACTCCCCTTCCATGTTACTGTACAGCCACCCTACATATCACTCAAAGCAACCCTCATTCATTACAGCCTGTCTCTGCTGCCTTTGTAAAAGGGGGAGCCACAACAAAATGAGCTAATTAAGTTCTCACAAGTGTAGAACCAGTGCTAATGCAAAATCTTTTTCATCAGGGACTGGCTGGCTGGGAGCGTGTGGGGCTTGAGAGCATTCTGTAATTACTACTGCCGATAAATCCTGCTAATAAAAAAGACAGAGGGAGGCTCAGGGGAGAGCTAGCTAGCTAGCACAATGTAACACAGAGCAGAACAGCATCTATCTGTCTTGGTGGAGGAGAGGGAGGGAGGGGGGGGGCGGGGGGGGGGAGAAGAATGGGGTGCTATGCATTTAAGATGTCTGTGTAGTGTGAGCCTAGTGTTCCACTGTGTACCGAGGCACTGATGTGGGTCAAAACGTCTACTAATCAGTGGTGTATCAAGTGATACATCATCGTCATGGTAACATCAGACAGCCAACATAGCAACACACAAAAGAGTCAGTCTAGCTCTGTGCCACTTCATCTCAGTCATACTCACACACACAGAGAAACACACAGAGAAACATACACAAGCCCCGGCATAAGCCCTCCTCAGCCGCTCTGTGTGGTCCCCTGCTGTTGCATGCTAGGAAGATGGAGGACCTGATGCCGGTGCCAGAGTGACAGACAAATCCAGCATCATGTTAAGCCAGCCCATTGCAAGTGAAACCTGCAACAGGGCTTGTAGACGCAGCCGTCAACAATCCTCTAAAAGCCTGACTCTGACTGGCATTTGACTGGAGCAAGCCTCTGTGAAGAGAGAGGAGAAAGGAAAGAGAGAGAGCGAGAGAGAGAGACAGACAGACAGCGAGACAGACAGCGAGACAGGCAGGCAGGCAGGCAGGCAGGCAGGCAGGCAGGCAGGCAGGCAGGCAGGAGAATGAGGAAGACAGCTGGAGCCAGCCCCATCCTAGCTGTCCTCCTCCAGAGCTGAGCTCCTATCTCCAAACCCATCGAACAGAGAATCATTAGGCACAGCAGCCCAGTAAACAGCCAGCACCAACCAGGAATATGGGAGGCCAACACACAGATGAAGACCAGGCTGAACACAGAGGCTGGTTCGAAAAGAGAGGAAAGGAGGAGGAGAGGAATGAGGAGACAGATCAACTCTCGGTGAGGGAAACGAGAGCCCTAAGGAAAAGGAAAGAGGAGGGGAGGAGGAGTGGAGAGAGGAGGAGTGGAGAAAGGAGGAGTGGAGAGAGGAGGAGGGGAGGAGGAGTGGAGAGAGGAAGAGTGGAGAGAGAAGGAGGGGAGGAGGAGTGGAGGAGGAGTGGAGAGAGGAAGAGTGGAGAGAGGAGGAGGGGAGGAGGAGTGGAGAGAGGAGGAGTGGAGAGGGGAGGAGGAGGGGAGGAGGAGGAGTGGAGAGAGGAGGAGTGGAGAGAGGAGGAGGGGAGGAGGAGAGGAGAGAGGGAGAGTGGAGGAGGAGCAGAGAGAGGAGGAGTGGAGAGAGGAGGAGGGGAGGAGGAGTGGAGAGAGGAGGAGTGGAGAGAGGAGGAGTGGAGAGAGGAGGAAGGGAGGAGGAGGGGAGGATGAGTGGAGAGAGGAAGAATGGAGAGAGGAAGAGTGGAGAGAGGAGGAGGGGAGGAGGAGTGGAGAGAGGAGGAGTGGAGAGAGGAGGAGGGGAGGATGAGGGGAGAGAGTAGGAGGAGTGGAGAGAGGAGGAGGAGTGGAGAGAGGAGGAGGGGAGGAGGAGGGGAGAGAGTAGGAGGAGTGGAGAGAGGAGGAGGGGAGGAGGAGGGGAGAGAGTAGGAGGAGGGGAGAGAGGAGGAGGGGAGGAAGAGTGGAGAGAGGAGGGGAGGGTGCGCTAATAAATAAGGCAGTTGGAAAGAACAGTGAACCACCAGACTGCTCGTTAAAGACGTTGAATGTACATATTTTGCAGCCCATATAGTTTAAGCCCCCTGCCTTCCATATGAAGTCTTAAAATATCCATTAAGATCTATAATTCTTCTGGGTCTTTTACAGGGACTGAGAGGCTGAGGCTGAGGGATGGAACCTGGCACAGGGGAGGGTCCTATCCAGCTCCGCCACATCATTTGCCTGTTAAGACACATAGGCACATTAAGGGGAGGAGACCACCATCCCCATCACATTAAAGGATGTGTTGGAGAGATGCATCAGTTGGTAGTGATTCCCAAACAATAACAAACAGCAAAAACAACATCTATAAATAATCATCTTCACCCAATGGTCCCTGACACCTAAGCTTAACTCAATATGACCGGAAGTTGGGTAGAAACCCGCTACCAATCATACATTATTTAATCGCTCCAGAGCTTCCTGTCATACACCGCCTGAGGTGGTAGTGTGTGAACAGTGACCACACACACGTCCCGCACCGCCTGAGGTGGTACTGTTACTGTCAGTGGCGGTTCTAGCTTGTTGCGAACCCTCCCAACTCATTACAGCCCACCAATATGCCCGATGGCTGTAACGCTGTGGTAAGAAGGTCTGAACAACATCCCCTCTGACAGGATTATCCGACCGAAAGCATGGGCCTGTTGCCCTGCCGACCCCGGTCAGTCTGATTGATCCCTCTGGTCCTGGCCTCATACAGTAAGACCTTCCACTCTCCCATCACTCTCCTCCCTCCTTCCCGCCCTACCAAATTCCCTCCCTGTCTCCTGGTGTTATTGTTGGGGAAGAACTACAGCAGACCAGCCCTCTGATGCTCTCTGTGGTGCCCCAAACATCAGGAGAGAACACAGTGGCGTAGGCACACAATCAGATTGAGCACACACACAAAAATATTACGCTCTACTTGTCTGTTGTCTTTTTACCTAAGCACAGTACTTGACTTGGACAGGAACTCAGTACTGGCACCTCACATTTTTTTCTGATAGATGTCCTAACAGACTTGCCAAAACTATAGTTTGATAACATGAAATCTGTGGAGTGGTTGAAAAATGAGTTTTAATGACTTCAACCTAAGTGTATGTAAACTTCCGACTTCAACTGTATGTAAACATATTTAACACGTATTGCTTGCTACCGAAGACTACTGTTGTAAATTGAATAGCCATTCATCCCTGTTACACCTTCTTGATGTGACATGTGTCTGTACATGTTTATAATCCACATAGTGTGAATAGTGGTTCCCATAAAGTTATTACCCCTAAACCTGAATCTGAGATTACCTTTATGATCTGTCTCACCACTATTACTTTGGGGTTCTAATCCCACTGTGAACAAATCTTTAACATTCATGAACCCTCACTATATTATCCCTGAACGACCCACAATGACTATTGTCTATTGTCTACTGTTATTCTCAATTACGTTAATGCCAATATGAAAGATTTATACATGGCTAAATACATTGTTGGAGACAGTTTTCATATCATTGGTTGTGCAAACATGTATTTATTAGAAGATATTTCTCATTAAGAATAATGTTGTTTTAATTCTATATGCCTTGCTTTGGTCATGTGTTCTCTTATGGGTCAATGATTTTAAATACATTATAGCTATTATGTTCTCGCCTCAATTACTTAGAAGTGCATGTGGTTCCACCCCTCCCATGTGAATATTTGGTAGCCCTTATAGAGTCAGGATGTAAGGCTTACTAGTTATGGCAAATGTTATGAAGACCTGGTTGTTGTAACAAAAAATACAAAATATACACAGAAGCTTTACTTTGACCACATCTTTTCATTTTTCATTTACCACGTTAATCGGCTCCAGCAATTGGAAGCTCAGTGCATGTACAAAGAAAAATAACCTGACACCTATCATGCAGCCTGGACACACACGTCCCAAGGCGAATGACAGTCTTCAATCCTGTAGTCCACTCCTAAGGTTTGGTCTGTATATTCTTCTCCTTAGGTTAAGGCATAGAGTTTCACTCTACAGGCAGGGTAATCAAACATATAAACCTATAGTTGTCCATTAGACGTAACCACTTGATCTTTCAGTACAGTTACGGGAGGTATTTGGGTTCTATATAAGTTTAGAAAACTATTTTTTGGAGCATCATATATTGATGATTTATACTCATCCCTTTCTCTATGATACAGCTTGGGTCCTACTTCCGATGTCAAGGTTGTCACTGGCGTGTCAGTACTTAACAACTCCATGTTTTATTTATATTTTTCTGTCGAGTTTTCTGTGGTTTACCTCTCTTCAGGTTTCTTGTCGCCAAAGTGTTCACAGGTCTAACCCTTACTTATACTCAGGCAGACCTACCCCGGGAAATTACTTTTTTTCTTTCTACAAGGGCTCACAAGCTCAAGCATAAGTTCACTACAAAAATTCCCAACTGTTTAAGGCTTCCCCCATTCACTACATAAATTCAAAACTGTTTCAAATGTTCAAACACATTCAACAGTTCAACAAGGTCACTACACATCAATCACCAGGACATTTTTATTGCAAAAATTTGCTTTACTTCAAAGGTACAGCTGCACTATCATGTTACATAAGCACTCACTCGATAGCGTAAGAACATCCGGACAGGATGACCATATAAGGGCATAACTCAGGACACAAAAAATAGACCATCAATCACTTTTTGACATAAGTTGTCTACTTTATTCTCTCTGCAATGTTCTCTAGTTGCGCCGTGATTGGCTCAGTGTTCTGTCACTCATTGGGACACAGAATCTACAGGTAGAGCCCCTTGAATTTAGAACTGCCCATCCAAGAAGGCTCAAGGTCATTGGTCACATAAATGACGTCAAATCACGTTATATCTACCGTAGCTTTGATTGGACTGATTGTGTCAACATCATACTTTCAAACTCTTAGCTAGCTAGTTAGCAGTCATCATCATGAATCAAGTCGACAATCTACTGGCAAATATTTTTCAATCCTTGTCATATGAAGATACATTATAGATAAAACGTATCAGTGCTCATCAGCCATTGCACATAAACATTAGACAACAAGTTGGAAATCACAAATTCAACAATGAGTGGTTTGGAAGGGATCAGTGGCTAAATGCAAGCGTTGCAAAGCAATCACTGGCCTGCTATTCAGTGAAGTGGGTGTGAGGTCCAAATCTGGTTTTAAGGGTCTCTTTTACAAGCTTAAAAGGATAAACATTCAACATTGGCCATGCTGTCGAACCAGCATAACTTCTGCTGCATTCAAAGCAACTGAAAACTCGGGACTGGGAAATCTTCAGTGAGTTCAAGACAACTGGGAACTCGGAAGTGAGCACAGCACAACAAGGTGAGTCCAAAAAGGTATTGTATTCTGCTGCATAAACAATGTAATATGCCAGGGAGATTTGTATACTGTAGCTAAGAAAGTAATACTAAGTGTATGTTGTGTAGTAAGCTGTTAGTAGCCCATGTGCCTCACCCTAATAATTTGGTCCCTTTCCCCCACATAATTTAGCCTACTGTTCTGACTTGGTGGTGCATATGTAGCCTATAGCCTGTTTTAGAGAAATGTAATCATCGAATATTGTAAGAGCTTTCATTGTCTGCTTATACTGTATGTCTCCTTTATTTATCTCACGGTTCTGACTTGGTGTACAGGGAGAATACTGTAAGAACGGCCTATGTTATGAAGTCTGTCGCTGTACATTTCAAAAGTGCTGAACAAATAATTACAGTGCATTCGGAAAGTATTCAGACCCCTTTTTCCACATTCTGTTAAGTTACATCCTTATTTTAAAATCGATTAAATAAATAAAAAATGATCATCAATCTACACACAATACCCCAGAATTACAAAACAAAAACAGGATTTTACAAATGTTTGTTAAACATAAAAACACAAAAACAGAAATACCTTATTGACATAAGTATTCAGACCCTTTGCTGTGAGACTCAAAATTGAGCTCAGGTGCATCCTGTTTTATAATAACAATAAGAAAATGTATTTGGCAGATGCCTTTCACGACACTCAAGGACATGTTACATAAAATCTAGCGCTGTACATAAATCAATTTAATTTAGGCCTATGTAACAAATCTGAATTATGCTTGACTATTTAGCAGGTGGGAAACTTTAAAAACGAATTCTAAAGAAATAGCAATCAGTTTATCGCATAAATAGACAGACAGACAGACAGACAGACAGACAGACAGACAGACAGACAGACAGACAGACAGACAGACAGACAGACAGACAGACAGACAGACAGACAGACAGACAGACACAGATAGATAGATAGATAGATAGATAGATAGATAGATAGATAGATAGATAGATAGATAGATAGATAGATAGATAGATAGATAGATAGATAGATAGATAGATAGATAGATAGATAGATAGATAGATAGATAGATAGATAGATAGATAGATAGATAGATAGATAGATAGATAGATAGATAGATAGATAGATACTTTATTGAATTTCTTTGTCAAGCAGCTACGAACAAAACACAGGGCAGGTGCAAAATGCCAGAACCAAAATACACAAAAGACAGATACACGATACATGATACATAGAGCGGCAGTATGAAAAAGCATCATAATACAAGAAGTCTTGAGTGCAAAAAAGCTATAAAAAGACATTGCATAGTATGGATGGATGGCTGAATATGTACACTATACATTGGTGGATGGTGCATGGTTAACTATACTATACAGGTTGATGGCAGAGAAATACTTAAATAGCTAAAAGTGCGTATGATATAAGTGAGGGTAATAATGGTTTACTTAATATACAGACTGGTTAAATGAACAGGTAAGTGAATATTTTGCATGGTTAAATTAACAGTATAGGTAAATATACAGTTACATTTACAGATAAGTGAATATTTGCATGGTGACATTAACTGTACAGGTAAATGACAGGAAGAGATACTTAAATAGCTAAATGTGTGTATGATATAATTTAGGGTAATAATAGTAATTCCCTTAAAATACAGTCCTTAGCGCGCAGGGTTTAATTACAGATAAATGCACGTAGGCTACAACAACTGACCTATTACCGGTGTTATCATATAACCTAGCTTGAGACTTGAGTATTGAAATATAAGGGACTCTATGTTTTTTATAATAAGGGGTACATGGAGAAAATCAGACCTATCTTATTATATATGGAAAGCAATAAACAATATTTATTTCCAGTCAATGTAAATAGACTATAATTTGGGGGAATTTAATGTATTTGGAAATAGATCTTTGGAAATGATGCCTTGTGTATTTTATTATTCTTACTCTCAACAGGAAGTTGAGACCCAGGCCCGCGGGCCACCAGTTGCCCATCCCTGCAGTAGGGTATAGGGTAGGCTTTTATGATAATTTACTGATGATGATTAGAGTGCCCATTTTGGCCCACCTACATTAGTGCTGGACCTGTCATCAACGGATGTCTGCCTACGCCACTGACACATACAGACACAAATAAGTCAGCCTGTCTGTCAGTCCATTATAGCTTAAACAATGTTGAACCCACAAAAATACTCTTAAAGGTCATGTTGTAATCCTTCATGTTCTAAAATAACCTATAGGTTGCCCCCAGGGGACACATTCCCCTTTAATCAAATGATTATGATGCAAAACCAGAATGCCCTGGGAAATGGAGGTTAACTAAATAATGCAATATGTTAATGATGATTGCCAATGTAGGTTTGCATGTTCACCCCATACAGAGACCTTTAATCACACTACAAAGAATGAAATGCAGACTGAGCGAGAGAGAGAGAGAGAGAGAGAGCTAGAGAGGGGGGGGTTGAGAGAGAGAGAGAGACATGTAGACCTATAGTCTACATTAGAACAACATGACAGACGCACATATGCCCAGACCGTGAGCAGAGCAACAGGCCCAATCCCCACTAATACACCCGCCTAAGCCCCAATATGCGACCTAACGGGTATGTATCAGATGCTCAACATGCTCCATAATATGACATTTGAAATGTCTCTATTCCTTTTAAACTTTTGTGAGTTTAATGTTTACTGTTAATTTCTGATTGTTTATTTCACTTTTGTTTATTATCTATTTCACTTGCTTTGGCAATGTAAACATGTGTTTCCCATGCCAATAAAGCCTTTTGAACTTAATTGAAAGATATTTGAGAGAGCGAGAGAGAGAGAGAAACTGAGAGACCTGTTGGGGGTCTGGAGTGAAGAAAACAGATGCAGGCAAAAGGAGCCCCACATGACTGTGATGGTACCAAGTCAAGCAAGGCCGAAGCCGGACAAAGTCTTACAGGATAATCGGATTAATCCCAGGGTTATAGTTGGAGTAGGGACGTGATTCTGTCAACAAAGCACTATTGGTTTCTATGTCCAGAGCAGTGATAATTTCATAAACAATAACTATGCCGAAAAATATTAGTCAACAACCTATTTTTCTAGACAAAAACTACTGACGATAACGAGACGCCATGAAAAAACGATTACTGTAAAAAATGTATTTTCATTTTAGTTTACGAAAATGTGACGACGAGAATTCCAAGTGAGACTAATGGACATTCAATTTGACATGAATCTCTTTTTCATCTGTTTTGTCCAATCATAAGCACGCATGCCTTTGCAGAATATGTAATGCAATCCTCTAATGTCTTTCAGTTGCGCAGTCTGATTGAGCTGATCTGCCTGGCTCTCCCACACAGCTCCAGGGCAGTCACTTTAATCACTCTTCAATCTTTTGAACTGATGTGCAGCCAGCGAGTCAAGACACTTAAATTGTAACTAACCTCAACTAGAAACAATAATGCTTACTCTCTCTTACTGTAGGCTATTTTGGGGCTCCGACGTGGCGCAGTGTTCTAAGGAACTGCATCTCAGTGCAAGAGGTATCACTACAGTCTCTGGTTCGAATCCAGGTTGTATCACATCCGGTCGGAATTGGGAGTCCCATAGGGCAGCGCACAATTGGCCCAGCGTCGTCCGGGTTTGGCCGTGGTAGGCCGTCATTGTAAATAAGAATTTGTTCTTAACTGACTTGCCTAGTTAAATAAAGGTTAATATATATATTTGCTTTGATCAAATGCGAGTCCAATAGTTTATTTCTGATTGGAAATATTAATGCTATTTGCTGAATATTAGGAGTACAGTAATAATTCTGGAATTGTTGTAAAGCTCTGATTCTCCCCTTTTTAAGGGAAGCACTGTTATATATCCCCATCCCAGGGATTGGGAGAAAAGAGCTGTATGCCTAAATTGTTTAACCTGTAGCCAAGGCTTTGTGCCTACATATTTTAACAGTGGCATGTATTTATGATATTGTTGCCTCCCGTAGCACATTGAATGCAAGGGAAGCCAGCGATCATTTGGCCTCCCTTGATAAAAAAATTATACAATAATAACCAATCAATGTTGAGCTAAACTGAGCGAGCTCAAATGTGAACGGTCTTGGCGCACCAAAAAAAAAGTGTCAAGGGAAGCCAGTTTGGATTTGGCTTCACACCAATCACATCACAATCACAACGTCATGAAAGAGACAAGGATGACATTGGCATTTCTCTACAAGTAGGGTGAGTCAACATGTTTTTTTCTACTTATGCACACACACACACACACACACACACACACACACACACAGAAATCAGTACCATGGACAGGTTTAGGTTATATTGTAGGTAAGCATTGTTTTAAGCACTGTTTTCTTTGCTACTTGCGATTACTCTCTTCTAAATCAATAGTTGTTACGAGTCCGAAAATGACGGAAACATTAACTTGATTGACCATGCTGTAGGTCATCTAGGTTACATGCAATATGCTTTGTGGACTCCACCGGACAGATGTTGCTCTCCAGTTTTGTGAGTAAACAAAGGTGTGGTTGAATTTATTCTGCTGTGTCTTCTTATTGTCTCAGTGTTTAGGTCTGTATATCACAGTAACAAGGCATATGAACTAACAGGTTATAGAGCAAATAACACATTTATCACAACATAATGTGGCTTTTTTTGCCCGGTTTGGCTTCCCCAGTGATTTTACCCACGCACTGCTACTGCAGATGTAGGATCTTAATTTGAATCTTAAAATAATCCTGCAGCAATATCCCCTTGCACAATTGTATTTCTGCCACAGTACACGCTCAAGCCATTACATTGCTACCACCCTACCACAGTACAATTATGAAAACGCACAATAACACAATAAAAAGCCCATTACATTCATTATTATGAGGATGATACAGTTCACTTAGCAACAAAGTGGGTGTTTGGTTGCGCAATAAATGAATAACACATGATCACAGTTCCGGATCCAACAGTTGAGCCCAAAATATGGATTGGTTGCTAATCAGTCAACTTGCTACCCTCTAAAACAGAGTTAGATGTGGCTGTAGGGCTAAGCGGGCTTTGGACAGCTGCCATGAGATTATCAAGCAGTGGGCGCAGTGGGCGCAGACTTTCAGGAGGCCCAGAACGGCACATTTTCACCTCTCACAACACACACACACTTACAATATTCACTTATACACATACCGTACACACACGTATTCATGTATAAGACTTGGCTTTCCTGTATTGTGGCCTGATTCACCCCTTGAAGTAGCTAGTGAAAGTCTACACACCCTCTGCACAGTATTCACATTTAGCTGCCTTAAAATGTAATCTAAAAAGGAATTACATTTGAATGTCTTCCTACAGATCTACACAACCTACTCCACATTTTCAAGTTGAAAGAAACATTCTAGAAAAACTTCAAAATTATTAAAAAATAAATAAAAATGGAAGATATATTGATTGCGTATGTTTTCACACCCAAGAGACTTTGTGGAGGCACCTTTGACAGCCATTATAGCTGTGAATAATTTTTAATAAGATTCTACCAACTCTTAGGGCAGGGGTGTCAAACATGCGGGTCGCAGCGAGGGGGTCCAACCCGGTGGTTTGAGTAAAAACTAAACAAAAAATGAGGCCATTGTATCCATTGTTTTTTGTCAAAATTGCTCAAGCTCAGTACATTTGGTTGAGAATCATTGATGAACAGTAATATTCAAACCTCTCAGATTTAAGTCAGGGTTGTAACTGGACCATTCAGGAGCACACACCTCTCGGAAAGCTATTTTGTTGTGTTTTTTGGCATAAAAATGTGTGACTGTCCAGCTGAAAAATAGAACTCTATCCCAGGGTTAGAGTTTCAGAAGACTATGGTGTGTTTTTCTTCTAACTTTTTAACTGGGCTTTGCTCCTTTTATATTTCTTTGGATTCTGACAAACTCCCCATTCCCTGCCGGTGACAAGCATACCCATAACATGATGCTGCCACCACAATACTTGAAAATACAAAGGGTTTCACTCTGTGTTGTATTGGATTTGACCCACGCCTGTAGTTTTAAATGATATGTAAAAAGTGAAAGAGGGGATGATTGTTCCAGAGTGGTCCATTCTCAGTCCTGACGTAAATTTGCTTGAAAATCAGAGACAAAGTTTGAATATTGCTGTCCATCAATGAATCCCAACCAAATGTACTAAGCGTGAACAATTTTGATATAAACAATGGATATATAGAGTTTGTTACTCTAAGAGTTGTGCAAAGTTGGTAGAATCTTATTCAAAATTATTCACAGCTGTAATGGCTGCCAAAGGTGCTTCCACCAGGTATTAACTCTGGGCTGTGAAGACATATGCAATCAATCTTTATTTTTCTTCATTTAGAAAATGTTCTATCATTTTCTTTCACTTTTAAAATGTGTAGTAGGTTATGAAGATCTGAATGAAAAAATATATAATTTAATCCCTTTCTAGACAAAATGTTAAGGCAGCAAAATGTGACCTTGTGAGAGAGACCCCACTATCGATGAGTATTATTATATATTTTAGCTAAATTTTATTCAATTTTATTCCATTGAGCTTAAATTTGTATTTGTATTACTTTTTTACCTCTTTCTGAACATTTTGTGTTTGAGAACAAATGTTTACCCGCATGAGTTACTGCTTCTTTTCCCCCCAGCTCGACTGCCATGATCTGTTTACACCACTGGAAGAGACTGCTGCAGAAAACAGGGACAACAGGAACAACCCACAGTGTGTGTGTGTGTGTGTGTGTGTGTGTGTGTGTGTGTGTGTGTGTGTGTGTGTGTGTGTGTGTGTGTGTGTGTGTGTGTGTGTGTGTGTGTGTGTGTGTGTGTGTGTGTGTGTGTGTGTGGTGTGCATGTGTGAGAGAGAGAGAGGGAGAACTGAAACGGAGTCAGAGTCCTTGGACAGGTCTGTATACATGGTTAATGAGGCGTGAGAAGGTAACACCAGTAAAAAACCCAGACATCCTCTGAATCATTAATTCATACACAGACCTCCTGCAGGGTATAGAGAAAGACCAAACACCTACATCTGGAATAAGGCCAGTAGAAAGAGAAACACCGGAGTCTGGATCAGAACCACGAGAGAGACAAACACCGGAGTCTGGATCAGGACCAGGAGAGAGACAAACACCAGAGTCTGGATCAGAACCAGGAGAGAGACAAACACCGGAGTCTGGATCAGGACCAGGAGAGAGACAAACACCGGAGTCTGGATCAGGACCAGGAGAGAGACAAACACCGGAGTCTGGATCAGGACCATGAGAGAGACAAACACCTAAGGTTGAGTTCCGATTCTCCACCTTTCTCCCAGAGTGAACACTGTGGTGCAAGCATTGGCTGAAGAGAGTTTATACCATTGTTAAATCCATGACAGGAAGTGTGCACTCTAGGGACGCAGCCTAAGTCTGGATTAGGCCCAGCAGAGAGAGGAACACAGGTGACCCAGACTTAACACCTCTCTCCCTATGCTACAAAGCGTTAGGAATTCAGGGAGTTTTAAAAATATGTTGTAGCATTCCCAGTGTGTTACTGGGTAAGAAACACCTACATCTGGATCAGGACCGGCAGCGAGAGTCACACAGGTGACTCAAGACAGTTAGCACCTCTCTCCCTATCCTCTCTCCCTATCCTCTCTCCCTATCCTCTCTCCCTACGCTACAGTGTCAAGACTCCAGGGACGAAGAGAGAATAATTAAAATAGGTTTAAATAGGTTTAGGTCATTCCCCATGTATAACTGAGTAACTACCAAACACAATCTCCAATATGATGAGTTATAAAGAGTAGAAGTTCATAGGAAGTGATGCTAGACTTCAGTAAATGGTAGATTAAGAGTACGAGGCAGTATAGATTACATTGCCCAGCTCCTACTTGTGAAGAGAGATTTCAATATTTGTAGATGCAAAACTAGAGCATCAATCTTGACACAAAGTTTTTTTTTTAAATGCTTAGAAGGTCTGCAGGGAGTATACATCAAGAACCATAGAAAGTGTACAAACACATGGGGCATCCTGTCTCTCTCATCCCTGGGGCTATAGTCCTAGTCTTGGCCTGTCAGGGTGAGCCTTCCCTCCCTCAGGGAGAGACAGGATCAGAGGAGGATCGCCAGGTCAAAGAGGAAAAGCAGGTCAGCTGTATTTCACACACACACACACACACACAAAGACACACACACACACAAACACACACACACACACAGTCTTCTACAAGGTCTTCAGGGTTCAAGAGAGCACTGAGTGCTGCTCCCCTGGGTCCGTGTGTCAACCAGGCTGTCTTGCACAGCTCCGTCCACACAGGAAAACAATGTGAATACTGAAAGACAGCAGAGCTAACACAGTAAGAGAGAAGTGGAACAATATCTGTTCATAATGCTGCTGCAAGACATTCCCTGCTTAGACTGTTAGTGTTACTAGTTATGAATTGCTCTCAATAACCTATGACTATAGGGAAGGTGGTCTGGGTTGTTTAGCCAAAGGCAATAATCTTCATTCATACAGATAAACACAAATATACAGTACCAGTCAAAAGTTTGAACACACCTACTCATTCAAGGGTTTTTCTTTGTTTTTACTATGTTCTACATTGTAGAATAATAGTGACGACATCAAAACTATGAAATAACACATATGGAATCATGCAGTAACCAAAAAAGTGTTAAACAAATCAAATTCTTCAAAGTAGCCACCCTTTGCCTTGATGACAGCTTTGCACACTCTAGGCATTCTCTCAACCAGCTTCACCTGGAATGCTTTTCAAACAGAGTTTCAACATATTGTAGCAGGCTCAATGGTGTGGGGTTTCCACGTCACCAAGTTCAATAAACAAACATGCACAGGAAGCACAACTAGAATGCAAAAGGGAAATCCACAATCCGACCACGTTGTCCGTTGTCCAGGGGTAATCCAAAACTGGGTCCTCAGCCAAACCAGTTTGGTACACAGTGGGGGCAGACAGTCCAGATCACAATGGGTAATTACACAGATAATTAATATTCTCTCTCTCTTTCTCTCTCTCTCTCTCTCTCTCTCTCTCTCTCTCTCTCTCTCTCGCTCTCTCTCCCTCTCTCTCTCAGCCTGCTTCCTTTTATATCCACAAGCACTCAATGGCCCACTCAAAGCATTTATTTGGGCTGCAATCTGAGGTGCAGTTAACTTTAATGAACTTATCCTCTGCAGCAGAGGTAACTCTGGGTCTTCCTTTCCTGTAGCGGGCCTCATGAGAGCCAGTTTCATCATAGCACTTGATGTTTTTTGCGACTGCACTTGAAGAAACGTTCAAAGTTCTTGACATTTTCCGGATTGACTGACCTTCATGGCTTAAAGTAACGATGGACTGTCATTTCTCTTTGATTATTTGAGCTGTTCTTGCCACAATATGGACTTGGTCTTTTACCAAATAGGGCTATCTTCTGTATACCACCCCTACCTTGTCACAACACAACTGATTAGCTCAAACGCATTAAAAAGGAAAGAAATTCCACAAATTAACTTTTAACAAGGCACACCTGTTAATTGAAATGCATTCCAGGTGACTGCCTCATGAATCTGGTTGAGAGAATAAGGGTGGCTACTTTGAAGAATCTCAAATATGAAATGTATTTTGATTTGTTTAACTCTTTTTTGGTTACTACATGATTCCATATGTGTTATTTCATAGTTTTGATGTCTTCACTATTATTCTACAATGTATTCTACAAAAAGAGGACACAGAGAAATGTTATTTATTTCCTCTTCTGCCTGCCTCTCCCTGCCAGCACTGGCCAGGCAGCCTCTCCACTCCTCAGAATCCTCTCTCAGCATTAGAGACATCAATCTATTTTACGCAGGCTTCAGATGTGTGCAAGGCTTTACAGCCAAATCAAGTCTTTCATGCCAACTATTCTGTGTCTCGGGTGAATTGTCCCTGACCTCTCCATCTTTTTACAGTGACCCTCAGGACAGCTGCATGATTCACAATCAGATCTGGTCCTCATCTTTACTTTCTGAGCTTTCTGTAGCCCAAAGAGAAAGCTAAAATAACACCAGGGACGTGAATAATAGAGCAGGGGCTCCCATGTCATCCACCTTAAATGATGATCTGTTAGGATACGTCTCCCACAGGGTATGCCGGGTAAGTAGTGTGACCTCCCAGAGTTCGAACCCAGATCTTCTGAGTACCACAAGACTGTATTAGCCCACTGAGATGAAGCCTATGCATAGCTCGCGGAGCTAACACAAGTCGTCTGGTCAAACAAGGTTACTTGTCATGCAAGAGTGGTTCTGAACCCCCTCCCTTACATTAGCTCCTCGGCAGGGCATTGGAGCTCTGGGAGCCAGAGAGAGAGAGAGAGCGAGAGAGAGAGAGAAAGGGGAGGAGGGGTGGGTTAACACCCACTCCCTGGTCCTCTAACTCTGCTCTGAGAGTCACCCCGCTCACCTTCCACACCCGCCCACCTGCCACCAGCTTCTGCTGATCAGAGCAGTAATTAACAGAGTGCCAATTTCAAAACAGAGCAGATGCTTATTTTAAAAACCTGATCGATTGGCCACTCGGTCAGCATGGCCCTCGGACTCCGTAGAGAAGGCCAATAACAACCCTTGAATAAATGTGCACCACTTAATCAGTGGTCAGAGTATAGCTAGCTAGATATTGCCAAATCGAGCTGAGAATACAACTTTTTCTATTGACACTGAGGAAACAACCCCTCTCCCCCCTGCACCTGGCTCGCTGGCTCTCTGTCCCCTCAGTAGGGCTATCGTGGTAAACTTCCAGTCTCAGGGGTGAAGATAAACACCAACAGCTGGCTGCCTAATAGGGTTGGGAGGGACTGCCTCTGACCTCTGTCAGCTTGGCACGGACATGACGGTTGAATGGATAATCAGTATGTTAAATAGTCATTTATCTGCTTGTTTCTCTCTCCTCTCTTTCTCTCGTTCTCTCTCTCTCCTCTCTCCACCCTCTCTCTCTCCCCCTTTCTCTCCTATCTCCTCTCTCTCTCTCTCTCTCTCTCCTCTCTCTCTTCATCTCTCTCCTCTCTCTCACCAAGCATTAACAATCACAACCCCTTAACTCTTGATAGAGACTAATCTATCATGCATTTTCAGCTATTGGTCTACAGTAAAGTATATGGAAGCATGGAGTACTGTATGTTTAGGCAGATTTTTATAGTAAAAAAATATATAGGAGCAGCTCCAACACAAGCGACCAAGCAACAGACAAAAGGTCAGCCACTCCATCAGCCTCAAATGTAAAACAATTGAGGGAAAAAGTCAATTGGAGAACTCTAGAGTTTGCCTTGCTTTAATTGTATTTTTTGCCTCAACCAACCCTTGGAACCTGATGAATGAGAGAGGGACCTCTCCTCTCTGTAGGTGTGGGTTCCTCCTTCTCTTCTACAGACCTCCAGGCTACAACCTGAAACACTTGCAGTGCATGGCTATGTTTAAACTAGAACCCCTACATACATTACATGCAAACACTGGTACTGTTAAATATCCTTTTGAGTGGATCACTCATGCCCCCTTTTGGTCTACACAAAGGACTACAGGGAACTAGTTCTAATGCAACAGACTATTGCAGTGATATACCAACTTGTCTCCCTTTTATTCTTGGTAACTATGATTGGGAAAAGGGCAAACCATGCTCAAATTATCATATTTGGCAAGAAGCATGTTGGTCACATAATGTGCAGTCAATTGAACCCAAATCTATATGGCTAGAGTAATTGAGGTTTAATTGACTAGTACACACTTTTTTTGCTGTACCAAGCAGAGTTCGGATCTATGGCTCATTTACTTGGCTGTGATTTCATTCAATTTACCCTCTAAGGAAAGATGCTGCTAAAATTGTAAGTCTGAGTGGTGGGGAGGCAAGAGTGTGTGTACTCAAAGTTAGCCTGTGACCTCACTAAATATCTCTGTAAGAGAAATTAAATCTTCCATGAAATAAGTGCTTCTCAGATGTGACATGTAAATAAACATCTGAGCAACAAAACATCAAAAACAGCATTCAGTTTTACAGAAAACTTTGAAAATCACAATAATGTGTGAAATGCGATGGGAAGCATTGGGTCTCTTCCACAGAGGTTGAAAAGTTAAAAGCTTCACATTGCAGCAGCAGAGAGATAAACTACCAAGAGGCAAAAAGGGAGGGTTAGTATTTACATTTGATACATATTATACCCTACCATGCAAGGATTTCTAGCGAGAGCTCTTCGTTTAAGCAGCTTATGTACCCCCAAAGCAGCCCGGCTCTCCTAATCCACCGTCACCTGTTTTATATGTTTATTTACAGTATGTATTCATTAAACAGACACAAAGGTTTAGCTCTACCGCCACGGCTGCCCTCATCGGCTTAAAGAGCAACAACAACGGATGAGGAAGTTGAACTATGAAACTTCAGATGAAACCAGCGGGTGGGTGTCTGTTCAAATGAAACAAGTTGTTTTTCTGCTATTGAGGGGAGGTTGAAGGGAAACAACTGTGTCTAACTTAATGTCTTGCAGCAGCAGGGGGGCATCATGCTTGGTTTCAATCCCAACTGGTACCCTATTCCCTATATAGTGCACTACTTACAACCAGAGCCATGTGGGCCATGGTCCAAAGTAGTGCACTATATAGGGATATGGTCCCATTTGGGATGCACATTTGAGGTTCCAGCTACTCTCCCCTATCTGACCTAAATAACTTGTATGTTTATGTAAACTAATATGTGTGTATGCAAGCATTTAGGCAAGGCCTAATTGATAGATGTGACTGAATGTAGGCCTAGAGTACATTCTTAGAAGAAACAGTTCTTTGGCTGTCCCCATGGTTCCAGGTAGAACCCTTCTGGGTTCCATGTAGAACCCTCTGTGGAACTCAAAAGAGTTCTACCTAGACCTAAAGATGTTCTACCTAAAGATGGGTTCTTCAAAGTGTTCTCCTATGGGGACAGCCGAAGAACCCTTTTAGTTTCTAGATAGCACCTTTTTTTTCTAAGAGTGTATAGGTATTTCTGTCTTCTCAGTGTTTTGTCAGTACAGGACCTTTCGTATTTCTATATTTATTTTAAACGTAGCTCTGTCCTTGAGCTATTCTTGTCTATTATTGTTCTGTATTATGTCATGTTTCATGTTTTGTGTGGATCCCAGGAAGAGTAGCTGCTGCTTTCACAACAGCTAATGGGGATCCTAATAAAATCCTAATTCTTAATCCTACAATAAATTACCCTCGTCTCCCTACGGTTTTATTTTCCACACACAAAGCAACGGAGCATAATAACTTTTCTCTGATCCAATAAGAAAACATTGTGAATACTGGTAGTACAAAATGACTCAACATAACATATACTACACCAACGTTTCCCAAACTTGGTCCTCGGGACCCCAAGGGGTACACGTTTTGGTTTTTGCCCTAACAATACACAGCTGATTCAAATGATCAACTAATCATTAAGCTTTGTAGTGTAACTTTGGGAAACGCTTTACTACACACTATACTAACCATACACTATACCAGACCCTAATGGGACTTTAGAACGACCTTATAAGTAACCATATTACTACTTATTTGCAATGTTACGACTATAACAATATTCTGTATACTCTACCAACACCCTAATATAAAACCATGCCAGAACCAGTCCAGCCATAGGTTTTAATCTAATCTAGGAAATATGGGGAAAGTTCATCCTTGCCGAGATATCACCTCTCTCTTTTATTTTTATTTTTTATTTCACCTTTATTTAACCAGGTGGGTCAGTTGAGAACAAGTTCTCATTTGCAACTGCGACCTGGCCAAGACAAAGCAAAGCAGTGCGACAAAAACAACACAGAGTTACACAGTAAACAAACATGGTAAAAACACAATAGAAAATCTAAATACAGAGTGCAAAATGTAGTGCAAAATGCAGTAAGGTTAGGAGGTAGGACAATAAATAGACCATAGTGGTGAGATAAATTACAGATTATCATCATTAACACAGGAATGAAGGATGTGCAAATTATGATGTGCAAATAGAGATACTGGAGTGCAAGATTTGTGAAAATAACAAAAATAAATATGGGGATGAGGTAGTGTGGGCTATTTACAGAAGGGCTATATACAGGTGCAGTGATCGATAAGCAGCTTTGACAGCTGACGCTTAAAGTTAGTGAGGGAGATAGGAACCTCTAGCTTCAGTGATTTTTGCAATTCGTTCCAGTCATTGGCAGCAGCGAACTGGAAGGAATGGCGGCCAAAGGAGGTGTTGGCTTTGGGGGTGACCAGTGAGATAAACCTGCTGGAGCGCATGCTACGGGTGGGTGTTGCTATAGTGACCAGTGAGCTGAGATAGGGCGGGGATTTACCTAGTAATGACTTATAGATGACCTGGAGCCAGTGGGTTTGGCGACGAATATATAATGAAGGCCAGCCAACGAGAGCATACAGGTCGCAGTGGTGGGTAGTGTATGGGGCTTTGGTAACAAAACGGATGGCACTGTGATAGACTACATCCAATTTGCTAAGTAGAGTGTTGGAGGCTAGTTTGTAAATGACATCGCCGAAATCAAGGATCGGTAGGATAGTCAGTTTTACAAGGGCATGTTTGGCAGCATGAGTGAAGGAGGCTTTGTTGCGAAATAGGAAGCCAATTCTGGATTTAATTTTGGATTGGAGATGGTTGATGTGAGTCTGGAAGTTGAGTTTACAGTCTAACCAGATGCCTAGGTATTTGTAGGTGTCCACGTATTCTAATTCGGACCCGTCGAGAGTAGTGATGATAGTCCGGTGGGCGGGTGCTGGCAGCGTTCGATAGAAAAGCATGCACTTAGTTTTACTAGCGTTTAAGAGCAGTTGGAGGCCACGGAAGGAGTGTTGTATGGCATTGAAGCTTGTTTGAAGGTTAGTAAACACAGTGTCCAAAGAGGGGCCAGATGTATACAGAACGGTGTCATCTGCGTAGAGATGGATCAGAGAGTCACCAGCAGCAAGAGCGACATCGTTGATTTATATAGAGAAAAGGGTTGGCCCAAGAATTGAACCCTGTGGCACCCCCATAGAGACTGCCAGAGGATCGGACAATAGGCCCTCCGATTTGACACACTGAACCCTGTCTGCAAAGTAGTTAGAGAACCAGGCAAGGCAGTCACTTGAGAAACCAAGGCTGTTGAGTCTGCCAATAAGAATGCGGTGATTGACAGAGTCGAAAGCCTTGGCCAGGTCGATGAAGACGGCTGCACAGTACTGTCTTTTATCGATGGCGGTTATGATATCGTTCAGTACCTTGAGCGTAGCTGAGGTGCACCCATGACCAGCTCGGAAACCAGATTGCATAGCAGAGAAGGTACGGTGGGATTCGAAGTGGTCAGTTATCTGTTTGTTAACTTGGCTTTCGAAAACTTTAGAAAGGCAGGGCAGGATGGATATTGGTCTATAACAGTTTGGGTCTAGAGTGTCTCCTCCTTTGAAGAGGCAGCTTTCCAATCTCTAGGGATCTCAGACGATACGAAAGAGAGGTTGAACAGGCTAGTGATAGGTGTTGCAACAATTTTGGCTGATAATTTCAGAAAGAGAGGGTCCAGATTATCTAGCCCAGCAGATTTGTAGGGGTCCAGACTTAGCAGCTCTTTCAGAACATCTCTAATGAACCGTTCTGTGATATTGAAAGATAACGGCACTGACACTTCAGAGCAGTAATCAATTAGTGGAGTGACTGCCAGGGGGATAGATGTCCACAGAGCGGGGATAAAAGCACACACACCACCACGCACAAGAACACGCGCATACACACCGCAGAAGGGGGGATAAAAGCAGCTCTACTGAGGGAGGCAACCTGGGTGACCCTGGCTCTACTGAGGGAGGCAACCTGGGTGACGCTGGCTCTACTGAGGGAGGCAACCTGGGTGACCCTGGCTCTACTGAGGGAGGCAACCTGGGTGACCCTGGCTCTACTGAGGGAGGCAACCTGGGTGACCCTGGCATGCAGCACAATGCACCGCACCACGTGAACATCCAAAGACGACAACCTGTCTTCTCCCTCTCACTCATATTTTTCTGGGAACCCAAAGAAGAGAGTGCTGATTAGAGAGCTGGTCCTGCGCCCACACACAGTCCTGAGGGAGCTGGCAGAGTGGTGGCGTTCAGCCCTGGCTGAACCACTTGAAACATTGAGCCAAAGTCTATGTACCGCCACTGCTGCAGTGATCAAGACTTGAGTGGTGTCTTGAATTTGCCAACCACTTCAAGTTCACTGGCTTGGGCATCACTGGCTTGTAGATTAATCTCGATATCATACAACCAGTGTGGCAGAGAATATGCTGAAGAGGATTAGTAGTGGTAATGTGTAGTGGGATCATTCAGCAACCAGATAGAAGTAGTTAAATAGCTAAATGTGTGTATGATATAATTAAAATACAGTCCTTAGTACAGGGTTTAATTACAGATAAATGCACATATTGCACATTCAATATACTAAATGCAATGGGAAAAAAAGATACTACTGGCAGGATACTAACATACAGTCCTGAGTGAATGACTACGTAAGTTCAGTCCAAGAATTACTTACAATATTGTACGTGATATGATATAACAACTGTACATGAATATGTATATACAGTCCTGAATGAATGAGTGCTGAATGAATAAGTCCTGGGTGAATGAGTGATTACAGACCAGAGAGTTACTCACGGATGGATGGATGGATGCCTAATTGTTAAACTAGGTCCTAACACCCCAACAGGACCTAGTTTAACAATTAGGCATCCATCCATCCATGAGTAACTCTCTGGTGTTATCACTCATTCACTCAGGACTGTATATACATATTCATGTACAGTTGTTATATATGGGCTGGGAATAGAACGTACGGAAGGTGAGTTGGTGCCACGGCGCTCAATAGAACTAATAGGAGCTGGCAGGGTGAAAAACACCCTAAAATAAGGCCTGTAGCTAGATCAAACCTAGCAAGGGGATTTAATACAACTACAAACTGTGAGTAAACCAAAAAGGAGCATGGACTCTAAAGTTAATCATATCTTCTGTTTTTTTGTGTGAAGATGTTTCACTCTTTTTGCTGGTTTTTCAGCTAAATTAAAGCTAGCTAGCAACAGCAGCAGACAAACTGGTTGCAATGGCAACGTGCAGCAGCAGCAGAACAGAAAAGCAGCAGCAGAGGCCATAGTAGGCTGGACACCACACATTTTTCTGATAAAAACTAGTTCATTGCATCCGCCGTGGAGGCCAGTTTCATAATATTACCGTATGTCCCAGCTGCTTGCAGTAATTTTGAAGTAATCACGAAAAATCTGGCCTCAGTTTGGGGCATTTTTCTACCTGCCAGCTCCTATCAGTTCTATTGAGCGCCTCCGTCCAAACGATCTATTCCCAGGCCATTGTGCAACGTCACTGCTTTGCTATTGTTGGCAATGTGACCTTCCCACGTCAAACTCAGAGGTTGATCTCAGGTTTTTTACTATTAACAAGGTTACCGCTATTTTGAAAGCAAGTACCCGTTGGTATGACCCCTAGTATCAACGATGGCTGGCGCATGGCCTTCAAACGTTAAACATGCACCTCTTAACCTTACTGCATTTTTGCACTACATTTTGCACTCTGTATATAGATTTTTCTATTGTGTTTTTGACTGTTTAATGTGTAACTCTGTGTTGTTATTTGTCACACTGCTTTGCTTTGTCTTGGCCAGGTCGCAGTTGCAAATGAGAACTTGTTCTCAACTGACCTACCTGGTTAAATAAAGGTGAAATAAATAAAAATAAAATGTTCTGGTCATGGTTAACCATATTTGTTTTCAGAAAAAGGTGTAAACCTGAACAAAACGCATGTCCCTGTCCTCTTTTTCAAGATGTGGCCGTTTTTTTTTTTTCAATTAAGAAATAACGTTTTTTTTGTTTGTTTTTTACAATTTATTGTTTCTAAATGGCTGCTGGGTAAATTGATATGTGTCGAAATCTGTTTGTTCGTAGGCATCGAATTGAGCGAATGCTGCGCAGGTTCACTAAGTTGCAAACCAAATGGATAGGTCTAGCTCATTGAACTGACGCAGTTGCTACCTCATGTTATGAGCCTAACAAGTGTCACGAATGAGTTATGTAGTACCCACAGAAGGGCACAGGGAGGAGCAAGCTATAAACCCATCCTGTTTTTTGCCTTAAAAACCCTAACCCTAGGTATAACCTATTTTAGCCCTAACCCTAGGTATAATTTATTTTTGCCCTAACCTTAAACCCTAACCCTAAACTTGTAACACAATGCAACTATAGCCGTAATGCACCTGCCCTGTGTTTTTCGTAGCTGCTTGATAAAGTAATCTCCCCACGGGGATCAATAAAGTACCCATCTATCTATCTATCTATCTATCTATCTATCTATCTATCTATCTATCTATCTATCTATCTATCTATCTATCTATCTATTTGTCTATCTATCTATCTATCTATCTATCTATCTATCTATCTACCTATCTATCTATCTATTTGTCTATCTATCTATCTATCTATCTATCTATCTATCTATCTATCTATCTATCTATCTATCTATCTATCTATCTATCTGTCTGTCTATCTATCTATCTATCTATTTGTCTAAACTTAAACCTAAACCTAACCCTGACTGACAAAAAATAGCATGCAACCAAAGACTATATGTCCCATGATTTTCTCAAATGGTTACTCTTTACTTTACAGTTAAATATTTATATATATACAGTATATATCTCGCATTAGGCCTGTGTTGCGTTAGGGAGAGAGAAAAAAAGAAACATAGCAGGTATTGAACCCTGGCCAAATAACCACTAGTCAGATGGCTAACATCAAATCTAGTATTAATGTATTATGTGATCATCTTAATATCTCATATAACACTAATAGAAAACACAAAACACTGCATCTTCAACAGCCCGCGAATAAATTACATCATGCAACCCCCGTAGTTAACAAGTGTACCTCAACATGCCCTTCGCTTGCGCTAGAAGACAGAGTGATCTCTGCAGCTGACAGCACGAGCTTTTGGCGGGGCTTGTTGAGTTGGCTACTTGTGCGTGAAGGCAGAGCGGCTAGATCATGTTGTTTGATGAATTTGACAATGAGAATTTGACAATGAATGTCATAGGAAACTACGTTTCTCGACCAGAGGTGACTGAATTAATGTTCAGGATTATTGATAATAGTTATTGAAATAGTAATCGAGTATAATTTCAAAACATGAGCATGAAAATAGATAAAGAACATGAGTCATCAAATCTCTTCGTTCATTCACTTGAATATGAGAACTGATGCAACACTCAATTTATGAAATGTTCACAACACTGTTTATTGGCTTCTGCTGTGTATTTTCCAAACATTAAAATGCACCAAATTGCCACATTCTTGTGACGCCATTCACTTGAATAAGAGCATTTGTGCAACTTCTGACAGGCTTCTAGTGTCTTAGACAGACCTGTTATTTCTATCAGTGCAATGCTTAATTATTTTTCCCAACAGGTGTAGGTTTACAACACAAGCATGCTACATACGTCCGTCCGTCCCCCCCATGTGATTTCTGAAATCCTCCCAACCATGACCATAATAAATATGACTGTATGTCTCGCTAAGAATTAACGAGGCGCCCTGACTATATCTTAGATTGCAGCTACTTGGGATGTGGTCGACCGTAAATTTTACCCCATGGGAAAGTTTTGTTATATTGCTATACAAGTTGGTTATATTGCATGCTAATGGCATGCTAATGAAATGCATGCACTTGCGTGCAGTCTGTTTCGACTCGAGCAAATCAAATGCATGTATCTAATTGGCTACCGTTCGCATGCGGGAAACTTCCCGT
Source organism: Thymallus thymallus (assembly GCA_023634145.1). Taxonomy (NCBI): domain Eukaryota; kingdom Metazoa; phylum Chordata; class Actinopteri; order Salmoniformes; family Salmonidae; genus Thymallus; species Thymallus thymallus. The sequence goes on from CM042396.1 coordinate 28,421,283, forward strand.
TGACTTGCCCTCTGGTTCTTGCTATCCGGGATCCCTGGGACGTCCGTTGACGCGGGAGGGAGTTTTCCTGTGTGGGGGGGGGGGGGGGGGACAAATCTTCTGAAATTTCATTCGTGGTCTTATTTCTATTTATTCAACTAGGCAAGTCAGTTAAGAACAAAGTCTTATTTACAATGATGGCCTACCTGAGAACAGTGGGTTAGCTGCCTTGTTCAGGGGCAGAACGACAGATTTGTACCTTGTCAGCTCAGGGATTCGATCCAGCAACCTTTCGGTTACAACACCCTAACCACTAGGCTACCTGCCGCCCCAATTATGTTTATGCTGCTATCTATTATTTAGCAACTGCAGTAGTACTGAATACGTGTATATCCTTACTAAAGTAGTAATTACTCAGAATTGCAAAATATATAATTTTCTAGTTCATTTAATCACTTACAACCATAAATAACCATTTATAGCATAACAAACAATGAAACCGACATAAAGACCATACATTTAATTAATTATAAAAAAAACTATTTATTTAGATGGGTGACATAATCTGCTAAAGTAACACAGACATGGACACAGACACTATTTAGCTTTTTAAACAAATACATCTGGTAACTCTTAAAAGAGCCTTTGCTTTGCTGAGCAGTTCGTTTTCAGGAGTGTGCTGCCTGCCTGCCTGCCTGCCTGCCTGCCTGCCTGCCTGCCTGCCTGCCTGCCTGCCTGCCTGCCTGCCTGCCTGCCTGCCTGCCTGCCTGCCTGCCATCAGAGGGGTAGATCTGTGAATAATGAAAAGTTAATAAATTATTGCCACGCTTTCACATAGAGGCCTAGTTTACATGCCGGTCTATTTCGCCAAATATCTCTCAGTGTATATTGACATTTTTTCAAATCAGACGCAATTTTATTCAGGAGAATCTCCTCTTTGTAATTATGTAAGTCTGGGCAGCGAACTCGGTTGTCATCAAATGCTAGCCTTTCAAATGTCAGAAATTACACATTACTGTTGGAACTCTGAGGATGCCCCATTGTTTCCCTATGGAGAGGCATGCCGGTCTATTTCGCCAAATATCTCTCAATGTGTATATTTTGATTTTTTTCAAGTAGAACACCATTTTAATCATGATAATCTCCTCTTTGTAATGATGTATGTCTGGGCAGTGTATCTCGTTGTCATCGATCGCTAGCCCCAAAAAACTTTTTGCCCGTGGAACGCTGAGCTCCCCCCATTGTTTTCCTATAGAGAGGCATGCTGGTATATTTCGCCAAATATCTCTCAATGTGTATATTTTGATTTTTTCAAGTAGTCTCTTCTTTCTAATTATGTAAGGCTGGGCAGTGTATCTTGTTGTCATCGACAGTCCCCATCTTTGCCAAGACTCTCAAGGACGTCGCTTTAAACACAGCCTGACCTCTCCACCCAGGAACAGCGGAGATCACAGAGACAACACCCCGGACCAGCACCTTGGACCCCCCAGCCACGACCACAGCACCACCAACCTCAATGCCCACCACAGCCAGCCCAGCTCAGACCACCCCAGCCCAGCTCAGACCACCCCAGCCCAGCTCAGACCCACCCAGACCCAACAACCTGATTTGTGACCTGTTGCCACAAGAAAAGGGCAACCAGTGAAGAACAAACACCATTGTAAATACAACCCATATTTATGTTTATTTATTTTCCCTTTTGTACTTATTTGCACATAATATGACATTTGAAATGTCTTTTTCCTTTTTTAACTTTTGTGAGTGTAATGCTTACTGTAAATTGTTATTGTTTATTTCACTTTTGTTTATTATCTACTTCACTTGCTTTGGCATTGTTAACATATGTTTCCCATGCCAATAAAGCCCTTATATTGAAATGAATTGAATTTAATTGAATTTAGAGAGAGCCAGAGCCAGAGCCAGAGCGAGAAAGCAAGATCATTTACACTGAGTAGAAGCTCCATTGTTATTCAGTGGCTGTCTGTGGTTCTCTGAACAGCCTGTTTTAACTCTGTCCGTGGTTCTCTGAACAGCCTGTTCTAACTCCTCTTTCTGGGGGTTTCTGAACAGCCTGTTCTGACTCTCTCCGTGGTTGTTCTGAATCTGTGGCATCTGGAGTAAAATGACTGATTAATGATCTGCAGCTGTTCGAGAGGAGAAAAGACAGAGAGGAGGGGGATGAAAAAGATAGACTGTCTCCCTGCCTTCCTGTCTTCTCCAGTCCCCTTCTTTACACATCACAAAAAAAAAACAAGTAACTCATTCAGGTGAAACAATGGTATTTCTTACCCTTGAGACGGTTCCCTTTGGTTAAAGAACCCACAGGAATTCTAAAGGCCTTCTAGTCTGACACGTATTGTACAGAGCAAGGACCCCATCTAGGTACGTTGTTTTAACCACCCCTAATGGAAGGAGCTGATTCTACAAGGCTTACAAACTGTGATAAACAAACAGCTACAGTATGTCAAACTTGAGGTGGGAGAATTGGATAAAACTATGGGAAATACAATCTTCACCCACACTGATAGAGGCAAACACAAAGAAAAATCCTTATATGATCTTGAAAACACGGTGCGCTACAAGCGGTGGGAGCCAACGGAACAATCGATGAGACTAACAATAGCAGCTTTTGCTTGGAGCAGGAACAGCGAAGGCGCACGCTTTTTAATGATTACTGAGCAAAGTACCTACCAACTTTTTGAGTGAGCTGAGAACAAAACATAACAAGTATATGTCGGCACTAACAACGAGCTCAGCATACATTGCACCCAGGGCAAGAGAAGAAGAAAGCATCTGAAGAATGGATGCTGTTGAATGATAGCAGGGCAGAGATGCCTATTCTGCAAATAAGGAGGGATTTAGTTTATAGGGTATTCTCTGGGAACAGGAGGGAGATGATGATGTATATGTATGAGAGAGAGAGAGAGAGAGAGAGAGAGAAAGAGAGAGAGAGAGAGAGAGAGAGAGAGAGAGAGAGAGAGAATTAACTGATGCTCTGGGAGACTGAGAATGTAGGCCTACATAGTACTGAATTCGTACTGTATCACCAAGCTGCAAAGTAAAAATGTGCTATCTCTCACATATATTGGAATTATGACATCCACAGACTAGTAACAGAGCCCAGAGAGGCCTAACTCTAGAGCCATGTGTTGTTGATTTTGGATTAATCTCATTTCCGTGGCTTCAGTGGGAAGTTGTTAAATATTGTCATGGAAATGCAACCAATTCTGGGGACCGTTCCACTACCCTAACACATTTAATTTTGCCCCTGGACTTCATTAAATTGCTTTGGCGGATCGCATTCAACTGAGAGGTGCATACACCGCCACCTACTGTACTGGAGTGTGAGGCTATACATCTATACAAACTGGAGGGGAAAAGGAAGGTGAAAAGGGAAGAAACATTTAAAAAGGAAGAAAGGTTGTCATGCCAACGTACACCCATTAAAACCTCACCACCAAGGTACACTAAACCCATTAAAACTTCACCACCAAGGTACACTACACCCATTACAACTTCACCACCAAGGTACACTACACCCATTACAACTTCACCACCAAGGTACACTACACCCATTAAAACCTCACCACCAAGGTACACTACACCCATTACAACTTCACCACCAAGGTACACTACACCCATTAAAACTTCACCACCAAGGTACACTACACCCATTAAAACTTCACCACCAAGGTACACTACACCCATTAAAACCTCACCACCAAGGTACACTACACCCATTACAACTTCACCACCAAGGTACACTACACCCATTAAAACCTCACCACCAAGGTACACTACACCCATTAAAACCTCACCACCAAGGTACACTACACCCATTAAAACCTCACCACCAAGGTACACTACACCCATTAAAACCTCACCACCAAGGTACACTACACCCATTAAAACCTCACCACCAAGGTACACTACACCCATTAAAACCTCACCACCATCTCACCACCAAAGTTCAAATTTTGGGGGTCTCAAAATAATGCTAATTTAAGCATTCTATATTTGTTTAAACTGTAGTGGTAAATATTAAAATAAAAGCTTGCAAATGAAACGAACACCCCTACCTCTCTGCCATGGTTTAAACCAGCAGTGCTGTCCACTCAGTAGTGCTGAATATACAGTATATAGATGTTCCTTTGTACTTCCTCATCTTCGCCATTTGTTTGCCATGCGTCTTTGATTAGAACAATGGCCTTTATTCTAATGCATTAGATTTATCAGTTGATTTATCATTGTTTGCTTTTGTCAGTCAGCTGTTTAGGGCACTCATTGCGTTGTTTTTCAGGTGCGTGTGTGTAGGCCTACTGGTGTTCTCCGTGCCATCCGTGGCCAGAAGCAGTAGACCAGGGGTATTCAACTCTTACCTTACGAAGTCCGGAGCCAGCTGGTTATCTGCTCAAGCTGATAATTAATTGCATACACGCAGATGTAAAAAAATGGATTTTTTTTGTCTGGAAGAATAGGTTGTTAATATTTTTCGGAATACAACATGACCTTTAAGAGTATTTTTGTGGTTTCAACATTGTTTACGCTACAATGGACTGACAGACAGGCGGACGTATTTGTGTCTGTATGTGTCAGTGGTGTAGGCAGACATCCGTTGATGACAGCAAAAATGTAGTTAGGCCAAAATGGTCACTCAAATCATTATTAAATTATCATAGTCTACACTATACCCTACTGTAATCGATCGCACAGTGTAATTCTCTGCTGGGCGCTGGAAATGTATTGTGTGATATCAATTTAATGATCAGTAGCCTATAGGGCCTAACTATAGTGAATGGGCGGAGAAGCCCACGTCAAATATCTATTTCCAATTCATTTAAATTCCTAAAAATGAAATGCTATTTACATTGACTGGAATAAATATTGTTTTTTTAAATATAATTTTCCTATTTTCATATATAACAAGACAGGTCTGACTTTCTCCTACTCCTTATTATAAATAACGTAGAGTCCCTTATATTTCAAAACGTCTCAAGCTAGGCTATTTGATAACACTGGTAATATGTCAGTTGCTGTAGCCTATTAATTGCAAGGCACATCGGAGCAGAAATGGAAATAACTATTTATTTATTTTTTCCCCTGGACTGATGGTCATGTCTCAGCGGAAGGAGGAAGAGAGTGCGAGTCGAAGTGGAGAACCGTGTTTCATTATTTCTAAAAGTGTTGAATAAAAACAGCGTTGTGCAGAATCTTAATTTGACCACTCTTTTGTTGCTGATCATTTTCATGCAAAGAAGAAAATGCAAACGTATTTGAGTTTTATAAAGGCCTTTAATTAATGTTTGTAATTTCCACTTTGAAATGTCATACTTGATTTACCCTGATGAAGAAAATAAATTGCCTGCACTACAGTTGGCTATATTTGTCTGATAATAGAGGACTAGTAAAGGCCCGGTAAAGGCCCGGTAAAGGCCCAGTAAAGGCCCGGTAAAGGCCCTAACCCTAACCCTTTTTTCAGGGGGTGCTGCAGCACTCTCAGCCCCCCTACTTCCCGTCGCTATGTGTCACGGGTCTAAATCAGTGCTTGATTAGAGTGGAACAATGAAAAGATGCTGTGAAACTGGCTTCGAGGTACAGAGTTGAGTTTGAGGGTAGCAGACCATTTATTTAGCTTTTTTATTTTCTATCAGTATTTGTTGTCTTTCCTGGATCAGCTGATGATGGTCGACAATATCACTAGGCAACAAGCCTACAGCTAGACACCAATACGCATCCAATCCATCCAACAAGCAGTGGCGACCCGTTAGCTAAAATATATATATATATACTGTATATATATTATGTTTTGGGGAGTTGCCTGTTTTGCATGTTATTTTGGCATTAATACGTGTCACATATCAGTTTGCAAACAATTCCAAAATAAAAATTAATTGAGTTAATAAAGCCGCATAGAAACAATTGATGAGTTCCTGCACCTAAATATAAACAGTACTGGCAACCAAAATGAGTACCGGCACCGGCCTAAACATGCATACACCATCAGATAGAATTCATAGCAAGCAGTATGGAGGCCAGGGGGTGGGACAATGAAAGGGAAATACAGTGCATTTGGAAAGTATTCAGACCCCTTGACTTTTTCCACATTTTGCTACGTTACAGTCTTACTCTAAAATGTATTAAATTATTATCTACACGCAGTGGCGAAACGTCATTCAGGGCAGGTTGAGCCCCACCTGTTTTACATGTTATTTTGGCATTAATACTTGTCACATGTCAAAATAAAAAATATTGAGTAAATACAAATATGGTCTCTTTTTTGCATTCTGGAGTAAGGCATCTCCAAAATGTTTCAGCCTAGCTCAGTGCTTTATGTGGTTGGTGAGGCAGCCAGTGGAAAATACAGAGCGTAGGGGTTGGTAATGTTCTCTAGTTCCGCCGTGATTGGCTCAGTGTTCTGTCACTCATGGGGAGACTACGTCACTGCCAAGTCTACGGGTAGAGCTTGAAAATTCAAGCCCCTTGGGTGTTGCCATAGTTACATTAGAAGTGCCCATCCAAGAAGGCTCAAGGTCATTGGCCACAGATAAAATGACGTCAAATCACGTTATATCTAAAGCAGCTTTGATTGTACTGATCATGTCAACATCGTACTTTCAAAATCTTAGCAGTCATCATGAATCAAGTTGACAATCTACAGCCATTGGATAAACATTACACAACAAGTTAGAAATCGCAAATTCAACAATGAGTGGTTTGGAAGGAATCAGTGGCTAACTGCGAGCATTGCAAAGCTATCACTAGCCTGCTATTCAGTGGAGTGGGTGTGTGGTCTCAAGTCTGTGTTTAAGGGTCTCTTTTCCAAGTTTCAAAGGACAAACATTCAACATTGGCCATGCTGTCAATCCAGCATGACTTCTGCTGTGCTCAAAACAACTGGAAACTCTGAACTGGGAAATCTGACTTCTGGAAGTTCAAGACAACTGGCAACTCGGAAAGAAATTAGCTCCGACTGGGAAAATTACAACTCGGAATTGCAAGAATTAGCATTCAGAGGACATGATGAGGGTAAAGAATCAGCTAATAAGGGAAACTACTTGGAAATACTGGATTTCTTGGCTGAGAATGACAGCACGTTAAACTGCCATTTGGCTATGGCTACCGCGTTCACAGGCACTTCCAGCAAAATCCAAAATGACCTGATACACAAGGTCGCAAATGTAATGACAGACGTCATGAAGGAAGAATTTAAGAAAAAAACCCAGAAGCGGTTGCTGCCCGAATTATCAGCTTTTTAGAGGAGTGTGAATGCACGGCCAACGTTGTGGCACAGTGTTACGATGGGGCCGCAGTCATGGTATAAACTGAGTACAAGCCAAGGAGAAAGAAACTATCCCGCAAGCTCTGTTCATTCATTGCTATGCGCACACTCTTAATCTGGTGATGTCACAAGGTGCTGGTAAACTTTTTTCTGATCTTGGTGGCCTAGCAGCATTTTTCTCAAGATCTGTCAAACGAACAAAACTACTAGATGAAATGTGCCAGCGAAGACTACCCAGAGTGGCGCCAACACAATGGAACTTCTCCTCACGCTAAGTTTGCTCTGTGTATGAAAAAAATGCAGAACTCTGAACTCTTTGAATACATAGTGGACCATCACAATGACTTTGATGAAGACACCGTTCACAGCGCAATTGGATACATGATGCACCTGACAAGCTTTGAGTTCTGCTTCCTGCTATCCACGTTCTACTCCATATTTGCATACGACGTGCTGTTTGGAATATCGCAGAACAGGGAGTTTGACATGCAGTTCTACTTGTCCAGGGTGGACGACTGGACAAGCAGAACTGCATGTCAAACTTCTGCAACACCACAGTGAGGGAAAAAGGAATATTCGATTCCATCTACGAGGACACTGTGAGTGAGACCGGAGTTCCAAGGGGGCGCAGGACACGTATGCAAGGAGACGTTCGCGGGCAGTACCAACAGCTACACAGTGCGATCATCGACAACATTGTCACTCAGCTAAGAAACAGGTTCAATGACAATGAAAGGCTCATGTTCCTTGCCCTCCTTGACCCACAAAAGTTCCCGATATATAGGGAAACGCCAAAATTTCCAAACGCTGCGTTCTCATGTCTCGAGGAAAGCTATGGCCCTAATTTGGATTTGCCACGGCTTAAAACAGAACTCACCATTATGTACTCAATGTCTGACTTTGAGGGTAAGAGCCCATCTGATCTGCTCCAATTTCTCCAGCAGAAGAGACTAATTGATAGTATGCACCAATTGTATCTGCTTATCTGTCTAGTTTTGACCATTCCAGTGTCCACTGCATCAGTAGAAATAAAACTTTCTGACTTCAGGGACACACAGTAAATAACAGGGTGGAAAATGACTTCAGGGAGACACAGTAAATGACAGGGTGGAAGATGACTTCAGGGAAACACAGTAAATAACAGGGTGGAAGATGACTTCAGGGACACACAGTAAATAACAGGGTGGAAAATGACTTCAGGGAGACACAGTAAATAACAGGGTGGAAGATGACTTTAGGGAGACACAGTAAATGACATGGTGGAAGATGACTTCAAGGAGACACAGTAAATGACAGGGTGGAAGATGACTTTAGGGACACACAGTAAATTACAGGGTGGAAGATGACTTCAGGGACACAGTAAATAGGGTCCAGATGACTTCAGGGACACACAGTAAATAACAGGGTGGAAGATGACTTCAGGGACACAGTAAATAACAGGGTGGAAGATTACTTCAGGGACAGTAAATTATGAAAATGTTTTGTTTTTTTAAACTATAGTTTCCCCTGGTATGGTTTCCGAGCTGGTCATGGGTGCACCTCAGCTACGCTCAAGGTACTGAATGATATCATAACCACCATCGATAGAAGACAGTACTGTGCAGCCGTCTTCATATACCTGGTCAAGGCTTTCGACTCTGTCAATCACTGCATTCTTATTGGCAGACTCAACAGCCTTGGTTTCTCAAGTGACTGCCTTGCCTGGTTCTCCAACTACTTCTCAGACAGAGTTCAGTGTGTCAAATCGGAGGGCCTATTGTCTGATCCTCTGGCAGTTTCTATGGGGGTGCCACAGGGTTCAATTCTTGGGCCAACCCTTTTCTCTATATACAGTGGGGAGAACAAGTATTTGATACACTGCCGATTTTGCAGGTTTTCCTACTTACAAAGCATGTAGAGGTCTGTAATTTTTATCATAGGTACACTTCAACTGTGAGAGACGGAATCTAAAACAAAAATAATTAATTTGCATTTTATTGCATGACATAAGTATTTGATCACCTACCAACCAGTAAGAATTCTGGCTCTCACAGACCTGTTAGTTTTTCTTTAAGAAGCCCTCCTGTTCTCCACTCATTACCTGTATTAACTGACTAACGACCCGAAACACACAGCCAGGGCAACTAAGGAGTGGCTCCGTAAGAAGCATCTCAAGGTCCTGGAGTGGCCTAGCCAGTCTCCAGACCTGAACCCAATAGAAAATCTTTGGAGGGAGCTGAAAGTCCGTATTGCCCAGCGACAGCCCCGAAACCTGAAGGATCTGGATAAGGTCTGTATGGAAGAGTGGGACAAAATCCCTGCTGCAGTGTGTGCAAACCTGGTCAAGAACTACAGGAAACATATGCTCTCTGTAATTGCAAACAAAGGTTTCTGTACCAAATATTAAGTTCTGCTTTTCTGATGTATCAAATACTTATGTCATGCAATAAAATGCAAATTAATTAGTTAAAAATCATGCAATGTGATTTTCTGGATTTTTGTTTTAGATTCCGTCACTCACAGTTGAAGAGTCCCTATGATAAAAATTACAGACTTCTACATGCTTTGTAAGTGGGAAAACCTGCAAAATCGGCAGTGTATCAAATACTTGTTCTCCCCACTGTACATCAACGATGTCGCTCTCGCTGCTGGTGACTCTCTGATCCATCTCTACTCAGACGACACCATTCTGTATACATCTGGCCCCTCTTTGGACACTGTGTTAACTAACCTTCAAACAAGCTTCAATGCCATACAACACTCCTTCCGTGGCCTCCAACTGCTCTTAAATGCTAGTAAAACTAAATGCATGCTTTTCTATCGAACGCACCCGCCCACCGGACTATCATCACTACTCTCGACGGGTCCGACTTACAAATACCTAGGCGTCTGGTTAGACTGTAAACTCAACTTCCAGACTCACATCAACCATCTCCAATCCAAAATTAAATCTAGAATCGGCTTCCTATTTCGCAACAAAGCCTCCTTCACTCATGCTGCCAAACATGCCCTTGTAAAACTGACTATCCTACCGATCCTTGATTTCGGCGATGTAATTTACAAAATAGCCTCCAGCACTCCGCTCAGCTAATTGGATGTAATCTATCACAGTGCCATCCGTTTTGTTACCAAAGCCCCATATACTACCCACCACTGCGACCTGTATGCTCTCGTTGGCTGGCCCTCATTACATATCCGCCGCCAAACCCACTGCCTCCATGTCATCTATAAGTCTTTATTAGGTAAATCCCTGCCCTATCTAAGCTCGCTGGTCACCATAGCAACACCCACCCGTAGCATGCGCTCCAGCAGGTATATCTCACTGGTCACCCCCAAAGCCAACACCTCCATTGGCCGCCATTCCAGTTCTCTGCTGCAAATGACTGGAACGAATTGCAAAAATCCTTGAAGCTAGAGGTTCCTATCTCCCTCACTAACTTTAAGCATCAGCTGTCAAAGCTGCTTATCGATCACTGCACCTGTATATAGCCCTTCTGTAAATAGCCCATCCTACTACCTCATCCCCATATTTATTTTATTATTTTCGCGAATTTTGCACTCCAGTATCTCTATTTGCACATCATAATTTGCACATCCATCATTCCTGTGTTAATGCTAATCTGTAATTTATCTCACCACTATGGCCTATTTATTGTCCTACCTTCCTAACCTGCATTTTGCACTACATTTGCACACTCTGTATATAGATTTTCTATTGTGTTATTGACTGTACGTTTGTTTACTTCCCATGTGTAACTCTGTGTTGTTTTTTGTCGCACTGCTTTGCTTTGTCTTGGCCAGGTCGCAGTTGTAAATGAGAACTTGTTCTCAACTGACCTACCTGGTTAAATAAAGGTGAAATAAAAATAAATAAATAAAACATGTATGTATGATTAGAGAGAGTTTAACATGGTCTATAAAATAATTAAAGAATATTTTGAATATTTTATAATTTGATGGCTTATAGTTCTTGTGGAAGTTGATTACTTAGCACTGGGGACATGGTAAAATGGAACACATCTACCAAAATAAGGGTGAGTAAAATACAAAAAAAAAATGTATGTGCATTATTCTGTGTTTATGTGATAAAGACCTAAATCTATAATTTAAGCCATTTGGTTTAAATATTTGACACATTTTACAGAAAATATGAGGAAGTAATTCATGGGGACAGAAAAGTCACTGAATAACAGGAATGACTGCCGCTTCTGTGAGCCACAGCCCGAGGCGTGGCTTAAGTATACACAAGCATCCGAGTTCTCGATCTATATGTTTGACGGTTTTAAGCCAAGGCTGACTTTTTTTAGCGGATGTACAATCATCGCGAATTGAACTATGGAGCGTTTAAGGCCCCGAAGGGAACATAATTGTACACTCGCAAACTCTACTAAAAACGAGGGCTGAGGGGCCTACGTTGCCCTTGGGAATACTTTACATAGAACAAACTTCACTTCAGAATAGGAAACCGAAATTAATAATTATATATTAAACAAGAGAGAGTAAAATGTAGACAAGCAATAAACATTTCAGAACAACTATGGCTGAATTATTATCCTTACACTTTCAAAAATACTAGTCGAATAAGACATGGGAGAGATGACGAATTTTGGCAAAGAGATTTATTTATTGACTAATACACTTGAAACAAATAGCCAAACCGAAAACTTCAGACATTACTAGTGCCTCCCCCGCGATCAAACCGGCGTAAAAAAATAAAAAAAATAAAACGCAGTCTAAAGTGATCATTGACAGCTGCCTTGCAGGACACAAATAAAACATGCTTTATGCTACTAAGATCAGTGAAATGTAGGCTAAACTGACAACGGAGTGAAGAGCAGAAATCTCAACTAGCAAGCAAATCGCAGCAATAAATCATTTAGTGTGTGCGCGTTCACGCGAAGGGGGGGGGGGGGTTACGGCAGGGGGAGCTTTTCGGCACAACACCGGCAGCCTGGGAGGAAAATACACTATTGTTCAACACACCTTGTAACTCTTCTGCAGTTATAAAAAACTAAGCCAACTAAAACATATTCTGTAAAATGTAATGTCTCCTCCTACCGACAAAATCCTGCATAGCATGAAAGATGTGGCGACGTCAAAATCGGGCATAATTTACAAATGACTGGTCCTCTGCCGGGCACTTATTAATGTAACACCAAAATATGTAGACTGCCGCAAAATCAAACACCTTGTATTGAAACAGGTACATCTCAGTACTATTACATACTCATTTCTTCATGCAACAATTATTTGAATGTGTGTGATATCAGGATTGTCCATCTTACCTAAGAATGAGTTTCTATCCTTCCAGACTCTAAACTGAACCTGGATAACTTCATCAGTATGGATTCCAAAGTGAGATGTGGACACTTAGTCTCTCCAAATTTGTGAAACACTTTGCATTAAAATTATTGAAATCTGGCCATTTGACCAGCTACAGGGTTATCAGCTTGGAACCAGAACTCAATGTTATGCTCCTTATCACAGTAGCAACATTTCCTGGTGGCAGAATATTGATAAGCCATAGGAATAGCCAGGAACATTTCAGCCACACCCGTTGCTGGCAGGTGTATAAAATCGAGCAATCTCCATAGACAAATATTGGCAGTAGAATGGCTTTACTGAAGAGCTCAGTGACTTTCAACATGGCACCGTCAGAGGATGCCACCTTACCAACAAGTCAGTTTGTCAAATTTCTGTCCTGGTCAACTAAGTGCTGCTATTGTGAAGTGGAAATGCTTAGGAGCAACAACAGCAAAGCCACAAAGTGGTACACTGCTCACAGAACAGGACTGCCGAGTGCTTGAAGCGCGTTAAAATCTTCGGCCCTCGGTTGCAACACTCACCAGAGTTTCAAATGGCCACTGGAAGCAACATCAGCACAATAACGGTTTGTCAGGAGCTTCATGAAATGGGTTTCCATTGCAGAGCAGCCGCACACAAGCCGAAGATCACAATGCGCAATGCCAAGCGTGGGATTGGAACGCAGACTGTGAGCCAGGCCTAATCACTCAACATCAGTGCAGACCTCACTAATGCTCGTGGCTGAATGGAAGCAAGACCCCACAGCCATGTTCCAACATCTAGTGGAAAGCCTTCCCAGAAGAGTGGAGGATGTTATAGCAGCAAAGGGGGGACCAACTCCATATTAATGTCCATGATTTTGGAATGAGATGTTCGACGAACCATGTAGTGTACTTTTGTGAGAAGATCAAGTTATAGATGTAAAATAAATCCATGGGAGCTTCTTTACTTTCTGGAATTTATTGAAAGTTACTGAACTTGTCAGAAGGGAGGGACTGGAATACAAACAAAAAATAAAAATGCTGTCATGTTGAAAATACTGTAGTCAACTTTTTTTTGCAATAACCAAAGATAAACAATCAAATCACACTAACACGAGTCACATTTGTTTTAAGCGATGGCCGCCAGGTAGTCTTTGACTTCTGCGGGTGACAGTCGCCTGAAGCCAGCTTCATTGCAGATCCCCACTTCAATATTGTCTTCGGTCATCTGACCCTCGAAGCTTTCCTGTGAATGAAATATAGCATTCAGGATTCTGCTCAAGACCCAAATGTAAAAAGATCACAAGAGGCTAGTCTCTTAACAGACGTCTGTCTGACATCAGGAGTGCATAGAAGCCCAGCATGAGAGGCTTTCAAGAGAGTAACTCACCTTCAATGTCAAGATTGCTGTGTGAATGGCATCTTCCAGTTCCAGGTCCTCATTGTATCTGAGTGAAACAAACATTTACCCCACATTTATAAAGAGTTACTAACAGCTGCAGTTTAACCTCAACTTCCACATGACATGCATATGTTGTGAATATGGTGGTAATTGGGCACGGGGGTGAAGGAGAAATAGATTGAAATACCTTTTCTCAAGGAATGTTTTACCATTGACGTAGTTCTTCCCCATAGCAGTTGCTTTCCAGGCGAAATATGCTCCCTGTGTGGAGTAAACAAACAATGATAGTCATCATGATTTCACAAAAAATCCAGAAGGAAAATATGTTCAGATAGCAAAAGGTGGTAACTAGCCCATACAGATGGATCGGACTGGAAAAGGTATGGTCTGTCCTCATCCCAACCAGCGATCAGCAAGGACACTCCGAAAGGACGGACACCCCTACAGCGGAAGAAAAAACATATACATACATATTAAAAATAGATACTTTTATATACAGCATTCACATGACAAAGATTATATAGACGTCACGTTACAGGTAGGCCGTCATTGTAAATAAGAATTTGTTCTTAACTAACATGCCAAGTTAAATAAAGGTTACAGCCTTATTAGAACATTTATTAAATTGTTTTGTTTTTCCCTCACTACACACAATACCCCATAATGACAAAGGTTCCTGACAGAGCTCCAAAGTTCCTCTGTGGAGATGAGGGAATCTTCCAGAAGGCATAACCATCTCTGCAGCGCTACAACAATCAGGCCTTTACGGTAGAGTGGCCAGATTGAAGCCACTCATCAGTAAAAGGCACATGACAGCCGGCTTGGAGATTGCCAAAAGGCACCTAAATTACTCGGACCATGAGAAATGAGATTCTCTAGTCTGATGAAACCAAAATTGAACTCTTTGGCCTGAATGCCAAGCGTCACGTCTGGAGGAAACCTGGCACAATCCCTATGGTGAAGCATGGTGGTGGCAGCATCATACTGTGGGGATGTTTTTCAGCGGCAGGGACTGGGAGACTAGTCAGGATCGAGGGAAAGATGAACGGCGCAAAGTACAGAGAGATCCTTGATGAAAACGTGCTCTAGAGCACTTAAGACCTCCGACTGGGGCGAAGGTTCACCTTCCAACAGGACAACGACCCTAAGCACACAGCCAAGACAATGCAGGAGTGGCTTTGGGACAAGTCTCTGAAAATGATTGTGTGGCCCAGCCAGAGCCCGGACTTGATCCCGACCGAACATCTCTGGAGAGACCTGAAAATATCTGTGCAGCTACGCTCCCAATCCAACCTGACAGAGCTTGAGAGGATCTGCAGAGAAGAATGGGATAAACTTCCCAAATACATGCGTGCCAAGCTTGAACCGTCATACCCAAGAAGACTCGAGGCTGTAATCACTGCCAAAGGTTCTTCAACAAAGTACTGAGTAAAGGGCCTGAATACTTATGTAAACGTAGTTTATTTTTAAATTTGTTAAAATGTCTTAACCTGTTTTTGCTTTGTCATTATGGGGTATTGTGTGTAGATTGTGATAATTATGTTTTTTAAATCAATTTTAGAATAAGGCTGTAACGTAACAAAGTGTGGAAAAAGTGAACCTGTCTGAATACTTTCCGAATGCACTGTATAGACACACATACACTGAGTATACAAAACATTAAGAAAACCTGCTCATTCCATGGCATAGGCTGACCAGTGAATGCTATGATCCCTTATCGATGTCACTTGTTAAATCCACTTCAATCAATGTAGACGAAGGGGAAGAGAGGGGTTAAAGAAGAATTTTTAAGCAGAGACAATTGAGACCTGGATTGTGTATGTGTGCCATTCAGAGGGTGAATGGGCAAGACAATGTTTAATCAGCTGAAATAAAAGATCCCAGAAACGTTCCATGTGCGCAAAAAGCTTATTTCTCTCAAATTAGTTTACATCCCTGTTAGTGAGCATTTCTCCTTTGCCAAGATAATCCATCCACCTACCTGACAGGTGGCATATCAGGAAGCTGATTAATAGCGTGATCATTACACAGGTGCACCTTATGCTGGGGACAATAAAAGGCCACTAAAATGTGCAGTTGTGTCACAACACAACAGATGTCTCATGTTTTGAGGGAGCGTGCAATTGGCATGCGGACTTCAGGAACGTCCCTCAGAGCTGCTGACATATCATTTAATGTTCATTTCTCAACCATATGCCGCATCCAACATCGTTTTAGAGAATTTGGCAGTACATCCAACCGGCCACACAACCACAGACCAGGTGTATGGCGTCGTGTGGGGGGTGGGGGTTATGGTATGGGCAAGCATAAGCTATGGACAGCGAACACAATTGCATTTTATCTATGTCAATTTCAATGCAGAAATACCATGATTGCGCTGCATAAGGCAAATGGTTGTCACAGATACTGACTGGTTTTCTGATCCACACCCCTACCTTTTTTAAAAGGCATCTGTGACCAGATGCATATCTGTAACCAGATGCATATCTGTAACCAGATGCATATCTGTAACCAGATGCATATCTGTATTCCCAGTCATGTGAAATCCATAGATTAGGGCCTAATGAATTTATTTCAATTGACTGATTTCCTCATATGAACTGTAACTCAGTAAAATCTTTGAAATTGCTGCATGTTGTGTTTATAAAAAATGTAGCCCAAGCCTACTGGTTGTATGAATTTGGGATATATCTTCCCACAACTGTCCCAGAGTGTTTGAAATGGCTTTCTTGAACAGCTGACTAATAAAATATGTCAACTTTTCTACTACAGAGGATTGACACAGGCTAGTGATTTTTCTGTTTGTTATTTGTCTTATTGGCTGAGGAAAGGTCAATGTGGACAGTTATTCTAACATCTTCAAAGTGCACATCAGAAATCGGTAAGAAGGATCGCACATTGTTGCATCCGCGGCTTGCATGTTCTGTTAATTAATATTAATTACCATAATCTAAATGTGATTACTGTTATTTATCCAACCTTCATTTAAGTAGGCAAGTCAGTTAAGAACAAATTCTTAATTACAATGACGGCCTACCTACAGGGTCAGCCCCTGGATCAAATTAGGGTTGAGTGCCTTGCTCAAAGACAGGTTTTCACCTGGTCGGCTCGGGTATTCGAAACAGCGACCTTTCGGTTACTGGCCCAACGCTCTAACCACTAGGCTACCTGCCACCCACAAATTATTCTGAGCACTGTGGGTGGATGCCCCAATTAGGATATGCACCCATCGGAAACCCTGATACACATTATATTAAGTTGCACACCCCTCCTCTTTGTCCTCAGAACAGCCTCAATTCGTCAGGACATGAACTCTACAGTGTCAAAAACATTCCACAGGGATGCCGGCCCATGTTGACTCCAATGCTTCCCACAGTTGTGTCAAGTTGGCTGGATGTCCTTTGGGTGGTGGACCATTCTTGATATTCACACAGGAAAATGTTGAATGTGAAAAAGCCAGCAGCTTTGCATTTCTTGACACAAACCAGTGAGCCTGGCACCTACTACCATCTTTTGCCTTGTCCATTCACCCTCTGAAAGGCACACATACACAATCTGTCTCTCAATTGTCTCAAGGCTTAAAAATCCTTCTTTAACCCGTCTCCTCCCCTTCATCTACACTGATTGAAGAGGATTCAACAAGTGACATCAATAACAGATCATAGCTTTCACCTGGATTCACCTGGTCAGTCTATATTATGGAAAGAGCAGGTGTCCTTAATGTTTTGTAAACGCAGTGTATATAACATTCTGTTGGTGGCAAGAATTTTGTATAATAATTTAAAATTGTAAAATGCAAAGCTTTGAATCAAGTGTTTTTTGTATCAGTTCATACACCATGTGCCATGAAATCGGTACATCGGAAATCTCTAACCCCGCCATTTCGCAACCTGTATGCCGCATCCGTCAACATTTTTGTCCTCAGATGAAACTGGTATATTTTTGTATTTATGCCAATCTTTTTCAGCCAATTTTTGTATTTGATATATGGCAGACAAACAAGTTCCCTACCATCTCTCCCTCTTGCACTTGCCTGCTCCATTTTTGCTCACTTTGGATTGATCCATATATTTGATAGCTGCATGTGACATAACTCCACCATTCTTATTCATAATATAATCTTATTATATATATTTTTTAATTATTTAATAAAGAAAGTTTTTATCAATCAGTATATTTGAGAATAACAATAACATTTGTTCTGTCTTTTCTGGAGGATAACATTGAAATTGTAACCTTTATATGGCTTGTTTAAGAAAGGAGGGCTTTGAATTAATTTAAAATGAAGTTATCTATATAAAGGGGGGGGGGGGGGGGGGGAGCAGTTTTTGAACAAAAGATGAGCCTTTCTTAATAATCTACTGGAGAACCAGTTTGGGTTTAAGCATACCTTGTGTGAGTGAAGCTTTTAGTTAGATGTTTAATTATTTAATATTTCAGCCACCCAAACTCATATTTATTATATAAAAAGGCACATTTAATTTTGTCTAGCTTAGAGTTCCAAATAAAGTGAAATGTTTTTTGCTCATATGATTTTAAAAAACTAGTTGTCTGGAACAGGCAGCGCCATAAGTAAACTGTGATAGAACTAAAGAGTTAATGTGATTTTTCCCTTTATTTAACCAAGTAGGCCAGTTGAGAACAAGTTCTCATTTACAACTGCGAACCTGGCCAAGATAAAGCAAAGCATAAAGCCAAGATAATTGGTTGTGGTAAGTTCATTTATATCTTTAAGAATATGAATACCAAGTATGTCTACATCACCATCAGCCCATTGTATTGGTAAACTACATGGTAATGTAAAAATTGTGTATTTTAACGATCCAATATGTAATATGGTAATGAGTTTTAACAGAGTTTTTCGATGATTCTTACTTGACAGTCTGAAGACAAACATTGAATAAAACAACAGTTGACTTTTAGCCTACTCCATACCCTGATTGTGTGTATTCCTGCATGACGGAGGCCACCCTCTGAACAAGCTGAGCTGTGGGGATGGGCTCCTGGTATACCAGGAAGTACTGCTGGGCCAACTTCCTGGCTCTCCGGAGCAGCACCCTGTCAACACAACAAAAAGCATCTCTCTAAGTACTCATTACAGTCAAGGACTGCAGCTTTAAATTTACCTTATTTGATCATGTACACTAAAAGATCATAAATCTTACAAATAGGCCTAGTCTATGAAAAATAATATAATGTGCCTATGAAGTGGCCAGTATACTTGAGCGCCAAGGGAGTGTCATAAGAACAGTACATGCTATGTGTTGAAGTTAAATTCAAGTAAGCAGGAGGTCTCATTACCTGTAGTCAGGTCCCATGCCACTGTACACCATGCCGATGTGTTTGGTTATGGGCTCGACTTTGTGAACACTGGTCTCATCGTACAGGATTGATTTCTGTTTCTTTTCTGTTGCCAAGACAACTCCATTTGAGGCTGGAAGAAGGAGAACAAAAATACATTACATTTCAATGCTTGGAATCAGCTCTCATTAGGCTTCTTGAGAAGGTGATGTTGAAAGTGAATGTAGAGTAGTGATGTGTACAACTCTGTATTTGAGGCGTTTAAATTGGGTGGGCACAGATTAATTAAATCAGTCAAAACACTGAATAAATAGGGGACACTTTTCGTATTTGTTTCGTAACGGGTTCGGAAAGCATTTTCACCAACGCTAACCCTTTCCCTAACCTGCTACGAAAAAGTCACTTCGGTATAAAAGACACGTGAAAAGAGAGTGTTTACCAAATAAAGACAGGGCGGACTACCTGCCTCAAACTGCTGTTTTTATTGAACTAGATATCTAATTACCTTTGATTCCCACAGCGGGTGCACCTGCGGCCACAGCTGCCAGGGCATATTCAATTTGGACCAGCTTCCCAGAGGGGCTGTTGGAAAAAGGGAAGATATGTAGCATATACATTTTCTAATTCAATATTAGTTGCAATTTAGCTAACTTACCAAACTATCTAAATATCTCACTAATTAATTAGCTACTCATCTATCTAGTTAGCCAACTAACGATAGCTGTGTAGCCTGTTGCCAAAACTCGAGTAGTTTTGTTTATGTAACGTTAGCTAACTCTTAAACAGTTAGCGGTAGGATGCTAACGTGAGATAGACAGCTAACGTTAACTAGGCATTAGCTAAAATCGCCGTGACACTGCATCTCTTGTAGTATTGCCTCGATTGCATTTGATGGTCATATAGTATGAGCAAGATCACAACTGTCGCAGAAAATGGCTTCATGGTAAGGTGTTAATTGAGAACGTTTCGTGTTGCTACGCAGAAATCTATTTTTCTTTAACTTTACCTGAAAGTAGTGAGGGAGAAGCTGTATCCTCGTTCAGCCATTGTTGATATCTGTCCTGGGGAAAGCTTTGTTGGACGGACCAGATGGCGGAAATGAGCCACATGAAGTTCCGTTCACTTCGTTGCCTCTTCTTCTTCTTCGGATTTTATGGCGGACTACACCCAAAACGTGTATTGCCGCCACCAACAGGACGGTTTGAAACAACCAAATGTTTTTTATATATATATATATATATATATATATATATATATATATATATATATATATATATATATATATATAAATCCATATGTAATAGTGATACTAACTTAATCTACCCTAATAACAAAACAAAATTTGTTATTGCCAAAACATTCCAAAAATAAATAAACTACTAAAATAACTTTTTTTTAAGGGAACCCTGAGAGGGCGGATCTTCCGTCGCCAGTACTCCTTTTCTGACGCAGCCACAATAATGTCCAGATTCTTCTGTACAGTTTACAACTGTGGCAATTAACGCAACAAAATCTACCTTAACACACATGGTGTCTTTATTCTGGCAACAAACATTTACAACAGGCTGTATTATATCCACTCCCTTATATTTTGCGTTCACTACCATATCTTAGAATCACTTGTTTTCTTAATTCTCTTAATTGCCTCCGCATAAGAGATTCTGTTAACCGCTCTAACCTTTGCCACCTCGATTTCCAGCACTCTTACAGGTCAGTCCATATACTCAGGATCATGATCCCCACCACTATTGCAACACCTTCGTC
Source organism: Thymallus thymallus (assembly GCA_023634145.1). NCBI lineage: Eukaryota > Metazoa > Chordata > Actinopteri > Salmoniformes > Salmonidae > Thymallus > Thymallus thymallus. The sequence goes on from CM042396.1 coordinate 28,442,272, forward strand.
CTTCTACACATTGTTCTTCAGTATACTCCGTTCGTCTACACACACTTGCAACATTACCAAATACTTTACAATGTGTACACTGCAATGGTTTGGGAACGAAGGCTCTCACTGCATATCTTATATATCCAAGTTTCACGTGTAGGTATTTGCTCATCATCAAAAAACAACAATACCGACAGATTTTCCTATTTTTCCCCATTTTCCCCATTCACCCAACGGTTCAAACGCCGGGCACCAACCACACCAGGAATTATCTTCATTGATTCTACCTGAACATCCGTCGTCACCCCTGAAATCACTCCTTTAACGGGTGCTCTACTCCGAAGTTCAAAACACGATACTTATGTTGTCCTGATTCTTTTAAGGCCTATTGCAATCTTCCTCTGCTCATTAGAAACACATTTATTCAAAATTCACTCTGACAGACTCCACTTTACCAATCGCATACTTCACAATTTTCGATACTTCAAAAGGGTTTCCCACATATGCATCCTTGTTTAATAAACAACAAGAAGCGATTCATTCTCACTTACACACGTTTCATTCACTTAAATCTTTGACAATTTTATTTGTATTCCAGTTTTCGACACTATTTTAGACCATTCAGAACTTTCGTCTTCGCCACATGTACTCGACTCGATGCTTAAATCTAGCTCTACATCCATTTCCGCCATTTCCCGGCTGATCATCCCCTTCCCTGCCTCTTCTTCGTCGATGAGGCTTAACGGCAGTTAGCATCCAAAACATGTTGCATTACAGCCACCTAACTAGACTGGAGTAAAACTCATTTTTCTTGAAAATGTAAAAAATATAATTAACAAATACCTTACCATCGAACCCTACACTCACTAAAAACCCACCACCCTACTACTCCACTATTTAATTATATATAGTCCTACCTCAGGCAGACAGCCTGAAAGGACTGGTCACCACCACTCAAGTCTCTTACACCCAATACCTCTCTGCAGCTGCCACCACAACGTCCATTTTCTGCGACTTACATTCCATCCTTGCGGTACAGTTGATAACCATTGCTATAAACGCTAAAAAGCCTATCTTACTGAAGCACATATCACTTGTTGGCCTATCCCTCTGTACTGGTACAGATCTACTACTCACACCACTCCTCTCAGGATCCCGCCCCTTTGACCCATCTTCCATTACTTTCTTCACTGCCTCAGCATACAACAACTTCTGTACTACTCTAACCCTGGAAACCTCAACCTGCCTCTCTTGCACCGGACATTTCTGATCCTCAGCCCCATAGGTACCCCTACAATTAACACATACCACTACTTTCCCCAAAGTTACACATTCCTTTGTCTCTTGCTCTTCTGCACACTTCTCACACCTAGGAACCTCCCTCCCACACACTGGTGCCACATGCCCATAAGCTTGACACCTATAACAATGTATGTGTACTCTGAACAAATGCTTGTGTGGGATAACTTATATATCCTAACATAACTTTGTCGGGCAAAACCTCAACATCAAAACTCAATAGAACAGACGACTCTTCTGTTTCACCACTCTGTCTGCGTCGCACCAAGAACTAGCATCACAAACACCGGGAATCTTCCCCTTCAGTTGGTCAACTTTCACATTTACCGCTACCCCAGTAATCACTCCTTTCAATGGTGCCGTTTTCTTGATAGCAAAACAATTCACATCTCTTGACCCCATTTGTTCAACGTGGAGCGCCTGTTCCCTGCAGCAGAAACACAACAAACAATTATCACCAGACCACTTCTGGTTACTTTCACCGATTCCACAGCACCAACTCTGTTTTCACCTACCCTGAAACAACAAATGGATCAGGCAAAAGGCAAGGATCCACTTTTTCCCAGAATATCGCTCCTACCATCACAGACTCACCTTCATCCTGACCCTCTGTGCAAGCCTCGGGCTCTGAGAACTTCACCACACCTACCCCCTCAGATACTTTGCCCTCACTCAATTCCATTTCTCCTCCTGTCTTCCATCCGGTGTACAGCTCATCCTGCTTACACTTTCTACCATTCTTCTTTAACAAACCATCTCCCTTTTTTCCCCACTATTTTTAACCAATTCAAGCTCATCCTCTTCCTTCCTCTCTCTGGCCACCTCTCTTTTTCCCGACATTCCTCCTCCGTATTCCAAGTATACTCCTCCTTACGATAATACTGCACTTCTCGTGACATACATATTGTTCTTGCCCTCTCAAGAGACACCGTTTTATCAACCTACTAATTTCTCTTTGAAACATGCACATAACTTACAGATGATCCTCTGAATTAATGAATATACTATTTTTTTAATACTAAAAGTATTACCACAATACAATTGATTGGGCTCTTATAATAGCAAGGCATTGTTTTGTTCTCAAAAAATGTGTGGTTCAACAAGGGTTCTTCTAAGATCCTCATAGTTCTTAGAAGAACCTTAGGGTACTGAAAACTGCCCCCAAAAGGTAACTGCCCACCATAGGAGGTGGGGTTCATCAAGGAACCTGCTTAGTTGGTGGGGGTTCTTGCAGGAACCTACTGTAACTGCCCAACAGAAACATTTGGATTTGAATTTTAAGTCACTTAACTGAAAAATGTAAAGATCTCCTCAATTTAAGGTAAGGTTTGTCCCTTGTATGATCTACATTGATATTGTTTTATGATGATACCAACTATCTTTTCTAGAAAAGAAAATGGACACAATTCAATGGATATCAATCAACAAAGAGGTAAGAATATGTAGGCTATATTAGCATCCTTCTCCCTTACCTCTTCAATTAATATCCCATTGGCCTCTGCATTATGGACAAGGTATGTGTATGAAAACCATTATCAAAACAGTTTTTTTTTTCATACATATTTACCACAAAAACCGAGATATGAATACTGTTGTGTGCATGTTTTGTTAATCATCTGTACAATTACTATTCACCCTCCCTACACCTCTGAGGAATATAACAGGAAAGCTGTTTGATCACCATGCACTGCAAAATCATTCTGGCTATGGATACGGAGAACATCAACACACTAACATCAACATGGCAAAGGTTATAACCATTGTATAAGGGGTTCTGCTGGAAGTTTACCTAATATTTAGATGTTTTAATTCTGCTTTGCCTCTAAAATCATAATAAACACTGACAGCTACAATATTGTGTTATTATTGTTGTTATGCATGTTATTATTATTAATAATAATAATAATAGGGCGGGGGGGGGGGGGTTCTTTGAAGAACTTATAGCCTACTACCTTTAACCCAAAAAGAGATGGCTCCTTTTGGCTCCCAAAATGCTCTTTAAAAAATATATGTTTTGTATTTTTTCAAGTCAAACAGTTTGCGATAGTTTTACTATGATTGGTGTTAAAACAATTCTAATTAAATGATTAAATGAAATCATACTCTACCTTAACCAAAAGGTATTTTAAAAAGCATTGGTTTGTTATGAAAAATAATGCTATTAAACATTTGCATTTAAAGTAGAACTTTTTAATGTATATAAACAAAGTGCAGATAAATGTAACAATTCAAAACGAATACAATCTGAACAACATAATAATAGAATATTACACCATATCAAACAAAAATAAATAACAATGTGCAAAACTGCAGCATCCCACTTAAAACATTAAACTGGTCCCTCTTTTCTATCTCTTCTTTATTGCCATGTTATAACCAGCAGCACACAGCAATAATGACCATATTTTGCTTTTATGAGAGATTTGCATTCAGAAATGCAAGCTGCCTCACTTCCGAGGGGCTGATGCGGTTTCTTCTCTCAGTAATTATTATTCCCATTTTCGAGAAGACCCTCTCAGAGGGAACGGATGTGGCCACTATGCAGAGTCTCCCTGTCGTGACTTTAGTAAGCCGTGGGTAGAAGGAAGAGGAAAGATGAGGGGGGAAAAAGACTTAAGTATAGTGGTATGTTTTTTATGGACATTTTTAAAAGCATCTGTCTGTCTAAGCTAGCTAACTAGCTAAACCTGAACTAGTAGTAAATACATAGCATGTGCTCAGGCAGTGGGCAAAGGGTGGAAGTGGAACCTTAAGGCCAGTTTAGATCAATATTTTGAGACAAAATGGTTTTAAAATGTTGCAGAGAAAATTGCAGCTGTGAGCTGGTTTGTTGCAGAGTGTCTGAAGTGATCTGAACATTTTGGAACGAATTGCAAAAATCCTTGAAGCTAGAGGTTCCTATCTCCCTCACTAACTTTAAGCATCAGCTGTCAGAGCTGCTTATCGATCACTGCACCTGTATATAGCCCTTCTGTAAATAGCCCACACTACTACCTCATCCCCATATTTATTATTTTTGCTCATTTGCACTCCAGTATCTCTATTTGCACATCATCATTTGCACATCTATCACTCCAGTGTTAATGCCAATTTGTAAGATGCTGCTGCCACTGAAGGGGAACCGTCAACACAATCAATCCCCTCTGAGAGTCAGGAGCCTATTTACTTTTTGATTAAGATTGTGGTGATGATATTTTCTTATAATTGTGCCTGTCACCTATAATTTTATGGTGATGTTTTAATCCGATGTTTTTTTTTTATTCCATATGTGATCAAATGAATAGGTCAAGACACATCCACAGCCGACAATTTTTAGAGATATCGCCTAGGGTGCCAGATTGGCCAGAAACGCCCCTGGGCCTACTTAACTGAGTGGATAGATCTCCACGTGTGGAGGTGCTGGCTCCACCACTATCACTAGCAGGCCGGCTAGTTTATCGAAGCTCCGTTACAGCTAGCTTCACAGTTGGCTGCACAGTTCGCATATGCCGGTGTAGGTTGTGCATAGAACCGGCTTTATATGAGATTTTGTTTTGGCAAATTCTACACTGTGCTCTAACATTGTCTACATTATTCAAATGCATCCACATGCTACTGTGCTTCCGACTCATTTTCCAGCTGTTGTTTTCACGGCTGTCCTTTCTCTCTCTCCTCGGCTGCTAAGTGTGTGACTGAGTGAGTTGGCTCGCCCTCCCTCACGCGTCTTTGGTTCATTGGTTGACACTGCGTGTCTGATTGACAGGAACAACAGGTGTGGCTGTTAGTCTGAGTGTGCGCTTGAGCATTTAGGCCTATATTATTTTATTTCTTTTTTCGTTCTTTGAATTAGTTAATTCTATTAATTTAAATATTTTTATTATTCATATCTTCATTTAAAGTATATTTTTATAAATATATTCGGCTCTTCTCATATACGAGCCGGCTCCCTCCCAACGTTCACCTACAATAGTCGGCTCTCAGAGCCGACTCGTTCGCGAACGACCCATCACTAGTATTCGTTTTTCCACATTTTGTTACGTTACAGCCTTATTCTAAAATGTATTAAATTGTTTTTTTCCCCTCAATTTACACACAATACCCCATAATGACAAAGCAAAAACACTTTTCGAAATTTGTTCAGATTTATAAAAAAAGTAAATGTGATATTTAATTTATTTAATTTAAGTATTCAAACCCTTTACTTAGTACTTCTTTGGCAGTGATTACAGCTTCGAGTCTTCTTGGGTATGACACTACAAGCTTGGCACACCTGTACTTGGGGAGTTTCTCACATTCTTCTCTGCAGATCCTCTCAAGCTCTGTGGGGTTTGATGGAGAGCGTCGCTGCACAGCTATTTTCAAGTCTCTCTGGATCAGGTTATAGTCAGGGCTCTGGCTGAGCCACTCAAAGACATTGAGACTTGTCCCAATGCCACTCCTGCATAGTCTTGGCTGTGTGCTTAGGGTTGTTGTCCTGTTGAAATGTGAATCTTTGCCCCAGTCTGAGGTCCTGAGTGCTCCTGAGCAGGTTTTTAAATCAAGGATCTCAACTCCTTCATTTTCAAATACACTTCTGTCAGAGTTTCTAAACCATCTTTTCTTCAGTAATCAAAGTAATTTGGAAGATCTGATGCACTACACAAACAAGAGGGATTGAGTTATTTGAGCATCTTTATTTAAGATAAATCCTTCAAAACAGGAAGCATGCAAGATAAACAGAACTTTACATACAGATTGGAAATGTGTTTTTCCTTGACCAAGGAAAGCCACCAAGTAAAGACGTTTTGTATTGTATAGGTGGATATATTAAATTGGGGGTTTTATTTTTTTTCAAACCGTGATTGCTCTTTAAAAAAAAAAAATCTGAATTCTAGAATCATTCAATATTGAAATATGACTAATTTATTTGCCTGTAAGAACTATATTTGTGGTGGAAGTTTAAAGCACACACACACACAACTCAAGTTTGTACAATTTACAGTAAGGTTTAGTATCGAACATATCAAATATTTCACGTAGTATTTATTATTAGCAATATGAGAATCCTGTTAACTTCATAAAGGATAACTGCAAAAGCAAATTCTGATCATAAATAAAAGAGTTGAGTAAGCATTGGATAGTTATGTGCTTAATAGGAACGGATGGCGGGAGGGATAGCAGCACAGTCCTCTGCATCCAGCGAGTTATCAATAACCGGTCTGTAGTTCAGAGTTACCTATAACACAAGCACAAAAAGGGAGAAATGGATGAGTGATAGCAAATTAACATTGGCAAGCACATATACCATGCTATTATTGTGTTGTTAAGAATGAAAGTATATCTTACAATTAATCCTGTCATTTATACTTAGAAAAATAAATTCAGAAAATCTGAAATTAACACAATCATTAGGCATTGACTTGGTTTTGCGGGGGGTGGGATACTTACCTTTCCAGTGTTAGGATCCACAGTGGACATGGTGTGTTTCCTCCAGTGCTCTTCAATGGGTTTCCTCACCTGTCCCGCCAGAGGCTTGGCGTAGTCAAGTTCATCCATACGGTCCTGCAATGTTAAATAGGAATCTTTCAAAATGACACATCAGTCTACAGACTGGTCCAACTACTGCCGGAGAGAGCTCCTATAGTTGTATTTATGGTGGATGTTTGTGTGTACACAAAAGCGGTGTCTGTCAATATGCATTACTGTCCACATCGAGACCCCTACTATGAAACAAAATGGAGCCGTAGGCATACGGGTTCTACCGCTTTGCCCTACAACAAATTCTCATTGCAGGCCAGGCTAGTATAGGAATGGTTGTGTCTTCAGTTCATACCTTGAAGTCCTCTCTGGAGTGGGCTCCCCTGCTCTCCTGGCGCTGCTCGGCGGAGTTGATGGTCTGCACAGCATTCAGCATGAGGTTCTGCAGCTCCAGGGTCTCCACCAGGTCAGTGTTCCACACAATACCTAAGGGGTGGAGACAAGAGGGAACTTTAACACTGCTTCAGAACATCATCACTGCTGCAATCAAGCCCAACAAAGGGACAACAAAGATATTCTGCGCTTGTGAGAAGGGGCAATTGAAAGACAATTCATATCACATCAGCAGAGGGAATGAGATGCTGACCTCTGTCGAAGGTCTTGATGTCGTCCAGGGTCTGGTAAACAGCGTCCATCTTGTCACAACCCTCCTTCAGGACCTTGCCGGTACGGAACACAGCGGCGTGGTTCTGCATGGTCTGACGACGGAAAGAGGAACATAGGTTCAGAGAAGAAGTGATGGTACTGTACAACTCATTAACTTTCATTACCAGTAGATTTGACGACCATCCAAGGTAAATTCCTAATATGGATGTGCTGCACATCAGTTCCAGTCCACCCCCAAAAACATGTTTTTAATCCATACCTTCTGCATGTTCAGTCTGATCTCAGAGGTCCTCATGCTGCCGTCAGCAAACCTCAACTTGTCCAGGTTGGCTACAGACTCCTCTCCTGCATTGGGCTTCAGGGGGGAGAGCTTCTCTCCTGCAGAAACATCACATAGCCAAGATTCTCTAACTATTTTTTCCAAGGGAGCCTTGGCCTGGCTATTATATTAAAAAGCTGTGGGACAACGCATTAACGCATGTGCTTTTGTCTTGACATACAGGTAAGGGTTAAAGAAGAGAGTAGTTACCTGGATTGCAGATGTCAGCGATTGTGTGGGCGCAAGCACGTCCAAACACCACCAGATCCAGCAGAGAGTTGGCTCCCAGGCGGTTGGCACCATGGACACTGGCACAGGCAGCCTCGCCACAGGCAAACAGCCCTGGAACGACCTTGTCACCCTCCTCTGGAGTATAGGTTATGACCTGTGGAGAACAGGACAGTAAATCATTATAAAAGTATCTGCGGTACAGCAGACATATTACATCACAGCTGACATGACATATACTGTATATTAGATAAGATATTAGATAGTTTGATTACATTAAACCTAAGGGAGGTCCAGTTAAGACTCACTACATACAGTTGAAGTCAGAAGTTTACATACACTTAGGTTGAAGTCATTAAAACTAATTTTTTCAACCACTCCACAGATTTCATGTTAACAAACTATAGTTTTGGCGAGTCGGTTAGGACATCTGTGTGCATGACACAAATAATTCTACCAACAATTGTTTACAGACAGATTATTTCACTTATAATTCCCTATATCACAATTCCAGTGGGTCAGAAGTTTACATACACTATGTTGACTGTGCCTTTAAACAGCTTGGAAAATTACAGAAAATTATGTCATGGCTTTAGAAGCTTCTGATAGGCTAATTTACATTTGTCAATTGGAGGTGTACCTGTGGATGTATTTCAAGACCTCAGAAAAGAAATTGTAGACCTCCACAAGTCTGGTTCATCCTTGGGAGCAATTTCCAAAACGCCTGAAGGTACCACATTCATCTGTACAAACAATAGTTTGCAAGTATAAACACCATGGGACCACGCAGCCGTCATACCGCTCAGGAAGGAGATTCGTTCTGTCTCCTCGAGATGAACGTACTTTAGTGTGAAGATGCTGGAGTAAACAGGTACAAAGGTATCTATATCCACAGTAAAACGAGTCCCATATCAACATAACCTGAAAGGCCGGACAAAGATCATACTTTTTGGAGAAATGTCCTCTGGTCCGATGAAACAAAAATAGAACTGTTTGGCCATAATGACCTTCGTTATGTTTGGAGGAAAAAGGGGGATGCTTGCAAGCCGAAGAACACCATCCCAACCGTGAAGCTCGGGGGTGGAGGCATCATGTTGTGGGGGCGCTTTGCTGCAGGAGGGACTGGTGCACTTCACAAAATAGATGGCATCATGAGGAAAGAAAATTATGTGGATATATTGAAGCAACATCTCAACATCAGTCAGGAAGTTAAAGCTTGGTCGCAAATGGGTCTTCCAAATGGACAATGACCCAAAGCATACTTCCAAAGTTGTGGCAAAATGGCTTAAGGACAACGAAGTCAAGGTATTGGAGTGGCCATCACAAAGCCCTGACCTCAATCCTATACAAAATCTGTGGGCAGAACTGAAAAAGCGTGTGCGAGCAAGGAGGCCTACAAACCTGACAGTTACACCAGTTCTGTCAGGAGGAATGGGCCAAAATTCACCCAACGTATTGTGGGAAGCTTGTGGAAGGCTACCTGAAACATTTGACCCAAGTTAAACAATTTAAAGGCAATGCTACCAAATACTAATTGAGTGTATGTAAACTTCTGACCAACTGGGAATGTGATGAAAGAAATAAAAGCTGAAATGAATCATTCTCTCTACTATTATTCTGACATTTCACATTACTAAAATGAAGTGGAGATCCTAACTGACCTAAGACAGGGAATTTTTATTAGGATTAAATGTCAGGAATTGTGTTTAAATGTACTTGGCTAAAGTGTATGTAAACTTTCGACTTCAACTGTATGTCTCTCATTAGATCTGCTTACTTATGTTAGGGTTATTTCATAGGACTTTTAATAAGAAAACATGCAAATGTATTGCATTTCTTTTCAATGGGTACTGCTGGTTACCTGTCCCTTGTAGTTGGTGGGGATTCCTCCCATGTTGTAGTGGACAGTGGGCAGGACGGGGATGGGCTCTTTGGTGACATCCACACCGGCGAAGATCATGGCAGTCTCAGAGATGCCTGGCAGGCGTGTGGCCAGCTGCTGTGGAGGGAGATGGTGCAGCTGCAAGTACGCATGGTCCTTCTCTGGGCCACATCCCCTAGGAACACAACGATACAGGTCTGTTAGCATGACAGTTGTCTTTCACACCTGAAACTCATAGCAAGTTGGGCACATCTCAATTGAAATTTGTCAGTAGATTCATGTGAATTACATTTCCTGTACTTCAGCAGGTAGCCCCTAGCGCAGGTCTGGGCAAAGGCTGATTCAATACGGAGCACGGAATCATGCTCAGATCACAAAGAATTTGAGATCGTTTTTCAAAACTTATGTTATTCAAATTAAAAGCCCAATGAATACTCGCCTTTAGTAATGATTTAACTCCCACCACTTGTGGGACATTTATTTTGAAGGCACGTATAAATAACAACTGCACGAGGACAGACAGTGACTGACAGGCTGACACACGTCACAGTTACAAATACTAGGTAGCTAAAAATTGAGCAAAAATTCAAAGATTTCAAAGAAAAGGAAAGTAGACAATGAACGTAGGGTGTTCCAGCAAGAGTTGACATCAAAATATGTATTTATTGAGGTATCAGGGAAAGCTGTGAGCTTAGTGTGCAAAGAGAGCATTGCTGTATTGAAAGACTACAACTTGTCCCGACACTTCCAGACGAAGCATGCAGAGAAATGTCTTCTGAGCAGAGGGCAAGTGCATCAAATTTATTTTAATTTAGTTAAGAACAAATTCTTATTTAAAATGACAGCCTACATTGTTCTACAGGGTCAGCCATAGTAGTACAGTGCCCCTAGAGCAAATTAGGGTTAAGTGCCTTGCTCAAGGGCACAGACAGGTTTTTCACCTTGTCGGCTCGGTTATTCGAACCAGCGACCTTTCGGTTACTGGCCCAATGCTCTAACCACTAGGCAAAAGCATCAAGGACTTTTCACAAAACTGCATTCAGCAAACAACGGAATTGAGAGAGCTAGCTATGTACTGTCACACAAAATTGCTAAACATAGCAAGCCATTCGCTGAGGGAAAATTCATTAAATAATGTTTAATTGACTCTGCAGCAATACTTTGCCCCGACAAGGAAGAGCTGTTTGAAAATGTTTCCCTGTCAAGACGAACAGTGACATAGCATGTTGAGGACATCGCAGAGAATATAGAACAGTTGAAAGACAAAGTAAAGGATTTCACCCTTCACTCCTTGGCCCTGGATGAGAGCAGTGATGCACGTGACACGGCGCAGTTGATATTCTTACGATGCATAACCCCAGACTTTGAAATTACAGAGGAGCTTGCTTCAGTGCAGTCAATAAAGAGCACAACCACAGGGAAATATTTATTGGAGGTTAATAAGTGTGTGGCAAAGATGGAACTGAGTTTTGAAAAGTTGTCCAGTGTGACACTGATGGGTGCCCAAACTTGACAGGAAAAAACGTTGGCCTTTTTTGATAACGACACAAAATCAAGTAGCTGATCTGAACCCAGATCAGAAAATTGCATTATTCATCAGGAGGTGCTCTGTAAATGTGTTCTGAAAATGAGCCATGTTGTGGATATAGTCACTAAAGTGGTAAACTTCATAAGAGCAAAATCTTTAAACCACAGGCAGTTTGTATCACTGTTGGAAGAAACAGAGTCGGGTCATGCAGATCTCCCCTACCACATAAATGTGAGATGGCGGAGTTTGGGGAAGGTTCTTAAAAGGGTGTGGGACATGAAGATTGCGGCATGTTTGCAAATGAAAGGAAAATGTGGGTTTCCCTCTACTGCAAGAATAAGAATGTTTGGCTGATTTTGCCTTCACCATGGACATCATGAATGAACTGAATTCCAAACTACAAGGGAAGGGCCTTTTTGCACATCAGATGTACAGCCTTGTCAAAGCTATCAAGGGAAAATTACTCCTCCTGACCCGCCAAGTAGAAGCCAAAAATCTCACCCACCTTCCGCCACTACTAGTCTGTTCCCTATCAGATGGCCAGCGGGAGAAGTATACATCGCTGCTGCATGCATTGAGCGGTTTTGAGGATTTCAAAGTGTTGGAAAATGACATGCTGTTGGTTTCCTCTCCTTTCACCTTCAATGTGGATAACGCTCCCACTGACCTGAAACTTGAGGTTATCGATCTTCAGTCTGATGCAGTGATTGGAGAACTATTCAAAACAATGCCACTGACGAGGTTCTATGCATCTCTCGATGAACAAAACTTTCCAAAGATTAGGAGTCAGAAGATGTTTGCACTGTTTGGGTCAACCTATGTTTGTGAACAGACATTTTCAGTGATGAAGTATAACAAGTCAAGGCACAGATCATCTCTTACTGACTCTCACCAATCCTGCGCATAACGACGTCAGAAACTATAGCCGACTTCACTGCTCTAGTCAATACCCATCAGACTTCACTCCTCACACTGATTGAGTAGTTTAAATGTAATGTTGAGCTCTCTCTGTGTTTTTGTGCATACCCGTTAATAAGAGTTCTGTCATTGATAATGAAGGCAGTTTACTTTTCCCTCTGTGTAGTTCATAGCATTTTTAATAATGAAAATGCCTATCAATAGGAGAACATGGATGTGGTTTATTTCTGTGCATGTTAAAAAAGTAAAATATTGTAGCATATCTGGACGTGATTTACAGTTGAAGTCGGAAGTTTACATACACCTTAGCCAAATACATTTAAACTTTCACAATTCCTGACATTTAATCCTAGTAAAAATTCCCTGTCTCAGGTCAGTTAGGATCACCACTTTATTTTAAGAATGTGAAATCAGAATAATAGTAGAGAATGATTTATTTTTATTTACTTCCCACAATATGTTGGGTTAAATTTGGCCCATTCCTCCTGACAGAACTGGTGTAACTGAGTCAGGTTTGTAGGCCTCCTTGCTCGCACACGCTTTTTCAGTTCTGCCCACAGATTTTCTATAGGATTGAGGTCAGGGCTTTGTGATGGCCACTCCAATACCTTGACTTTGTTGTCCTTAAGCCAATTTGCCACATTGCCGGAAGTATGCTTGGGGTCATTGTCCATTTGAAAGAACCATTTACGACCAAGCTTTAACTTCCTGACTGATGTCTTGAGATATTGCTTCAATATATCCACATAATTTTCCTTCCTCATGATGCCATCTATTTTGTGAAGTGCACCAGTCCCTCCTGCAGCAAAGCACACCCACAACATTATGCCACCCCTGTGCTTCACGGTTAGGATGGTGTTCTTCGGCAAGCCTCCCCCCTTTTCATCGAAACAAAACGATGGTCATTATGGCCAAACAGTTATTTTTTTGTAGAGGACATTTCTACAAAAAGTAAGATCTTTGTCCCCATGTGCAGTTGCAAACCGTAGTCTGGCTATTTTATGGCGTTTTTGGAGCAGTGGCTTCTTCCTTCCTGAGTGGCCTTCCAGGTTATGTTGATATGGGACTCGTTTTACTGTGGATATAGATACTTTTGTACCTGTTTCCTCCAGCATCTTCATAAGGTCCTTTGCTGTTGTTCTGGGATTGATTTGCACTTTTCGCACTAAAGTACGTTCATCTCGAGGAGACAGAACGAATCTCTTTCCTGAGCGGTATGACAGCTGCGTGGTCCCATGGTGTTTATACTTGCAAACTATTGTTTGTACAGATGAATGTGGTACCTTCAGGCGTTTGGAAATTGCTCCCAAGGATGAACCAGACTTGTGGAGGTCTACAATTTTTTTTCTGAAGTCTTGGCTGATTTCTTTTGATTTTCCCATGATGTCAAGCAAAGAGGCACCAAGTTTGAAGGTAGGCCTTGAAATACATCCACAGGTACACCTCCAATTGACTCAAATTATGTCAATTAGCCTATCAGAAGCTTCTAAAGCCATGACATCATTTTCTGGAATTTTCCAAGCTGTTTAAAGGCACAGTCAACATAGTGTATGTAAACTTCTGACCCACTGGAATAGTGATATACTGAATTATAAGTTAAATAATCTGTCTGTAAACAATTGTTGGAAGAATTACTTGTGTCATGCACAAAGTAGATGTCCTAACCGACTTGCCAAACTATAGTTTGTTAACATGTAAACTTCAACTGTATCTGCCAACGCAGTCATACACATTATGTATAATCCTATAATATGATTCTGGCCCGCGATGGCAAAAATATATTAGAATGTGGCCCTCCATGGAAAATAATTGCCCAGGCTTGCCCTAGCGGTTAAGAGCGTTGAGCCAGTAACCGAAAGTTTGCTGGTTCGAATCACCGAACAGACTAGGTGAAAAATCTGTCGATGTGCCCCTGAGATAGACACTTAACCCTAATTGCTCCTGTAAGTCACTCTGGATAAGAGTGTCTTCTAAATTAATAAAATGTCAAATTAACTGCAAATCTTGAGGTCTATTTTAGTTTACCAAAGCATGAATAGATGGATTCTAGATTGATCATCTATTTGAAGCAATTTTACACCTTTCAAAACTGTGCATGCCGATATCAATCACTGGTCTGACATCCATAGAGCATGCAGTCACACATATACATCAGTTATCCAGCATCAGTACAATGTTTCTGTGGGTGCTCAGGGAAGGCAGGGCCTTGGCGGAGATCTTACCTGCCCTCTCGGATCTCAATGGTAATGGACCGGGACACGACGTCTCTGGAGGCCAGGTCCTTGGCGTTAGGGGCGTACCGTTCCATGAAGCGCTCGCCCTCACTGTTGATGAGGATTCCTCCCTCACCACGGCACCCCTCTGTGATCAGACAGCCGGCTCCATAGATACCTAGAGGGATTACGTTAAGTCATACGAAACCAGCACTGAGAAAGGGCACCGAAGGACTTCACTTAACCCCCAAAGATATTTATAGTATGATTATGTATCCACAGTATGTAAACAGACGTGTCTGCCAACCCTCTGACTTCTATGACCAGGTGATTGAATTACCTAACATCAACGATACTAGCTAGGTCATGAAACACACATTCTTCAGCTGTTACCTTCAGACTAAGGACAGAAACACTTAAGATTACACTAATTTTATTTTTTTATATAATTTTACCCCCTTGACCTGCCAAACTGCAATTCTTAATACCCGCCCGCTTAACCCGGAAGCCAGCTAACCCGGACAACTTGGGCCAATTGTGCATGCCCTATCACGGCCGGTTGTGACACAGCCTGGGATCATACCCGGGTGTGTAGTGATGGGAGAGGACCGCTGCGCCACTCGGGAGGCCCCTCAAGATTACACTTCCAATGGATAGGCCTATTCAAGTGTTTATCAACTCTTCTCAAATAAATGTTTATTTAATGTTCTTAAATTCACTCCCTAGCAGACAGGCCTCTATTGCCAATATGATATGGGACACTGACCTGTGGGGTGGAACTGGACAAACTCCAGGTCTTGGCAGGGCAGGCCTGCACGGGTCACCATGGCATTACCGTCTCCTGTGCTGGTGTGGGCTGAGGTGCAGCTAAAGTAGGTGCGGCCGTAACCACTGCAGATTGAGAAGAGTCAGGAGTAAGACTCAGAGCAAAATAGGAGCACCTTACATCATCATCATCAAGGAGGCACCTTCTGTTCAGGTTGAGGATGTTAATAAGTCAACATTACAACTGGTAAGACAAAGCTCCCGGATTACTTGGAACAAGCCTTTTAACTAAATACTTATTCACTACAGAAACATCTGCTACAGAGCCCTATACATACCCTGTGGCGATGACTGTGTTCTTGGACCTGAAGCGGTGAATGGATCCGTCCTCCATACACAGAGCAATCACTCCTTTGCACTCTCCTTCCTCCATCAGCAGGTCCAGGGCAAAGTACTCCACAAAGTAGCTGGTGTCATACCTCAGAGACTAAATAAGTGAGAAGTGTAGAAGAATGATAGATGACAGGACAGAATTTTAGATTCTAAAAGCAAAGATTGTCAGTAAAATAGGAGGAACAGCAGAGAAAATGTGGTGGATTATGGGATTTTTTTGTCAAGACATTGTGACGTACACGTCCGTAGAGTGTGTGCAGGAGGGAGTGGCCGGTTCTGTCAGCTACGCAGCAACACCTGTGGGCCTGGCCTCCTTTGCCAAACTTCAGACTCTGGCCACCAAAAGCCCTCTGGTAGATCTTGCCATCCTCGGTACGGCTGAAGGGCATGCCAAAGTTCTCCAGCTGGGGACATCAAGAAGTTCTGTTAAATCACTGGAACGCCAGCCTTTATTTTCACATCAGGAAGCTAAATAAGTAAGTTAGCCAAGAAATAATACATGAACATTTTAATTTTATTAGCCATCGGGGGGGGGGGGGGTATGCAATTACACTAATACACTTGCACTTTAGCTAATTATTTAATTACACAGAATGTATTAAATCTAATTATTTAAGTTTACGTGAAGGCAGCTACACATTGCAGAGAAGATTAAGGGCATTGAAAGGGTACTTTCACTTGTTTTGGTACATAAGAAGGGCTGACAGAGGACAGGTCACCCCATGAATTAATAAGCCAAGTCTGAGGGGCCCTTGAGTTCTGCTGCAGCTCTTTTAAAGATGCAATATGTAACTTCTTGGGCGACTCAAACTAATTTACATAGAAATGTGTGTTATAGATCTGTCATTTTCATTGAAAGCTAGTCTAAGTGGAAGAGCTGTTCTATGTACGCTATTTCTATGTCTATGCTTCCCATTCTTAACTTTCGTTTTTGCGTCTTATGTCTGGTTTTCTACACCAGCTTCGAACAATGACAAGACAGCCTACAGGGAGAAGGTGAGGGCCCTGGAAGTGTGGTGCCGGGAAAATAACCTCAGCTTCTATCAGTTGTGTCTTGATATTCTTTTTTGAGAGCACAGACTTTTATGAGCATCTTTCGGTCAGCTCTTGGGCTGACTTTGGTGGGACGACCTGTGTCTTAACTGACTTGCCTAGTTAAATGACACGTGAAAAAGCGGTGTGTGTTACCTCCACCACGGCATGTGGGGCCTGCTCTGTCATGTAGTGGATGGCGTCCTGGTCTCCCAGCCAATCAGATCCCTTCACCGTGTCGTAGAAGTGCCACCTCCAATCATCTCCCTCCATGTTTCCAAGGGCTGCGTTGATCCCACCCTAAATTCAAAAACAACTGTTCAGGACCACTCGAAGAAAGAGAAATCTTAAATCATGAACTTTTGACGTTTTTTTGTAGATATTGCATGGAGGTAGGTCTAATACAAGTGTAAAACATTAAGGTGGCGGATAATGACACTGCAGTGGGATAAGGTTAATTAATTGTGACTTTAAATGGCATTGCTGCCTATTGTGTATAATGCAAACAGAGTGAAGGAGTCTTGTTAACATGCAACACAGGACTTAAAGGGGACAATCTGGGATATTTCCTGCTGTTACATGGTAATTTCCCATTGAATCTTGTAGAATACATTACTTGTTATACCTGAGCAGCCACCGTGTGCGACCTGGTAGGGAACAGCTTTGTGACACAAGCTGTGTTGAAGCCAGCCTCAGACAGGCCAAAAGCAGCACGCAGTCCTGCCCCGCCGGCACCCACAACCACTGCATCAAACTCATGGTCTACCACGGGGTACTGTGTGGATATCTGTAGGGACCAGCAAAAACACAAAAACTTTACATTTCAGTATTTTCTCTAGCTAGAGTTGTATAAGCACAGAGACACATTAAATCTAAAAAGACAATATATTTTGTGGAAACATATTGAATCCATTCATTCAGTGATGTCAATGATGAACATGGGAGCATGCAGACTTACGCCATCTGACACTTTAGCCTTGTTCTTTCCGTAGATGGAAAAGTGAAGCTTCCTGGAGCTCTGGGATACCGCTGGAAGCTAAATGGAAAAATAAAATGTAAATTAAGGCCATGCTTGGCTATTGATGAAGGTAATCAATTGCAAGAACTAGACTTATACACCAAATGTCAAATCAATTAATGTCTTGTCCATCAGCCTCTAACGTTAGTGTAGTTCGCTCAATGTTTTCAAAAGAAG
Organism: Thymallus thymallus; assembly: GCA_023634145.1. Taxonomy (NCBI): domain Eukaryota; kingdom Metazoa; phylum Chordata; class Actinopteri; order Salmoniformes; family Salmonidae; genus Thymallus; species Thymallus thymallus. Next base: position 28,460,128 of record CM042396.1, read on the forward strand.
CAAATACACAGCCAGCTGATGGTTTAATTATTAAGGGGAGACTGCTGCAGCAACAGGTAGCCTAACTGTGTTACAAAATAATTTCACAACATGCATAATACTGCTTCTTAGCAGCATCCCAACCAAATGAGGGAAACTCTACCGATGTTCTACCAGCACATTGATGGTAGCACTCAGAGAAAATATTGGACCACTGCTACTCAGCTTTTTCTAAATGCCTACAAGGCCCTCCCCCGCCCTCCCTTCAGCAAATCTGATCACAACTTAATTTTGCTCCTCCCTTCCTATAGCCAGAAACTCAAAACAGGAAGTACCCGTGCTAAGAACTATTCAAAGCTGATCTGACCAATCGGAATCCATGCTTCAAGATTGTTTTGATCAAGCGGACTGGGATATGTTCCGGGTAACCTCTGAGAATAACATTGGCGGATACGGTGATGGAGTTCATCAGGAAGTGTATAGGAGATGTTGTACCCACTGTGACTATTAAAACCTACCCTAGACACAAGACATATTTGGCAGGGTCTACAGACAATCACGGACTACAAAAGGGAAAACCAACCACTTGCTTCCAGGCAAGCTAAACACCTTTTTATCCTGCTTTGAGGATAACAGTGTCACCGACACGGCCCGTTACCAAGGACTGGGGGCTCTCCTTCTCTGTGGCCGACGTGAGTAAGACATTTAAGCGTGTTAACCCTCGCAAGGCTGCCGGCCCAGACGGCATCCCTAGCCGCGTCCTCAGAGCAAATCGCAGACCAGCTGGCTGGAGTGTTTACAGATATATTCAATCTCTCCCTATCCCAGTCTGCTGTCCACACTTGCTTCAAGATGTCCACCATTGTTCCTGACCCCAAGAAAGAAAAGGTAACTGAACTAAATTACTATCATGAAGTACTTTAAGAGGCTAGTTAAGGATCATATCACCTCTACCTTACACCCTTGACCCACAGACAATGCAATCGCCATTGCACTGCACACTGCCCTATCCCATCTGGACAAGAGGAATACCTATGTAAGAACGCTGTTCATTGACTATAGCTCAGCATTCAACACCATAGCACCCTCCAAGCTCATCATTAAGCTCAGGGCCCGGGGTCTGAATACTGCCCTGTGCAACTTGGTTATGGACTTCCTGACGGGCCGCCCCCAGGTGGTGAAGGTAGGAAACAACACCTCCACTTCGCTGATCCTCAACACTGGGGCCCCACAAGGGTGCGTGCTCATCCCCCTCCTGTACTCCCTGTTCACCCAAGACTGCGTGGCCATGCACACCTCCAACTCAATCATCAAGTTTGCAGACGACACAACAGTAGTAGGCCTGATTACCAACAATGACAAGACAGCCTACAAGGAGAAGGTGAGGGCCCTGGAAGTGTGGTGCCAGGAAAATAACCTCAGCTTCTATCTCAAGGCCATCAGACTGTTAAATAGCCATCAGTAGGTGGCTTCTACCCAGTTACGTAACCCTGCACCTTAGAGGCTGCTGCCCTTATATACATAGACATGAAAATGACTGGGCACTTCAATAATGGAACACTAGTCACTAATGTTTACATATTTTTGCTTTACTCATCTCTTATGTATATACTATTCTACTGTATTTTAGTCAATGCCACTCCCACATTGCTAGTCCTAATATGTATATGTTTCTTAATTCCATTCTTTTACGTGTGTGTATTGTTGTGAATTGTTAGATATTACTGCACTGTTGGAGCTAGAAACAAGCATTTCGATACACCTGCAATAACATCTGTGACGAGAGATACACGTGTGCATTATCAGACTTATTTACATTATAATGTGATAAAGATATTGATTTAAAATCATATAGCTAGGTAAATGCTCTCTGGGATCATATATTATCTTATGTCCTCCAATATAAACAAATAACTTCCTTGCTTATTCTTCAGCAAACATCCTCAAAACACACCCAGTCCCAAATTCAGGAGAAGGTTGCAACAGCAGCCCGCAATTCAGGCGTTCCTGCATCTGCAGGAACCCATCTTTATACTTCTATTGGTCAATTTTTAAACTAAGACTCCAGTACACAGGTGGGAAGCAGGGGCGCTCCATTACAGTCGCTGGCAGTAATGCACCATAACGTTGTATGCGACACAGTGTGCTAGCTAGCGGTGTCTCCCCCGTTCATGCAGGAACCAATGGGATACTTTGGGGAACGCCCTAAATTGCAGAAACGCCCCAAATTACGGCCTGCAGTTGCACACTATTGCAATTAGGAGCTGGCAAACTCTAGCTAGCTAGCTAGCTAAAGTTAGCATGCAAGATTACCAATTTGCCATAGTCAACATCCCCTCTTGAAATACAGCATGCATTCAAAGAGTGATATTATTTATCATCAAACATAAATCAATGACTGACAAACACAAACAAACTCATCACAGATTAAGCCAACACTGGGACCTAGCATAACGTTACTGCTTGGTTAGACACATTGTTAACTTCTTAGCTAACTTGCCTTGCTTGACCTTCAATGCACTGATGTTTATGGCTACTGGAAGGTTGAATTCAATCGTCATACACAAGCAATATAAAGTATATTTATCATGCTATGGATATTTATTATGAAACTCCCTTGAAACTGTGACAAATGAAGCTAGCTCCCAGTAGTGCGTAGCAAATGATAGTTAGGCAAGTTAAACTAGTTACGAAACCCCGTCAATGGTGAGACGTCATTTTCCAGCTGACGTTACAAAACAGGATGGGTTAAAGTTAAGTTCTCTGTGAATGCCACCTCATATGGACACAGTCGTGAAGCCAAAAGACGAAGTAGTTCATAGTGATATTCTATAGCAACATTTTATTCCCAAATACTTACCGCCTTAGCTGACAGGACCGTTTTGGTGAGGACACGGGAGGCAGTGCACACCGCAGCCATGATGGACGCTCGCTTCTTCTGGGAAAATCTACGTTACCAAACTGCACTGACACGTGCGCTGAGTGCCGGAGCATACCATCCCAAAGAGGGGGGCTAATATGGTCAAAAGGAAAATAAATAGTCCTCATTTATATATTTATTAAATCATCAAGTAACTTTCTATATAACTGTTTTGACATTTCACAACTCATATAATTCGGTTTACGTCATTATATTGACTATCTAAATGAGCTTCAAATTTAACTCCCCTCTGCAAAGTCTAGTTGGGAAATTACGCTATGTTTAATCCGGAAGAGAGACGAATGCAGTTCGATTGAAGAGACGTTCTTGAACAGAAAGGTATCTGCTATATTACTTAAACCATGCTTGCCTTTTGGTAGCTAACACGCAGGTTATGTATCAGGTCCTAGTAACTAAGTTGGTTTGAATGGAACTGAATACAGATTGCATCGAGACAAGATCAGTAAATAAGAGCTAGCTAACAAGCTAGCTCTTATTCAAGCTTATATAAAACTCCAGTTTGACAGTCAACCATCGACCAATTTCTGTCAACTTGTAGATAGCAAGTAGGAACAGTAGAGACGTAAACTACATAATCATGACGAATAATGGTCATTTGCAATACCATGCATCTCAACAAAACATTAAATAATAAAACACCAGTGCAGTTTACCCCAGATTGTGAGCAGTTCATGCACATTATTAATAGGCAGAGATGATGTCACTCATTGAATGTATGCTACCTCTGCAGGCCAGATGAACAACCTGAATGACCCCCAGGAATGGAACATCAGGCCAGAGCAGAGAGGGGGTGGCGGCGATGGGAACAAATGGAACTATGCCCTACTGGTGCCCATGATTGGCCTTGCTGCCTTCCGTAAGTACTGTATTACCCAAGTTGCCTGTTTTAAGACTTCAGAAGCACAGAGAAGGTTGCCTGTTATGACTAGATATAATAACAATATTACATGTTACTGACTCTGCGTTACTGGGCAATCAGAGGGCCACTGTGCTCAGTTTAGACATACATTGTAGATCAATGAAAATGTACTGTACTGTTGATGTTTTACCATATGCATTAACTCTCAATGCACATCCTGAAATCCAAGATTGGCATGTCTGATGACAAACTTTCCTTACTCTCATTTGGTAAGATAAGGACTAAGTAAGTGGCAACATTTTGCATCCACAACTTGTAAGGCACATGTAGATAGGAAGCTAAATGTGAACATCTTTCAGGGTGGATCTGGTCCAGGGAGTCACAGAGGGAAGTGTTGGAGGTGAAAGAAAAGTACGACAAGAGCATGAAGGCCATCCGCGATGACATGGAGTTGAAGTACAAGGACACACTTAGAGAGAACCGACGGGAGACGGTCCACCTGGAGATGGAACTGGAGAAGGAGAAGAACCGGGTTCAGGGCTACCGCCAGGCAATAGCCTCCCAGAGCCAGCAGCTGATGGAGGAACGCAGGAGGCTTAGCCGGGAGCGGGAGGCCCTGACTGACGAGAAGAGCCGGCTCCTGCAGGCGGGCGCAGCAGGGGCCCTTTTCCACACGGCTCTGGAGAGGGAGAGTGAGAGCGAGTGGCACCGGGGAGCCATAGCTGCTCTGAGGGAGGTGGAGGAGGGTCTGGTGGAGAGGCAAGGGGCCTTCTGCAGCATCCTGGTGCCCCGGGAAAATAGGCTGGAAATGGAGAAGGACGTGCTGGTCAGAGCTGGCAGGGAGCGGGCTCTCTCCCAACTGAACATGGAGGCCGGCCTCAAGGACATCTTTAAAAATGACCGCCACTGTGCACAGTACCTGAACACTGACAAGCGCAAGAACGGTAGTCTGATGTGGATCTACCTCAGATACTGGCAGCTGCAGGTCACACTACAGAAGCACAGGAGAGCAGAGGCCACGTTGTTGGAAACGCATAGCAATCTATGATGTCGCTGGGATTATGATCCAAAGTGATATTTATTAATGATGTGTAATATGTCCAATGAGGAAGGACAAACATTTGAAATGAGTACAGAAAACTGTTGTTGATCATCTAAAAATGTGTATCTGAAAGACAGGAAAAATAAAAACAATCTGTAAACAATATGGTTAAACCTGTAAAGCACTTATTGAACCTAAAATGTTATTTGCATGACCAATATCCTATTCATAGAATCCTATAGTTTTTGTTTTTTATTAAACTAAATGTTTCCATCATACAGTACCTTTCATCCCAAACCTGTTTGTTGTGGGGTATGCAAATAAAGTAACACACTGGCACTGTGTATACCAGTGTTTGGATTTGTGTATTACGTCATTTCACTAGTAGGTGTCTATGTTGTATTACTTAAGAAAAAAAAAAACATTGAACAGTAGCTGGTGAGCTACGTTTAGGGGCATACAAACTATTTGAACATGTTTCATTACAGGTTTTTTTTATCGCTTTGGTACTATTTTCACAAGTATGTGGTGAATCTAAGCTGTTAGTACAAACCTCCAAACTGGTAACACTTTACACAGCCAGTCTTGCATTAAAAATCTTTCATTGTGCATTAATTTTGTTTGTAGACATCTTTCACCACACATCCATTGATCCAAAACAGTTGCTGTGAAAAATGAGTACATTGGTTTAAACACCAAAACATCTTCTCACTGTAGTTATTTTAATCTAATAGCAAAAAATGTAAGATACATGTTTCAAAATGTCCCTTTGAATGTAGTATTGCTACAGTACTGTGAATTGTAGTACATTACACTGATTTCACATTAGGCAATAAACTTGCACAACCCATTAATTGACTGAACATCACATTTCCATCATTTCTATCCCATGTGTGACCAAAGGTGTGATCATTTAAGACATCTTTTACAATGTAAAATAAATGAAAAAACAAAAAACGATGTATAGCAGGCACTAGTTTGCATCAAGCCTGTCTGGAGCATTTGGCCATAGGTTCTCACAAAACATTACAGTAAATATCCTCATTATTCATTCACCTGGGGAAAAACCTTTTGGCACGGCAAATCCAAGCCTGACATACACTGAGTGTACAGAACATTAGGAACAGTCTCTTCCCATGAAAAACTGACCAGGTGAAAGCTATGATACAGTAATTACCACCTGTCCGACAAGAAGGCCTACATCAAGGAGACTGAAAAACGTAATTTTCTCTACAGCCACTTTAGACATGGTTATTATTACAGTCTCTTTCAGTCACACAAATTCTAGTGGATTTACAATATACATTTTAGGGTTGAGTCCCACATAACAACATGTGTTCCAACTTCAACACATTTTACAGATGCTGTCTCAATGAAGAAGCTGGAATCCTTTGCTGATTAATATATCATATAGAAGAGAAGGTGTGTTCTTTCGGAATGACTAAGACAAATGTGAAACTTCTGTTCTTTTAATACAAATTGTGAAAACAATTCATTAATCATTTTTAAATAATGTTATCGCACACAACGGAATGGTAAGCATTACATACGTGGACTGAAACAAGCACATCTACAGTTTCAGTGTTTGAAAATGAATAGTACTGCTCCCTATTTGATGGTACATTCCAGTCAAAATGAATAGTAGGAGTCAGGTAATGCATTTATCACACAAATATACTCTGCTTCATTATGCTGGAGACCCATAATTGGCAATAATAATACAAAAAATAAAAATAATCAGGCCTATTGTATGGAGTAACTTTTGCATGACCATAAACACACTATAAAACATTCTACCACAAGCATCTAAGTGGTAAACATGATACAAATAAAAGTTATAAAAAAATAAAAACACTAAAATTCAAACATGAAGAGTTATCCCAGATCAATTAATATCTAGACAACTCACATTTATTTTCACCATAACACAGTACACTCAAGCAAGAAAAAAGTGATTGTTGTGTCAGTAACTATTTTGCCATCTTCGACAAGTTTGTTACTGAATGCTGTCGTCATAAAATGAAGTACTATTCCTGTATCTATACTAGTCCATAATCATGACTCTGGGTTTCCAACCATCTTAATCAAAGGTTCATCGTCAGAGCAGTCTTGTGACCGATTTCTCTTTTCTGCCATAGCTTCTGGTGAAGAATGAGGGGGATTCGTGACCATCTTTAACAAGAGTTTGTCATCGGAGTTCTCCTCTTCCAAATAAATACACAAACAACAAATAAGTACTGCATAATGACAGATTTCAATGTTATCTATCAAACAGTGCAGCTGTAGACTATGTCAAAGATATTCCAAATGGGAAGGGAAATATACAATAAGAAGAATTCTTACCTGCACTTCTATCGCCCGCATTTCCCATGTTGGCTCTATAGTTATCTTCCAAGGCTTCTTTAGTGTCACATCTCTCCAGAATGACCATCAGGGTCTTCATTGGTGGATTTCTCACCATCTTCTTAATCAAGGGCTCATCATCTGCGCTATCATCCGAAGACCCTGATAAAGCAATACAAATAAACCATTGCATAACAAGACTCAACCTAATGTATTCTAGGGTGTATTTTGGATTGTTTTGAAATCCATGCATTGATCCATGCTTCGACATGTGCTGAAAAAGTATTCTCACCTTCACTCGTGCTTTGAAAAACTTTGGTACTCCGTCTGTTGACTGCTTTGTTTGTCTTTCCTGGCACACTCCTCTTCTTTGATGGTGTCGTGGTCTTCTTTACAGCTTTAAGAGGCTTTTTAACTAGACTAATTAAGGGCTCATCATCAGAATTCACCTCTTCCTCTGGCAATTCAAACAGGTGAAAGGAAAAACAGAGAGACCCATCTAAAAAACTTATCTGCCAGCATACTCAGAAATATTTGTAAAAATATGCTCTGTAGGATAAGTTACCTCTGCTTGTTTTGCCTTTACTTTGACTACAGTTGTTGCCATTGGATTCCTTAGTGACACACATCTTCACTATTGTCCTCACAGTGTCTTTAGATGGACACCTCCTGGTTCGATGAATCAATGGTTCATCATCAGAGCTGTCATCGGAGGACTCTGACCATGCAATCAGAAAACAAGACTTTTGGATTAGAATCAAGGATACGACTTTCAGAAATATTATGCCATAGTGAAAGCATAGATACAAGAGGTGCTGTGCGTTCTCACCTATACTCCTGTTGTGTTTTTTAAGAACTTTACTGGGCTTTGTAATGCTGGGCGTTTTTCTGGCTGTAGGGTGTGTCTTTGTTCGGGTGTGTGTCTTAAGCTTGTCTACCATCTTGATCAGTGGCACATCATCAGAGCTGTCACCTGATGAGTCTGGTTACATAGATAAGATGAACAGGAAAAGCCAGTTTAGTCCTCGCTAAAGCTATTTAGTACATTTCTGAAAAATAATCAAAACTAATTTTATTGGTTAGATAGATAAAAAAACAGAGTAGCAGCAGAATGTGTGAAAGTGTGTACAGTTGAAGTCGGACGTTTACATACACCTTAGCCAAATACATTTAAACACAGTTTTTCCACAATTCCTGACATTTAATCCAAGTAAAAATTCCCTGTCTTAGGTCAGTTAGGATCACCACTTTATTTTAAGAATGTGAAATGTCAGAATAATAGTAGAGAATAATTCATTTCAGCTTTTATTTCTTTCATCACATTCCCAGTGGGTCGGAAGTTTACATACACTCAATTAGTATTTGGTAGCATTGCCTTTAAATTGTTTAACTTGGGTCAAATGTTTCAGGTAGCCTTCCAGAAGCTTCCCACAATAAGTTGGGTGAATTTTGGCCCATTACTCCTGACAGAACTGGTGTAGCTGAGTCAGGTTTCTAGGCCTCCTTGCTCGCGCACACTTTTTCAGTTCTGCAAACAAATTCTCTATAGGATTGAGGTCAGGGCTTTGTGATGGCCACTCCAATACCTTGACTTGGTTGTCCTTAAGCCACAACTTTGGAAGTGTGCTTGGGGTCATTGTCCATTTGGAAGACCCATTTGTGATCAAGCTTTAACTTCCTGACTGATGTCTTGAGATGTGGCTTCAATATATCCACATTATTTTCCTTCCTCATGATGCCATCTATTTTGTGAAGTGCACCAGTCCCTCCTGCAGCAAAGCACCCCTACAACATGATGCTGCAACCCCTGTGCTTCACGGTTGGGATGGTGTTCTTCGGCTTGCAAGCATCCGCCTTTTTCCTCCAAACAGAACGATGGTCATTATGGCCAAACAGTTCTATTTTTGTTTCATCAGACCAGAGGACATTGCTCCAAAAAGTACAATCTTTGTCCCCATGTGCAGTTGCAAACCATAGTCTGGCTTTTTTATGGCAGTTTTGGAGAAGTGGCTTCTTCCTTGCTGAGCAGCCTTTCAGGTTATGTCGATATAGGACTCGTTTTACTGTGGATATAGATACTTTTGTACCCGTTTCCTCCAGCATCTTCACAAGGTCTTTTGCAGTTGTTCTGGGATTGATTTGCACTTTTCACACCAAAGTACGTTCATCTCTAGGAGACAGAACGAGTCTCCTTCCTGAGCGGTATGACGACTGCGTGGCCCCATGGTGTTTATACTTGTGTACTATTGTTTGTACAGATGAACGTGGTACCTTCCGGCTTTGGAAATTGCTCCCAAGGATGAACCATACTTGTGGAGGTCTACAATTTTTTTTCGGAGGTCTTCGGATGTCGAGCAAAGAGGCACTAAGTTTGAAGGTTGGCCTTGAAATACACCCACAGGTACACCTCCAATTAACTCAAATTATGTCAATTAGCCTATCAGAAGCTTATAAAGCCATGACATCATTTTCTGGATTTTTTAAAGCTGTTTAAAGGCACAGTCAACTTAGTGTATGTAAACTTCTGACCCACTGGAATTGTGATATAGTGAATTATAAGTGAAATAATCTGTCTGTAAAAAATAGTTGTAAGAATGACTTGTGTCATGCACAAAGTAGAAACTATAGTTTGCTAAAACTATAGTTTGTTAACATGAAATCTGTGGAGTGGTTGAAAAATGAGTTTTAATGACTTCAACCTAAGTGTATGTAAGTGTGTGTGGCGTCAATATTTATGTGCATTTTGTGTTTGAGTATATGTAGTGTGCGTGTGTGTTGGGAGTATCAGTGTAGTATGTGCGGTAGCAGACAGTCTATGACTTGGGTGGCTGGAGTCTGAAAACTTTTAGGAACTTCCTCTGACACCCGCCAGTGGGAAGAGGCGTTGTTCTTGGTCCTTAGTGATGTGGACACCAAGGAACTTGAAGCTCTCGGCCCGCTCCACTACTGCCCCGTCGATGTGAAGGGGGGCGTTCGGCCCTCCGCTTCCTGTAATCCACAATAAGCTCCTTTGTCTTGCTGATGTTGAGGGAGGGGTTGTTGTCCTGGCACCACACTGCCAGGTCTCTGACCTCCTTCCTATAGGCTGTCTTATCGTCGTCTTTGATCAGGCCTACCACCATTGTGTCGTCAGCAAACTTAGCTCAATGCGGATGTTACCTGTAATCCATGGCTTCTGGTTGGGATATGTACGTAAGGTCACTGTGGCGACAACGTTAACGATGTACTTATTAATAAAGCCGGTGACTAAACTCAATGCCATCAGATGAATCCTTGAACATATTTCAGTCTGAGCTAGCGAAACAGTTCTGTAGCTTAGAAATATAGCTTAGATACAATAATTTAGGAACTAGTCTGACCTGTGCATATGTTATGCATGTTCTGGACGTTATTTCTGCCCTTCTTCACATCCTTCACTTCTCTGGCTGTGTTGAAGGGTCTCTTTTTGAATGGCAACGATGTCTGTTTAGGGAGCTTTTTAACCATCTTTATCAAGGGTTCATCATCTGAGCTGTCATAGGAGTCCTCATCCTGGGTTGAACCTATAATTGCAACATAGACCAAACAAATTGATGCCTCCTTCCATTCATCCATTCAGAATAGTAGTGTGTGTGTGTGTGTGTGTGTGTGTGTTTTTAACAGTATTCAGGTTCTCACCTGTGATCTTGTTGTTTGTCTTCTGGGTGCCATTACCTGTTCCTCTTCTGATAGAAGTAGTCCCTGGCCTCTTTGTTTGTACAGTGGCTTTTTTTGGTCTGGGAAGTCTCTTCAACAACTTCGTCAAGGGTTCATCATCCGAGGTGTCATCTAACCCTAATCACACAAACAGCAAATATCAACATATTTCTCGAAATAAGAAAAATTATTGAAGTCAGAGTGCAGTATAATTGAAGTACACTTAAATTATTCTGCAATTATTGCGTCCAAAATACCACACTTGACTGCAATTACTGTTTCAAAACGGCAATATGTTTTAGTACGGGTTGCTTTGTTAAATAGCTGTTTATAAAGGTGTTCATTTCACATGTTCTCTCACCTGAATCGTGTCTAGTGATATTCTGGATTTTTTTACACTGGGTCTCAATGGGCTGGTAATTGGGCTGGGGCTTCTTCTTTATTAATGCAATCAAGGGTTCATCATCGGAGGAGCTTTCATTTAAGGACGCTGACGGTACAACAACAACAAAACATGTTAGATGTGAGCACAAAGAATAAAAACGAATATCGGTAATTGTATAGATTCAAGAGGCATATTCACCTGTGCGTATATCCACCATGTTTACGCCTTCTAATATTATGACAATGTCGCTAGCTATTTACGCAAAAGGTCGATGTGCCGAGAGCCTTTTCCAGGAGATGCAAAACTGTACGATTTCAATTTCCTTTTGTTTACATTTGCTAGAAAGCCCGCTGTCCTTTTTTGATGATGTCATTGTCCGATTTTGTTGAAAAAACGTTTCTTAAACGGAAGCGAACAAGAACAAAACGGGGAGGGACCTACCTGATTTTGTCCAATAAAAACTCTCGTTGTACAATAGAAACTCTGTTTCGACTAATGATTACACCGCTGTAGTGTGCACTGTGCAGCTTGTGAGAAATCATTGCAGTCCACCGTCAGTCTAAATTAAGTGAGGCAGTCATAATTTTGGGCAGTTTGGTTCATTTATTAAACTACACTTTTAATGAATGACGTGTTCAAACATGGTAACATCTGACAGAATATGGAGGAACATGATAGAAAACAAAACAAACATAAAACAAACCCATGTTGTTTTACAAAAAAAAGTGTGGTAGCCTACCAATAAAGCCTCAATTACTTGGAGAGAATAACGTTAAGGGTAGGAGGTAAAACACATGGGAAATTAAAATCCACCTAAAAGACCTAGTAATGATTCCTGCATTTTCATAGACCATGTAACCAAATACAGGCATCGGGTCTGTGTGAATGGTTCTCTGCTTTTTTGTAGCTAAATTCATTCAAGGGCTAGGGTTAGCTGACAAAGACATGAGAACAATGCGCACGCTTCAATGTGGCAGAAGTATGTGTTGTTCTGAATCTGGATGGCCAGATAGCAAGCAACAATGAGTATGGTTACATGCACACAATAATGAGATTATTGTGGATAGTCAGATTAATAGATTAAAACGTTTACATGCTCTGCACATTTTAAGAAAAACGATGTCACTAATAATCCTGTTTACATGGATACATCTGAAATCTGTCTACCTGATGGCACTCTTAATAAATGCAGGAAATCGTCAATCAAAATAAACGTTCTACCACAGCGAGCTTTATATTTTTGGGAAGAATATTTGATCCCGAGTTCGAACATATAAAATGTACGTAAAAGCTACTTCTAAGAAGCATGCATGTCTTATTTTGACATATACGCTAGGGGCTGTTTGAAAGGGGGTCATATAAACATTGCCTTATATTTTAATATAGCACGTAATTTGTCTGAAATGGGTATCAGATATACGAAAAAGCAGACATAAAAAAGCATGCATGGTAAATTAGTGGGAATCTGGTCAGTGTATGAAAAGTATATTATATTCCTTCCAATTTACTTGCTAAAAACAATGCAAGTACAACCAATATACAACTGTCTTTACACCAACCAGTCACTGATTAAAGCCAAATAGCTGATCCTTATTATTCAGAATTATTTCAATTCATCATTATTAAAACAAGAAAAGTTCTACTGCAAAAAGTACTAATGTATCAGTTTAAGTTATCAACTATTATTATTCCGACAGTTAAGCGCTCATTGTACCAAAACAAAGGAACTTTGAAAGCCATTGATGATGTGTGCACAACATTGGCATGCACCTCACTCAATAGAAATTGACAAGCAATCCACATACAATAGACATACTGTTTGTACATCAAAATTAATTGTTTAGGAACATACTTGTGCTGCCAATCTTTAATTTCTTATTATAGTCATCTCCAACTAAACCAACGCGAGGTGTCCCACTGGGCACAGACGTCAGTTCAATGTCTAGTTTTGATTTGGTTAAGTTGTCAACTAAAATCAACAAAACATTTTGTCATTGGATTTGGGTAAGAAATATACAAAATGCCCTTACATTGATTCAACGTCCATAATATTGCCACATTTCAAACAGCATTGGTCATCTCTGCTCACACACGAGGTACAGTACACACTGGATGAAAACACCACTTATAAGAGTAGAGACGCAGTTGAGTGAGGAACTTAAGCTTTGCTTTGTACGACTGAGATGTCTTCATGCTGGTATGGTGTGACTGACTGCTCACAGGGAAGGAGTTACAAAGCGGCGATTTTACTTGCTTCTTGGATGCCACTCAAATAGGAAAGTGCCTGTTGGTTACATGGAGAGAGAAAGACAGAAAGAAGGAAATGCATTGAAAATCTACTTTCGGTGATATTATCTTTGATGCGAAGACCTGGGCCCGTATTCATAAAGTGTCTCAAGAGTAGGAGTTCTGATCCAGGATGGGTTGTGCCTTTTAGATCACAATGAATAAGATTACACGGACTGGTGGAACCTGATCCTAGATCAGCACTCCTACTCTGACACTATGAATATGGGTCCTGGAGTGTGATACATTGGGGTAGAATGATAAAAGGAATCTTACCTCCTCGGCAAAGAAGACTTTTCCTTGGACATCTTCAGAGATGATGTCATAGCCCTCCCCGCTGCCTCCAGTCTTCACAAAGCTGTATGACATCTGAGACCACATGTCTCTGCTCCACCAAGTCACAAAGTACTTCACTTGCTCTGTGAACTCCTAGCCAAGACAATGGAAAAGACGTGAGGATAAGGTACAACATAATACAAAAAAGTTACATATTGCAGCTTTAACCTTTATTTATCCAGGAAGTCCCATTGAGTTTAGGAGACCTCTTTTACAAGGGAGACCTTGAATATCTTGAAAACCTCATGCGTAGTAAATGTGTAGTACTGTAATCTGTGTAGTAATGTAGTAGTGTAATATGTGTAATAATGTAATCTGTGTAGTAATGCCATCTGTGTAGTAATGCTATCGGTGTAGTAATGCTATGTAATCTGTGTAGTAACGTAATATGTGTAGTAACTAACTTAATCTGTGTAGTAACTAACGTAATCTGTGTAGTAACTAAGGTAATCTGTGTAGTAACGTAATCTAATCTGCATAGTAATGTAATCTGTGTAGTAATGTAATGTAATCTGTGTAGTAATGTCATGTAATCTGTGTAGTAATGTCATCTGTGCAATATTCTCTTCATAGTGAAGGGTTATTCCATTACCAGAGTTCACGCAGGACCTTCATGCACTGACCAGCAACATCTTTATGACCAAAGTAGTCTGCACCTTGGATCTTCCCGTCCCAAAAGCGGTACGGGAACGGCAGAGCAATACCCAGTAATTTCCTTTCAAATCAGTGAAGGGAAGTGAACAAGTGCACACTTTTGGAGGAAGGAGAGATAATTGGGACATAGCCATAGTACTTAAGTGGCTCACCGAGCTCTTAAAGCAGATGTCAAGGGCGAGGCCCTCGGCAAGTTTGTTAAGCACAGAGTAGTAGCCCTTTGCCATCAGTGTGTGGTCTCCTGAGAACTGGGCAAAGAACTCATTGTGGTCCAAGGATCGAGCCGACCTGCGAACACACACACACACACACACACACACACACACACACACACACACACACACACGTAAGGACTATGTTGTCATATCTCTCCTACAGTCTCAATACATTGACTATTACAAGAACCAGGGTAAGAATGATCTCAGCCTCAGACCTGGTTCAGTGTTGCACCAACAGGCATTACTCCAGGTTGCTGACAGGGAACTGAGGCACTTTCTCCTCAAACTGTCTGAACTGGATCCCAGACTCCTGAAGGAAGGTCTGTGTAGTAAACCTCCCAGAGAGGTGTCCTGGTTCTGAGACTTGTCCTTCCTCCCCTTCTGACACCACCTCCAGGATGGCGTTGAAGTCCATGCAGTTGTCGATGGCTGGGTCTGTGGCCCTGCCTCCCTCCTGGAACAGGTCACAACTCTCCCTAAGACTTGCTTGTACATTTAATGGCAAATCTGAGTCCTCTATTAAAAGTTACACAATACAATTGTCTAAACAGCAGCATAATAATAAAAGCAGATATTTGAGAGTTCAACTTTGGCTGAACGATGAGGAATCTTTACATTAAAATTGGTTTGTGTGTGAGTGCCAATGGTCAGTGTTGCAATATGTTGTTACCTAGAATCTCTCACCTGCTCGCTCATCAGTGCAATGGGGTTGTTCACACAGCCGTTCACAATCTGAGCCTCCCAACTGACAGTGACATGCCCAGCACTCAAATCCACTCCCATGCCACCAGCACCTGTGATTGGGTCAAACAATAGATAGTCATCATCCCCTGATGATCATCCCCCTCTTCATGGCCCGCGGAGCACCTGAAGCATTCCTGTATAATCTGCAAATCGACCATATGATGTCATTGAATGCTAGAGGGTGGTGTGGATCTATATGAAAATAGCCTAGCCAGACAATAGTCTGGCTAGGCTACTGAAGTATTTCTCTGCCATCGACCTGTATAGTATAGTTAACCATCCAACATCCACCAATGTATAGTGTACATATTCAGCCAACCACTCATACTATGCAATGTCCTTTTATAGCTTTTTTTTTGCACTCCAGATATCTTGTATTTCTATACTTTTTCATACTGCCGCTCTATGTATCATGTACCGTGTATCTGTCTTTTGTGTACTTTTCGTTGTGGCATTTTGCACCTGCCCTGTGTTTTGTTGTAGCTGCTTGACAATGAAATTTCCCCCCCGGGGGAGCAATAAAGTACCTATCTATCTATCTATCTATCTAGTGGGCGCTAGATCTGCACTATCGTCTAGGATTGATGTGCCTAGACGGTAATACACTCGTGTCCCCCGTGGACCGTCTCGTACATAAAGCGTACTCCATTCGGGCTGCAAAGGCATAATTTCCCTCCTAAACTAGCTTTAATGGTGGGCAATAGGGAAAAAACTGGAAATATGTGTGTGCGTCTTAATAAAAACACAATTTTCCACCATAATTTTCAGTTCCCTAATGGAAAGATGCAAATGATGCTAGAACGCACCAATAGGATCTCGCTAGCTCGTGGTTGGCTCTGCCCAACTCCTTGCTTTTTCTACCCACGATGACTATCTTGTTTTAGTTATAACAATTAATTGGTATTACAGGCTGGGTTTATCAATCCTAGATGATTTTTATTTATTTCTTTAACCGTTATTTAACCATGCAAGTCAGTTAAGAACAAATTATTATTTACAATAACGGCCTACCAAAAGGCAAAAGGCCTCCTGCGGTGACGGGAACTGGGATTGAAAAGAAATACATAAATAAAATATAGGACAAAACACACATCATGATAGTGCAGATCTAGCGCCCACCATCCGCTTTCTAGGGTAATATGAAAACACAGGTACATTATAGCAAAGATAGAACAATGAGGTTTAATTATAAAACATATTTGATTATAGTAATAGAGATTGCCGTCATTGTATCATTTTGTATATTTCTTACTCACTGACTTGCATCGTTAAATAAAGGTACAACATAATAATATTTGCCAACAAACATGAAGCTATCCTGCTGCCCAATTGATTATTACTCAGCTGCTCACAACTAATAGATGCGTGCAATTTGGATATATGCGCACTAACCTGCATCTGTCAGTATAGCTGACTGTGCTCTCGCTCCGATTCAGGGTTTATTCCTTTGTTTGAGACGATTGTAAGAATGACCTGTTATCTATCTGTCTTTGTTGTCGTTTTTTATTTATTTATGTGTCTTTAACGAAGCTGTCACCAAAAACCCACTTCCGGTGTGTCAGTAGGCGTTTCGACATTTGGTATCTTCTGTTTTTTTTGTAGTAGGAAGATAACCATAGTAACGGATACACGGCACATCGGTGTGTCCGAGGCCAACACAGAAGTAAGGGTTTTTATGAGAGGCATCGACTACAGTCATTTTCTTCCATGTATTTACAATGTTTGTTATGTCAACCAGCTGAAAACCTCAAGTTGTAAGTCTGTAAAGCAGGTATTTTTGCACAAACGCGTTTGCAATGCTTGCGTCGGAGGCTCCAATGACTAAAAGTTCTTTGACAGCTTCAACTGGATCGAAAGCCAAAGTGCATCGAAGAAAACCTGCGATCCCAGTTATCAAACATATAGCAAAATACAATCGTCAAGAGAAACAGGAGGTAAATTATTTCAATTTTTCTACTTTGACATGTTTTTAACTACTTTGTCATGCATTTCAAATAAAGGTTAACTTTGTCTTATAAATCTGGATTCATGTGAATTTATCAAATGTACTTTTTCAGGTTCTCACTAAACCTATTGAACTAAGCCGTGTGATAGATTTTCTTGAGGATCCTTTAGCAGTAAGTGATACATATTGTCAACAAAATCATTGAACTATCACTAGCTAATTAACAAAAACTAAGTTATTCATCCAATGGAAATGCCAAATGCTAATCAAACATGTATATCTCTGCTTCAGGCTACTTTGAAAGAGAGACAGATTTTTGCCCTGAAGAAAGTAGTAAAGAGATTTCAAAAAGGCTTTGTATCCTTCTTACCTGACTTTTTCTTGACTACAAAGAGTTGATTGATTATTTTCTTTTTCAGAACTAATTTCTCCAGTGTGTAAACTCTTCTGACTCATATCCCCTAATTATGTTTTGGAAATAGATAAGCGTATGTTGTTAGGCAATGTCATTGCCTCCGTGTCCCAAATGTAGACAAGTTGAATTCCCTAGATCCCAATTACCAGCAAATCATTTTTTGATTCAGCATTTTTTTTGCCCAGAAATAATTATAGTTATGACACATTACATGTCTCCATGGGGTATTTTTAGACACCATTATTTCCATACTTCTTCACATGCTTATTTGTCCTTAAAATGAATTTGTCAAGCTTTTGAAAGAGCTGGCCAATGTTTTCAAGATTTTATATATCTGTGCTGAGAAGTCCAAAGATCACCCAGAATATACTTCAGTGCTATGTGACTTACTGAAGATTTGTAGGTAAGTTGTTGTTGCTTGCTCAGTTGGTTGTTCTTGCTTATTCAAACCAAATACAAGCTTACAGACTGTAATTTGTATTACTTAGGCTTCCCTTTCTAAAAGAAAAGACCTCTGATGAAGTGTCCTACGCACAGACTGTCAAAGAATCACTCTCTCAGATGGGTATGCAACGCAATGCAGTGCCGCTGTGGTCATACAAGCATCTATGTTCATCCAAATGTGATACCAATTTATTTGATGTTTGCAGGGTTCCTGATGAGGGTGCCAAATGCTGAAGTGAGGAACCAAATCTGCCACTCTATTATGTCCTTGTACAGCTCTGTGACATCAAAACACAGTGTGGACGGTATGGACAGTCTTTTAAAACCTGCGGCTGCCTCAAAGCCGGCTGTTCCCTCTCACAGATTCTCTAAACATTCAATGAGTGAGCCATTTTCAATGATATTGTGGTTGTGTTCGTTCTAAGACATTCACCTGTCTGGAATGGCGTACCACTTCACGGAAATATTCACATTATTTTCTGTTGTAATATCCTCTTTTCTGTAGGACTCCACCCTACCAGCCTAGGCTACAGGGTGCAGCTGTTGGAGCAGAGTGGGCTGGCTGAGACTCTGGCCCTCTCCATGGCCCTCCTGGAGAACCAGCCTGCAGTCAAGCTCCAGGTTCTGCAGACTCTTCAGATGCTCTCCAGCTCCTCTGGTAAATAACAAATGCAATTCAAACATTAATTGCTATGAAGGACTAGTGAAGTAGTTTCTACATGTTTCCCAAATGGCATAGTCTCAGAAATCCCAGACCTAGGAAAAGTCAGAACATTGGTAATGTGAGAGGCTACCCGTCTGTCTAGAGAGACTACAAATGTCAGCCTATTCCCTTTATAGGGCACTACTTTTGACCATAGCCCTTCATCCTTCATCAGAGAAAGTAGCTCTTGAGATAATGTAGCTCTTTAAAGAAGGACCAATCATAGCAGTAACTTACAGTTTACCCCCTGTCAATGTCAAGGAGTCATTCTCTATTCATTCCACCTCCTACAGTTACATGAATGTTTTGTACACAGATGTGAACTGTAGCCTAGTGTTAAAGGCACAGGGGGCACAGCAGATCTGTTTCCATATGAATGAGCCAGACCCATCAGGACAAGTCCTGTTCCGCTCCTCTGAGATCCTGTGGAACTTGCTGGAGAGAGGTTGCAAAGAGGAGGTCACATCTCAACTCAGCAACATGGATTGTATTATGTATGTGACTTTTACCTACATGTATTAAGAGCTCATTCACATTCTGCATGAGCGAGTGCAATAAACAGTACTCACGTTGAAGAAGTGTTTACAACCATATGACAAATTAACTGTCTAATATGTAAAGGGAAATGAAGTACTATGATTATTATTGTCTCAAACATAGGGCTCTGAAAGAGGCTTTTTTGCACCAGCTGCTGAATGGCTTTCGACATTATGACCTCCAACTCAGGAATGATCTACTGGTGATCACAACTCTCATAGCTGAAAACCCTAAGTCTCCACTCATTGTAAGCAGAGTGTATTACTAAATCAAAGCAAGAAGTGTCACAGGAATGTAATCAATAGTCAATAATCATACCAGACTCCTTAACCACACCTCAAGTGTCATATGTTATTGATATTTGTTTGTCTCCTCATCAGTGGTTGTCCTCATTTACAGGAGAGTTTATTTGCCAAGCAGCTCATTCTTTTTGCTACGTTTCCAGAACGTAAGCCTCTTTTTGCTTCATATATAAATTATGATATGTTTGAGAGTAGTGATAATTATTAATGCATTGTAATGTACATCCGTTACATTTTATCTTCAAAATAAAGTTGGAATGGTCATGAACTATTTTGATATTCTTTTTCTTTGTATCCCAAGTCAAGAGTAACAACCCGTTGGTCCGCAGCCTGAAGCTATCCTATAACAATGAAGATTTTGAGATGAAAAGGTTGCTACTAAATCTGGTTGTTGTCATGTCAAAAGACTTCTCTGCTCTGCAGGTGAGTGAATATTTTACTTCCATAATGTGAACGATTGATTAGCTGCATTATATAACATTAGTGTGCCAATGAAAATCTGAAAAACATTCCCATAGTACAAACAAATTATTCATACTTTCTGACTGTTCTGAGTTTTTAATGCTTTTATAAACTGTAACTTCATACATGATGTTTGTGTCTACCAGCTGTTCAAAGAGGGCCATGTTGTCTTGGCCCTGCTCCACCTGGTGAAGCCCACTGCTGCTCCTCCTGAAGGCCAGTCAGGGCCACTCAACTGGACCCCCGCCCAGCAGGAGGAGCTGCAGCTGCAGGCTCTGGCCACTCTAGCCACCGTGGCTCCACTGATGCTGGATGACTACATGACCTGTCAGGGAAACACCTGCCTTCTTCTGCTGCTGGAGTGGTGCACTGAGCGAGGTGAGGAGAGGGGACACACCGGGAACTTACTGCAAACTTGGGCAGGAGTTTAACAGAAGTAGTGGTGTGTAGACAACGTTAGTTGCAGATGGACTTCTCCAAAGCAATCTTCTTAATTTCATATCTGGCTTGTATGGTGGGAGTAATTCAGAGAGTGGTACCTCACAAACATTTGTTTGACCACTTTTGATGACTTAGCTATAAATTTAATGGAACTTGAAATTGGTCACTTGGTTTGATCTGTAACTGTTGTTTGCATCACATCATTGTTTATGCCCAACAGATGCCTACTTTGGACAGGGCCATAGTTTTCATGGCACTGGAGGGAGGGGCAGTAAGAAGGCTCAGATGCGTTA
This sequence comes from Thymallus thymallus, assembly GCA_023634145.1. NCBI lineage: Eukaryota > Metazoa > Chordata > Actinopteri > Salmoniformes > Salmonidae > Thymallus > Thymallus thymallus. Next base: position 28,481,132 of record CM042396.1, read on the forward strand.
CTGTGTGAGGCTGCTGAGATCCATGGCATCCCTAGGCAACGAAGCAATCAACCAGGACCTCTTTGATCAAGGAGTCATCAGCCAACTGCTTGGTAATGACAGGCGGAACCTCCCGTTTTGGAATATTACAGCTGTGATGGATATTTCGATTTTGATTCCAAATGCAAGCTTCATCTGTGTTGTCCATAATATTGAGCACAACTTTCCCAGGGATCATTATGCAGATGGAGGGGAGTCCTGAGGAGGAGGACGTTATTACCTTAGAGATCAAGGCTGACATTCAGCTAATCCTGTCAGCACTCTGCGAGAACGATCCACACAGAAAGGTAAAACTAAGATCAGGAACCTTGATTACAATATCATTTTCAAAGAGGATATTGGAGAATTATGTTTTACCAACCCTCATAACAGCACTTAAAAAACATAAATCCGCTTTCATTGAATATAAATGCAGACTAAAATGGGTATATCTGCACTAAAATGTGTATATGCCTCAGGAATTGTTTGGATCAGAGGGAGTTGAGATGACGGTGCATTTCCTCAAGATGAGCACTGAGAAGTTCTGCAGTGGCCTGGGACACAACAAACTCATCCTCTCCACCGTGGATTGTGTCTGGTCAGTTCACTTACCAATAAGTCAGAGTTTCGTTCTGCCATTTGCGACTCTTGTACTGTATGTTCTCATTTGTTTTACTGGAGGTCCTGTATCGTTGGATGCTACACCACAGAAGACGTGTTTTTGGAAAAAGAAGGCATTTTCCTTCTGCTTGACTTGCTTCATGTAAGTGCACTATTTGGTGTGACATCCTTAGGAGTAGCTCAAACAAGAATTTACTGCTGTACCATGTTGAATTTCTGAACCCATCTTACCTGCAGTCGAGCCCTAGGAACATGCAGAACGTGGTCCTTGGAACCCTGCTGGAGCTGTGTGACAACCCCAAGACGATGTCTCACATCCTGGCCTGGAGAGGGCAGAAGGGCCTGACCACCCCAAGGCTCCTCTTACAGCTCTGGAGGCAGGAGGAGACAGAGCTGGGGGTGAGCAGAGACCTCTATGGAAGGATCACAGGTGGGTCCATGGTATCACTCTTATTAAGTGGGGTTACTGATGTTAACAATCACACAATGACAGTGAAATGCTATGCAGTGAGGTCAATACTCTTTGACTAGTACAGTAAATGTTGCCTCTGTTTCTGTCTGTTTCATAATGGAGTTACTGTAACATCCTACTACTAAAACTACTAAAGCCACAACCAATTTTTTCTATTTAATGGCTAGATCCTAAGAAGCCTATTCTGTGTTATTACCAAGAGGAGGAGGATTCCCAGGTGTCACTGACTGCTAACAGGCCTAGTGCTGCAGTGATGGATGTGTTTGAGAACCTTCGCTCCAAGATCTACTCTGTCTTCTGTAAACTTGGTAAAGGACAATTGAAAAGGGACGGATTACAGCCTGAAATATCGAAATTATTACACATGTATGCTTTACAGTAATGTGTGTTTGTGAGTTGATGTTTCCTTGGGTAAAATAATGCTTCTGATTTCAGGTTTTGAAGCCCTGCCTGGATTGTCAACGCAGGATTATATCACTCTAAGCATCGTCACCAGATATCTGGACTTTAAGGTGAACATTTGCGTCCTCTCTTAGCCTATCTTAGAATGTACAGTTATAACAGGTCAGTTACACACAAATAAGCATGATATGAAATCTGTATCAGGTTCAAATGACAAGGAAAAACAGTCAAAAACAGACAATAAAAATAAAACAAAACTGCTGAAAAACTTTGTTAAGCATTTTTGAACGGTAAGCTGTCTCAATAGATTGGTGAGGTGTGGGATGAGATCTCCAGAGAGTTGAGACTGGAGGGAGTGAGACCAGTCACACCTGACGAAGAGGCCCTGGATACCATCGCTAAGATGACAGAGGACACAGCCAGGAGAGTCACCACACAGCAGAGCAGTATACTGGAGCAACAGGACAAGGAGGACGTCCGTGAGGAGAAACTCATGTACACAGAGGTGTGTGTGTGCGTGCGTGCGTGCGTGCGTGCGTGTGTGACATAACAGCTGGGGTCAAATAGCCCCAATGTGTGTAAGGGCTCGAAAATAATTAAGGTCTGACTAAATTATTATTTTATTTCTTAATTTTCACAGATAATCTCCAACTGGAAACAGCAGGAGCTTACAGCCCAGTCTTGGGAGCATTTTGTAGCAAAGACATCAAACTACAAGATTTTAAAGGTTAGCCTATATCTTCCTCTAGCTCTTAATCTTTTTTTGAAAGTGCGATTTGTAGAGAAGACTTTGTGATTGATTACTTTATCAATTTCTATTTCAGGAGACAAAAGAGCATCAAGAGATATCTATTGACTCATCCAGACCTAAACCAAAGCATAAGGAAGCTATATTCCATCCTACACAGATCCCTGGCTTACAAATTACAGTAAGTCATTGTGATGCAGATATTGTACTGTACTATATTGCTGATTATAAACTGGGTGGTTCGAGCCCTGAATGCTGATTGGCTAAAAGCCATGGTATATCAGGTGTATGCCACGGGTATGCCAAAACATTTATTACAAGAATTTCGCTACACCCGCAATAATATCTGCTAAATATGTGTATGTGACCAATACAATTTGATTTGATTTGACATTTATTTTTACTGCTCTAATTACGTTGGTAACCAGTTTATAATAGCAATAAGGCACCTCGGGGGTTTGTGCTATATTGCCAATGTACCACGGCTAATGGCTATATCCAGGCACTCTGCATTGCATCTTGCCTGAAGAACAGCCCTTAACGCACTATATTGGTTTATAAGGCCATGGAAAATAATGCCCCCCCTGTTTCTATGCTTGTTCTCTTGCTCTGATTTCCCCGCTGCCTTAAAACAATTACTGATGTGTGTGTGTGTATGCATGCATGCGTGTGTGTTGTTTCAGAAATTCTGTGGGCGGGTGATGACTGTGGAGAGCACTCCAGCTCACCTGACGGGAGGGCCCCTGGCCAACACAGAGCTGGCCCTGGAGAGGGTGCCAATCCAGGGTGGAGCCCTGAGGAAACTCCCCCCTGCCACTGAGGACCCAGAGTATTTCAACACAGTTTCAGTCAAATAAATACCCCACGTCCTCTTATAGCTTTGCTCAGTGTTTGTTTACTATTTCCTAGGCCGTCATTGTAAATTAAAATTTGTTCTTAACTGACTTGCCTATTTAAATAAAGGTTAAATATACAATTTGGTGTGTTAGCTTGAGAGTGCAATCAAAATTAGAATACTAGTATCTACTAGGAACAGGTATTAATAGACGGTTTTAAACAGGTTTGAAATTATTAAAATTGTGCTGTAACTGAATTTTGTCATTGTGTCTAGGACTGATTTGTTTGTGTGGAATTTATCAACATTTAAATATTGATGAAGCAATCGACTGGATTCACAATCATTTGTAAGGACAGAGATACATTTTATGATTAAGATTCTTCTTGGTAATCACATGTTTTGTGATGGTATAAACTATTTTGTGATGCGAATAGCAGTTTACATTGAGACCAATATGTTACCAGCATCTGCTGTTGGCAATAATGTCATTTTACTGAGTGTGCAGACTGATGTATGAAGTCATTTAGGAGGCCACGAACAGCATCCTCTAGTCTATCGTCCCCTCCCCCACCGAACTGAACCTTACAAAACACATGCTTGTATTCTGCAGACTATGGACAAAGACCCACACTAAACAAGGCAACTAGTGTGTCAAGACTTTCCTGCTTTTCTTTGGTTTGACAATATTGTTTTGATAAAGGAAATGTATTTGGTTGTGCTGTGGTAAGGCCACTAGTTCTGGAAGGGCTGTAGATACATTTTTACGTCACGCACATTTGCGGCCATTCAACATAACCTAGATTTAAGTTTGTATTACTTCTAAACAGAATAACTTTTTGGGGGTTCTCATACACTTACAATAATGTTTTGATTCTTGTTTGAAAAGTCGCAAAAATATCTTCGGTTTGTGTTCTTTGCAAAATAAATATTTTGGATGCAGCAGTTGTTAGGTAGAATGTTAACGCTCATTGATATAGGCTGTAGAAAGATCCAAAGAGCCATTTTACTGGTTGAAGTGTTTTTTAAATATAATGCAGTTGATTTGATGACACAGACATTATATTAAGCATGCCATTTATACAAGCCTTAAAATCCATTTATAATCAATAAGTAGTGTGAAATGCACTCATAAGCAACATGTAAATAGAGGCCTTTTCTTTGCTGGAGTTCTATAAGAACTCCTCCTTGTTCTGACAACCACTTGCGCACATCACCCTCTTGCAGCAATGTTTGCAAACACAGAAAGGGGTCTACCGGGCGCAGTGTTGAGGCCACCGTGCCTCTATCTTCACACTCCCCCACCGTTGGAAAGCTATAGAAATGCATTCATTAATGTTTGCTTTCGGTATTGACACGTATTATATTATAGACACCTTAATGCATACTTTTAAATTATATAATGTGAGCTAAACATAAAAACATATAAAACAAATTTTTAGATGACTAATGTTACTGTCCCCACTTCAACAACAAAAAATACTTAAATACATGCCATTTTGTCCTTGAAACATTTAATTTAAATAATGTAGGATTTCATTCATTCCATTGGAGGACTGCTCCTACTAGGGAGTGCCAATATCTTCCCCAGACCTGTGCCTTCAATGCCTCTCAATGGCCATTAAATAGCATCAGCAATCCAGGGTTTATATACATCATTGGTTATAACTGTAAAGGATAATTACAACCCACTGGGCTAAAAAATGTTGAATTAATGTTGTTTCCATGTCATTTCAACCCCCCAAAAATCTGTGATGATGTTGAATCAACTTGGAAAACTGATTGGATTTGCAAAAAGTCATCAACATAAGGGCATTTCGTCTTTTTTTTACACCAATTTTTTTACCTAAATCTAATGACCTGGTAAAATGTTTTGTTGATTTCACGTTGAATTCACGTTAGTTGACAACTCAACCAAATGTAAATCAAAACTAGACGTTAAACTGACGTCTGTGCCCAGTGGGAATGGTCATGCCATAAAAGCGAAGGCTTACTGAAGTATGGCCCTCAGATAAACCTATAGTGACATCATAGAAACGGAAAGACATCAAAACCAAGCCTTCCGACAATCATTTTAATGCAAGAAGTGGCAGATATGTTCTCATAATTAGAAGTAATTCCAATGACTTCCTGCTGGGATCATTGAATGCTTTTTGCATTGGATAGGGTCCCGTTTTGGTGAGGAGTCCAAAGGGTTACATAACACCACTGCAGCGTGTTAACACACATGTTTCTTCAAGCGTGGACCATGCTGCACAGAAGCACACTCCCCTCTCCTCTCCCTCCCATTTTTTGACTGGATGACAAAACCATATCTGACAGGCTGAGGCTTTTATGTAGCAGGGCGAGTGTGTGTGTCTATGCGAGTGTGTGTGTGTGTCTGTGCGAGACTGTGTGTCTGTGTGTTTAGTCTGAGTCCATTGAGCCCATTGGATGGGACTGGGGTGTACAAAGACCAGGGGCACATAGGAGCTTCCTCAGTATCACAGGCTTTCACTTTCTTCTGGTGTTTCGGATGGTGTCTGGGTGTTCTGCTGCTGCTGCAGGGCTTGGCGAAGGTGAGGATTCACCGGGATTCCTTTGGATCCTGTCCTGGATAATTTATCTTTCTCTCTCTCTCTCTCTCTCTCTCTCTCTCTCTCTCTCTCTCTCTCTCTCTCTCTCTCTCTCTTTCTCTCTCTCTCAATTTCTCAATTGTAGTATTGGTCTCATGTCATGGTTATCGCTGTTTTTGTATTTTTGCTGACATCATCACTTCTCAGCCTGTAAAAGCCCCATTGGACCATGTCTTTCTCAAATGTTGAGTTTGACATTTAGGACTCATTGGTTTCTCTGTGATGTAAGAACCAGGGCACCATTCTAAATAGGTGGTCAGCGGAAAATTACATAAAAGAGGCTTTGTTGCCAGCATTTGTGTACTTTTGGGCTGCATTTTTTGGTAATTTGCTGATTAACTCTTGTACTAATTTGCAACATGAATGCAGTCATTGTTGCAGAACAAATTGCATGGACATGAGATTCTAAAAGGGGATTCTACAGAGGTTTATGCTGGGTATTGTTGCCAAGGAGTTTTGTTCCCTCTTAGAAAAATGTGGTGGTAGGATCTATAAAATATATATATATATATAATGCACAATAAGCATCATTAACAGAGGGAACATATTGGGTGTACGCTGATAAACTGTAGAAACAATATATTCATTTATGAAATCTTATAAATTAATGTATTTTTTCTACAGTTTATCAGCGTACACCCAATATGTTCCCTCTGTTAATGATGCTTATTATGCATTATGGTTGAACCAAAGGATTACATGTAACAACAATGTAATTGGAAACAATGAAATATATACAGTACCAGTCAAAAGTTTGGACACACCTGCTCATTCAAGGGTTTTCTTTATTTTTACTATTTTCTACATTGTAGAATAATAGTGAAGACATCAACATAACACAAATGGAATCATGTAGTAACCAAAAAAGTGTTAAACAAATCAAAATCTATTTTATATTTGAGATTCTTCAAAGTAGCCACCCTTTGCCTTGATGACAGTTTTGCACACTCTTGGCATTCTCTCAACCAGCTTCACCTGGAATGCATTTCCAACAGTCACCTGACAGGTGTGGCATATCAAGAAGCTGATATCAAGAAGCTGATTAAACAGCATGTTCATTACACAGGTGCACCTTGTGCTGGGGACAATAAAAGACCAATTTATATTTTTGTTCAGTGTAGTTATGAATGTACTGTCCTTTGAGAAATGTCTTAGAATATAATTCTGGTCCTTATTCGTCTGTTTATAAAACAGTGGAACATATTTTTGATTAGGTTGTTTACCTCCAAGGTTGAGTCAGGTGACTTTGTGTTTGTGCTTTTTGGTTAATGTGGGAAGAGGGCTTGCTTGTTGAGTCTTGTATTTAAAACTAAATGTTTCATTGTGTTTTTGCCTCAGTATCTACTGAGGACTCTGGTGATTATATTTATATTGAATGTTTTCTCAGCAGGCAGATGCTGGACTAGTCTGAGAACTCACAGTCGTCGACATGTTCATTAGACTGGGACGCCTGACCCCTGGATACTTCCGTCTCCTCCAGGTGTGTGTGCTTGTCTATCTAGGAATGATTTTAAACCTGATTTTAAACCGGTTTGTAGCTTATTTCCTGCACACACTGAAAGTTGATGAGTTGATAGATCCATTGTACTGTAGGCTAGTTGTGATGGATAACAAAACAGTGAAAAGTGGTCATTAACATTTCATAGAGAACTAGTGATGCAGACCTTAAGTGATTATATAATACAACCCTTATGACTGCTTTTCTCACTGAATGAACCAGCTCATATAATTTGAAGCTTCTGCTTAATTGTGCTTTCTTAAATAAAAGGTTGTTTTGAAGTCAGTGTATTATCTTGTATATCTGCCTCATGGATGTGAATAAAAGAACACCAAATACTTATTCCTATCAGAAAACAGAATTGTGTTAGCGTGGTGTGGACCTGTCCGATGAGAGCTGTAACTATGAGAGACAGGCAACCTCTGGGTTTCCTGTCTACTGGCTTTGTGATCAGTGCCCTTGCTACTGTGTGTGGAAAGAACACTGTGTGTCCTTAACTCAAATCCAAATCCCAAAACTCAAATATTCATAGTGGTGGCAGCGTACATTGTTCTGTAAAGGCAACTTGGAAAGTATGCAACAACAGAACAGGATTGTTTCAAAGTTCAAAAACAGTGGGGGCTATGTGAACTGACGCCAATATAAATTGACCAAACCTTGTGTGTATGGTGGGTGTGTGTGTGTGTGTGTGTGTGTGTGTGTGTGTGTGTGTATGTGGGCACGCACACGTTTCTTCCCCCTGGCAGAGACAGGTCTCAGGTGAAGTCCAGATACAGCCGCAGAACAGGTTAATCAACCAGATCGCCATGACGATGGCCACGGTGGGCATCAGTGTGTCCTTCTACAGCGCCCGGCGGATGGCGGAGAAGGTCCATCTAAAAGAGAATGCTCCCTGAACAGTCGGATAGTGTGACCCGTCAACTGGACCAGAGAGATGGTGGAGGGAGAGGAAGAGAACCAGAGCAGGCTGCAGTGCTGCGCTCCATCACCATGCATTGCAGCGGTTGGCAACTTCACTAGTATTCAGACCTACTCACAGCTGCCATTTCAAGATGGTTCTGTGGGCTGAGTGTTTGTTGTTGTTGTTGTTCGAGAGATTGTCTTTGTTTGTTAGAAGAGGATGGGTATCAGGAGCGGTGTTGTCTTGAGAGTGAGACCATGCAGTCTTTACTAAAGAACTGCTGGGTTTGAAAGACGTTTATCTTTGTATTGTGATGGTGGGAAATGTAAGTGTACTGTTGGGAAATGGAAATGTGAATTACCAGTAGTAATGCCCAATGGATTAAAATGACCTACTGACATTTTTACCTAAAGACATTGTTGGAAGATATGATGCGATCTACACATATATAGTTTATTTGAAAGATTTCACCATGTAGGTCTAGCGTACTTACTTAGGCTCCATACTAGAATATCTTTTAAACATAGCATGAAGGGAAATCACAAATGCAGGACTCCAGTAACCATTTACTATTTGCTTTAGCGCTTTATCAGTTGAACATGGATGCCATGATAATGCTGTAGCTCTGTGGTTGTGACAGAATCGGTGGTGTCCTTAACGTATGCCACTTCCAAACTGACTCTTAATGACATTTATATGTCTTTTTTATTAACAAGTATTTTTAATAGTTTACATTTTTAAATACCAAATAAAACTCACTATTAACTCAAAGAAGTTTCAATGATTTATTTGGCTGTAAGGTACATATGAAAATAATTTAATGTAATGTAATCATCATAGTCACTGATTTCTTTCTGGTTTTTTTCTGTTGATAAATGTGTGTATTATGTCAGTGGTATGTGACCTATCGAGACTTGAGTATTGACCCTATCGAGACTTGAGTATTGACCCTATCGAGACTTGAGTATTGACCCTATCGAGACTTGAGTATTGACCCTATCGAGACTTGAGTATTGACCCTATCGAGACTTGAGTATTGACCCTATCGAGACTTGAGTATTGACCCTATCGAGACTTGAGTATTGACCCTATCGAGACTTGAGTATTGACCCTATCGAGACTTGAGTATTGACCCTATCGAGACTTGAGTATTGACCCTATCGAGACTTGAGTATTGCAACGCCAAAGTGTTGTCGTGGAAATATTTCCATGTGGAAGGTACAGTACGTTAGGTTAGGGAGTACTATTGTCACACTGTCGGACTGTATTGGGTGATTAATGTGAAAAAAATTAAGTTATGACACTACATGAAGGAGATATCCCATCCAGGATTGGAAAATTCCAGAAACTTTCAATAAATTCCCTGGTTTTCCCGAAATCCCAGTTAGGAGATTTCTGGATTTCATGCTTGTTCCCTTCTGATTCTAAATTCCTCCAACCGAGATTTTGGGAAAACCAAAGAATGTATTAAACGTTCCCGGAATTTTGCCACCCTAATCCCATTACAATGATGGGGCTTGCTGCACGTCCTACAATGTGCCCCAATACAAGGTTACAGGTCCCTCATGATCTTTATTGCAGAAAATCTGTGGAAATCTGTGTCAAATCTGTGTGAAATTATCTGGCATCTGTGAGAATATAGTGGGAATAGCAGTGTGATGCTGTGGGAACTGACCATGTTTGAGGAAGAATAACTTGCCTAGTTAAACAGTAATCCTCATAGTACAAACTGTTGTCTTTACTGTCGTTGGGTTGGGGCAGGGCAGACAGATAAGGATGACATGGGGCGATAGCAGAGAGCACATGCACTAACTCAGAGAGGGAGATGGGATAAACAGACAGGAGCCAGGACTGCATTGGGGGACACAACGCTCCACCTTCCTGCACTGTCCTCATTATGCATCACTGGACTAACTTCTACAAAAAAATCCTCTGAGGAACTCAGCAGTGCAGAGACTGCAGTAGTAGACAAGGAAGTTGCAGTTGGTTTGATGGCAGATGATATTACAGACAGAACCATGTGAAGCTTAAGGCTTTTTCATTCCTTTAGGCCTCACACTACCTTCTCCCACCTGGACAAAAGGTTACATATAGCTAAATGAAAAATCACAAATAAAATAGAGAGAGTGTGTGTGCGTGTGTGTGTGGGGGTGGGTGGAAGGGCAAAGCTTTCCTACGCGGCTCACATTGGGCGCCCACTGTAGATGATGGTATCTCCCACACAGAGCCTCTGTTTCCTGGTGTCTTCCTCTTTGCCTTTCATTGGGTTCATTCAGCCTTTAATGTGGTTGGTATAGTAGTCTGTCTGTTTGGCATGACCGCGGCCTACCAGTTGTTATCGGGGTTGGGTAGGTTACTTTCTAGATGTAATCTGTTACAATTACTAAAATTGTAATCGGTGATATAACTTTTGGATTCCCCAAACTAAATAAAATAACCTGATTACTTTCAGTTACTTTTGGATTACTTTCTCCTTAAGAGGCATTAGAAGAAGACAAAATGGATCCATCAAACGCATTTGGTTTGTCTTAATGTATTATTTTTTCGCTAACATACTTTCTGAATTTTAAAGTAATCCTTGGAGTAATCATCTAGTTTTTCAAAAGTTTCTGTAATCTGATTACAATATTTTTGCTGGTAACGTAACTGTGTACAGTTTTATTTTATTTTATGTAATCTGATTACATGTAACTGATTAAATGTAATCAGTTACTCCACAACCCTGGCTGTTATGGCAATCACTGTTATTTATTTTTAATACATTTCCCCAAATTTCTAAAAACCTGTTTTCACTTTGTCATTATGGGGTATTGTGTGTAGATTGATGAGGGAAATCAACTATTTAATCCATTATAGAATAAGGCTGTAACGTAACAAAATGTAGAAAAAGTAAAGGGGTCTGAATACTTTCCAAATGCACTGTTCATCCATTCCAGCTAGTCATCATATTTTCACAAAAATGTCCTCTGTCAATTTCCTCAATGCACCATGAGAAAAAAATATTGAAATTCAGCCATGCCCATGTGCCCACCCCAACAACTCTCATCTTGAAATAGGATATAGGCAGGGCCGGCCCGCCCATTAGGCAAGATTCAGCGATTGCCTAGTTGAATTTGGGGCGGTATTCTGACAACAGGCACCCTCCGACGCCCCTGATCGGCTACTACACCGCCGGCGGCACTCCAGCTGCCAGCTCATAGCGTTGCTACAGTTCCTGCCCCCACTCTCTTCTCCCGGGGGGCGCCCGGGCGGTGTAGTAGCGCTGGAGGGATATTTTTGTGTTGCCTAGGGCGGCAGAACGTCCAGGGCCGCCCCTGGATATAGGCCTAATACTTTTGTCTTCATCTCTCCTCGAGCATCAAGAAAAAGGACAAGGTGCTCTCTACAGTTTTCCCCCTTCCCACTAGATGTCACCAAATACCACTAATTTGCACAACTCCAATTAGAGACATCAAAGGAGAAAGAAGCTCATTTGCTCACTGGACTAAAGAAGATAGAGGGTATAAGAATGATGTATGAACGGCTCACTGAATGCCAGAAAGTCCATAATTTGAAGTCACTGGTGGGCCATATTGGCAATCCCCAGAAGAAGCAGTCCTCTACACAGTGTTTCAATTACATGTGTCAAGGACAAAATTACATGTATTTAAGGAATAATATATATATATATATTATGATTCGCTCACATAATAAATGCATTTATATAGCTTCCAAAATATTTGCCAAGATAGAGGTGCGGTGGCTTCAAAACAGCACCCCCTGACAGTCATCTAGTGTATACATAAATCATTGGTTTAGACAGGCAGCCCAAATAATTTTTTCTCACCACTTTTTTGTGATATCCAATTGGTAGTTATAGTCTTGTCCCCCCCCGAAACACGACCCTGCCAAGCCGCACTGCTTCTTGACACACTGCTTGCTTAACCCGGAAGCCAGCCGCACCAATGTGTCGGAGGAACCACCGTCCAGCTGGCAACCAAATTCAGCTTGCAGGCGCCTGGCCCGGCACAAGGAGTCGCTAGAGCGCGATGGGAAAAGGAAATCCCGGCCGGCCAAACCCTCCCCTAACCCGGACGACGCTGGGCCAATTGTGCGCCGCTTCATGGGTCTCCCGGTCAAGGCCGGCTGTGACACTGCCTGGGATCAAACCTGTGCATGCCAGCAGGTCAAACCTGTGCAAGCCAGCAGGTCTGCGCATGCTCTGAGGATGCAGCTAGGGATGCCGTCTGGGCCGGCAGCCTTGCGAGGGTTAACACGCTTAAATATCTTACTCAAGTCGGCCACGGAGAAGGAGAGCCCACAGTCCTTGGTAGCGGGCCATGTCAGTGGCACTGTGTTATCCTCAAAGCGGTGTCCGCGACATGGCTGTTTTTTTGCCTTTGTAGTCTGTGATTGTGTGTAGACCCTGCCACATACGTCTCGTGTCTGAGCCGTTGAATTGCGACTCCACTTTGTCTCTGTACTAACGTTTTGCCTGTTTGATTGCCTTACGGGGGGAATAACTACACTGTTTGTATTCAGCCATATTCCCAGTCACGTTGCCATGGTTAAATGAGATGGTTTGTGTATTCAGTTTAGCGCGAATGCTGCCATCTATCCACGGTTTCTGGATTGGGTAGGTTTTAATACGTATTCACACTGGGTACAACATCTCCTATACACTTCCTGATGAACTCAGTCACCATATCCGTGTATTTGTCAATGTTATTCTCAGAGGTTACCCGGAACATATTCTAGTCCGCGTGATCAAAACAATCTTGAAGCATGGATTCCGATTGGGAGGACCAAAATGGAGTCATGATCAGATTTGCCGAAAGGAGGGCGGGGGAGGGCCTTGTAGGCATTTTCGAAAAGTTGAGTAGCAGTGGTCTAATGTTTTTCCAGAGCGAGTATGAAAGTCAATGTGTTGGTAGAACTTCGGTAGCGTTTTCCTCAAATTTGCTTGGTTAAAAGCCCCAGCTACAATAACTGTTGCCTCAGGATATGTGGTTTACAGTGTAGTTCTTTGAGGGCCGTCGTGGTAGTGGCTTGAGGGGGAAAATACACTGCTGTGACTATAACCGAAGAGAATTCCCATGGGAGGTAACACGGTCGGCATTTGATTGTGAGGTATTCTAGGTCGGGTGAACAAAAGGACTTGAGTTTCTGTATGTTATCACAATCACACCATGAGTAGTTAATCATGAAACATACACCCCACCTATCTTCTTCCCGGAGAGTTCGTTATTCCTGTCTGTGTGATGTAACGAGAACCTAGCTGTATGGACGGGGACAGTATATCCAGAGAGAGCCATGTTTCCGTGAAACAGAGTATGTTACAATCCCTGATGTCTCTCTGGAAGGTGATCCTCACCCTGAGCTCATCTACTTTATTATCCAGAGACTGAACATTAGCGAGTAATATACTCGGAAGCGGTGGATGGTGTGCACGCCGCCTGAGTCGGACTAGGAGTCCACTCCGAATACCCCTTCTTAGCATTAAGGTTGCCCTTCACTGGAACTTCACTGGAACTGGAACTAAGGGGCCTAGCCCGAATCATGAAAAACAGCCCCAGACCATTATTCCTCCTCCACCAAACTTTACAGTTGGCACTATGCATTCGGGCAGGTAGCGTCCTCCTGGCATCCACCAAACCCAGATTTGTCCGTCAGACTGCCAGATGGGGAAGCGTGATTCATCACTCCACAGAACGCGTTTCCACTCTTCCAGAGTCCAATGGCAGCAAGCTTTACAGCACTCCAGCCGACACTTGGCATTGCGCATGGTGAATTTAGGCTTGTGTGCGGCTGCTCGGCCATGGAAACACATTTCATGAAGCTCCTGACATAGTTGCTTCCTGAGGCAGTTTGGAACTCGGTAGTGAGTGTTTCTTGCACGTTCACGTTTTTTCATGGGTTATAGTAAAGACCATAGGAAGCTTGTGAGTTTGAAGTTTGGGGGAAGCTTACAATTTATCCAACCATTTCTACCGATCTTCGTGCCAGTTATGATTATTTTTATATGCACATTTTCGTGGAAGAGTTTCATTTCAATAATGCTTAAGTTTCTCAAAATCATTGTCACGTGGTTAATCATAAAAATCTGAAGTAAAACAATAAAAATCCCAATGTTAAAATTCACCTAAGGTGAGAGCAGCAGCCTCTGCCATATGGACACATTGATACACTGAGTTCCATTGGCAGCTAAGGAAATTAGAGCATAGAACTCAGAGATGCAGCAGTAAGCCTATAACTTCATAATCAACTAAGTAAAATACATAAACTTAAGTCGACAAATAAAAACAGTAGAAAATATTTGACATTCATCTCTCTACTCTGCCTGTCAGCCTCCCTTTCTATCTCTCTTGACATGGGCCATTGCTAGTGAAGTGCAACATCGTATGAAATCATCAACTGGGTCGGCCCAAAGCGGTCACTAGAAAACTTGCAACATTATATCAACTAGCCTATTCTGGGCCCTCAGAGTTTCCTGCGCCAGACAGATGCTACAGACGTTTTCATGAGAAGACCGAATTTCAGGATGTCTAATGGTCTGACAAACACCACTCTAGCTCTGCCATCTTTCACCGCAGATGCGAAGGGCGATATTGACGGATGTGGTGGATTGAGACGCAGCCCATGCAAAAACACATATCTCTAGCCTAAACTGGGATTTTGATGGGGATTTTTGTATTGTGTTAATTAGATGTCTGAGGGGTGCGACCATTGTAGGCCAAGGGTTAACTGAGATTGATGTGCCTTTCTGTTGACACATCTCAGTCAAATAAATTACAAATATTTAAATATTTTATTTGACGGTTAAGGAGGTGTAACCTGTCGGACCTGCATTGACATGGTTATCAAGTGTACTGCAGAATTGGAACGTAAATCACACAAAATAGATGTTGTGGTGGCAGCTCCAAATAAGTACTTGTGGTTAAAAGATTTTACTGCAGAAGAGTAGTAATTTTCTTTCTTTTCCGTCTTTTTACATAACAAAGTGTAATGGAGTCACAGTCCAGTCCTGTTGGTGGCGGTAATGCACCTTTTTGGTTGCCAACCGCCATTTAATAACCACAGAAGAAGAAAGAAAAAAAAGAAGTAAAAGAAGAAAATATTACCAATTGGGATGGCTGTGTGAACCATTGAGATGTGAACGCAGCCAATGTAATCCAAATAGAGGACATGAGGCACAAACGGGAGTTGACTTTTCGCCTGATCCATAACAGCTGTGGCTTTTACATTAGTGAACACTTCATCACTGCGCAAACATTTACAGAGGAATACAATCATCATCAACACCGGCGTTAATTATCATTCACATTCATCATCAGGGAGCTTTTTACTGGCGTTTTCTTTACAATTACCCATGATATTCTATGCAAAATGTCCGTACATTCACTGCGTAAAAGTGCGCGCTCCAGTTGCAGTAGCATGGTACCAGCATCACTTCCCGTTACATTTTCATTTCTGCCTGCGTCTCCGACGCATTGATGAAGAGGATGACGATTTGGAGTAGCTAGCGGGATAAATCATGAACATATTTGAAATGCCGGCATTCTCGTATGCCTTTCCTGCCTGTCGCCGGGATCTCCTGGTAATGGTTTTGGTTGTGTTCGTGGGCATTGCATTCCCTATTGAAGCATCTGCACCTGCATATCCACCGCATGGGACTGAAGGCTCACATTTAACTAATATAACTAATACTAAAAAGGCTTTTCCTGTACTTGCCGTAAATTACGAGCACGTACGAAAGCCTTTCGAGATCGCGCTATGGATCCTCCTCGCCTTATTGATGAAACTGGGTGAGTAGGCCTACCTGTCTTTGATTTTGTCACGATGTTACAGTGATGCATTTTGAATTCCCCCTACTGCATTCATTGATATGGATTGATATGACACTGCGTCATGCATCATGACGCTGCAGCTGTCTGGGGTATGATGATAACTTGATTGAAAGCTTCAGACCCGTTCAGACAGGGACATTATTGCAGTACACTACAACTCATCAATTTAGGCAGGAATGTAAAGTTATAAACATAACTACAGTTCCTGCCAAAAAGTTTGGACACAGGAGTTAGTAGACTTGCCATCCTGTTACTAATCGCTAAATTGGTGGCAGAAGTAGCATGATACCATAAACGTACCATGGCCACAAATATATCTGGTTCTTTATGGCACATGATTGGGATTGGAAGCCATACTATTACCAACAAGTAAAATATGCTGCAGCCATACGCATTGTTCCAGCCCAACTTTTTTATCATGAGACCTGCATCTTACCATGGACTTTATAAGCAATTGTCCCTCTCACCAGTCACCACTAGAAATAGATGCACAAATTCCATAAGATTAGTGTAATGGAAGACATGGGGATTAAACACTGCATGACTTGGCAAACATTTGAGTTGGAAATTCCGAGAATGATGAGAGCAGTTGTTATCATGACCTGCCAGAGTTAGAGGGATGTAGGGGATCACTAGGGGTGTAGCTAGTTCTGCGTGTATTTCCTGTGGTTGTACTTACTCTTTAAAATAGGCTATCGTTGGCTCGGAAAAAGACATACACACTACACAAATATTTCATATTATATTTCGTATGCACGTAACAGTGTGTCCCAAATGGCACCCTATTCTCTATATAGGGAATAGGGTGCCATTTGGGACGTATACTATTAAGGGATCTTCCGTGTACGTGTTGTCAGTTGGAGTCAGCTTGCCGAGATGGGGCTTTCCCCTTCCTGTCAATCATTGGCCCAGCCCAATAAGTGAAGCTGTTTTGGACTTATCTGCAGCAGCAGCTCTCTCCTCAGGGTCAGCCTGCTCTTCTGTACTCTGTGATAACAGACTGAGGAAAGAAGCTGGTGGGGGCTGATGCATACAGTGGCACACACAGCAGCATAACAATTTCAGAACAGTGTTTGACAGCCAACAGTCCTAGACCTCAAGTCAGCAGCATATACATTTCATATCAAATCAAATGTTATTTGTCACGTGCGCCGAATACAACAGGTGTAGATCTTACAGTGAAATGCTTACTTACAAGCCCTAACCAGTAGCAGCAGTGTAACTCCAGATATCTTGTATTTCTATACTTTTTCATACTGCCGCTCTATGTATCATGTACCGTGTATCTGTCTTTTGTGTACTTTCGTTGTGGCATTTTGCACCTGCCCTGTGTTTTGTTGTAGCTGCTTGACAAAGAAATTTCCCCCTCGGGGATCAATAAAGTATCTATCTATCTATCTATCTATCTATCTATCTATCTATCTATCTATCTATCTATCTATCTATCTATCTATCTATCTATCTATCTATCTATCTATCTATCTATCTATCTATCTATCTATCTATCTATCTATCTATCTATCTATCTATCTATCTATCTATCTATCTATCTATCTATCTAAAAGAGGGGGGTGGGGACATACACACACAATGCAAATAGTCTGGTTAGCCATTTGATTACCTGTTCAGTAGTCTTAAGGCTTGGGGGTAGAAGCTGTTGTTTCCTAGTCCTGAAATATTTATACTGCAGTCATTGAGACTGACTGTCTCGCGTCAGCCTTATCCTTCAATTATTGTTATAATTCTCTTGGGGGATACATACTGTTGATGAGTTTTAGGTTTTAATGTCACATGCACCGGTGAAATGCCTTTTATTGCAAGAACTTCTTGTGAGTTATGTAGGGTTTTTGTGCTTCACGCCCTTGGCCCATCCCAGATGTAGTAAATGATAACGTTCCAGGACTCAGACATGCATTAGGCGGAGACCCTTGAGGGACTAGAGTGGTACTAGGGTTCCCCTGTTTGTATCCTCTTACCCAGATATACATTTCATAGTGCTTCAGTTATCTGCAGTTGCAGCACCAGCATGCAGTTGCATGTGTGTTGCCTAAAATAGCGGTCTAAAAAAAGGCCTTTTTAATTTTTTTATGAGAGCTCAGAATGACAGTGATGCACAACTAACTGATTGCAGCATTTCATTCATCCAATAATGAAGTGGTTATACGTGTACAGAGGCACAGCTTTGGTTTTATAAATGGGGGGGGTGACATAAATATTTTGTTATTATTATTATATCTTTTTTTTTCAGTCGGATAAACACTCCAAACAGCCTACCTGATCGCTCAGAGTCGTCCACATGGTCCTAAAGCACACAGTTGCCTCGTTTTGTATCACATTCCAATTATAAAACTGGAGGGGGGACAAAAATGCAATTTCAGAAGGTGAACTTTGCTGCGCTGTATATGTATACTGTGAACTTAAAATACCTATATCCACTTCTACAGGCACAGTTTTTTATACAATGTGTTGCGCATCTGAAGACAATTACAACAAATGCTATATCAACATCGGGAGGAAATTGCCACACATTCTTTCCTGGATACGGCAATGTCATAGTAACGAACCCACTTTCATACTACTGACCTCGACCCGTATTCATAAAGCAAAAACAAATAAAAGTAAAGATCTAGGATCCGCTTTGCCTTTTAGATCATAATGAATAGGATTACATGGACAGGTAGGACCTGATCCTAGATCAGCACTCCTATTCCCAGACACTTTATGAAAACGGTCCCTGGTGTACGGCAGACAGATATGTCTCTATACTAACATTAACTACCTCATCTCCCCATTTAGGTTTCCATCTGATCCCGCGTCTGTCCGGCGTTGTCCCAGAGAGCTGCCTGCTGATCGTGGTGGGGCTGCTAGTGGGGGGGCTCATCAAGGTGATCGGAGAAGAGCCCCCAGTACTGGACTCCCAGCTCTTCTTCCTGTGCCTCCTCCCTCCCATCATACTCGACGCTGGCTACTTCCTGCCGATCCGGCCCTTCACAGAGAACTTGGGCACCATCTTGGTGTTTGCGGTGATAGGTAACTAAGCACTGACTGCTAAGCACTTTATCCCTCCAGTGTCATTTGTATACAGATATATTTAGTGATATGTATTTGCTGCTATCATATTATGCCTAGTTAAACTGCCGCAAACCAATTTCCTATCCTGGTCCCAGATCTGTTTGTGCTATTATGTCAAACTCCTTGTCATGCCATGGTTAGTGAACACTACTACTACTACTACTACTACTACTAGGTACCCTTGTGTAAATTGTATCAAATAATTCAGCCTTCGCTTGTATTGATAACATGTATTGTTGCCTTATTGAAATTAACCATTGTCCGTGTCCGAAATCTGGCTTGCCTACTACTTACTTAAACTGCATACTGTGTATACTAATCATACTAAATACTGTTTAGAATGTACTGTTTAAAAAATGAATGCAGTTTAAGCAACAAATGTCAGCATACTAGGCTCATCCTACTGAAAATGCGTCATCTAATGAGCAATTGCGTTGATTCCCGCCATTTTTTTCATTTTGGTACAGAGCGTCCCCTCAGCTGATTATCTCATCTGTTGTCAAACACGTGGGTCTTGAAAGACCATTATCTTCCTCAATATTGTGCAGTGAATTCTACTAGATGTAAAGCTGAAATGAGCTGGCATTTTAAAGTATACTAAATGTTAAAAATGTCCCATACTATAAAAGTACATTTTTTTCTCATACCCAAAATGCCTACTGTTTAGAACGCAAGTACAGGTATTCAGACACGGCCATTCTCTTTCTATGTCTTTATAGGTACCCTGTGGAACGCCTTCTTTATGGGGGGCTTGCTGTACGCCTTGTGCCAGATCGAGAGCGTCGGTCTGAGTGGAGTTGACCTGCTGGCCTGCCTGCTCTTCGGCTCCATCGTGTCGGCCGTGGACCCCGTGGCCGTGCTGGCTGTGTTCGAGGAGATCCATATCAACGAGTTGGTTCACATCCTGGTGTTTGGGGAGTCCCTTCTCAATGATGCTGTCACAGTGGTGAGTGAAAAGGAAGGGCTCTCCAACCAAGGTGCATTAATCAAGTAGAAAACTGAAGTAGAGAGGAAGTTCAGCAACTATTAAAGCGCAGTGGATGTTATTTGCGGTGATACTGTTAGTTCACTCAGATGTTATTTGGGGTGATACTGTTAGTTCACTCAGATGTTATTTGGGGTGATACTGTTAGTTCACTCAGATGTTATTTGGGGTGATACTGTTAGTTCACTCAGATGTTATTTGGGGTGATACTGTTAGTTCACACAGATGTTATTTGGGGTGATACTATTAGTTCACTCAGATGTTATTTGGGGTGATACTGTTAGTTCACTCAGATGTTATTTGGGGTGATACTGTTAGTTCACTCAGATGTTATTTGCGGTGATACTGTTAGTTCACTCAGATGTTATTTGGGGTGATACTGTTAGTTCACTCAGATGTTATTTGGGGTGATACTGTTAGTTCACTCAGATGTTATTTGGGGTGATACTGTTAGTTCACTCAGATGTTATTTGGGGTGATACTGTTAGTTCACTCGGATGTTATTTGGGGTGATACTGTTAGTTCCCGTGGCTAACGCCACCAGCCACCCCGTTTAACAGGCAGCCAGTGTTCTCTCAGCTGAGGAGAATGAGCATAATCCGTTTTTCATTAACCATGATGGTGCACCTTCCTGTCTGCTAGCGGTTAACTGTAAGTAGGTGGACACCCCTTCAAATTAGTGGATTCGGCTATTTCAGCCACACCCTTTGCTGACAGGTGTATAAAATCGAGCACACAGCCATGGACTCTCCATAGACAAACATTGGCAGTAGAATGGCCTTACTGGTGAGCTCAGTGACTTTCAACGTGACATCGTCATAAGATGCCACCTATCCAACAAGTCAGTTCGTCAAATTTCTGCCCTGCTAGAGCTGATCCGGTCAAATGTAAGTGTTGTTATTGTGAAGTGAAAACGTCTAGGAGCAACAACGGGTCAGTCCTTGGTTGCAACATTCACTACCGAGTTACAAACTGCCTCTGGAAGCAATGTCAGCACCAGAACTGTTCGTCGAGAGATTCATGAAATGAGTTTCCATAGCCGAGCAGCTGCACACAAGCCTAAGATCACCATGTACAATGCCAAGCATCAGCTGGACTGGTGTAAAGCTCGACCACATTGGACTCCGGAGCAGTGGAAACACGTTCACTGGAGCGATGAATCATGCTTCACCATCTGTCAGTTCGACGGACGAATCTGGGTTTGGTGGATGCCAGGAGAATACTACCTGCCCGAATGCATAGTGAATGAGGAATAATGGTTTGGGGCTGTTTTTCATGGTCGTTCCAGTGAAGGGAAATCTTAATGCAACAGCATACAATTACATTCTAGACTATTCTGTACTTCCAACTTTGTGGCAACAGTTTTGGATTTTGGAATGAGATGTTTGACGAGCAGGTGTCCTCATACTTTTGGTCATATTGTGAGGATTGCATTTGGCTGTGGCTTCACTCACCGGCTCACCGTATGAGTTAACATACATTAATAGATGCCGATTGGCAGGTGTAGATATTAGTCAGCCAAATGGCTCTGACTCGATGCCAACCCGGCCCACTGATTCAGCGATCACTCAAACAGAGGCAGATGTTGGTTTAATGGAGCAGTAAAGCGATGGGAGGTATTTACTGCCTGGCGGTGATAATGGCCTCAGTGTTCCAAAAGACTGAGGAGCTGATAAGGGCTGATGCCAGCTAAAAATGATGCCAGCCAAATGGCACCCTATTCCCTACATAGTGCAACCACCACTGGTCAAAAGTAGTGTACTATGAATATGGTGCCATTTGGGACTCAACCCTAGTATCTGGCGCTTGTCTGACAGATACCATTTAGATAGAACACATGTTGTTTACATACCATGTATAATCATGTTACCATTCAACCAATAGGTCAAGTGAAGTAACAGGATCATGTTTCAGCATAACAAGGGTGTAGGGATATACTGGTGTAGTGATTAGAGGACCCTTGGCTTGAGATCAAGACTGATCAAGGATAACGTGAAGCAGAATCAAATCTAGCTAAATCTAGTTGATAAAATATGTCCTGGACATATAGGCTGTGTCCCAAATGGCACCTTATCCCCTATGTAAGGTGCCATTTGGGACGCAGACATAGATATCTGCGAATTTCCACTGACCCCTCCTTCGTCCCTCCCATGCAGGTTCTGTACAACCTGTTTGAGGAGTTCTCCAAAGTGGGGACGGTCACCGTATTGGATGTGTTCCTAGGCGTGGTGTGTTTCTTCGTGGTGTTCCTGGGAGGGGTCCTGGTGGGGGCCATCTACGGCTTCTTGGCAGCCTTCACCTCTCGTTTCACCTCTCACACCCGTGTCATCGAGCCGCTGTTTGTCTTCCTCTACAGCTACATGGCTTACCTCTCCGCTGAGATGTTCCATCTCTCTGGTATCATGGCGTAAGTAGCTATTTGACAGAGAACAGATGTCCCATCTTGCTGGTATCATGGCGTAAGTAGCTATTTGACAGAGAACAGATGTCCCATCTCTCTGGTATCATGGCTTAAGTAGCTATTTGACAGAGAACAGATATTCCATCTCTCTGGTATCATGGTGTAAGTAGCTATTTGACAGAGAAAAGATGTGTATTGATAAGGAGATGGGACACCATTCGGTTGACTTCAGTATGTTACATGGAGCATTATGGTTACTGTAGTATATCATGTTCATATGTCAGTTCATCTTGTAGCATGAAGTTACAATGAAACTTGTACTTGTACTACCTTCCATAGTTTGATAGCATGTGGAGTTGTGATGAGGCCTTATGTGGAGGCCAACATATCCCACAAGTCCTACACCACCATCAAGTACTTCTTGAAGATGTGGAGCAGTGTGAGCGAGACGCTCATCTTCATCTTCCTGGGTGTGTCCACGGTGGCAGGGCCGCATGCCTGGAACTGGACCTTCGTCATCGCCACCGTCATCCTCTGTCTGGTGTCACGAGTACTGGGTCAGTAAAATGCAAAATCTTTAAAGATTTCCATAAAAGTTACAGTAGAACAGATGCATTAAGAATTCTGAATAAAATGTAAATACACTAACGTTAAAGTATAACGTTTTTCATCTGTTTTCATTTATACTTCAGGAAAAATGCATTTTATTGTATTTATTTTATCTGTCTGTATTTCAGGAGTGATTGGCCTTACGTTCATCATTAACAAATTTCGGATCGTCAAGTTGACCAAAAAGGACCAGTTTATTGTGGCCTACGGTGGCCTGCGAGGGGCCATAGCTTTCTCCCTGGGATACCTGCTGTCAAATAGTCACCAAATGAGGAACTTGTTCCTGACTGCCATCATCACTGTTATTTTCTTCACTGTATTTGTGCAGGTGAGGCAAACAATCTGAATGATTCTCTAAAGCAGCGCATCCCAACTCCAGTCCTCCAGTAACCCCAACAGTACACGTTGTTGTTGTTGTAGTTCCGGACAAGCACACCTGATTCAACTTGTCAACTAATCATCAAGTCCTCAATGAGTTGAATCAGGTGAGTTTGTCCGGGGCTAGTAAAAATACTACTTAAGTAAAAGTCTAAAAGTATTTGGCTTGAAATGTACGTAAGTATCAAAAGTAAATGTAATTGCTAAAATATACTTGAAGTATCAAAAGTATAAATAATATACAATTTCTTATATTAAGCATACCAGATGGCACAATTTTCTTCCGATTTTTTTATTTTTATTTACGGAATGCCAGGGGCACACTCCAACACTAAGAAATAATTTACAAACAAAGGATTTGTGTTTTGTGAGTCCTCCAGATCAGAGGCAGCAAGGATGACCAGGGCTGTTCTCTTGATAAGTGTGTGAATTGGGCAATTTTGCTGTCCTGCTAAGCATTCAAAATGTAACGAGTACTTTTGGGTGTCAGGGAAAATGGTTGTCTGGGTCTTAATTGGACACAACTTGAAATTCAAGGAAATAACAAAAATCAACAGCTGTTTTCCCCTCCATGGAATGAGTTTTGACACCCATGCTCTAAAGATCAAACAGTCCTTGTCGCTGCTCCAGAATGTTACTGTATATCTCTGAGAAAGTGAAACGGCACATTTTGACCTGCTAGAATAGACAAGGTTCACTTTACAACTAACTACTGCTTTTCTGGGTGTTTTCAGGGCATGACGATCAGGCCCCTGGTTGAGCTACTTGCTGTGAAGAGGAAGAAGGAGAGCAAGCCTTCCATCAACGAGGAGATTCACACAGAGGTAATCTCGGAAACCCAGAAACAAAATCTGCATCACCTTTTTACGTTGCGTACGTCTGTCCACTAGAGATTACACAAAGGTGACGAGCAGTATTATTATACTGTAGTATGGGCCCTTACATAGTACACTAAAGTTACTGCATTTGTTTAATCAGACTTTGTAAACACTCCTCATTTTCTCTCTTAGTTCCTGGACCATCTCCTCACAGGCGTTCAGGGTGTCTGTGGTCATTCTGGGAATTATCACTGGAAGGAAAAGTATGGATCCCATGCCATTTTGATTTTTTTTTTTTTGGGGGGGGGGGGGGGGTCTGGAATAAAGCAGCTGTTTTATTCTTCACACATCATGAATTCTCTTTTCCTCTTTTTCTATCTCAATCTTTCTCTCTCTCTCTCCATCCATCTCTCATTCTTTCTGTTTTTCCCTCTTTCCATTCCTCTATTCTCCTCATATCAGGCTTAACCGCTTCAACAAGACCTACGTGAAGAGGTGGCTTATATCGGGCGAGAACTTTAAGGAGCCTGAGTTGATCGCCTTCTACCGCAAGATGGAGTTGAAGCAGGCTATTATGATGGTGGAAAGTGGCCAGCTGCCTTTTGCTCTGCCCTCCACCGTCTCCATGCAGTAATTATTGGCTCTTATTTCTGTTTGCTTAACATTGTGATTTTCTTTTATTTTAATATACTCCCATTTTTTTCATGGAGTGCAACCCGTTTTTAGTACATATCATCCGTGCAGTAAAGAGTAAGGGACCATCACTGTCCACATCCACTCCTCTCCACCTGAGGCCACTGTTGGCTTAAGTGTAAAACATAGTCCACAGAACCTAGGACGTGATAATCCGGTGTCCCATTGTGACATAGCTACGCGGTGGAAGCACAGCCCGAACGCGCACCTCCCCACAATTCCCAACCAACGTGTCTCCAGTACACATCCTCTATTTATTTGAATGTGTTGCTTGAGCTGTGCTGAGAATTCGAAAAGTATGAAAGCCAACGGTCCAATATTCTAGAACACTGCTGTGCATACACACACACATTTGGTACTCTGATAGACCATTTAGCCTAGTCCCAGATCTATTGGTGTTGTCTTGCCAACTCATTTGGTCATTGTCATGCGGTGTGACAATGACCTGACTGTGGTGTGATGGTGTTTTGGTCATATCTTTGTAATCTGTGTCTCCCTAGGAACATCCAGCCCAGAGCGATTCCACGGGTCTCTAAGAAACGGGAGGAAGAGATCAGAAGGATCCTGAGGTCCAACCTGCAGAACAACAAGCAAAAAGTAAGTTACAATTAATGAATTTAGTTGAAATTGAATGTCTGAAGGGAAATTAGGTTTGCCACCAGAGGAAGACAGAAAAACAGAATATGCACACACTCCCTGCTTCAGTTTCATTTTTTTGTGTAAAGTAAGATGTCTCTTTACCGGCTCTTGTGCAGACCGAGCTCTGTTACAGTTTCTTAGATATTATCCCCTGGCAGCAAGCAACACCATTTTCACATCCAGTTCCTTGTTTCCCCAGATGCGCAGCAGATCCTACAGCAGACACACTCTTTTTGATCCCGATGAGGAAGACAACGTGAGTGAGGTGCGCCTACGGAAGACTAAGATGGAGATGGAGAGGAGGGTCAGTGTGATGGAGAGGAGGGTAAGTGTGATGGAGAGGAGGGTAAGTGTGATGGAGAGGAGGGTAAGTGTGATGGAGAGGGAGGGTAAGTGTGATGGAGAGGGAGGGTAAGTGTGATGGAGAGGAGGGTAAGTGTGATGGAGAGGGAGGGTAAGTGTGATTGAGAGGGATGGTAAGTGTGATTGAGAGGGAGGGTCAGTGTGATTGAGAGGGAGGGTCAGTGTTATTGAGAGGGAGGGTCAGTGTGATGGAGAGGGAGGGTCAGTGTGATGGAGAGGGAGGGTCAGTGTGATGGAGAGGGAGGGTCAGTGTGATGGAGAGGGAGGGTCAGTGTTTGGAATAGACTCCAGTCTAGTGTTCTTTCTTGACCACGGCTATGTCTCCTTGCAGAGATTTTGCCTCATTGCAATAATTAAGCATATTTGTGACGTTGTAATAATATTGTTTTTGCAGATGAGCCACTACCTCACTGTTCCAGCCAACCGGGAGTCACCTAGGCCTGGAGTCAGGCGAGTCAGGTTTGAATCAGGTCAGTCAGTCTAACACACCTGGGTTGGATTCATCAGGGCACACTGCAGCACAATATTGCAGAATGTGTATAATGAAAACAAGCGTTTCTTATAGTACCTCCCTGTTTCTTATTGGACTAAGTTCAGATAGTCCAATAAGAAACAGGGAGGTACTATCTGAACTTAGTACCTCCCTGTTTCTTATTGGACTAAGTTCAGATAGTACCTCCCTGTTTCGTGCGCTGTTGCTTCTGTCCGTTTCTGAAGCTGAAATGGTTACAATTCGTGAAAGTAGTTTTTTGGTTCAAATATTTGGAAGCCACCTAATATACACTGGGGGCCAAAAGTTTGGAATATTACTCATTCAAGGGTTTTTCTTTATTTGGACTATTTTTTACATTGTAGAATAAAAGTGAAGACATCAAAACTATGACATAACACATATGGGATCATGTAGTAACCAAGAAAGTGTTAAACAAATCAAAATTATATTTGAGATTCTTCAAAGTAGACACCCTTTGCCTTGATGACAGCTTTGCACACTCATGGCATTCTCTCAACCAGCTTCATGAGGACCGCCACATGAATGGAAGACCCAGAAATACCTCTGCTGCAGAGGATAAGTTCATTAGAGTTACCAGCCTCAGATTGCAGCCCAAATAAATGTAACAGACACATCTCAACATCAACTGTTCAAAGGAGACTGTGAATCAGGCCTAAAGGACACCAATAAGAAGAAGAGACTTGCTTGGGCCAAGAAACACGAGCAATGGATATTAGACCCGTGGAAATATGTCCTTTGGTCTGGAGTCCAAATTTGAGATTTTTGGTTCCTACCTCAACCAAATTTAGATGGTTTGGGATGAGTCGGACCGCAGTGAAGGAAAAGCAGGCAACAAGTGCTCAGCATATGTGGGAACTCCTTCAAGACTGATGGAAAATCATCCAGGGGAAGCTGGTTGAGAGAATGCCAAGAGTGTGCAAAGCTGTCATCAAGGCAAAGGGTGGCTATTTGAAGAATCTCAAATATAAAATATATTTTGATTTGTTAAACACTTTTTTGGTAATATTACAAACTTTTGGCCCCCAGTGTATATTTTTTAATATCTTACATATATTCAAATACCTTTCAAATATGATTTGTTTTTCTGAGACCTGTATTTTAATATTGAATAAACAAGTTGCCTTCTAGTTAACTCTATATAAACTATATTTGACTACCTTGATCATTTGAAAAGTTGGTATTTTAAAATAAACTACAAAATACAACTATTGTCTGCCCAGCTCTGGTTGGTAATACTTTCTTCCTACTTTCTCTCTTCAAGACAACCAGGTTTTCAGTGCTGACAGTGTCCCTACTGTCCACTTTCAGCAGCCTTCCCCTCCCAGCACACCTGATGATGTCAGCCTAGAGGAGGAGGTACCCAAGAGGCCTAGCCTGAAAGCAGACATAGGAGAACCCAGGGGTAATGCGTCAGACAACCACCAGGGAGAGCTGGACTACCAGAGACTAGCACGCTGTCTAAGCGACCCCGGTCCCAATAAAGACATGGAGGAGGACGATCCCTTCATGTCCTGTTAAAGAACATGTTTTAAACTATAGCTCATCAAATGGGGAGAATAATCGGACCCACAATTTCAGAAGCTCCTTAATTCTCCACTGGCACTTACTTGAATGAGATGGCGATTTTTCAAAGGCAACATCTCAAAGGATATATTAACCCACTGTGATATTAGTGTCTCAGTGCCATTATTGTTGTATTCCTCATGTTTGGGTCATTGTTCTTTGGCATTTTTGTTATGTAAGATAATGTGAATAATTTGCCAATGGTTTACATACCAATTGTTCTCAAAACATTTTCCAAAGAAATGAAAGCATGTGTCAAGATTTTTTTTGTTTTTTAGAGAAAACATTTTTGTGTTTGTGGCGTAAAATTATGCGGCTTCCTTTAAAGAGAGGAATGCAAGTGTTTGTCAGCACTTCTGTCTTAATACGTTTTTCACATGATAGTGATTCTCATTCACTTTGCTTGCATGAATAATACATGTTTTCTCAGGGACTGCATCACAGGGTAGATGGACAACTACCCTTAGCAGCCAGAAAACACACTCCTGGTAACTATATAAATGCAATTTCCTGTATGTCTTTTCATAGGAAGCAAGTAACAAAAAAGATTACATATCA
Organism: Thymallus thymallus; assembly: GCA_023634145.1. Classification (NCBI taxonomy): domain Eukaryota; kingdom Metazoa; phylum Chordata; class Actinopteri; order Salmoniformes; family Salmonidae; genus Thymallus; species Thymallus thymallus. Next base: position 28,509,661 of record CM042396.1, read on the forward strand.
CAATAAGTAATCACACCTCATGCCTTGTCGCCACTGTATTTGGGACTGTAGCTGTCAAAATCAAATTTGACTTGTACGTGATTGTATGTTTAAAAAAAGAAACAAGTGTGCCAAGTTTAATAATTTTTATAAGAAAGACAGTGTAGGTCTATTTGAAATGAAATGGGTTGAATTGTTAGCAGTTTTGTACTGCGAGGGAAAACAAGCTTTACAGATCACATGCATCAGAAATGAAGATGACTTCATGACTATGAGTTTAACAATAAAGTGCTTATAAAATACAAATGTTTTGTTGGACATTTTAACAGTAGGATTTGTGGTAAAAATAAAGTCAATGTTGGAGGTGGCTTATGGTAGAAAAATTAACATTACATTTTCTGGCAACAGCTCTGGTGGATATTCCTGCAGTCAGCATGCCAGTTGCACGCATTCTCAAAACTTGAGACATCTGTGACATTGTGTTGTGTGACAACTGCACAATTTAGAGTGGCCTTTTATTGTCCCCAGAACAAGGTGCACCTGTGTAATGATCATGCTATTTAATCAGCTTATTGATATGCCACACCTGTCAGGTGGATGGATTATCTTCGCAAAGGAGAAATGCTCACTAACAGGGATGTAAACAAATTTGTGCACAATTTGAGATAAATAAGCTTTTTGTGCATATAGAACATTTCTGGAATCTTTTATTTCAGCTCATGAAACATGGGACCAACACTTTACATGTTGTTTATATTTCATGCAATTCATACTCATTTTGCCGTGGGGTGGAGAGAAAGACTCACAGCTGTAATCAGCTGGTGCTTCTGCAAAGTATTGACTCGGGTGTAAATATTTAAGTAAATTGGATATTTCTGTATTTAATTTTCAATACATTTGCAAACATTTCTAACAACATATTTTCACTTTGTCATTATGGAGTATTGTGTGTAGATGGGTGAGAGAGAAAAATATATTTTTAAAAGGTCAAGGTGTATGAATACTTTCTGAAGACACTGCATGCCCCCAATGCTGTTTTTATACTGTGTATTGTCAAATTAATTCATTGTTGTATCTATTTTTAAAGGTGTGTATATAACAACATTCCATAGGACAGCTCATACTTTGCTGATAGCTACTTTATTGAGAAGTTTACTTACTTACTGTGATAAGTGTTTGTCCCCCCTAGCTATCTTAATACTAATGCATTAACTCTTAGTCTGCATAAGAGCGTCTGCAAAATTACAACAACAAAAAAATCAAAAATTATTCCAGTTAGTAGCCGTTCATCAGTTTCAATTAGGGACTTTTATTTTGAAGCCAAACCGCAAATTCCACTTTTGTGGCTAATCCTTAATGAGGCTAACTTCACACAGGTACTGTACAGCGTATCAGAATTCTGAACATGTTTGAGTGAACGAGACCCGATTATGAATGGCTCGTGCATTCATAAAATCGCTATGGTGGAGTGGGTGTTATCTCCATACTCTGGGAAGATGTACCGTTGGAATTCTACTCAAACTAAATAAGTTCAATAATTGTTTTTATGTTGTAACGGTCATGAGGGAAAATGTAAGGAGACAACAATTCACTTTATTTTCAACAATGTAGCTGTTGTGTTGGCAAACTGAGACGAGATGATTTTAAAAACGCTCGCAGGTAAAACTTCAGTCGTGGGGCTTCGTTTACCGCAGACATTTCTATTCTTACTGTTTCTCGGAAGTCTTGGGTTTGGAGCTTTGTTGTTTTTGCCTGACACATTTCGTTTGAAACGTATTTTTCAACATAATTCGGACAGCTCGGCAGTTATCACCGACTCTGTGAATAGACAAAGTGCACAGCCCATCTCACCCATTGGATATGGGCTCATTGAAGCCCCTCCGTTGGATATTGGAGTGCTACGTTCAAAATCACATCTCTCATCTTTAAATGGAAAACAGACAAATAATAACAAAGAAAGGAGTCAAGGAACAGTTTCAGTTGAACATTCGTCTGAAGGTGACGCTGCCGACAACAGAGTATATACAAGGGGCGTGGTCGTATCTAGTCGCGCGCGCTCACCTGTGAGAGTGAAGTTGAGAAATTGTTTGCTGAAACCGGCATATGGCGCAAATTATGGAAAACCTAGTGATCCTGAATCTCTGCAGCGTCGGGAGAAAGTCAAAGAGGTAAGAGGCGGCGGTTAATGGGGGTGGTGATAGACCTATGCATTGCCATATAGGCCTATATGGTAGCCCGAGAAGGGCGGCAGGTAGCTGAGTGGTTAGAGTGTTGGGCTCGGAAACAGAAAAGTTGTCGGATCGAATCCCCGAGCTGACAAGGTAAAACATTTGTCGTTCTGCCCCTGAACAAAGCCGTTAACCCACTGTTCCTAGGCCGTAATTGTAAATAAGAATGTGTTCTCAACTGACTTGGCAAGTTAAATAAAAAAAAATAAAAGTAGGCTAATAGGATAACGCTTTGCTCCAGACAGCTTTATGTGGAGGAGGCAAGAGAACAGTAATAGCTTGAGCCAATCAATGTCTGAGCAAAGAACTGTTTCATGGCAACAACATGCTTGAGGCTTTAGGTCTACTCAATGATCCACACTTTTAAATGAATTAGGATTTAATGTGAATGTTATACCAAATAGCCTAGATTGTAGCACAGCCCCCAGACTGAAAACGGTAAGGTTGCCCACGAGGGAATGCAGTTAGCGTCTTTTTAAAAGCCAGACAAATTAATCAGCAGGCTGCAATATATCCAGGTCAATAATGGTCCTGCATGGTAAGTGTGTGTGTGTTGCAGAGGTGGGGCGGGGGGGTCATAAAGCCTACTGTACAGACCTCTTGTGGAAATACTGGTTGATTGGCTGGGCTGCTCCATTCGCCCAAACACTGGGGTTGTGTCCCAAATGGCACCCTCTTCCAAATGGTGCCCTCTTCCCTACATAGTTCACTACTTTTGACTAGAAGCCTATGGGTAGTAGTGCACTATATAGGGTGCCATTGTTCTGGGGCACAGCATCCTGACTGTCACACATTTGTTGATTCTCCTGACTTCAACTGTCCTATCAGCTGTTCACCCTTTACCTGACACTACATATGACAAACATCTCAAAAGCCTCACACACACACACACACACACACACACACACACACACACATCAACTAGGGGGTGAATATTCCCACACACAACGTACAGTAGCTTCTTTCATTTGAATAGAGACATATTATTTACCCGACAAGGTATTTGCAAAGCCCATAACTGTAGAGCAACTGTAGACTGACTGATCCATATTGCTATTCAGCCACGATTCTCCTGAATGAAACAGAAGCTTTTATTATTTTGTACAGTTTTTCATAAATAGGGCTACTTACAGTCAAACAGAAGCTTTCTTTCATAGAAATAGAGGCTCAAAAAACTTCAGAAAGCTATTGCAGTATCATATCAGTTAAGAATTGTACTGCCAGAGATTGGTCTAACTTGGGTTATTGTCCGTTTCTTGGCAAGGAGAATGTGACTTATCTTTGGCCTCATTTGGATATTCATTGTGTGGAAGTATAAAATGACATTGGCACGGCTGCAACAAAGCCAAACAAGCTTGAATGTCAACCTAAACCCCTTCAATTTGAATACAGTCTTTCTTTCTTTCTTTCAAAGTTTCCTATCAATGGATGTTAATTTAAAACCGCTGGAGGTGAAATAGGGCCGTCGGATACGTTGTTGAAGGCAGATGATTCAGAGGTGCCAAAAGATCCCATCCAGAATAGGTCATCTTGATTACAAAGGTCAGCACCAAGGCTTGAATGAATAGGCCTATCTGTCTGCCTCGCTGGTTTCTGCTGTTTTGACAACTAAAGCAACACATAATCTCCAAAGTTCATCTCTCCTTGCTCTGTCCACCTGTCTCACACGTTGTGCTATCACCCCTAAAGCCAGAGCCAGTGTCAACAGAACTACAGCCTTTTTTATTTTCGTCTCTTTTTCTTTCCCTAACACAGTTACCTCAAGATAACTGCTAATCTATGCCAAGAGGTAATAAGAAACAAACTGATATACAGTTACTGCTTATTGCAAAGAAACAAACTGATATACAGTTACTGCTTATTGCAAAGAAACAAACTGATATACAGTTACTGCTTATTGCAACTCACTGTTGGTAGATTGTTGATTTTTATATATTATAATTTGTAATTTTGTTTTCATTGATTTTAATCATGTTTTGTCTTAATTGTAATGATCTTCCTATTGAATTTCTTCAGTTTGTGTTGGAAAAAGAAGGGTTAATATCCAAGAGAAAATATCCAATCAGAATTTTTCTTTGGTAGTATCTTGGTAGAAATAATCTAGCCTGGCTCAATGCTCATTGGCTAGGCCCTCAGGCTTTGACTAGAAGGCACCAGCCAACGTCATTGACATTGACTTCAATTAGAGCAATATTTTGGAATGACAGCAGAACCAACCAATCACAAATTGTCTTGTAATAGGTGGGACAACTGTATGATGCTCTAGAGGGCCTTAGTATAAGTCATTAATTCAGAGCCAATAGCGAGCCTTATCTTGTTCTCTCATGCTTGAGCCTAGCTAGCTGGCTAGCTTTTTGCAGTGAGTGTATGTAACGATGGTGATGGCAACTGTAGAGAGAGTAATCGAGGATGATGTGGTGGCTAAATTGTTAGCATCGCCCTTTTCAAGACTAACTTTTAATGAAAAGTTAAATCTTGTACAGACCGGGAGACCAACTGCTGCACTGCCTGATTTGGTGCAACGAGGAAAGAATTTTGAAAGGCATTTTCAAGTTAATTATTATGAGCGCTGTCTGTGGCTAAACGGTTGTGAGCTGACAAAAAAAGGACAGGCCCGACTGTCAGCCCTGGCTTTGATCTCAATCGAAAAATAACTTATTTCGGATTTAAAATCAAGAGACAAGCTATATGAACCTGCCATTTCATATAGAAGGACAGGAGAATGGACTTCGTTCTTAAATGATAGTCATAATGGTGAGTGGACTTTTTGTTTTCATCTACAGCTTGCTTTTTGTTGCTATCTTGTTCATATCATTTTGAATACAATGTGTAAAATATTGTTTCAACTTTAGATCACTGGTTGTGTGGTAAAAACAAAGGTAATGACGTTGCAATTGGAAGTACTGGATACATGACATTTCGTGTTATGGTGCAGTTTTTTTTTTTTATTGTTGCATGCTGGAGATAACTTTTTTTCTCTCTGACAACATATACTGTCCATGGTCTTGAAACAATGTGAGTAGTTGTGTGGTTGAATTTATCCCGCCACTATTTGAGTGACCTGTTTGTTTTGGCAAATGTTTCTTTGAAACGATGCAACCATATTTTCTTCTAACGTGGTTCCTGCTATCGATATTTGCAACCGTTGTGTACGTTGTGCTGCTTCTGTGGGCCACAGCCGAGGCGTGGCTTAGGACCGTTTGACTCCGTCGTCAAAGAATTGCTTCTCCTACACAGGTCTGCAAAAGAAAGGTCTCAAGTCATGCTCTGTATACACAGGCATCCGAGTTCTCTATCTAATATATGTACGACCTCAGATCTTTTTCCGCAACTGAGGGCCTAGCTACAATAGTCACGGTTCGCCGCTGTGTTTCTATTAGCTCTTGAGATGTAAACAGAACCCATGGTGGGAGAAGTTAATTTGGCGAAATGAGATGCATATTACGCTAATATAATGTATAAGCCGTTACATGCATTAGCCTAAGCAATGTGAATAAGCAGGCTGAGGAGAGAAATGGATGTTGGTTGTTACTAATGTCACTGGTAGTGCCAGAGGGAGCCCTCGGATCACTGAGATTTGATGCTTGAATGACATCATCCTATTGCAATAATATAATTTTAAATATTGAAACGACTGCAATGAGCTGTTAAATTTTGATATTGAAGCTAATTAAAGGTCTGTTTTTGTTTTTTTTATCACTAAAACTAGTATACATATTTCATTGATATTCTACCACATGTATTTTTATTTCAGATGATGAAGTTTGCTTGGGACAACTATGAGCGCTACGCATGGGGGGAGCATGAGCTGCGACCTCTCTCCAGGAATGGCAATAATGGCAGGACATTTGGTGAGTAAATGGCTCCCTGGACGTACTATGTGGCATAACAGTACATTGCTTCTGAACATACTGTTCATGTACATACTGTACATGGAAGTTTACAAACTAATGTCTGCAGTTAATGTCTCTGCCGTTAATGTCTCTGCAGTGCAGTCCATAGCAGTTAATGTCTCTGGCCTGCAGTGCAGTCCATACTATGTGTCTGTGTTTTGGTGTCACAGGTGGGTTAAGAGGTGCCTCTATCGTGGACTCTCTGGATACCCTCTACATTATGGGGCTTGATGAAGAGTACCAGGAGGCCAAGGAGTGGGTGGAGAACAACCTGAACCTCAATGTAGTAAGGGGGTTATTTTTCCCTTATTACAATTAATTAATGTTGTCAGTGAGGGCTATACATAGGCCACTTTAGCTGTTTAAATCTGATCCAGAACAGTGTGTAGACAGGTTGGAGTTGGATAGGGACGTCACACTGAGAATGCTGGACCTGCATATCAATCATGGTACAGGCAGGGAGATTATACCCCGCTGAGAAGAAAATGAAAAACATCCTTAAATCATCCTGGAGCCAGACCTCCGACAGCTCGTCAGACCGAATAGAAAGTATCCCTCGTCTGTAATGAAAAGCAATCTCTCTCTCTCTCTCTCGCATCTCTTCTCTCTTCTCTCTCTCTCTTCCCCCTCCCTCTCCCCCCCTCTCGCTCTCTCTCCCCCCTCTCGCTCTCTCTCCCCCCTCTCGCTCTCTCTCCCCCCTCTCGCTCTCTCTCCCCCCTCTCGCTCTCTCTCCCCCCTCTCGCTCTCTCTCCCCCCTCTCGCTCTCTCTCCCCCCTCTCGCTCTCTCTCCCCCCTCTCGCTCTCTCTCCCCCCTCTCGCTCTCTCTCCCCCCTCTCGCTCTCTCTCCCCCCTCTCGCTCTCTCTCCCCCCTCTCGCTCTCTCTCCCCTTCTCCCCCCTCTCGCTCTCTCTCCCCCCTCTCGCTCTTTCTCCCCCCTCTCTCTCCCCTTCTCCCCCCTCTCTCTCCCCTTCTCCCCCCTCTCTCTCCCCTTCTCCCCCTTCTCTCTCCCCTCTCTCTCTCCCCTCTCGCTCTCTCTCTCCCCTCTCGCTCTCTCTCTCCCCTCTCGCTCTCTCTCTCCCCTCTCGCTCTCTCTCTCTCTCCCCTCTCGCTCTCTCTCTCTCTCCCCTCTCGCTCTCTCTCTCCCCTCTCGCTCTCTCTCTCTCTCCCCTCTCGCTCTCTCTCTCTCTCCCCTCTCGCTCTCTCTCTCTCCCCCCTCTCGCTCTCTCTCTCTCTCCCCTCTCGCTCTCTCTCTCTCCCCCCTCTCGCTCTCTCTTCCCCCCTCTCGCTCTCTCTTCCCCCCTCTCTCTCTCTCTTCCCCCTTCTCTCTTTCTGTCTCCCCCCCTCTCTCTCTCTGTCTTCTCTCTCTCTTCCCCCCTTCTCCCCCACTCCCTCCCTCTCTCCCACCCCCACCCCTCGCTCTCTCTCCCTCTCTTTCTCTCTCGCTCCCCCCCACCCCTCTCTCTCTCACAGGGTGGAGAGGCGTCTCTGTTTGAAGTGAATATCCGCTACGTGGGTGGCCTGCTGTCTGCCTACTACCTAACAGGAGAGGAGGTGAGATCCATCCATCCATCATAGTTTATTCATCACATTTCTATATTTCTTAACAGCGGTATTACTCGGGGCATAATGTCTTTCACCGTTATATAAGGCCTAAAGATATCTGTCTTGAGGAAAACAGCACTACATCCTGTTGTCTGAGAATGCAGCCGCTCAAATAAATGACCTAGAATCGAAGAGAACCACCATCACATCTTTGGTTGATGTGTGCAGTTGTCAAAACGTATATACCCTAGAATGCATCGATCACGGACAGATTAGAGAATTCCATCAATACCACACACACCACTGAAATTATATAGGTTGATTGAGTTCCAGAATTGATCCACGATCAATGCATTCTTTCTAGGAACTTAGCAGGCTCTGTCATAGAATGATTCCATTGTGAGGATGATCAGTTATCACAGCTGGGAACAGGATGAAGAACCAGACCAGGAAGTAATTAAGAAGACCGTTTCAGGGCTCAGTTGTGCCTTCTCTAATTAAACATTGGCTTAAAATCTGGGGCTGTATGCATCAAGTGTCTCAGAGTAGGAGTGCCTTTTAGATCACAATGATTACAATAACATGGACAGGGGGAACCTAATCCTAGATCAGCATGACGCATACAGCCCCAGGTATGAATGTTGGGAGGACATTCAGCACCGTGGACAGCTCCCAACAGCCTGTGTTGTTCTCCTTGTATGGTGATCAATTACACTGGGTGAGATTACAATATATTTTCAGATAACCATGGCAACATGACTACCAGTATTGCCTTCCTCTGCCATAGCCCGTTTCTTCACAAGGTTGTGCTCTCAGTTCTTGTTGTGAATACATGGCTGTGCAATCTCAAGGACACTTGTTCAAGCCTTAAATAACTGTAAAGAGTGCTGGATTATTATCTTGATAGTCTTTTCAGAAATGAAAGAAAACATAAGATTCTCATCATCACAGTCCCAGTTACATTCAATCCTGCAGAGTTTTCTCAGACTTTGTTTATATTGAGGGTTAATCGGGACTGCTTGTTTGTGGTTGAAGGCTGCTTTGATCTCAGACAGAAGCAGTAATTGGTTTAGAAGAATGCAGCATTACAGACAGAACACTGCTATAGGCTCTTCTTTGACTCCAGCTTTGGCTTTACTTTGGTGAAATTATTTATTTTAGCTGCTGCATGGCATATTTTTGTAAGTTGTCAAGCAGTGCCTGTGGATTTATACATATAATATTAAATAATAAATGGGACACCAACTTTGCCACAGCTGGTGGCCTATTAAAAGTGATACACTGAAAATGTGGTTACAGCGTAGAAGAAAATCTGGAACTAGATGCAGTCTACTTAGATATTTAGAACTGAATTGCAAAAAAATCTAGTCGAGGAAGACAAAAGGTGATCTACAACGAAGACTACAACACCCCTCCCCTTTCCTTGTCCCTTGCCAAATCCCACCCTCAACCGGACAGACACTGAGAAGAGGGATAGAAGAGGGCACGAAGCCCTGAGCTGTCCCATAAAGTCACACATCTACTACTTTAGATGAACTCAACTGACTCAACTGAACTGACTCAACTCAACTGACTCAACTGAACTGACTCAACTGAACTGACTCAACTGAACTGACTCAACTGAACTGACTCAACTGAACTGACTCAACTGAACTGACTCGAACTAAACAGCTCTCTTGTCTCTCCAGGTGTTTAAAAGGAAAGTGGTGGAGCTGGGGAGAAATCTGTTACCTGCCTTCAACACTCCCACAGGCATCCCACATGGAGTTGTCAACCTAGCCGGGTGGGTAGCATTTCCTAGTCGGGTATACAATACCTCTTCTGCTGGAGTAGGGTAGTCTTCAAATCAAATCAGATGTTATTGGTCACATACACATATTTAGTAGATGTTATTGCGGGTGTCGTGAAATGCTTGTGTTTCTAACTCCAACAGTGCAGTAATATCTTAACAATTCACAACAATATAAAAGTAAAAGAATGGAATTAAGAAATATATAAATATTAGGATGAGCAATGTTGGAGTGGCATTGACTAAGATACAGTAGAATAGAATACAGTATATACATATGAAATGAGTAAAGCAGTATGTAAACATTATTAAAGTGACTAGTGTTCCATTATTAAAGTGACCAGTGATTCCATGTCTATGTACATGGGGCAGCAGCCTCAAAGGTGCAGGGCTTCACTGAAGCAATATACGTAAACTGATATATTGTAGCTATGCTGATGTAGGTAGAGTAATTCTTGTACTGTGTAAATAGATTGCAGGACTATATATCGTCATCTAATTAGTTGCAGTGTGTCATCATGCATTACACTTGATGAACTCTGTATTTATCTTATACCAGTAATGCTATTAAAACCACAGTGGAAGAGACATTTGGACCGGAGAGAGAGAGAGAGAATCCATCCTATTCATTTTTACTAAAAATGCAGTTTCACTGCAGAAGTGAGAGTCATTATATTCCGTTTTGCCTGATGGCCCAGCTCTCCCTCCTAGTCCCTAGAGAAAGTAGGTGTAAAGCGAGTGAGAAGTGTGAAGCAATCTGCCATGGCCATTAGAGGAAGGGAAGCTAAGCTGGTGCTCCTGGCAGCCTGTCAGCTTTCCTCTCCCCAGCTGTCAATCAAAGGCTTATCTGGGATCGATGTGTCAGGTGTCTGGGAATGGCAGAGGCTCAGAGTGGGTGAAGATCAACATCTCCTCCTCCTCCATTTTTAAATTTAGAATATTATGGAAGTGAATGAGGAACAGGTCTCGGAAGAAGAGAAAAACTAACAGGTCAGGATCTGCTCCTCATCTATTGTCATCATGATTATTCTCCAGGTTATTTTATCATAAAGACAAAATTATATTTCAGACATGAACTGTGCTGTCTGCTGACAGCTGGACAAATAGAAGGATATCCAAGACACAACTATAGATTGTCTCAGCCTATGATTGTAATTCTATCCAATCAAGGCATTTCTGTCACAACAAAAACTTATCGTCCCAGCCAGTCAAGGCTAGTCAGAAATTATTATTCTAGGTGATTAAAGCTGGTTAGAGCTTACCACATACACTACCGTTCAAAAGTTGGGGGTCACTTAGAAATGTCCTTGTTTTTGAAAGAAAAGTGCATTTTTTGTGTCCATTTAAAATAACATCAAATTGATCAGAAATACAGTGTAGACATTGTTAATGTTGTAAATGACTATTGTAGCTGGAAACTGCATACTTTTTTGGGGGTGGGAATATCTACATAGGCGTACAGAGGCCCATTATCAACAAACATCACTCCTGTGTTCCAATGGCACGTTGTGTTAGCTAATCCAAGTTTATAATTTTAAAAGGCTAATTGATCATTAGAAAACCCTTTGGCAATTATGTTAGCACAGCTGAAAACTGTTGTGCTGATTTAAAGAAGCAATACAACTGGTCTTCTTTAGACTAGCTGAGTATCTGGAGCATCAGCATTTGTGGGTTCGATTACAGGCTCAAAATGGACAGAAACAAATAACTTTCTTCTGAAACCCGTCAGTCTATTCTTGTTCTGAGAAATGAAAAGGCTATTCCATGTGAGAAATTGACAGGACACTGAAGATCTCGTACAACGCTGTGTACTACTCCCTTCACAGAACAGTGCAAACTGTCTCTAACCAGAATAGAAAGAGGAGTGGGAGGCCCCGGTGCACAACTGAGCAAGAGGACAAGTACATTAGAGTGTCTAGTTTGAGAAAGACTACCCGCAAAACACCAGTCTCAACGGCAATAGTGAAGAGGCAACTCCGGGATAAAGGTCATTAATGTAAAGAAAAAAAGGTAGTGTTTTATGTCACTGTCACACGATCTGTGAAGACTCCAAGCATCAACTCTTGAACTAGGGTGTAAAACATGTTTTGATTCAAGTCATTTATTATTTTGAATGTTGGCTATTCTGCGTGTGTTGTCGTGTTTAAAATTGCCTTGGCTGAGAGGATAGTCTACCGGCAGTGGTGTAGGCCTAGTGGAGAGTAACTAGGCCTACACCACTTTAAAAAAGTATAGGGAGCATTTACATTTTTTTTTACCGCAACCAGCAATCAGAGATTACCCATCATTTTGTTTTCACTGGTTACCAGTAGGCCTATTTGAAGTTCCACATTAATTGCCATTGATTAGGCGTTGGGCCAGAGCAAAGATCCTGGGTAGCCAGGCAAGAGATATATTAGTCTAGGAAGTTGACCGTGTGTGTTAGGGTGAGCATCCCGTTTTTCCCAGGACAGTTTCAGCGCCATTTCAGGTGTCCCAACTTTTCAGACTACAAAAGATATACATTTGTCAGCAGGACGCATCAATTAATGTAGGCCATTAGGCAAACTTTTTGGTGTTTTGTATCAGATGTCTATTTCCATTCATCAAATGGTGCCAATATACAGGCAGTTTGGATGCTGGTATTATGTGTGTGTGTGTGTGTGTGTGTGTATATGTGTATATATATATATATATATATATATATATATATATATATATATATATACAGTGGGGAGAACAAGTATTTGATACACTGCCGATTTTGCAGGTTTTCCCACTTACAAAGCATGTAGAAGTCTAATTTTTATCATAGGTACTCTTCAACTGTGAGTGACGGAATCTAAAACAAAAATCCAGAAAATCACATTGTATGATTTTTAAGTAATTAATTTGCATTTTATTGCATGACATAAGTATTTGATACATCAGAAAAGCAGAACTTTATATTTGGTACAGAAACCTTTGTTTGCAGTTACAGAGATCATACGTTTCCTGTAGTTCTTGACCAGGTTTGCACACACTGCAGCAGGGATTTTGGCCCACTCCTCCATACAGACCTTCTCCAGATCCTTCAGGTTTCGGGGCTGTCGCTGGGCAATACGGACTTTCAGCTCCCTCCAAAGATTTTCTATTGGGTTCAGGTATGGAGACTGGCTAGGCCACTCCAGGACCTTGAGATGCTTCTTACGGAGCCACTCCTTAGTTGCCCTGGCTGTGTGTTTCGGGTCGTTGTCATGCTGGAAGACCCAGCCACGACCCATCTTCAATGCTCTTACTGAGGGAAGGAGGTTGTTGGCCAATATCTCGCGATACATGGCCCCATCCATCCTCCCCTCAATACGGTGCAGTCGTCCTGTCCCCTTTGCAGAAAAGCATCCCCAAAGAATGATGTTTCCACCTCCATGCTTCACGGTTGGGATGGTGTTCTTGGGGTTGTACTCATCCTTCTTCTTCCTCCAAACACGGCGAGTGGAGTTTTTGAGACTGTGGTCCCAGCTCTCTTCAGGTCATTGACCAGGTCCTGCCGTGTAGTTCTGGGCTGATTCCTCACCTTCCTCATGATCATTGATGCCCCACGAAGTGAGATCTTGCATGGTGCCCCAGACCGAGAGAGATTGACCGTCATCTTGAACTTCTTCCATTTTCTAATAATTGCTCCAACAGTTGTTGCCTTCTCACCAAGCTGCTTGCCTATTGTCCTGTAGCCCATCCCAGCCTTGTGCAGGTCTACAATTTTATCCCTGATGTCCTTACACAGCTCTCTGGTCTTGGCCATTGTGGAGACGTGGAGTCTGTTTGATTGTGTGGACAGGTGTCTTTTATACAGGTAACGAGTTCAAACAGGTGCAGTTAATACAGGTAATGAGTGGAGAACAGGAGGGCTTCTTAAAGAAAAACTAACAGGTCTGTGAGAGCAGGAATTCTTACTGGTTGGTAGGTGATCAAATACTTATGTCATGCAATAAAATGCAAATTAATTACTTAAAAATCATACAATGTGATTTTCTGGATTTTTGTTTTAGATTCCGTCTCTCACAGTTGTAGTGTACCTATGATAAAAATTACAGACCTCTACATGCTTTGTAAGTAGGAAAACCTGCAAAATCGGCAGTGTATCAAATACTTGTTCTCCCCACTATGTGTGTGTGTGTGTGTGATATATATATATAAATAAATAAATAAATAAATAAATAAATAAATAAATAAATAAATAAATAAATAAAATCAATACAGAGATCCTTGAATGTCATGGTGTTATTCCGTTAACCAAACAGTATGAGTAACTTAACCGTCACATTTCAACTAATGTAGAATTTGGAGGGTCATAAAACAAAAATGTTTTCATAACATAAAATTCTGAATGTGCATAATGTATGTGTTATTGCTGGTACAACTGCTACAGTACAGTAGGCAGGTTTCAAATACATCTCTTACCTGGCTACCCAGGATCTTTGCTCTGGCCCAACGCTACGCCACGCCCACTGAGTACCTCCCCGACCCTTCACCGAATATCAACACGTTTGGGGCCATTTGATTGGTCCACACATGGGTAAAGTGGTGGTTTTTGAAATATCATAATTGGCTTTGATACTCTGATTGGTTAGATACGATCCAATCTCTCCTCGTCACCACAAATGACTTCAATGATGGCAGTCTCAGACTAAAGTATGTAGCAAACGACAGAGCAGCAGAAGAATATAGTGTGAGTCATCAGGCTAGCACTCTCTCATGTCTGTTCCTGTGTTAGTGATTCAAGGAGGTCGTCCGGAGGAGATTTAGGGAGGAGCAGTGTTCTAGCAGAGTTTGGAACCCTGCATCTGGAGTTTGTTCATCTGTCAGAACTCACCAATGATCCCATTTATACCGAGAAGGTGAGTGCTGTAACTCTATGAGCTTGACATATAATGCTGTTGTTTTGAAGTCTTTGAAACAAGATGTCTTGTGAAAAAAGCATGTGCTTAGAAAGAATACCCAATATTGACTTCAACTGTTGAACAAATAAACTTGTTTTTGTCTCCCTCGCTCTCTTCCTTCTCTACACCCTCAGGTTATGAATATTAGGAAACACCTGAACCAGCTGGACAAGCCACGTGGCCTCTACCCAAATGCTCTCAACACAGTCAGTGGGAATTGGGAACAGCGTAAGTCACCGTCCGACTGTTGAGTGTAGTCCTTTAGGGATTACATTGTTCTTTGATGTTATTGTCCTGTCTAAAAACACCCACTTGTGTTATATGGCATGGCAGGTCATGAATTATTTATATCCTTTTCAGATTATGTCTCTATTGGGGCGCTTGGTGACAGCTTCTATGAGTATCTAATAAAATCCTACCTGATGTCAGACAGGACGGATGAAGTTGCTAAAAGGATGTACTATGCTGCTCTGGAGGTACAAGTACAATATATGGTTGCATGCTATAACCACATAATGCTATAACAGAGGAAAAGCTATAGGTGAAGCATGAGAACGAGAACAAGAACAGAACCATAGAACAGAGCATGAAGGGAAGAGAGAATGCGAAAAGAGGCAGACATTTGATGAGAAAAAAAATATTAATATCAATTTGAAAAACTATTCACATGTTGTTTACTAATGATACCCATCTACTGTACACTGCTTTAGGCCATAGAAAATAACCTAGTCCAGAGGTCGCCTGGGGGGCTGATCTACGTGGCTGAGTGGAGAGGGGGTATCCTGGACCACAGGATGGGTCACCTGGCCTGCTTCTCTGGAGGGATGATCGGGATCGGAGCTGAACACGGCAGTCCAGAAACCAGGCAGCACCAACTGGACCTGGCTGCTAATATCACCCATACCTGCCACGAGTCCTACAGACGTACACGTAAGAGCACATCTAGATATACTCAAAACACAGTTCCAAGCCCAATCAGATGTAATTGACATTCTGTCATGGCATATATCCACAATTTATTAGTCTGAACCATTTTTACTATAGGGCCCCACAAAGAGGATGGATTCAAAATGAATCACCATTAGTTAATGATGGAGAAAAAAAAAAAAAAAACACCCCCACTCCCTGCTCCAACAAAGCCCAACCCACAACCAGAAATATAATTACAATCATTAGTTAATGCTTGACAGGTTTAATAGTTAGTTAGTCACCTGTAAAGGTGTTAACAGTATGAATCCACTAAGAGGATGGACTGATGATGACTTACCATTTAGTTAATACTTAACAAGCTTTTCCTGAATGGCATGATCAAAACAATAACAATGTCACATCTATTACATGAAATTAACTGACATTACACATTTCAATTAACTAACATTACACATTTCATTCAATTAACTAACATTACACATTTCATTCAAATAACTAACATTACACATTTTATTCAATTTCTTTGCCTTTAGATATTTACATGACACAATTAAGTCATATGGGAACTTATGTACAAAGTTATGGGTTTGAGAAAATGTTTGTGAAAAGGTGTCACCCTGATCTCTTTGAAGGCATGTGTCGGTGTCCTCCTGTATGTAATCATACTCATCAGGGTCTACAAAGATATCGTCAAGGGTTTCATAAATAGAACGCTGGTCGTCACACTCACATTTGACAGCACTACCTCCTCTGACAGCACTTCCTTCTCTGACATGACTTCCTATTCTGACATCACCTCTTCAGTGTACAGTAGATTAGCAGTCAGGACAACCCACACCACTGCCAGTACAGAAAACAAAACAGCAACTGCTAAGACACACCTGTGTTAAGGTCCAAGAGGGTAGAGTTCTGAGCTCCTATCTCGTTCTCAGCCGTACAGTAGAACTGGATTATGTCTCCCAGACTGACACTGGGGATGATGTACTGGTCTTTTCTGTCTCCTGTATGTAAGACGCTCACTTCAGTCCCATTGCTCATGTACCAGGTGTAAGACGTCACTGGTGGGTTGGCATCACTGCTGCAGTTCAGAGTCACTGACTGCCCTCCTCTATTTCACCTCTGACTGACACTGAAGTGTTCTTGGGGCCATATTTCACAACGAGTGTACCTCGATTTGGGAGATTACAGAAGTAGTTGCCTGCATTCTCTTTTCTGACTGCCTGTAGAAACTTGCCCTTGGACTTTGTTCTTGTCCCGACTTTGTTCTTGTACAAAAATAAGTAACTGAAGTTTGGACAGGAAGTCTTGTAGAAAGGACAGATTGACCCCAAATGGATCACGATATATCGTACCCCCTTGCATTTTAAACGTGAATTTGTAATAACCTGAGTCAGTCTCTTTCAGGTTGGTGATTCTCAGGGTTCAGTCTTTCAGTCCAAATAAAAAATAGTCAAATTATTTGAAAACCATTTTTGACCAGATTGTGCGATGGCTTTATTACTGGGGTAATGTGTAATTGCAGGGGATTTTGACAGGTGTCCTGATGAAGGTACAGATGGTCTTGTGTTTATTACATCCCAGCAGTTACCAAGGAGACATACAGATCCTCACATCCTTTTACAGCACAGGACTAACTGCCTGCTTCTTCTCTACGGAACTGGGTCTAGGTACAGGCTGATATTCAGGGTCTTAAGATCTGGGACAGTAACAGTGTATATATTCATAGGTCCACATGTACAGTGCATTCGGAAAGTATTCAGACCCCTTGACTTTTTCCACATTTTGTTACGTTACAGCATTATTCTAAAATTGATTAAATCTTTTTTTCCCTCTTCAATCTACACACAATACCCCATAATGACAAAGCAAACACTGTTTTTTAGACATTTTTGCTCATAAAAAAAGAAAAGAAAACGGAATTATCACATTTACATACGTATTCAGACCCTTTAATCAGTACTTTGTTGAAGCATCTTTGGCAGTGTTTACAGCCTCAAGTCTTCTTGGGTATGACGCTACAAGCTTGGCGCACCTGTATTTGGGGAGTTTCTCCCATTCTTCTCTGCAGATCCTCTCAAGCTCTGTCAGGATGGATAGGGAGTGTCGCTGCACAGCTATTTTTAGGTCTCTCCAGAGATGTTCGATCGGGTTCAAGTCCGGGCTCTGGCTGGGCCATTCAAGGACATTCATCGACTTGTCCCGAAGCCACTCCTGCGTTGTCTTGGCTGTGTCCTTAGTGTCGTTGTCCTGCTGGAAGGTGAACCTTCGCCACAGTCTGAGGTGCCGACCGCTCTGGAGCAGGTTTTCATCAGGGATCTCTCTGTACTTTGCTCTGTTATTTCATGTTATTTACGCAAAATTCTGACCCTACCATCTGAATGTCGCAGCAGAAATCGGGACTCATCAGACCAGGCAACATTTTTCCAATCTTCTGTTGTCCAATTTTGGTGGGCCCGTGCAAAACGGAATTAACACATTTGCTTTTCCATCAGTCTTGAAGGAGTTCCCACATATGCTGAGCACTTGTTGGTTGCTTTTCCTTCACTGCGGTCCGACTCATCCCAAACCATCTACATTTGATTGAGGTTGGAACCAAAAATCTCAAATTTGGACTCCAGACCAAAGGACATATTTCCACCGGTCTAATATCCATTGCTTGTGTTTCTTGGCCCAAGCAAGTCTCTTTTTCTTATTGGTGTCCTTTATTAGTGGTTTCTTTGCAACAATTCGACCACGAAGGCCTGATTCACAGTCTCCTTTGAACAGTTGTTTTTGAGATGTGTCTGTTACTTGAACTCTGTGAAGCATTTATTTGGGCTGCAATCTTTTGATTTGTTTAATACTTTTTTGGTTACTACATGATTCCATATGTGTTATGACTTCACTTTTATTCTACAATGTAACAAATAGTGCAAATAAAGAAAAACCCTTGAATGAGTAATATTCCAAACTTTTGGCCCAGTGTGTGTGTGTGTGTGTGTGCGTATATAAATGCGTATGGGTGTGTATGTTAGGATATCTACTTTGTGCATGACACAAGTAATTCTTCCAACAATTGTTTACAGACAGAATATTTCACTTATTCACTAGTTTACATACACTAAGTTGACTGTGCCTTTTTAAACAGCTTGGAAAATGCCATAAAATGATGTCATGGCTTTAGAAGCTTCTGATAGGCTAATTGACATCATTTGAGTCAATTGAAGGTGTACCTGTGGATGTATTTCAAGGCCTACCTTCAAACTCAGTGCCTCTTTGCTCGACACCATGGGAAAATCAAAAGCAATTAGCCAAGACTTCAGAAAATAAATTGTAGACCTCCACAAGTCTGGTTCATCCTTGGGAGCAATTTCCAAACGTGCAAACAATAGACGCAAGTATAAACACCATGGGACCACGCAGCCGCCATACCGCTCAGAAAGGAGATGCGTTCTGTCTCCTCGAGATGAACGTACTTTGGTGGGAAAAGTGCAAATCAATTCCAGAACAACAGCAAAGGACCTTGTGAAGATGCTGAAGGAAACGGGTACAAAAGTATCTATATCCACAGTAAACGAGTCCTATATCGACATTTCCTGAAAGGCCGCTCAGCAAGGAAGAAGCCACTGCTCCAAAACCACCATACAAAAGCCAGACTACGGTTTGCAACTGCACATGGGGACAAAAATGTCCTCTGGTCTGATTAAACAAAAATTGAACTGTTTGGCCATAATGACCATCGTTATGTTTGGAGGAAAAAGGGGGAAGCTTGCAAGCCGAAAAACACAGTGAAGCACGGGGTGGCAGCATCATGTTGTGGGGGTGTTTTGCTGCAGGAGGGACTGGTGCACTTCACAAAATAGATGGCATCATGAGGAAGGAAAATTATGTGGATATATTGAAGCAACATCTCAAGACATCAGTCAGGAAGTTAAAGCTTGATCACAAGTGGGTCTTCCAAATGGACAATGACCCCAAGCATACTTCCATGTGGCAAAATGGCTTAAAGACAACAAAGTCAAGGTATTGGAGTGAACATCACAAAGCCCTGACCTCAATCCTATAGAACATTTGTGGGCACAACTGAAAAAGCTTGTGCGAGCAAGGAGGCCTACAAACCTGACTCAGTTACACCAGTTCTGTCAGGAGGAATGGGCCAAAATTCACCCAACTTATTGTGGGAAGCTTGTGGAAGGCTACCAGAAACATTTGACCCAAGTTAAACATTTTAAAGGCAATGCTACCAAATACTAATAGTGTATTTAAACTTCTGACCCACTGGGAATGTGATGAAAGAAATAAAAGCTGAAATGAATCATTCTCTCTACTATTATTCTGACATTTGACATTCTTAAAATGAAGTGGTGATCCTAACTGACGTAAAACAGAGAATTTTTACTAGGATTAAATGTCAGCAATTGTGAAACTGAGTTTAAATGTATTTGGCTAAGGTGCATGTAAACTTCCGACTTCAACTGTATATGTATATTATTAAGAGCATCTGCAATTAGTTGCAGGGAATGAAGTTAACCTATGACCTGAGTAGAGTCTGTGGTCTAGCGGTAATGCTCCCTTCTCTAGTAATATACTACCCAGGGATTGAACCCTGGTCTCAATCCCTGAGTGTAGCACCTTGGCAGAAACAATTGTATTCATACAGCTCTCTCTCTTGAATGACTATTCTCCAGCATATCACATAATGCACAATACTAAAAATATGAAATCTACACAGTATGACATTTTAAATATGCATATCCAGTGTTTTCTAAACAGGTGCTGTAGATCAAACAATATGTTTTAGCACAATGAATTCTAATCCTACCTAAAATCCAACAGCCACTAAACTGGGCCCAGAGGTGTTCCGGTTTGATGATGGAGCGGAGGCCACAGCTCCCAGAGTAAACGAAAGGCATTACATCCTGAGGCCAGAGGTCGTGGAGAGTTACATGTACATGTGGAGACTGACCCATGACCCCAAGTACAGAGAGTGGGGCTGGGAGGCTGTGGAGGTGAGGCCATACATTTATATCAGTGATAAACACAGTACAATAAATTGACCTATGATCTGGTGAGACATTTCCTCTCAGACCATTTTGATACTGTAGTCATGTGTGTGTGATTTACCCTGAAGTAACCTGATCTTAAACTCAACTGCATGTAGAATAGAAATGATGGTCTGATTCTTGCAGTTAGTTAAAGATGGGATTGTACTTTTGTTTTACAGGCTCTGGAGCAACACTGTCGACTTGCAGCAGGGTTCTCTGGTATCATTGATGTCTACGGCCATGTAATCCAACACGACAACCTGCAGCAGAGTTTCTTTCTGGCAGAAACACTCAAGTGAGTGAAGGAAACGATACAAGCATCATGTTTGTTATCTTTGTAATTTCTCTGTGTTTTTCATTAGCAATAACCATAACACTATTGTACAGAGTTTGTCACCTGTGTCCATTTTTACTTTCTGTCTCTGTCTGTCTATATATCTCATCTTAATTGGGTTTTCCTCTCCCTCTATCTTATTCTCTCTGTGCTTTACACTAGCAATAACCATAACATAACACTGTTGTACACTATTGTAAAGAGTTTGTAATATGTGTCAGTGTTTGTTTCCTTTTGTACCCCATTTTAATAGTGTTTTCCTCCTCTCTCTCTGGTGTGTTACAGGTATCTGTACCTGCTGTTCTCTGATGACAATCTCCTGCCTCTGAAGGACTGGGTGTTTAACACAGAAGCACACCCTCTACCTGTCATCCCTAGGAACTGCTCTCAGGAGACAGAGGACACAGACCCAGTTGGCCTGCTTGACAGGCTTATAGGTCTCCATTGAAATGGACCACATATGGTGTATGTCCACTATCAGGCTTAGCTCCAGTGTTTGGACAAAACATTTATGTTTCCATCTCTGAGGCCTGGCCCCAAAAAAGCCCTAAGAAAAGATACAGACTCCCTTTCTGGCCCAGGTCACTTTGATTAAAACTGCAGGAGATGGATGGTCAGTGAGATGCATATCTCTGTAGACACTGTGGATACTGTTGAACTGATTTTGTCTTAACTGTGAAAGCTGTTGTTGTTTCTGTGAATCATCAGAAGCCAACAATTAGTATATCTGACTGTCTACTTCTTTGCCTCTGTGAGGAAAATTCCCATATCACAGGGAATGAGCTCAACGTCAGCTGTCTGAGTGTCAATATTTCTTTGTGATACGTACATTGTGGATTAAATCTGTGTGCTATGACAGAAAATATTGTTTTTTCAGTGTAGGATTTCCTATCCATGGCAGTTATTTTTCTTATCAGATAACTTCACTAATTGTAAGTCGCTCTGGATAAGAGTGTCTGGTGAAGGACTAGAATATAAATATTTCTGATAGATTTCAGCACTTTTCTTATCGCTGTGTCAATTTCCTCTCTAGTCTGACTCTCACGATGCAAAACACTCATCATCGATTGTTGATCCTGAACGTGATCCATGGCTTGGAAATTGATTTATAGAAAGCTGCAGTTCCAGGAGAAAGAGCGAAATTGTTCATTAGGGCCTTAAAAGTGAACAGAGAGCTTAGTAAACTGATTACATGCTCACAATCCCCCACCTCACTCTCACTTTCTCCACATGTGCACTATAAATTAGATTACCCTGCATTACTCAATTGAGTTGAACAAATAATATTTGATTTCTTCCCTGAAAGCTAAATTGATTACAAATCGGAGACTTTCATAATCAGGTAATTTATACATTTCTGGAATTAAGGCTACCGATTTTTTAAAATAATTTATTATTTTCTATGCTTTATTTGACAGATGGGAAACGGGGAGATATAATGTGAAGAGTAGATTCAGGGATTGAACCTTGGTGTCATTGTATATGTGCAAAGAACCATGAATGTTTCCACTCAACTACAGCGGCTGTGTTTTTTTAGTAGGACTTTGGATGTTGCATTAAGTAAATATCGCCTGATGAACACAGGGCAATGAGGGCATGGCCCTCCCACAGGTCACTGTGGCATGAGGAAATACCTGAATAATAGGGAGGCAAAATCCCTAACATGGCAACGGCGTGTGTGTGTGAGAGAGAGAAAGGGAGAGAGAAAGAGGGAGGAGAGTGTTCTTTCTTAATAAAGAACACTTGTCACTACATATGGACTTACCATCCATTTGCCTTGAGTTTGAACAACAGCCTGCTGCTAATCCCAGTACTGAGCTGGACAACAGGACCACTGAGCTCGACATGGCATTCAATGGAAAATGGAAAATCCACAGTCAGGAGAACCATGAAGAGTTTCTTAAAGCAATGGGTGAGAACTCATTTCTTAGAACAATCTCATGAGTGTGTTCATTGGTAGTACTGTATTCTAGACTTTGTCAATAAGGCTTGTTTTTTTAAAGTCGCGATTATGTTCTTCAGCTGTCCCTGATATGTTGGTCAAAATGATCAAGGGTGTCAAGCCAACGACAATAATTGAGCAGAAGGGTGACTACTTCACCATCAGAGTTGAGACTCCACTCCATACTGTCACCAACTCATTCACTATAGGGAAGGAGGCAGAAATCACTGCCATGGATGGGAGAAAGCTGAAGGTAATTTATCAATAATGAAATTGTATGTGATGTGCATGGACCTATGGCCGTGACTCAGCTTGTTTAGCAGCCAGGAGAGAGTGGAGAGCATCACAAGGCTTTGTTTATTTGCATGGTGCTATGTGTCCGTCTCCGTTTCTCTAGTTTTATATTTACAGCTACAGCAGGGTGTGTAAGTGTTTTGTGTTTCCTCTCTGACCCATAGTGTACTGCCAGACTGCAGGATGGGAAGCTCATCTGCGATACAGAGAAGTTCGCCCACGTCCGAGAAATCCAAGGGGAGGACATGATTGAGGTAAATGGCATCACTCCACTTTTATATGTATTACTGTAATATAGTTGCATTAAAATAGACTTAATTGGATGCACTTTGTCCTAACAATTGGTCTCCAATTACAGTAGCACTGCCCCTCAGAAATAAATAACAATGAATTGCCAGCCCGATTCAATCTGTGGTAGTTCATTCATGTTGTTCTGTGTTAGTGACTGTCCTCCTTCCCATTTTTTCAGACTATCACTGCGGCCTCTACAACCCTCACCAGGATAAGCAAGAGAGTCTGATCTCTAAAGCCACAGAGCCAAGGATTACATTTTCAATTAATTTATTTAATTAAAATACCTTTTCTCTCAGGTAATATAATAGCTATAGTGTGTAATGCAAAATACTAAATTAAAAAGACTAATCAATAACATTGCATCTGCTCATTTTGTGTGTTATTTAGACCCAGGCATTTTAAAAGCTCCAATGCAGATGTATTTCTCTAACAAAACCAACACAAAACGGATAGCTTTCCCTGCCACCTTGTGGTTATTGAATAATCTGCTATTTGTGGTGCTCTGCAACAGAGATATCAGCTTGTGGGATCATATTATCGCTTTATCATTAACTAGCAAATGTGGACAACCATGACCAGTTCATAAAATATGCAATAAACACAAGAGATTATCTGGATTTTATAATTTTTATTTTTTTAAAGGAAGGAAAAATTCCTCAACATTTTCAAGGAATCCAAATAGGGAAAACGACATTGTCACATCGTCATCTATATCCTGTAAAGTAAGAACACAGACAAGAAGACTTTAGAGGAGAGGCATTTTACATGAGCCCCACCTGTTTAGCTTTACAAATAAGTTCAAGCCCCCTTGGGTGCTGCCATAGTTACATTAGAAGTGCCCATCCAAGAAGTCTCAAGGTCATTGGCCACAGATAAAATGACGTCAAATCACGTTATATCTACCGTAGGTTTGATTGGACTGATCATGTCAACATCATATTTTCAAAATCTTAGCTAGCAAACTAGACAAGCAGTAATCATCACGAATCAACAATCTACTGGCAAATCCTTTTCAATTCTTGTCATATGAAGAGAAATTATAGATAAAACATATCGTTGCTCATCGGCCATTGGACTTAAACATTACACAACAAGTTGGAAATCGCAAATTCAACAATGAGTGGTTTGGAAAGATTCAGTGACTAACTGCAAGCTTTGCAAAGCAATCACTATTTTGCTTCCCCTGCCTGTTATTCGGTGGAGAGGGTGTGTGGTCCAAGTCTGGGTTCAAGGGTCTTTTTCCCAAGCTTAAAATGATAAACATTCACACGCAACACCATGGGCCAGAAAAGGTTGAATACATTGGCCATGCTGTCAATCCAGCATGACTTCTGCCACATTCAAAACAACTGGAATGTCGGAACTGGGAAATCTCAGACTTCAGTGAGTTCAAGATAACTGGGAACTCTGAAAAAAACTAGCTCCAACTGGGAAAATACGTTTTGAACTGGTTATCCAATTTTCAGAGCTCCGACCTGAAGATCACTGACGTCATGATTCAACATTGTGTGTGTGTGTCTGGATAACTATAGTTCCAGAGGGGTATTTCTCTAGAGGAAGTCTCTCTTGGCTAATTATGTCTTTGATCCTGGGGTATACAGCGAAGGGCCATGATATGTCCACACTTGAGCTTCAGCTTGGGATCCTCTCAGAGCCACCTGAGTATTACTTACTACATTTCCACACTCTGTAAATATATTTTCTATTTTCTATTGTGTTATTGACTGTACGTTTGTTTATTCCCATGTGTAACTCTGTGTTGTTTTTGTCCCACAGCTTTGCTTTGTCTTGGCCAGGTCACAGATGTAAATGAGAACTTGTTCTCAACTGGCCTACCTGGTAAAATAAAGGTGAAATAAAAAAATGTAAAGTATGAGACAAGGTCCTCCAAGCAGCTAAGGGGAAAAGGTTGAGGCAAACCACTTTTTACACTTTTCAATAGTCTTCTTTGATCCATGAGAGCTGTTGATCGATCAATGTTTAAAATGCCTAGCATTAAAAAAAAATCTAGGGATATTGCAACGGAGAAAGAAGTAGCAATGGTAAAATGCAGCCAGTAAATTATTCTAGATTTTCTGATAATTGTCAAAGGCTATGTCATAACTACATGGAGTTTACATCATAGTGATAGATTGATAACAAATTCACCTATTCGTGTTTTGCCTGAGAGTTCCGTTCTTTACACGTCACGCTTCGTCTGCATGGTGTGATAACGCACCATAACAGTAGATGGCGCTAGATTTATATTCGTGCTTTCGTGACGAATCGGCGAAGTAGAGTATGCGCCTGCGCATTTGTTTTTCCACGTAAAGCCAGAAGTACTTTTCTGCTAAACCCAAAACAGAGTGCGAAAATATTTTATGTAAAGCGGCATTCTTGCTGAATATTTTTAGCATGGCAAGATATTTGAGACCTCCAAATACATCTCTTTTCATCAGAAACATTTCCGATGAATCCAGGTGAGTCCATATTTGAACAAATCCGACCCCAGTTCCTTGCAGTTAATTAAGGTCATAATTCGACACCCCAAGCTAACGTTAGCTAACGTCGTTAGGCCAATGCTAGTCTGCTAGCCACGCGCTTCGGCCTGACTAAAGACTGTTGTTGTGGCTTGACCTTACAATCGTGCAAGGTAGACCACCAGAGATGGCTAAACTCAAGTCTTAAACCAAGAAAATGTAAAATGACTAATCATGGACATTGGGACTAACTTCTGTTTCAATCGTCCTAACAAGCTAGCTAACGTTAGCTATGGCTCCCGGTGCACACTTGTTTAAAAACGGCTTTGTTGCGAACATTACCCTACAACATAATTTAAGAAAATTCTCATGTAAATGCCAAACAAATGGGGGTTGTTAGTTGGCCTATCTAGTAAGTAACCGTAAGGTATTTGCCACTTTATTCTGGTGCTTTTACCACCTGGTCATTGAAGTGACATTTCTATCCTTTACGGTATTCAGGCCTGAGGATTTGCGCCGTGAGTTTGGTCGCTATGGGCCAGTAGTAGATGTCTACATTCCACTTGACTTCTATTCACGCCGACCAAGAGGATTTGCATATATTCAATATCCTTTCCCTTCTAAAGTGAGAATTATAAAATCTGTATATTCTGTATCATTTGCTTAATTTTGTTTTTGTGTCGTAAGATAACATGCTTTCTCTCAGAAAATGTATTAAGCAGTAAGGCTCGGTTGTGTGATTTAATTGCTGTGACTTCTGCATTCTGTATGTACACACTGAAGTACTTTTCAATATCTAACTTACATTTCTCTGTCGTTGCCCCAGAAAATATAAAGGCACCCAGTTGTTGTGGAGCCTGGAGAAAGAGTAAGAATGTCCGGTGTAGAGTAGATCTAAAGACAAACAGCAAAAGAGATCGCCAGGATGCAAGAAACAGAGAGAGGGAAAGGTTGAAAAAGAAAGAGAATTTTTAAAGCTTGAAGAGACAAAGAGGAAAAAGAGGGGACGGAGTCGAGGCTTGGATATGTCGTCAAAAGGGAAGAGATTAAAGGGCAAAGACAAGCAGGAAACCCAAGGTCTTCTGGGATGCGGTTAAGGAGCATAAAGATCAAGATGAAAGTCAAAGTCAAGCATGTTTAAGGTAACAAACCTGAATTCTTTTGTATCCTCACAAAAAAATAATGAATCAACAAATATTACATAAATCAACCAATACATAGCCAATATGTGACAATTTGGTTCTTAATTGAACAAAAAAAAAATGGTTCCTCTTATCAATATACTTTGTATTCGATAATATCATTTGAAACTGAAGCAGTATTGATTCCTCAGTGCAAGCCATAAAATAAGATACATATTATTGAAACGTGTTTGCCTCATCTTCAATCTTGAGAAGAACCCAACGTTCACTTAACAAATGTGTTCCAGAACCTAAGCTTTGCTTCATGCTGTTAGCCAATATGGCTCCCACTTCGATTAAGTGGCAGAAGATGCATAGTATTACAACCGTATTGCTGAAAAGAATGTAACCACATAAGACCACAGGTAAGAACCTTAACAGCTCAGCAAGTTTGAAGATGTGCGTGACGCAGAAGATGCTCTTCACAACCTGGACAGGAAGTGGGTGTGTGGCCGACAGATTGAAATCCAGTTTGCGCAGGGAGACCGAAAGAGTAAGGCAGTTTCACAAATGTCCTGTTTTTCATGAAGTAACAATGTACAATATCAAGCACAATTTCTTGTTAACAATTTACTGATGTTACTTTCAGCCGTAAGTTCAAATGCCTTTTCTTTCTCACGTGGTACAACTGCGATACCTTTCAAGGAAAGCTAAACCACTATGTACTTCATGTTTGCTTGGTGGGTTTTTCTCTCTCTTCTCCCAAACCCCCTTTTTTTACATCACAGCACCCAATCAGATGAAAGGGAAGGAGGGGGGATCTTCGCGCAGCTCTTCGCGGCATGATGAACGGGATTACGATCGGGACAGCCGTCGTAGGCGCTCTCGCAGCCGTAGCTACCAAAGACGCAGGTCACGCAGTCCATCCTACGATCGCCGGCCCAGACGCTCTGAAAGTCCCAGAGAGTAAGGGCCTTTCCAGGGTTCTCCAGCTAGCATGCTTCTAATAAGACTGCAAAGCTTATACAAAATATCAGTCTATTGATTACATTCTGATTGACATTGATGTTTTGTTACCCAGCTCCCGTGGAAGGACGTACGGCAGTAGAGGAAGAAGCAGGAGTCCGGAAAACGACAGGTGCGTCCTTGATACTCTGGGATTTTGGCAAAGAAGTGCTTTATCTACTTCCCCAGAGTCAGATGAACTCAAAGATACCATTTTTATATATCTGCGTCCAGTATGAAGGAAGTAAGAGGTAGTTTCGCGAGCCAATGCTAACTAGTGTTAGCGCAATGACTAGAAGTGTACAGGAACAGTTAGCATGTTAGCTGTTCCCGTAGACTTTGTCAATTGCTTTAACGCTAGTTAGCAACTTCCTTCAAACTGCATGCAGAGACATAAAAATGGCATCAACAAGTTAATCTGACTCTGGGGAAGTAGATTAAGGGCTTCATTGACAAAATCCCGAAGTATCCCTTTAACAGCTGAACCCCTGACAATAAAAGATCCCAGAAATATTCCATACGCACAAAAAGCGTATTTCTCTCAAATTCGGTGTACAAATTTGTCTACATCCTGGTTAGTGAGCATTTGTCCTTTGCCAAGATAATCCATCCACTTGACATGTGAGGCATATCATGAAGCTGATTAGACAGCATGATCATTACACATGTGCACCTTGTGTTGGGGACAATAAAAGGCAGATCTAAAATGTGCAGTTTTCGTCACACAACACAATGTAGCAGATGTCTCATGTTTTGAGGAAGCATTCAATTGTCATGCTGACTGCACAAATGTCTACCCTAGCTGTTTCCATAAAATTGAATGTTAAGAATGTCTGCACAAACTGTCAGAAACCGTCTCGGGAAGCTTATCTGCTTGCTCGTAGTCCACCAGGGTCTTGACTTAATTGTTTGGCATCGTAATGGACTTGAGTGGGCAAATGCTCACCTTCGATGGCCACTGGCTGGTGAAGTGTGCTCTTCACGGATGAATCCCAGTTTCAACATTACCAGGCAGATGGCAGTCGTGTGGGCATGCGGTTTGCTGATGTCAATGTTGTGAACGGAGTGAGATTATGGTATGGGCAGTCATAAACTACGGACAATGTGCATTTTATCGATGACAATTTCAATTTACGTAGATAATGTGACAAGATTCTGGGGCCCATACATTGTCATCCAAATGGTGGCCCCACCAGATACAGACTGGTTTTCTGATCCACACCCCTACTTTATTTTTTTAAGGTACAGTTGAAGTCGGACGTTTACATACACTTAGGTTGAAGTCATTAAAACTAATTTTTCAACCACTCCACAGATTTCATGTTAACAAACTATAGTTTTGGCAAGTCGGTTAGGACACATACTTTGTGCATGACACAAGTAATTCTTCCAGCAGTTGGAAGATTATTTCATTTATAATTCACTATATCACAATTCCAGAACCATCCCAACTGTGAAGCACGGGGGTGGCAGCATCATGTTGTGGGGGTGCTTTGCTGCAGGAGGGACTGGTGCACTTCACAAAATAGATGGCATCATGAGGAAGGAGAATTACGTGGCTATATTGAAGCAACATCTCAAGACATCAGTCAGGAAGTTAAAGCTTGGTCTTCCAAATGGACAATGACCCCAATCATACTTCCAAAGTTGTGGCAAAATGGCAACAAAGTCAAGGTATTGGAGTGGCCATCACAAAGCCCTGACCTCAATCCTATAGAACATTTGTGGGCAGAACTGAAAAAGTGTGTGCGAGCAAGGAGGCCTACAAACCTGACTCGGTTACACCAGTTCTGTTAGGAGCAATGGGCCAAAATTCACTTGTGGAAGGCTACCCGAAACGTTTGACCCAAGTTAAACAATTTAAAGGCAATGCTACCAAATACTAATTGAGTGTATGTAAGCTTCTGACCCACTGGGAATGTGATGAAAGAAATAAAAGCTTAAATAAATCATTCTCTCTAATATTCTTGACATTCTTAAAATAAAGTGTTGATCCTAACTGACCTAAAACAGGGAATTTTTACTAGGATTAAATGTTAGGAATTGTGAAACTGATTTGAAATGTATTTGGCTAAGGGGTATGCAAACTTCCGACTTCAACTGTATCTGTGACCAACATATGCATATCTGTATTCCCAGTGAAATCCATATATTAGGGCCTAATGAATTAACTAATTTCATAATATGAACTGTGACTCAGTAAAACCTTTGAAATTGCATTTTATATTTTTGTTCAGTGTAATAATCCAATGGTTTGTTCTTCACTCAGGCACAGACCCTACCCACGTGACCAACGACGACCCCCCTCAGGGCATTCCCCTCACAGCCAATCCCGCTCCCCTTCCCCTTCTCACTCCAGATCCAGGCCCAGGGCCCAGAGGGAGTCCAGAGGAAAGTCTCGTTCCCGCTCAAAGTCCCTGAGCCCACGAGATGGCGACTTCCACCCAGCACCCGGTGGCTATGAGCCTCAGGACGAGGCATCGTCTCGTATGCGCTCCCCATCCCGCTCGCGTTCTCGCTCCATCTCACGGTCCCGCTCTCGCTCCAGGTCCTGGACTGGGCGCAAGTCAGGGGGACACTAAAACATGTTTGTTGGATCCTTTTTACTGTAGTCGTGTCCAAAATGGCTTGCTGGATAATTGAATATTCTAGGAACTGTGATTGGTTGGTTTGTTGGTGAAATTGATCTTCCTTTGTAGTTTTTTTGCTTTGTTTTTTAAAAAAAAAAGATGACAAAAGAGAAACACGATATCCTTGTGTTTAAATCAGGCCCAGAAATGTCAGCTTTTTTATATTTACACACCCTCTGTTTCTAGTTGTTATATAATATACACTGAGTGTACGAAACATTTAGGAATAGCTTCCTAATATTGAGTTTCTACCCTCTTTTGCCCTCAGAACAGCCTCAATTCGTCAGGGCATGGACTCTACAAGATGTGTCAAGTGTTGCTGCCCAATGTTGACTCCGATGCTTCTCACAGTTTTGTCAAGTTGGCTTGATGTCCTTTGGGTGGTGGACCATTCTTGATACACACAGGAAACGGTTGAGTGTGAAAAACCCAGCAACATTGCAGTTCTTGATACATTCAAATCGGTGCGCCTGGCACCTACTACCATACCCCGTTTAAAGGCACTTAAATCTTCATCCTCTGAATGGCACATTCAATCCGTGTCTTTTATCTTAAGGCTTAAAAATCCTTCTTTAACCTGTCTCCTCCCCTTCATCTACACTGATTTGAAGTGGATTTAACAAGTGACGTCAATAAGGCATCATAGCTTTCACCAGGCCAGTCTCATGGAAAGAGTGTTCCTAATGTTTTGTACACTCAGTGTATAAGTGTTATGCCTTTCAGGAGACCCAGGGCTAGAAGTACTGTATAGGCCAAGATCAATTCCTGGGATTCAATCCGATCAGTTTACCGTGAATGCGGGAACGTTGCCTTGAAAAGGGGCGAACGGTTTGAATCCCTTGTCACTAAAATCCTCACCTTCACTTTCCTTTCAAGTACATTGAGCACCAGCTTCCAGTTGGTATGCTTGGAGTGCAAGTTACCTGGGGTGTAATTATTAGTCTAAAATTTTTACTCAAAACGGAAAACGTTTCCTAGTGAATACACCCCTGGCCTGTGAAAGAGCCACGAGACACAACGGTAGCACCGTTAATTTTCTACCCACGTTTTTGAAGATTTGTTCAACGATATACAGGCCCATGTTAGAATGGCTTGTCCTGTTTGATTTGATCAATTCTGGTTGCCATCATTTTCTTTCCCTCCGTGAATTCTAGAATAATTTCAGTAGCCTCAACTATCATCTCTGAAGGTTTCTAAATTTGATAAAGTTGGCGATGGTTTGTACATGGCCTTCTGTATGTTTTATGACATAAAAACAGGACCTTGATCCTTCTCTTTGTGTTAATGCTCCATACTTTGCTCAATGGTTCCTATGATGGCTTGTATTATTCTATATGCTTGTTTTTTCCTAAAACAATTCAAGAAGTGTAGTCTTCCTTCCAATTATATCAGTTATGCTCTACTGTATATGCAACTGTATTTTCTTGGAGAGTAATAAATGCTTGAAGTCCTATTCCAGTCACCTTTTCAGCTCATTTATCACCCAATTTACTGTTTTGTTCGCTGTTGGATCGAGGAACATAAGCATTTCACTACACCCGTCATCTGCAAAATATGTTGACCAATCACATCTTATTTAGTTGTTCCCCAAGCAAGGGGAGGGCCAATGACATCACAAATCCCCATCAAACAAACTCCTTGAATGCCCTACTCCTAGACATTGTTTTGCAAAGTCTGCTGGCAAGTCTGTGGGGATAATGTTTAAAATTCAATACAATGTGCAACCATACACAGACATTACTACTGAGGCGCTAACTAAAAGCATAGTATAGTGGCCCCCAATGTCTATATTTTTTATTTAATGTTTAACTAGGCAAGTCAGTTAAGAACAAATTCCTATTTACAATGACTGCCTACCTACAGGGTCAGCCCCTGGAGCAAATTAGGGTTAAGTGCCTTGCTTAAGGATACATCGACTGGCCTTTTCACCTTGTCGACTCGGGTATTCGAACCAGCGACCTTTCGGTTGCTGGCCCAACGCAGTATACATAATACCAATAGAATACTAATACCATACACACTTGATTAGGGAGGTCATACTAAAGCTTATTTTGGCTTCTCTTCATTTGAATTAAATTATATCAAAATCAACACTGAAATTGGATGAGTAAAATGAGAAGGAATAAGATTTGAATTTGGAATGAACCACAAACTGCCAACTGAACTGGAGTTGGCAGAACTGGAAAACAACCAAAACACTCAATATCTTACATGTTCCATTTGATCCAATTTGGCCTTTTTATAAGTTTTGGTACATTTAAATACTCAATATAATAAAACATTTTTTAAAACATTTAACAAAATGGAATGTGTAAGGTTAGGTCACATTTTTTAGTTAACATTCTCAGCTTTTGGATTCAAATATACTTGATGTAACATACATTGTCCTGCTTTCTTTTCTGATGCTAAGAATATTACTGTTTTCATCATGTCTGTACATAGCTTTTCTGATGCTAAGAATATTACTGTTTTCATCCTGTCTGTACATAGCTTTTCTGATGCTAAGAATATTACTGTTTTCATCCTGTCTGTACATAGCTTTTCTGATGCTAAGAATAATTACTCATTCTTTAAGAGAAAAGAGTTACATTTCCAGTATGATTTAGAAAATCTCTTGTCATCATCAAAACTAAAGGAAAGAATAATGGAACAATAGTCTGTCAGAGGAGCTGAGGAAATACTACATTCACTGACAAGATTCAGAAGATTGGAAGATACCAACCAATAAACAATTCTAGATTTTAATTGTCTGTCGCTAGTTGTAGAGTTAAACCAAGAAAATTGTTTTAAAGTTGGATTCTGAGAACGCCAAATATTGGGAAGTTGAAAGTTGGAGCAGAAATGTAGAATGATGTTAATAAAACAATGGGCTGAATGGCTGGTGGGACACCTATCCATCCAGTCATCAGGAGAAACATTATAATCACCTCCAACAATAATGTTATCTGTTGAATATTTGTTTTCCAACTCAGTTAAGACTTTAATAATATATGTTAGAAGATTGTTTTTTGACCGTATGTAATAACCATAAATATTTACCAATATGTAACAAGAACCTTTATATTCGAAAACAATAGTTATCCAGTGACCCTCATCATCACACTTGCTTTCTAAAAGTGTACCTGGAAAACGTCTGAAAAGTATTGCCACTCCTGCAGAATGAGATGAGCCATGGCTAAAAATGATCTTGTCACCCCATTGTGAAGATCAAATGTTTAAGTCAGCATCTGAGGAATGTGTCTCTTGATATAAAAAACAATTGGACTTTAATGAGCCTTCACAAAAACTAAAAATAGCCTTGCGTTTTAAATTGTTAGGTAACCCCCTGGTGTTCAAGGATACAAAGGAAAGAGAAACGTTGAAGAGAAGAGTATCCGAAAAAAAAAGAGTTGTCTAGAATAAACAGGGACCCTGAATAATAGAAAAGTAGCATAAGCCCTTCAAAAATGTACTTGACGAACTGTAACGAAGGAAAATAAATGGATAAATTGTCTAATAACACATATTATATTTCTAGTTTACATCTTCAATTCAACTCTCAATCTTAAAATAAATACATATCGGAAGGCTAATCAAGCCATATGAAACATACATTTATATTTTCTTACCTAATATCGTTCTTGAAACAAAATGAAATGAATAAAAATACTGATATCTTAGCAAGCCATCAAATGACAAACAACCACATTTAGTGTGATTACGTTGGTTCATTTTCACATCCCAAACTCGCCACTACAAACAGTGTTGCCCAATGCTAAATCACCTATATGCGGTGTTCAGATGAACAATTGCATGAATAAACAAACTTCCCAATAATGTCAATCCCAATCCCTCTGATATTCCCACCATCAGGTAGCCCGTTCAGTCTCAGCCCCCATCGGCGCCTGTATCGGTTCTGTTCAGCACTGGCTGCTCCTCGTTTACTTTTGACAGGGCACCAATTTTGTTTTTCAACTGTTTCACATCAGTGGTGATATCCTTGATGCCTGCTGCATTAAACTCTGTAGTTTTGGAAACGTTGGCAATCGAGAGGGTATTTTTATGAATCATCTCATCAAAGCCATTCAGACGAATAGCTTGTTCGTCAAATTTCAAACATTTTCCATATAGTTGACAGATTCCACCTCGGTTACGACAGCTCCCTCTGCATGTTTAAAAATATATGATTTAGTAGGTCGGCCAGATAGCTAGGTATAAAGGAAACAAAACTTCACCAGCCCTCTTTCCTATCTCAACCACAGACTGTTCTCAACACAGTCCAGTAGGTGGCGGTAAAGGCAAGTAAAGGTGTGACATCCGCCATAAAAGTCGAGGGAAGAAGACGCCCTTAGCTTGAACGTTTTTATTTAGCCGAATCCTGTGTTAGCGAATAAGTGATTTCCCAGACACCGGCAAGAAATAAGACCATAAGAAAGCACAAGGCGGACAAACTGCTAACCGGCATCTACTCGTTATTAGCAGTTATCCGGAATTTTGATCGACCGAAAAAACATTGTTTTCTGAACTAAATTATCTAGCATGGCGTGTGGAGCTACTTTGAAGCGTTCAATGGAGTTTGAGGCCCTTCACAGCCCTCAATCTCCAAAACGGCGGAGGTGCAACCCTCTGCCAGGGACTCCGGTCACCCCGTCGCCAAAGCGGTGTAACCTGCTTTCTGCTGCCGGTGACAGTTCGATGTCTCCCCCATCAACTTGTGGAGGAGAACATAGACTAACCCCAGGTTACTTGTTTGCCTGAAGAATGTAAAACAAATAGCTAACGTTAGATGGTGTCCATTGTATCTAGCGCCAGCAGTGGCTGAAAGTAGCGAATAGTAAAATAAGGGATCATACATTATCATTCAGCAGGCTATCTAGCAAGCTAACGTTATCTATATAATAACTGATTTACAGGTTCTAGTTAGTAGACCTTACATTTAACCAAGACTAACATGATGATTTTTTTAGCTAGGCATATAGCTACCTAACGCTACCCACTCAACTCTAGTTGGCCAGAATGAACTTAGCCCTGATTGTAACTAACATGTTTATCCTGTATAACAGTGTACCTTCAAGTTGATGGTCACACCTGGCTAGGAAATCATGCTGCCTGAGGAAACTGCCTTTCCAGGATAAGTTGAACATGTTAAGCTGACTTAAGCTGTTTCTTCTCTCCACAGAGCAGATTGTCCAGAATCTTAGGCAAGAATACAGCCGTTACCAGCGGAGGTGTCAACTTGAGGGGGCCTTCAACCAGAGTGAGTCCCAGACTCCAAGTGATGGCCCAGGACAAAGCCCTGGTTTCATGGCACCAAGCTCTCCACCAGGTCTGTTATCAAGCAGTTATGCCTCACCAAGCTGAAGATGCTGTCGGCATCTGATTACAATAAATAATAATAAATAAACTTACTGTTAGGGTGAATAACAGGCAACCCACTATTTTATTTAACTAGGCAAGTCAGTTAAGATCAATTTCTTAACCCACTATGCTGTCTCTTACTGTAAGGGTGAATAACGGTCAACCCACTGTGCTGTCTCTTGTTTGTGATGTGGGGAAGAAGAACCAAAATTCTTGAGGAAAGATTACTCGCACTCACCTCTGCATGTGTTTGTTCTCAATGTTTTAACACTTGCAGAACTAAACCAGACCTAGTAGGGTGGCCCTTTCTAACCAGATCGTGTATGTGCAGTTGTCAGACCATAGCTCATTCCTTGTCATGTGATGGTTTCCACAGGAGTTTCTATGAAGAAGGACCAGCCCTGCTTCACATTGCGCCAGGTTGGCTCCCTGTGTGAGCGAATCCTCAAGGACCACGAGGAGACCATCTGTGAAGAGTATGAACAGATCCTGAACACTAAGCTGGCAGGTATGCTGACTCTGACTTCCTTATTACAGATATGGGCCTGTATTCATAGAGCATCTTAGAGTAGTAGCTGATCTAGGATCAGTTTTGCCTATTCGATCATCATTAATAATATTACATGGACGGGGGGGACCTGATCCTGTATCAGCACTCATACTCTGAGACACTTTATGAATACGGGCCATCATGGTATGAATACTCGGTCTAATCTTTTTAATTCTGTACATAATTTGACGTTTTTGGTTCCTTCACAGAACAATATGAATCGTTTGTGAAGTTCACACAGGACCAGATCATGCGACAATATGGCGCCAGACCCTCCAGCTGTGAGTTCCAACGATAATTGAAACACGGACATTAACTTTTATCATGTTTCCCTCCCCCAGTGCCTGTTTTAATCAAATTCTTTTTTTTATTTTTCAGATGTCTCATGAACTCTTAATAGTAAGCTATCTGCGCTCACCTCAAGATTGCTGCTCTTCAATCTCCAAGTTTTTCTTCACTACTTTAGTGCCATGATTTTATTTTCCTTTTAAAACGCTCAATATTCTGAATCTGAGTTGTACTGTACTTGTGTGGATGTGCTTTTTGGGAGATGGATGGTGAACTTGTCTTTTCAAGCGCTGTGGAAAGCTGGGCTGATGTGACTGTTCAATTTAACCTGCCAAAACTCACTGCTGCAGCATTTAACAAAAAAAAAAAAGATTTTCACAAAACATACTTGAAAAGGTGGTTTTAGCTTTAGATTTTAGAAATGAGTTATTTGCGCTTTATGTAAATGGTATTTGATATTATACAGTAGAACTTTGGTGTACTACAGTCAAATGCAGTTTTGCTTTTCTTCATACATATTTTGTACAGAGTTGTTTTGGGTGATTCACTTGTTTTACATATTTTAGGGTTCTTGTTAGACATTCTACCAGATTGTTACAATTGAGGAGATGCCAGCACAGCATGTTGGTATACTGAGCTCTTTTGGCTCCCAAGTGGCGCAGTGGTATAAGACACTGCATCGCAGTGATAGAGGTGTCACTACAGACCTGGTTCGATTCCAGGCTGAATCACAACCGGACGTGATTTGGAGTCCCATAGGGCGGGTCACAATTGGCCCAGCGTTGTCTGAGTTTGGCCGGTGTAGGCCGTCATTATAAATAAGAATTTGTTCTTAAAAGACTTGCCTAGTTAAATAAAGGTAAAATAAAACATTTGTAAAATGTGCAGGCTATTACTCCCAAGAATACCAAACATGGATGGAAGGGCTGAGTTGTTTACTGGTTATGATCCTTCTTACAGGGATAGACTGAATGAGTTTTCTTTCTAGGCCAAATGTGTGAAACTGCAGTCTCTTGGTTTGGAATAAAATATCTGTATAGACATGATTCTGTTATTGATATTGTAGTGATCTTAACCCAACACCTAGTAACCTTGTTGAAAGGTTTGCCTCTATTGGTGTAATGGCTACCCCTCCCCCAAATTGGCTACAATATACTTGGGATCTTGAGGTTTTTAATGGAATGTCACTCATTGTAGAGCCATGCTCAATGTTTTTCTTTTGTAGCTGGCCCTATGTACTATTTTTGTATATTCAATTTGTTGAATGATTACTTATGATTTATATAAACTTCTGATATTTCTATTAAATTACAATTTTTGGGGAGATTAGTTAGGTGACCCTGTAATACAGGTGGTGTGTTCTGTAAAGCCTGTGATTAGGTGAGGAGGGATTATGTGGCGTTACACATCGCGCCACTGAATACAGGGAATGTAGTCGATGGCTTTGAGTCGAAATAACCGATGTTCATCATTCAGACACGAGCTAATGTGTGTATGCATAAGCTGTATACATACAATGGCAAGCCTAGCATTAGGACATGCCATTTGAGTGTGGTTGTGGATTGAGTTGCTCTCTGATGTAAAAGCAGCTCTTGATATCACCTTTTTACCAAAAATACCCAGAACCTTTAAAAATGTGTCCTAAATACTACAATGTGTTTTAAGGTCAGTTTTGTTGAACATAATTATAACATTGTTGAATAAATACTTGATTTGAAGGGAATACTTTTGAATGTAATTCTTGTGAGTAAATTGAGTAAGCCTAATACAGGTAATATCACACAGGTGTTATATTGTAGCGAATGGAGCACCAGGGGGCAGCACAGCACATTTTTCATAGTTATGGAGAATATCAGACAATGATACACAGTACCACAAATACTTGAAAGATGAATCGTATCAAAAGAGTACAATACATTAAATATGCTGTCCAAGTAAACCGTTCTGATTGCTAGAAACTTGGTTACTCAGGAACAATTGGTATGAGGAAGAGAGAATTCCATGTTTTCTGGCTTGTTGCTTTACAAGTTACACAACAGCAACAGGAAACTCTCCAGTCTCCACCAATCACAACGACATTTGAGCTGTGTGCTTGTCAGTTTCTGTTTGGGCCGTTATAGAGAGCAATAGTAATTGCATCTTTTTGTAGGCACTAACAGAGGCTAACTCTGCCATGACTCATTGGCCAAAGCCTACGGGATATACGTTTTTGTAGGGGGTTTGGATAAAAACTGAAAATAAGGTCTGTGGTAAACACAGCTTAGGAGATCTTATACGTTATGTTCTATGAGATAATCATTAGCTATCTTCACTTTTTGTGAATTTTGAAGCATTTATGTAATCAAAACAAGCACATAAGGCTCCCAAGTGGCGCAGTGGTCTAAGACACTGCATCTCAGTGCTAGAGGCGTCACTACAGACAACCTAGTTTGAATCCAGACTGTATCACAACCGGCCGTGATTGGGAGTCCCATAGGGCGGCGCATGAATGGCCTAGCGTTGTCCGAGTTTGGACGGTGTAGGCCGTCATTGTAAATAAGAATTTGTTCTTAACTGACTTGCCTAGTTAAATAAATAAATAAATAAAAATAAAGGCTTCATAATTCATAAAGGTCATGTTAACTGACTGATATCTCATAGAAGAAAATGTATGAGATCTCTTAAGCCTGTGTTAATCTCAGACCTTATTTTCAGCATTTATCCCAAAACCCCATTCATTTCCCCCACAGGAATGGCCAACAAACCCGGGGTAGAAAATTCCAACTAATTTCCATTTTTTAGAACTCCAAGTTGGCGATCTTTATAAGAGAATGACAAAGTAGAGTAAGCTAAAACAGAGACAGTGACATCCAGGCAGACTTCATGCACAGTAACTTCAAATGTTATAGTGGGAAATAGAGCCGGCTTTGTAGGCAGCCTTTTTTCACACACATAAATTACATAACAGGGTGTTCCAACCTCATTGAAACTCAAAAAGGGTCTGGATTGGTTGGTTCACATACTAGTACTACTAAGGCCACCGGGCACAGTCAAGAAAACCAAACCTGCCAACAAGCCGTGTCCAACAAGCCATACCCATTGATTTCCTGTAAATAGAATAAAATGCATGCGATAGCTGGGGTGACCAACTTAATTAGATTCACACTCACAGGGAGTCATCCATGTATGAAATCAGACATGACCGATTGATCCTCAGGACGGAGAAAATGCATTGATCCAAAAGTATAGTGTGCCATTGTGGAAACACTCTAGGCTCTCATATAGTTTGACATGCATTCACTTGGACTTGTGTATGTGAAGAGCAACTAAGAGACAAAAATATAGGCCCCGACCGAATCCCTTGAATCGTGAAGTGACCAAAGGGCAACAGAGAGGTTGTGACAAGCCAGAATTATCTTAGTTTTTATACTACATATTAGAACCAGTCTTTTATAGCACATTTGTGAGGAAATGCTATTTATAATATCTATACACAAATAAAGTTGTGTACATCGCATATGCATCCGGAGTATGCTTTACTATATGGTTTTAGGTCTCAGCCATTCATTCCAAAACTCATTGATTGATGTATGGTTATCATTACCTGAAGCAACAAACTGATAAAATGGTTGACAGGGATTGTGCAATACAGCTACGCC
This sequence comes from Thymallus thymallus, assembly GCA_023634145.1. Taxonomy (NCBI): domain Eukaryota; kingdom Metazoa; phylum Chordata; class Actinopteri; order Salmoniformes; family Salmonidae; genus Thymallus; species Thymallus thymallus. The sequence continues at coordinate 28,549,832 of CM042396.1, forward strand.
ATGGATGAATGAAAAAAAAAAAAAGCTTTCCTATGCAGTATGTCTTACTATGAAACATACATACATTAACACATTCTGCAATGGGTTGCCAACACAGTAGTTTGTTGAGATTTGAGTTAAACCCAACTATCATTCTCCAAATTGAGTAATTCTGCAACACAATCCTGACTAATCAACTACTAGAGTTGAAATACATTAAGAAGAGAACACATTCAGGGAGGAGATATTCAAAATACTTTCAATTGAGGAATAATGGGTATGCATTGCTTCTAATTGTTTTCTACTTATTCCCAAGGTAGACACCACTTGTAGTTACCACGGCAGGCTAATTAATCCACTTCAGATATAGTATATTTGACTTTGTAAATGTTTTATGAAACTGCAGGAATCTCTCTGACATGCACTCAGAGCTACTGGGGGCAGTGCTCTGGCTCAGTATCTGTGTACCATACCACATCATATTCCACCGTCATCACCGGGCAGAGCGCCACCGAGGGTCACCAGGGTTCGAGGTCCTCTGGGAGCAGCCACAAAGAGACAAAACTATTGAATATTTTTGATGGTCCCCCAATCGCCAGATGACCCACAGGCCTCCCCACCACACGCAGCCCGTGCATACTGCTGTAAGGTAAACGACAACAAATAGTACAATTGATTTCTCTTGGCAGGCTTTATAGTTCTCATCAACTAAAGCCACAGGCTGGTTTTATTTTGTTTTCATTTCATCAGCTGTGGGGGTTCGGGATTGTAGCCCATCGTTGAGGGCATATGTATTTTCTTCTGATAAATAAGATAAAGAGATTGACAATGAGCACGGGACTGTATCAAACGTCCGAATATTTTGTTAAAAGGTTTCTGTTTATGTGCATCTTATTTCCCAAATGAAAGGTAAGTTTACTTATGTTATTTAGATTGAGTTTTAAAGTATGAATGAATACATAATTTTCCCAGCAGAGACCTCCTGATTTAAATGATCAAAGACTGTCATTTGCATAGATATTTTTCAGGAAGAATATATATTTTTTTCTCTGTAACTTGTAAATGATGCCACTAACTGGAGTGCAAATAGGCTACTTAATATTAATTATATAACAGCTTAATGTTATTGATGATAATTTGATTTGATATTGTATTACCTAATGATTATAATTATATTACAATTAGGACAACTGTTTCCATGAACTTGTCCAGTGATTTATTTGTCAACATTTAGCAAGTTAGATGAGGCAATTGCCTGCTAGGGTGCGTTGCATTTAACTATATTGAGTGGACAATAACAGCTGGACGTAATGACGTCATACTTTTCGCATTAAAAAAATCTGTTTCATGGCTCAGGTAGCCCGGGAAAGCTAGCATGGATACAATGCAATAATTTACTGATATTTTCCATATTCTAATAATTTATGCCCTGTCCCTTTCTCTGCGATTGTCATTCAAATGGAAAAGAGAAAGAACAAAACCCTGTCCTCAAACATTTACATCAAAAGGTGCAAAGTTATGGGCAAAGATACAAAACATCCATATCAAATTAAATATTTTTCTTGATCAAATAGCATTGAAAACAACCAATTTTTGTGCAGTACTAATTTACCATCCTTACAAACCACTTCATGTCATCTAGGTTTTTACCTGTAGACTTTCCATCCCCATTAAGAAAAACAGGTAGTTTGTGATGTGATGTGATGTGGCACAGTTGGTTGTGGGTTTGATTCCCATGGGGGACGAAGATGTATGAACATGGAAAGGAATAAATAGACCATTTCAGTTCTCACATAGAAATATGTTGCATTTGCAAAGTATTTCAAGAAACTGGAAAACATTTATCAAGCAAGTACTTTTACATTCTACTGTACAAGTATTATCAGACAAATCCACTTCAGATATATATTATTAGATAATTATCAGACTCCAGTTACAAATGCTGGTAAACACTCAAATACATTTAGTTCAAAATGTTTCACAAAAGTAGTGCATTAGGCCTTTACTAGTCCTGTATTAGCGGTCTATGGACCGTTTTATACATCTTCAGCACAGGCAATTTTATTTTTCTGCACCCCCCCCCCCCCCCTAGCAGCACCCCCCCACCCTCAAACTCCTTCCCACTACTACCGTCTCCTATATCCATTACACACTTTGCAATCATTTTTTGTTGTTGAATAAACCTGAGTCAATTGTAGGCTAGTTATTAATATTATCATCATTATTCTTTTCTCCAATTACCAATCGTTGTTATCATCGTCATCATCAATACTATTTCATAATCAAATGAAGCCTGGGATTCTTTCAGCATTGTTTACACATTGTTCCATGTATTATTATTGACCTCCCCATACACTTAACCTTGACATTCCATTTTCCATTCTTTCCATATTGTCTCTGCTTTTTAAGTAACAAAGACCTTTTCCCGTCAATAAGCAAAACCCGTGTGAAGATGGGAGATTGGAACTTCCTGGGTGGGATCTTGGAGGAAGTGCATATTCACTCTACCATGGTGGGAAAGATCTGGCTGACTATCCTCTTCATCTTCCGGATGCTAGCACTTGGCGTTGCTGCAGAAGGCGCGTGGAACGACGAGCAGGCCGACTTTATCTGCAACACAGAACAGCCAGGGTGCCGCAATGTGTGCTATGACCGAGCCTTCCCAATCTCTCTCATCCGCTACTGGGTTCTCCAGGTCATCTTCGTCTCCTCGCCCTCTCTGGTTTACATGGGCCACGCCATCTACCAGCTGCGAGCTCTGGAGAAGACGCGTCACACTAAAAAGGCGGCTCTGCGTCGGGAGCTGGAGGCAGTGGACGTGGAGCTGATCGAGGTGCGGAGACGTATTGAGAGGGAGATGAGACAACTGGATCTGGGGAAGCTCAACAAGGCTCCGCTGAGGGGGTCCCTGCTACAGACCTACGTGGCCCACATCATCACTCGGTCTGTGGTGGAGGTGGGCTTCATGATGTGCCAGTACCTCCTCTATGGCCACCACCTGGACCCTCTATTTAAGTGTGAGAGGGAGCCCTGCCCAAACGTGGTGGACTGCTTTGTCTCCAGGCCCACAGAAAAAACCATCTTCATGGTGTTCATGCAGGGCATCGCCGCCGTGTCCCTCTTCCTCAGCCTCTTGGAGATCATGCACCTGAGCTACAAGAAGCTCAAGAAGGGCATCCTGGCCTACCACCCACATCTCAAGGATGACCTGGACGACTACTACGTTAGCAAGTCCAAAAGAAATTCTGTCGTGCAACAGGTTAACATGGGGGGCACCTCTGTGGGCCGCAAGCCTACTATCCCCACAGCACAGAGTGGGTACACATTCCTGCTGGAGAAGCAGGGTAATGGACCCACGCATCCCCTCCTCAATGCCTCCTCTGCCTTTGTTCCCATTCAGGGGGACCCTGGAGTCAAGCCAGGTACAGACAGCCACAATACAGACAGTAAGGAGGGAGTGCTGCCAAGTCCTACTGAGCACAACAGCAACTCAAACACCAGCAGTGAGACAACTCGGTCTCCCTCTGTGGACAAGCCAGAGGACCATCTACCCCATCACATGGATCCTCTACCCTGCCACATAGATCCTCTCGCCCATCTTCCCCACCATGTGTGCTTTGAGTCACGTGGCTCTGAGTACCCCACCCTACCCGTGGTAGATGCCTCCTCATGCCCAACCCTTTCAGTCATTGTGAGGAAACCACGGCGGGTCAGTGCCCCCTGGAACTGTTCCACAGTAGTGGAAGGGAATGGCTCAAATAGTGGGGACTCCTACCCTGGGACAATAAGCATGAAGCCACGCTGCAGCTTTGCTGCCAGCCGAGCCAGGGCCTTCTCTAAGCCGGACCTCAAGGGAATGAGCAGACCCCATAGCCCGGACTCAATAGGAGAGCTGAGCTCCGCATCCCGGGACAGCCACGATGGCAACAGTCCTTCTGTCTGCTCTCCCAACCACCGAATGTCATTGGCAAGTAACGCCAGCAGCAGGCGAGCTCCAGGCGACCTGCAGATCTAAGAGTTAGGGTATTCAACTCATCATGTCACAAGAAACTGTTCACATTTCCCCAGCACTTCCATTGATTGTTAGCGTTTAGTGGCTAAAAGTAGCTGAAGTTTGTAATGGCAGTTTACAGAAAACTGAACCATGCATTACAGTTTCTCTTGACCCATAGACCCATAAATAGGGTGAAAAACCATCTAAAGATTCTAGGCCCCACGCTCTCGTCAATTTACATCAACAACATAGTTTAGGCAGTAGGAAGCTCTTTTATCCATTTATATGCAGATGATACAGCCTTATACTCAGCTGGCCCCTCCCCTGATTTTGTGTTAAATGCTCTACAACAAAGCTTTCTTAGTGTCCAACAAGCTTTCTCTGCTGTTATCCTGGTTCCGAAAACCTCCAAAATAAAGGTAATGTGGTTTGGTAAGAAAAATGCCCCTCTCCCCACAGGTGGGATTACTACCTTTGAGGGTTTAGAGCTTGAGGTAGTCACCTTATACAAGTACCTGTGAGTATGGCTAGACGGTACACTGTCCTTCTCTCAGCACATATCAAAACTGCAGGCTAAAGTTAAATCTAGACTTGGTTTCCTCTATCATAATCACTCCTCTTTCACCCCAGCTGCCAAACTAACCCTGACTCAGATTGACCATCCTACCCATGCTAGATTATGGAGACATCATTTATAGATTGGCAGGTAAGGGTGCTCTTGAGCGGCTAGATGTTCTTTACCATTCAGACATCAGTTTTTCCACCAATGCTCCTTATCGGACACATCACTGCACTCTATACTCCTCTGTAAACTGATAATCTCTGTATACCTGTCACAAGACCCAGTGGTTGATTTTATTTTCAACCTTTATTTATCTAGGCAAGTCAGTTAAGAACAAATTCTTATTTAGAATGACGGCCTAGAAACAGTGGGTTAACTGCCTTGTTCAGGGGCAGAATTACAGATTTTTACCTTGTCAGCTCTGGGATTCGATCCAGCAACCTTTTGGTTACAGGCCCAACGCTCGGCTACCTGCCGCCTCAAATGCTTATTTATAAAACCCTCTTAGGCCTCACTCCCCCCTATCTGAGATATCTAATGCAGCCCTCATCCTCCACATACAACACCCGTTCTGCCAGTCACATTCTGTTTAAGATCCCCAAAGCACACAGATCCCTGGGTCGCTTGTCTTTTTAGTTCGCTGCAGCTAGCGACTGGAACGAGCTACAACAAACACTCAAACTGGACAGTTTTATTTCAATCTCTTCATTCAAAGACTCAATCATGGACACTCTCACTGACAGTTGTGGCTGCTTTGCGTGATGCATTGTTGTCTCTACATTCTTGCCCTTTGTGCTGTTGTCTGTGCCCAGTAATGTTTGCACCATGTTTTGTGTTGCTGCCATGTTGTGTTGCTACCATGCTGTGTTGTCATGTGTTGCTGCCATGCTATGTTGTTGTCTTAGGTCTCTCTATGCAGTGTTGTGTTGTCTCTCTTGTCATGATGTGTGTTTTGTCCTATATTTTTATTTAATTTATTTACATTTTTAATCCCAGCCCCCATCCCTGCAGGAGACCTTTTGCCTTTTGGTAGGCCTTCATTGTAAAAAATAATTTGTTCTTAACTGACTTGTCTAGTTGAATAAAGGTTAAATAAATAAATACAAATTATACCATGTTGTAAAATAGTGAACTACTGCTTTAAGGAGGACAAAAGGGTAAAACTAAGTTTGAGAGAAAAAGTATAGCAATGCCAGTGTCATGTTTACAGCATTGCTTTTTTGTCATATATACTGTACCATTAAAAAAAAGTGAATTTTGCAATGGTGGTAATGAAATGAAAGACCAACATTGGAGGTCTGTTTTAGTTCTAAGCTCTCACTTTGCATTACGTGCATACAAATTCAAGGCTTACGAAGCTCTTTGCAACAATGAACAAAGAGCAATGGAAAGCAGAATCTGAAAATCTATATCCTTTAGGCAGTAATTTACAATTACGTAACCCAAAACTGAATCAATGATATTCATTGGATAAAGCCAGTATTTGTTAAGAGAAAAAAAGAGACCCGTTTAAGAAAGATTTCCTCATTTTAGTCTCTGGTATTGTACTTTTAAAAAGTGAATGACTTTCCCAGTTGAAATTGATGGCTAGAGTTCACTAGCTACCAATCTAATCGGAGGACATTTTGCCAGCAACATTACGATCCATTTTAGTATCAGTCCAATTGATAGTTTCTTTGCTCACAAAGTACTGTTCAACTTCATTCAATACTATCTACTATAATAACAAAATACAGTCTGTAATTGAAAACCCACTACTACAAGGACTTTGGCTAAGGAATTATAAACCAGTCGCATAATACTCTCAACTAGTTTTTTTTCCCCCAGGTCAGATAACTGCAGATGTCCTCAGTCCTGAAAAAGTATTGTTATGGACCAAAGCCCACTGGGGTAGGGGATTATATGAAAACTTTAACTGAACATTGATTTGTTTTCACAATTGTATAACTTACTTAATACAGTACATTAAGTACTAAATACATAAAACATTCTAATTAAATGAATTTATTTAACAATTTTCCCAAGATATGGGTTAAAATATCAATCCAAACAGCAACAGGCAAGAACATTGACATAAAAAAATTATTTTATGGCCCTATTTTTTTGGCATTGAAATAAGGGGAAGTATCAGTTGTTGGGAATTCCATCTACACTGAACAAAAATATACCACGCAACATGTAAAGTGTTGGTCCTGTGTTTCATGAGCTGAAATAAAAATAATCCCTGAAATTTTCCAATCGCACAAAAAACTTATTTAGCTCCAATTTTCTGCACATGTTTGTTTACATCCCTGTTAGTGAGCATTTCTCATTTGCCAAGATAATGCATCCACCTGACAGGTGTGGCATATGAAGAAGCTGATTAAACAGCATGATCATTACACAGGTGCACCTTGTGCTGGGGACAATAAAAAGGCCACTAACATGTGCAGTTGTGTCACAATACAATTTATTTACCATAAACTGCCTCCAACGTCATTTTAGAGAATTTGGTAGTACATCCAACCGGCCTCAACCGCATACTACATGTACCTATGCCAGCCCAGGACCTCCACATCCAGTTTATTCCACTGTGGGATCGTCTGAGGGGGATGCTGAGGAGTATCGGTCTGTAATAAAGCCCTTTTGTGGGGAAAAACTCATTCTGATTGGTCTTCTGAGTCATGTGAAAGCCATAGATTAGGGCCTAATGAATATATTTAATTATATATATATATTCATTTATATACTGATTTCCTCACATGAACTGTAACTCAGTAAAATTGTTACGTTAATATTTTTGTTCAGTATAGATACTGTAAACCAACCCAAAATAATTACCATGAGAAATATTTTCTGCAAAGAATATTTATTGACATAAATTGGAGATAATGTTTATGTGGAACAAAGGAAGTGCCTGTACACAGAAGACACACATTTACTACTTAAACACAATTTCCACTATATATATATATATATATATATATATATATTTACATTAAGCACTCCTTCCAAAACAGTGAGAAAAAAAAAAAGAGAAAGGGAGAAAAAAAAAAAAAAAAAATCAACCAACAACATTACTCCACTGCGCCATCCTCAGGTGCTGGTTCATACTGCAGAACCTATAAAACAAGATAATGCAAATTCAGCTATTTAAGGTACCAAGATTAGACATTTTTGGGCATTTGGGGGTGGCTTCCCAGACAAAGATTAAAAGTAGTTCTGGACTAAAAAGAAAAATCACTTTCAATGGAGTTCTAGTTCAATTTAGGAAAAATATGTAATTATCTGACCCTCTTTCTGAGTTCTTTATTTTCCTCCATGAGCAGATCACACTTCTGCTGTAGCTCAGACAGCCCCAAATGGAGGGCCTCCACATCTGCTGTCTCCACACCAGCCACACCAAGGTGATGCTTTAGAAAGCTGTGGTTTAGGTGAAGGCTAACTCTTTCTTGTTGTGGCTAGACACATTGAAGAAGTCATTGAGATGGGAAGATAAAGGTGATTAAAGGTTTTTCTCCAGAGGCAATGTGTGATCCGAGGGGCAGCAGGACTACCACAAGACCAGTCACTGGCACATGCTAAACTCATTAAAGAAATCACATGCACAACCACAATTGTAGATGCGGATGCGGATGTAGACAAACTCTACCCTTGACTGTGTTGCACCAGGGGGACAGTCATCAACAGATTTTGGGTAAGGTCATTTCCCTGCACAATGACTGACTTGGCCTACATGGGCCATGTTCAGTACGAAAACATTCTTGAACATTGTAGACAAATAGTGATTCCATATATATACAGTATATAAATAAAAGAGATGCATGTTTTTATCCTACATAACATTTGAGAGTTTCAAAACGTTCCATCCTGCTGAACACGCCCCTGGATGCTCATCACCATAATTCAACTAAAATGACAGGAACCGTCAATAAGATCAGTTGGTTTAAGACGCTTCTGTTATCAATTTGGAATATTACCTAGCCAAGGCAAAAGGATACTCCAAAGCATTATTAGGTTTCTCTGTCTCTTCATACAGGGCCACCAACACTGCAAACAGCAATACTGTGGTTATGGACATTGGTTTACACTGTAGCCTATGCAAGTGGTTAAGGTTGAAAATATATATCATGAGAAACTATGAAGTGTAAGAGTTTCTCACATGGACAATAAATGCATACATAGTGTTACATAGAATTTCTGAAAGACCTACCATTGGTGAGACTGTCTAGAACACCAGCTTTTTCGAGATACCTTCGAAATTGTTCCCTCTTAGATTCAGAAGCCTGACAGAAATAATGAAGAAAATAAAGGCTGTAATTAAAAAATTGTCAATTTGCAGCAACTAACTTACTACTTCAGTTACTTTGACTGTTTCCAGGCAGTAAGCAAGTAGAATACAAATGTCTGGTTGACCATGAAGTTTGAAAACGAACTAGCTGACTAGTACAGCCATGCTGCTGATTATGTATAGGCACTGAATGAGAGTTAAAGTAATCAATGAATGCATTTAGCGAGCCAACTAGAACTACGCTACAAAGTAACAAGTGAACACGCAGAGTATGATATCTTTAAACCACTCATCTGAAGTTAATTGACGAAAGGTTTCGTATACTTACTCTATAATATGACATTATGGCAACCAGATATGTAGCGTTATGAAGATTAGTAAACTATCAACAGCTGGGAAGATTTATCAAGCGATTAAGGCTGGGTTGTATTCAATACCCATATTCTGTTGAAAAACGTTTCGTCTGTTGCATAACATTTTGCCACAGAAACCGTTTACTCCAAACGGAAAAAGTGTTGCAACGAAAACGAGATGTTCTATTGGACAAATTCAGGTAGGTCCCTCCCCGTTTTCTCTGTTTGCTTCCGTTTACTTCTTAAACGGTAAACGGTTTCCGTTGAGAGATGTACTGAATACACTCCTGACTGCTTCTTTCCACAGTGGTAACGTTACGGTTGCTATAACGACAAAGGAATACAAAATAAGTTGCTGAACTGTGGATAGAGTGAGGAGTGAAGTCTTTTGACACATGATACAATCTCAATGATGGATGATGTTCGAGGTTAGTGATAATGCCCGAGAAGCCGGTGTTTGGAGGATATTGCCAAAGGTGTTGTTAGGCCCGAGACGAAGTCGAGGTTGTTGCCAATATATCCTCCAAACGCCAATATATCCTCCAAACGCCAGCTTCGTGGGCATTATCACTTTTATTCAATTGGTTACCAACATGTTCAAATAAAGATTGACATATTTTCATTAATGTATTCATATTTTTCATTAAATATTAATGTATTCATACCATTAATTTATTCATAAATCTAATGTTGCTACCCAAGCCGGCTAGTCGTTCGTTCTATTGGTTCGGTTGCCAGAGAGGCGACCCAGTCGTTCAGACTTTTATTTCTGTAACTATGGACGCGACCCTGTCGTTCAGACCTTTATTTCTGTAACTATGGACGCGACCCAGTCGTTCAGACTTTTATTTCTGTAACTATGGACGCGACCCAGTCGTTCAGACTTTTATTTATGTAACTATGGACGAGACCCATTCGTTCGTTCTAAATGTTCCATTGCCATACTGGCTGGAAACATGCTTATCCCTACGGCTAATTTACTGTCACGTCAAACAGTGCAGACAGAATAACAACAGTAGTTGCATTTGTTTAAGCTGTTTTCTAGTGACATTTATTTGGATACAGCAATAATACTGAGCACGCCCCCATTCTCATCAACGGGCTGTATAGTGGAGCAGGTTGAGAGCTTCAAGTTCCTTGGTGTACACATCACCAACAAACTATAATGGTCCAAACACACTAAGACAGTCGTGAAGAGGGCACGACAAAGCCTATTCCTCCTCAGATCCTCAAAAAGTTATATAGCTGCACCATTGAGAGCATCCTGGCTGGTTGCATCACTGCTCCGAACCGCTAGGCACTACAGAGGGTAGTGTGTATGGCCCAGTTCATGACTGGGGCCAAGCTTCCTGCCATCCAGGACCTCTATACCAGGCGGTGTCAGAGGAAGGCCCTAAAAATTGTCAAAGACTCCAGCCACCCTAGTCATAGGGCTGTTCTCTCTGCTACTGCACGGCAAGCGGTACTGGAGCACCAATCTAGGTCCAAAAGGCTTCTACCCCCAAGCCATAAGACTCCTGAACAGCTAATCAAATGGCTACCTGGACTATTTGCATCACCCCCCTGTACCGGTACTCGGTATATAGGCTCACTACTGTTATTTTACTACTGCTCTTTAATTATTTGTTATTTTTATTTTAACTTATTTATTTTTTAATTAACTTTTTTTTTTTAACTGCATTGTTGGTTAAGGGCTTGTAAGAAAGTATTTCACTGCAAGGTCTACATCTGTTGTATTCGGCGCACGTGACGAATAACATTTGATTTGAAAACGAAATGTTAGTCTAAATGAAATGTGAGATCATGTCTAGATGTTTTTTTATAGCGGATATCAAGTTCATAACTTGCCTGGCTTCCTCTGGCCTTGTTGCTTAAATAATAGCCATAGTCCGGCGTCCCATTGTGACTACACGGCTCTGAGACCACCATCCGCGGGGTAGGCCTACACGTCCGAATGTGTTCACAGTTGGAGAAATTGCTTGAGCTGCGCTGAGAATTCGAAAAGTAGGAAAGCCAATGTTCTAGATAGAACACTGATGTGCGTAGACGTACACGTTTTGGGCTATGATTAAAGCTTTAGGCGGGAGAACCAATGAGATTGAGGGGGCGGGAAGAATACAGTTTATGGCGGAAGTGAGACAAAATTGGCTAGTTGATAAGCTACAACTTCGGGTGTTGGGAAGCGGAAGTATAGTATAAAATAATGTTGTTTGGTACTAAAATGTTGGTATTTATTTCTTCGTGAATACACCCTATAACAGCGCTATCGATTGTCAAGTCACGACTTGGTTTGTCAACAACCAAGTAAAACCATTAGCTAGCTAGCTATCTGAGTAGTTTGCTAGGCTAATTAGTGCTAACGCTACCTAAACAGGATTGCATTTGACCAGTAGATTTAACAACAGCTAACGTTGATTTGTTGGTAGAGTTGAGGCAAAATGTCGATTCAGTACGAGGAGCCTGCATTGGCAGGGAGCTATGGTGTTGTGGACTCGTTCCCAAAGGATTTTGGCTACGGAGTGGAGGAACCAGATATCGAGGAGGAAAGCACGATGTCCGGTGACAGTAAACCAAGGATCCTGCTGATGGGATTGCGGAGAAGTGGGAAGTCCTCTATTCAAAAGGTGTGTTGCTATACTTATATTAGTTTATTGTTCCAATAAGCTACTGCTGCCCATGTATTCTTTGCATCACTACATTGTTTATAATGTGTATGTGTATGCACTATTGTGTTTATGCATGATACTCTACTCAAATTGTTGATTACCTAGCTAGTTAGTCAAGCAGTCATTTACACTGATTGTATTTGTCTAATTTAAACATCTATTGTGCTATATCCAGGTTGTATTCCACAAGATGTCGCCCAACGAGACACTTTTCTTGGAGAGCACCAACAAAATCTACAAGGATGACATCTCCAGCAGCTCTTTTGTCAATTTTCAAATCTGGGATTTCCCTGGTCAGGTGGACTTCTTTGACCCTACCTTCGACTATGAGATGATCTTCAGGGGCACGGGGGCTTTGATATTCGTTATTGATGCTCAGGTGAGACTGCTAGAGGACAGTTAGGTGTTGTACTAGGGAATTTCCAAAGTACCACGTTTTAAGTGCGCTTTTAAATGTATGCCAAACAAAAACCATTGATTTAGAAGATTAACAAACCATGCAACTCTAATTTCTGCAGATGCAAACTTTGTATCTGCACAGTTCTTTCTGTTAATGTGTTTTTGTAAAATGTTAAGTGGAAATTGTTAAAAGTAGTTTGTGTGCATAGGTTTCTTAAACTGAAATCAAGTAAAAAATATGAGTCCCTGCATAATTCCATTACTATGGAATTACCCACGGCAAACATTGAGAAGGCTCTTCTTGTCTACAGCAGTCCTGGGGGACTGACTGTACAGCCTACAGTTCCACTGATCTTTATTTATTAGAAATAAGCTGCTGCATTGTCTCTGCTCTGCTTATGCCTTTGTTCTCTATTGGTTTCATCAGGATGATTATGTTGAAGCCTTGGGGAGGCTACATCTCACAGTGTCCCGAGCCTACAGGGTCAACCCAGAGATCAACTTTGAGGTGTTTATCCATAAGGTTGATGGCCTGTCAGACGATCACAAGATAGAAACCCAAAGAGACGTTCATCAGAGAGCCAACGATGACCTTGCAGATGCCAACCTGGAGAAGCTTCATCTCAGGTTAAGGGCCTTACACACTTCACTCAAACTATGCAAAAGCAGCAACGGAGTGTCGTTTTCAGATGTAGTTATATGTACTTTTGTGTGGCAAACATTTTGGAACGGACAATATACGTTGCTCTGTTTGCATGACGTGTGTAACAGCCTTTAGTATAAAGGTCAAGACACACCATAACGAATGTCAGCCATGCGCAGTAGATCACCTGCTGGGTGTGGACCAACTGTGGCTATTCAACATGAAGAATCTTAGGGTAATTAACAGTAGCAACTGACAGCTAATGTTCTGTGGTCAGAGGAGATAGAAGGCCACACGCTGCTTTGAACCATTTGTCGTTGCAGTGTTTTTTTTGTCCTTAACTGGTGGTAGGTTAGGGATGTGTCCGAATGTTACTCAGAGAGATCAGCTTGTTTTTGACCTAACATGTTGATCTCAATTCTCTCTCCCTCTTTCTCCTTCTCTCTCTTTCTATGTTTCAGCTTTTATTTGACCAGCATCTATGACCACTCCATATTTGAGGCTTTCAGTAAAGTTGTCCAGAAGCTCATTCCTCAGCTACCAACATTGGAAAACCTTGTGAACATTTTCATATCAGTATGTATTCTTTTGACCAATAAGCTGATTTGAACTGATGCGCTTGTTTTTCTGCAATTCTACACACATTCACAACTTATTTTTTTTTTACAATGTTTAAGTCCTTTTTATAATGTTTCTTATGTTAAAACGTTGTCCCTGTGTTTTTATTTTTGGACAGAACTCTGGTATTGAGAAAGCCTTCCTGTTTGACGTTGTCAGTAAGATCTACATTGCCACTGACAGCTCCCCTGTAGACATGCAGTCATACGAGCTTTGCTGTGACATGATCGATGTTGTCATTGACGTCTCTTGTATCTATGGGTGAGAGAAAATCATATGCCAGGGTTCCCCAATGGCGGACCGTGGGACGAATTTGTCCTGCAGGTGGAAGTAAAAACAAAAAATGTCTGTACAAATAATAATAAATCATTTTTGGACATAAGACTAGAAAAACACCAGGAAATCAGCTCCAAGTGATTTTAATTTTGGAAATATGTTCACAAGTATTCCCACGCATAATAGAGACATGATGTAAGCAAGGTTTGAAATTATTTTGAAAGATATTAGATGTGTTTGGGTTTCTTTTGGTCAATTTGCAGTCTTCAAATAATTTGTAATTATGTTCCGGCCGCCCAACCATCTGCTCAAGAAACAAATCGCCCCTCGTCTGAATCCAGTTGATGATCCCTGTCATGCCATTTTAAAAATGTGTGTATTGGACATCTATTAACTGTCTCTTCATACAATTTCATTGTACATGCTTGGGATTTATGTGAAAATCATTGAAATCAACAATGCAGTGAATACGCATCACTGCCTGGCACTGTATTCGGTTGAAGCATGTGGCAAGAATGCTTTTGTGATTGCAGAGGTTGACAAGGAATTGTAGATTGCTTTGTTTGTGAAAATGTATAATGCAGAGCTTGTGATTGTAAAAAGTGAATTGCTTTGTGGTCTTCCATTGCAGCCTGAGGGAAGATGGAAGTGGCAGTGCCTATGATAAGGAGTCTTTGGCCATCATTAAGCTCAACAACACCACCATACTCTACCTGAAAGAGGTCACCAAGTTCCTAGCCCTCGTTTGCATCCTTAGAGAGGAGAGCTTTGAAAAGAAAGGTGAGACAAAAGTCTGGCACCATTTATAGGATTTTACCATTTATGTTAGCAGCCTGTGTTGATTTGACCTTTAGAAGAAGTTTAACATGCCGCGCTACCATGCTTCTATCATTTGTAGTGCTGGGAGTTACTGCCACAATTTTTTTTTCGACATAAATTCATATGGTGTGATTTATTTCCTGATGTTTTCTTTCAGGTTTAATAGACTATAACTTCCATTGTTTCCGCAAAGCCATCCAGGAGGTGTTTGAAGTGGGGTCCTTGACACAGAGGACAGGCAGACTACAGCTACAGACAAGCTTGTCCAGCATAACATCTGGTGCATTAAACGGAAGTGCTGTTTAGAGGAATGTAACAAAAGCACAAAGGTTTGGAATGCCTTGGCGCACTGAGAATGGACAATTGGTAGTCGTGTAGTTTACTTGGAAGGCTATGGAGCATCAAAGGTGACACAGGGGAAAAAGCAGGGGGGATGCTGTTCTGTGCAAGGATTGGAAAGGGTAAAAAAACCTCGCTGGAATAGACGAAACACTGAAGAGTTGAAGCTGGAATGGACTAAACACTGAAAAGTTGATGCCAGTAAGCACATCTATTTTAAGCACCTCAATGTTTTTGGGTTGCGTCTAATCACAATTATTTGACGATAATGATTATTTTTGCTACAAACAGTTTTACGAGTATCAAGATGACAACGTCGTCATCGGGGTCTTCCTCAGCACAAGTAATTTAAACAGGGCACTATCTGTGTTTTCCCCCTCTTATTCCAGGCAAGGTACAACAGGAAGCAAGATTGGGAAAACATGAATTAGGAAGCCTGCCTTGAATTAGTAAATATCACTTCAAAATATAGATGTTGGTGTTATCACACAGGACATGGGTTACTATGGTGCAAAGGAGTATTTGTAAGCATACAACTATAGATCTGGGACTATTGCTATATGTATTTCAACTTAGTTGATTTGATTGTTTTGGAGCCTAGCTAAAAACTAGGCCTTGTTCCTCAAAGATAACATTCCCCCATATTGGAAGAAAACCACCCTTGAAAAGTACTTGTGGTTGTAAAGTATGATACTGTACTACTCTCATGCAGTTGTCAGTTTGACCCTGTATCCTAATCCACTATAAAATAAGTTTACTTTTGGGCCAATCAGTGCCCTGTGCTGCAAAAAAACATATATATTGAACTATACTAATGACAAAATGTGTGAATGTTTGCTGAAAGGTCTCTGTGTTACAAATACCTGGGTCCAACTTTTTTAAAAACATAAAATATATTAATTAATTTAATCTTTCGCTTACACAATTATGATTGGTAAGGGTATTGCTCTCTCTCTCTGACATGGAAAGCTATCTGAAAGGTCAGTACAGTACTTACAGTCCCAAAATGGCATCCTGCGTGGCACCCTGCGTCTCTACATTGTGCAACACTATTGTAGTCTGACTACCCATCCTCATCGCTCTGGCCATATGCCACACCCGCTAGCATTTCTTGTATAGAGTGATCGATAGAGCAGCGGAATTAAATTCAGGATGAGTCGTCAGGCAACTACTTTTGACCAGAGCCCTTTGGGCCCTGTTTTAAAATTACTGCATTGTAAAGGAAATGCTCAAGGTCTCCCTAGACCCCAACTGTGCCAGTTATAATAACCTACGTGTCTGCCTTAATTACAAGCGTTTCAAATGGAGAAGTACAGGATGTTAGTCTTACTGGTTCCAGGGCACTGTAGTGACTGACTATTAGCATGCGTCCAAAGTGACACACTATTCCCTACATAGTGTACTTTTTTTCCTTCTTTTTTTTCACCAGGGCCCGGTCTAAAGTAGTGCACTATAAAGGGGATGGGGTGCCATTCTGGACTTACCCTTTTATGATGAAATTGTTTGTTACTCATCTGACAACCGATCGGGATGATTCTACCATTGTGAGATGGCGTTTGCATTGGTCTTTGTTCTGTTTTTGGGTGCAAGGGGAGGTGAATCATATCTAATATGTTGTCAGATGCCATAAGGTTATAAATGTTTATTTTATTGAGTATAATTAAGCATTTTATAGCATTTGAATTAAAGGGAAATTTGAATGTCTCCCACTATTTTGTGTAAGATTGTGTTAAGCATTAAAGATATTTTTTCATTTGAATATTGTCACTCATAAGTGTACTGTTTTGAACATCCAGTCTACCCACCACTCTGGATACAGTAAATGTATTGTCTTGATCAAAACAAAAAATGCCTCTGAGGTCGAAACAAGTAAATTGCCTAAATGGAGGGATTCCTGTTTATTCCCTCCTCATGCCAGGAAAACCAGGGATTTTATTGCCAGTTCCCAGAATTTTGCAACCCTAGTCTTGGCTCATCATGGTACTGTGTTACAGTGGGCAGTAGATGGCACTATTGATCTACTAAGGAAAATAATCAGAAAAGTGGAGTATGATGATGTCTGTGACTGCGTTAATACAATGATAAATATCAGAGGTTCAAGACCACTGACCTAACCACAAATGTAATGCACACCTAGATGGCTGTATGGTTGTTATTATTATTATATGAAATACCTGGAGTCAGTGTTACTCTACTTTGGTACCAGTGACTTGGTACCAAAGCATGCTGTTTCCCAATGTTGTACATCATTGAAATATAGGACCACTTAGAGGAATTTCATAAGCATTTTAATAGTACAGTGTGAACAACACTAACAAGATAAGTAGGTTGAAATAGTTAAGTCAGTTACATGTGAGAAGAAACTTAGTTCATACTACACATGTGCTCATACATTTTCATGCCTAATAGGAAGTGGCAGGATGGAGCCACAACGTAAATCTTTAATCAACCCCAGACCTCCAGTTTAGAGTGGTGGAAAATGGAGGTAAAAAAAGAGAAGGAAAAAAATACCTTGCTTGCCAGGGATTTTTTTTTCAGGAACCCAGCAGTTTCTCGTGACCGCAGAGTATTTACTCTGCTGAGTGAGTTGGTAAGGAACCTTAATCGAGTCTGAATGAATGACAACACAAAAGTGAAGCCTTATGGTAGTTAATTGCTTCAGTTTTTACCCCGATCAGCATCTTATCAACCAATGTTAGTGACAGTGTTGGGGAAGGTACTCTGAAAAGATGTCGATCTGAAATGTCATAGACTTTAATTGCAAGAACATATCACTTTGGGGTCTGATGCCGAAAAGATTATTGCCTACTTCACTCTTGTTTTATTTATACAAAAAAAGTAGTGTGTAGTTCCAGTAGTTATCTACAGTCGTGGCTAAAGGTTTTGAGAATGACACAAGTATTGGTCTCCACAAAGTTTGCTGCCTCAGTGTTGATGATGGCAATTTGCAATTTGCATATACTCTTGAGTCAGAATAAGACTGGAAGCTTTAAATGGAGGGTGGTACTTGAAATCATTGTTCTTCCTCT
This sequence comes from Thymallus thymallus, assembly GCA_023634145.1. NCBI lineage: Eukaryota > Metazoa > Chordata > Actinopteri > Salmoniformes > Salmonidae > Thymallus > Thymallus thymallus. Next base: position 28,567,779 of record CM042396.1, read on the forward strand.
GTCAACCATGGTTACCTGCAAGGAAACACGTGCCGTCATCATTGCTTTGCACAAAAAGGGCTTCACAGGTAAGGATATTGCTGCTGGTAAGATTGCACCTAAATCAACCATTTATCGGATCATCAAGAACTTCAAGGAGAGAGGTTCAATTGTTGTGAAGAAGGTGTCAGGGCACCTAAGAAAGTCCAGCAAGCGCCAGGACCGTCTCCTAAAGTTGATTCAGCTGCGGGATCAGGGCACCACCAGTGCAGAGCTTGCTCAGGAATGGCAGCAGGCAGGTGTGAGTGCATCTGCACGCACAGTGAGGCGAAGACTTTAGGAGGATGGCCTGGTGTCAAGAAGGGCAGCAAAGAAGACACTTCTCTCCAGGAAAAACATCAGGGACAGACTGATATTCTGCAAAAGCTACAGGGATTGTACTGCTGAGGACTGGGGTAGAGTCATTTTCTCTGGTGAATCCCCTTTCCGATTGTTTGGGCCATCCGGAAAACAACTTGTCCGGAGAAGACAAGGTGAGCGCTACCATCAGTCCTGTGTCATGCCAACAGTAAAGCATCGTCAGACCATTCGTGTGTGGGGTTGCTTCTCAGCCAAGGGAGTGGGCTCACTCACAATTTTGCCTAAGAACACAGCCGTGAATAAAGAATGGTACCAACACATCCTCCGAGAGCAACTTCTCCCAAACATCCAAGAACAGTTTGGTGACGACCAATGCCTTTTCCAGCATGATGGAGCACCTTGCCATAAGGCAAAAGTGATAACTAAGTGGCTCGGGGAACATAACATTGACATTTTGGGTTCATGGCCAGGAAACTCCCCAGACCTTAATCCCATTGAGAACTTGTGATCGATCCTCAAGAGGCGGGTGGACAAACAAAAACCCACAACTTCTGACAAACTCCAAGCATTGATTATGCAAGAATGGCCTGCCATCATTCAGGATGTAGCCCAGAAGTTAATTGACAGCATGCCAGGGCGGATTGCAGAGGTCTTGAAAAAGAAGGGTCAACACTGCAAATATTGACTCTTTGCATAAACTGAATGTCATTGTCAATGAAAGCCTTTGACACTTATGGAATACTTGTAATTATACTTCAGTGTACCATAGTAACTACTGACATAAAGATCTAAGAACACTGAAGCAGCAATCTTTGTGGAGACCAATACTTGTGTCATTCTCAAAACCTACGAACATAACACAGGGATGAAGAACAAACAGATACAGGTTGATGAGTCAGTCGTCTGTGATCCAGAAGGTACAGTAGGAAGCAGCCTATGGAGTTCTGTTCATGTTCGACTTTTACGTTGAAGTCAAAAACACAACTTTAAGAGTGACAACAGAGATTTTGGCTAAACAAACACAGACTTCCAAAGTTAATTTTGTTGTTGCTGTTGCTGTTGTTGTTGTTGTCTGTGTCACTTGATATTACCGGTGCGACTGCGCCTCGGCAGGAAAAGAGAAGAGCGACATTTCTGTAGGGCGGGATTTTACGCGTTTGCCTGATGCTGTTGCGCACGGGGGGTAGTAGGCTTCACGATGCATTTCACATTAGTTGAAGTTGAGAACGGTACAGCACTGCGTCGGATCTTGACTTGTCATCATTTGGAGTCATTTTTGCTGCCGGAGAAAAGCTGCAAGCTACAGGTTGGTGACTGAAACAAATTAACTACATTTGGCATAATGTAGTTCCCTGACACGCAAGCTGTAAATTAGTGATATTATATTTTACAATCATTTGTATGAGTTTTATAACGAATAATAACACACATATGAGAGCCGATATTATCAAATTTGGATTTAAAACGAGATGAAGTGAATAGTCTTGTTTATTCTTACTTTTACTAGTCTACATTTTAGTCAATGAAGCGCCTGGATAGTACAGTTGGTGATGCGAATCGACTCACCTGGTGAATCGTCCGTTGTTAGACCCTTCAGTTCTAGCCTACTGACTAGCTTATCTGATAAAAAATGTGTGTTATATGTTAACTATTGTCATAAATTGGGAAAGGTATGTATGCTTATTTTTTATCAAGGGAACAGAAATTCGCGTGACGTTTTAGGTCAAGATATCTGGACACTCGACGTCCACGAGACAGATCACAGCTCAGAGAACTTTCACACGACTCACCTGTGATATGTATATCATACACACAAGATTCGACACAAGGAACATTTGTTGGTTGTTTTTTTTTTACACAAGCTACACGCAGAGCATGGAATTTGTCTTCTCTCTCTCTCTCTCTCTCTCTCTCTCTCTCTCTCTCTCTCTCTTTCTCTCTTTCTCTCATGTCCTCTCTGTCTTTCTCTCTCTGTCCCTTCCTTAATGTTTTCTCTCTCAGCCAACAAATGGTTATCTATCTTTAAACTTTATACATCCTGTTGCACAGATTCTTAGCATCCATCCCTTCTCTCCTAGGGCTCTGGACTGACAGGATACATCATAGGATGTAGCCTAATTTTTATTTAGAATGAGGGAACTAACTGAGGGATGTTGGGGGTTGGGGTTAGCTGCCTTGGACAGAGGCACACAAATTTATAATTGATACCTGAGACCACACCACAAAAAGACCTGCAGAACATTTTGAACAGGTACGATTTATAGAGAGGAGAACAAGGAGTCCTTTGAAGAGACAGCCCCTCTTTAACGGTTGCCCCCAAGTCAATCTCTCTGTTTGAATTACATGGATTCTGACACGTTAATGTTGAATAAGACAGTTAAATATACTGTACACTGTTATTTTCAACTGTTTTACTTTTGTGTGATTTGCTGGCCTTATCGGCATCGCAATAAAAACTCTTGCAAGTATTTTTTTTCCCAGACACTCACCACCATTGGCACCAAATGGAATAGTTTCTTCATGTATTCAGCAAACTCTATATCCATGTCATCATGTGAGTTCTAAGCACTTTGGGTGAAATTAACATAGCTTTTAGATTATTTCATCAATTGGCTTTTGGTGAGGAGTCTTTCCCTGTGAGTAACCAGCAGAAATGCCGTGGCAGCCAGAAAGAACTGCTTCATTATTTTTAGAAAATGAGGAATTTGCCATTTTTAGAACAGAGGGAGAGTGGAATAAAAATGCATTTGTTTATTTTATTCAATCCCAACATTGGACCCACCACATGATTCTGCCACGTTCTGACCACAGTCTCATTCCTCTGACATTCTTCTCATTGGGGAAGGTTGGGTCTGTGTACAATCATTGGAGCAAAGCCAAATGGTTTCCAGGACTTCTGGAGATGAACAAGTCTTTCCCAGACTGGGAATGTATCCCAAATGGCACCTTATTCCCTATATAGTGCAGTACTTTTTGAATAGTGCCATTTGGAACATAACCTGGTACGGGCTCAGGCCATGATTAGGGCCATGACTCATAGGTTGTAAATTATTCACTATCATATTCCTCTATTTTCCTCTCTCTCTCTCTCTCTCTCTCTCTTTCTCTCTCTCTCTCTCTCTCTCTCTCTCTCTCTCTCTCTCTCTCTCTCTCTCTCTCTCTCTCTCTCTCTCTCTCGCTCTCGCTCTCACTCTTTCTCTCTCTCTTCTAATGTATTTGGTCCTGCAATTTAGTTCAATGGATAAATTAATTTACCCATTTATCTATTGTCTCCAGTGCATTCCACTCCTTCTCAAACTTCCTCGAACTCCCTCTCTCCCAACAAAATTCAGATTGTGGTCTAGAACCATTTGTCTCAACAGTCCTAAACTGCTTACACATGTAGATGCTACTCAAAAACAAAGACAAATAAATCTTACAGCAGCCATGAAACAAATGAAACAGGCTGTAGTGTCGCAGGGGGCTCTGGGAAAATAAACACAGTTGATACCGTTAACACCCAGGGCCTGGGGTTGGATGGATGCTCGCTCCACTGGCTACCAGCATCTGATGCTGGGAAAATATGTTTACTTGCCTATTTGTTTTGGATAATGACTGACTGCTGATTGTGCACATCAAGCCACATTTATTTATTTATTCTTTGGTCGAATTCCCACTGCAAAATGAAACATAGCCTGTTGCCAAAAGCAACATTGCTCCATAAGAGGATGCTAGTGACGTCTCTTGCCTTTTTATCTCCATGACTACCTTTGAATAGATAAAGGAGATTATATCTATTCCCCTTTTCAATAGATTTTCTTCAGATTATCTTCTAATTTAAAGCACTTATTTTTTGTTATCTTTACTAGACTGACTTCTGCACCAGTTCATACTCAGGCCTTTCCTTTTCTTTGTTCATGAACATAGCATAGGTCTACCACACAGAGCGAAGAAGGCCTTGGCACAGTGACGTCTTTTTATTTGTTGTCAGATTTGGCTTTTTGTTTTAGTACACACCAGAGGTGGTGCGGAGGGACGTAGTTCTAAGAAGGCTTTCAGCTGCAGCTTGCATTGTTCTCTACGGGGTATAAAAAACCAGCTGGGGGACCAAAGCTAAACACAGCCAAGCGCGTACCCTCTCATTAATTACACCTTTATTGTTCCTCAAAGGGCAGGTGAAGGATTACAGGCTCAGTTTTTCTGTTGTAATGTCAGCAAGGCATATTTTAATTACTACCCTATGAGCAGGTGGAGACATTAATCAGTCCGTGCTTGTAATTAAATTCAGATAAGAGTTGATAGTATCACTTGTCTTGAGTTGATAGTATCATCATCGCCCAGTGTGTGTTTCCCAGAGCAATTTTGTCTGTTTTCAACATATTGATTGAAGTGATTTCAGGATATTGGTCAAGGAATGTTGGGCTTGGTTGATGTACAAGTAACCAAAACGAGATGTTTTGCGAACTGTGTCTCAAAACATCCCGTTTGGAATGTTGAAACGGACAGAAATTGCATATCAACTTGATGAGAGCTAACTCTGTTCATTTTGGTTTGTGTGTGCGTGCAGGCAGCTAACAGCGCCTTGTGATCCAGCAGGAAGTCAGTCACTTCACATTGGGTCTCTTTGTACTGGGATAAAAGAGAGAGGGAGCAGTCATCCGACCGATGGCTGTAAGGGACAAGCCTTTCCTTTTTTTCTGGCAGGATTTACGGCCCCAACCATGAAGATTTGACTTCCCCATTCATGCTATAGCTACAGTAGCTTTAAATGTGTTCATAGCAACGTTCAGCCCATCAATATCCTTCTCTGTGAGAGCTGTGTTGTGGGACCCAAAAAAGTCAGACAAAATGTTAACTGTTCTGGGCAAGAACATTATTAAAAATAGGCTAATCCGGTATCATGAAAAATAAATATTCAAGTAAAGTGGGGTAACTATTAAATGACAGCTGACAGTGTGATCACACTCTCTGTAGCCCATGTGAGTAAGACCTTTAAACAGGTTAACATTCACTTGGCCACAGGACCAGATGGCTTACCAGGACGCATACTCAGAGCATGCGCTGACCAGCTGGCAAGTCTCTTCACTGACATTTTCAACCTTTCCCTGAACCAGTCTGTAATACCTACATGTTTCAAGCAGACCAACATAGTCCCTGTGCCCAAGAAAGCCTAGGTAACCTTTCTAAATTACTATCACCCCTTAGCACTCACATTTGTAGCCACGAAATGCTTTGAAAGGATGGCCATGGCTCACATCAACACCATCATTCCAGACACCCTGGACCCACTCCAATTCGCATACCGCCCCAACAGATCCACAGATGACGCAATCTCTATTGCCACACTACCCTCTCCCACCTGGACAAGAGAAACTGAACACCTCCCTCTGCAACTGGATCCTGGACTTCCTGACAGGCCGAGCCCAGGTGGTGAGGGTAGGCAACAACACACCCGCCACGCTGACCCTCAACACAGGGGCCCCTCAGGGGCGCGTGCTTCGTCCCCTCCTGTACTCCCTGTTCACCCACGACTCCAACGCCGCCATCATTAAGTTTGCTCACAACATGACGGTGGTAGGCCTGAAAACCGACGACGATAAAAGGAGGTCAGAGACCTGGTAGTGTGATGCCAAGACAACAACCTCTCCCTCAACGTCAGCAGGACAAAGGAGCAGATCATGGACCATGGGAAACGGAGGGCCGAGCACGCTGCCATTCACATCGACAGGGCTGTAGTGGAACGGGTTGAGAGCTTCAAGTACCTTGGTGTCCACATCACTATGGATCTATCATTGTCCACACACACCAACACAGTCGTGAAGAGGGCATGACAATGCTTCTTCCCCCTCAGGAGGCTGAAAATATTTGGCATGGGCCCTCGGATCCTCAAAAACGTCTACAGCTGCACCATTGAGAGCATCACCGTTTGTTATAGCAACTGCTTGGCATCCGTCCGCAAGACGCTACAGAGGGTAGTGCGTACGGCCCAGTACATCACTGGGTCCGAGCTCCCTACCATCCATGCAGTGCCAGATGAAGACCCTGTAAATAGTCAAAGACTCCAGCCACCCAAGTCATAGACTGTTCTCTCTGCTACCGCATGGCAAGCGGTACCAATGCACTGAAAGGACAGACGCTGGAGACGAGAAGCAGGTACGGGGAGTAACATTTAATAAACACAGACATGGAACAGGACAAGACCGGAACAGCGTCAGAACCAGATAACATAATGACAAACGACAATTACAATTAATGCGGAAGCGGGGAATGGAGCTGGGGAACAGACAGGTTTCGGGGAGGTAATAAACAGGAGGATTGAATCCAGGTGAGTACAATAATTGCTGATGCGTGTGACGAGAGAAGCTTCTAACAACAGCTTGGTTAACTTCTAAATAGTTAACCAAATAGCTACCCGGACTATCTACATTGGCCCGTTTTCCACTAGCTTTTTTTGACTCATCACATACAGTACCAGTTAAAAGTTTGGACACACCTACTCATTCAAGGGTTTTTCTTTATTTTTACTATTTTTCTACATTGTAGAATAATAGTGAAGACATCAAAACTATGAAATAACACATATGGAATAATGTAGTAACCAAAAAAGTGTTAAACAAATCAAAATATATTTTAGATTTGAGATTCTTCAAAGTAGCCACCCTTTGCCTTGATGAAAACTTTGCACACTCTTGGCATTCTCTCAACCAGCTTCATGAGGAATGCTTTTCCAACATTCTTGAAGGAGTTCCCACATATGCTGAGCACTTGTTGGCTGCGTTTCCTTCACTTTGCTGTCCAACTCATCCCAAACCATCTCAATTTGGTTAAGGTCGGGTGATTGTGGAGGCTAGGTCATCTGATGCAGCACTCCATCACTCTCCTTTGTCAAATAGCCCTTACACGGCCTGGAGGTGTGTTTTGGGTCATTGTCCTGTTGAAAAACAAATGATAGTCCCACTAAGTGCAAACCAGATGGGATGGTGTATCATTGCAGAATGCTGTGGGAGCCATGCTGGTTAAGTGTGCCTTGAATTCTAAATAAATCACTGAGGAGTGTCACCAGCAAAGCACCCCCACACCATCACACCTCCTCCTCCATCCTTCACGGTGGGAACCACACATGTGGAGATCATCCGTTCACCTACTCTGTGTTTCACAAAGACACAGCAGTTGGAAACAAAATCTCAAATTTGGACTAATCAGACCAAAGGACAGATTTCCACCGGTCTAATGAATATTGCTCGTGTTTCTTGACCCAAGCAAGTCTCTTCTTCTTATTGGTGTCCTTTAGTAGTGGTTTAATTGCAGCAATTCGACCATGAAGGCCTGATTCACGCAGTCTCCTCTGAACAGTTGATGTTGAGATGTGTCTGTTACTTGAACTCTGTGAAGCATTTACTTGGGATGCAATTCCTTTCCTGTGGCAGTCCTCATGAGAGCCATTTTCATCATAACGCTTGATGGTTTTTGCAACTGCACTTCAAATCAACACAAATTTTATTGGTCACATACACGTGTTTAGCAGATGTTATTGCGGGTGTAGCAAAATGCTTGTGCTTCTAACAAAATGCTTGTGCTTTTTCCTATTTTGCTGCATTACAACCTGTAATTTAAATTGATTTTTATTTGGATTTCATATAATGGACATACATAAAATAGTCCAAATTGGTGAAGTGAAATGAAAAAAATAGTATGTATTCACCCCCTTTGCTATGAAGCCCCTAAATAAGATCTGGTGCAACCAATTACCTTCAGAAGTCACATAATTCGTTAAATAAAGTCCACCTGTGTGCAATCTAAGTGTCACATGATCTGTCACATGATCTCAGTACATATACACACCTGTTCTGAAAGGCCCCAGAGTCTGCAACACGCCAAGCAAGGGGCACCACCAAGCAAGAGGCACCATGAAGACCAAGGAGCTCTCCAAACAGGTCAGGAAAACGCTATGTCTGGTGCAAACCCAATACCTCTCATCACCCCGAGAACACCATCCATGTTTTTCATCGGCAGGAACTGGGAAACTGGTCAGGAATGATGGATGCCGCTAAATACAGGGAAATTCTTGAGGGAAACCTGTTTCAGTCTACCAGAGATTTGAGACTGGGACAGAGGTTCACCTTCCAGCAGGACAATGACCCTAAGCATACTGCTAAAGCAACACTTGCAACACTTGAGTGGTTTAAGGGGAAATATTTAAATGTCTTGGAATGGCCGAGTGAAACCAAGAACTCAATCCAATTGAGAATCTGTGGTATGACTTAAAGATTGTTGTACACCAGCGGAACTCATCCAACTTGAAGGAACTGGAGCAGCTTTGCCTTGAAGAATGGGCAAAAATCTCAATGGCTAGATGTGCCAAGCTTAGAGACATACCTGAAGAGACAAGCAGCTGTAATTGCTGCAAAATGTGGCTCTACAAAGTATTGACTTTGCCCCCCAAAGTCAATACTTTGTAGAGCCACCATTTGCAGCAATTACAGCTGCAAGTCTCTTCAGGTATGCACGCTCAAGTTTTCTGTTTTTTTGTCTTATTTCTTGTTTGCTTCACAATAAAAAATATTTTGCATCTTCAAGGTGGTAGGCATGTTGTGTAAATCAAATGATACAACCCCCCCAAAAATCCATTTGAATTCCAGGTTGTAAGGCAACAAAATAAGAAAAATGCCAAGGGGGGTGAATTCTTTCGCAAGCCACTGTATGGACGAGCGATGTCAGAGCGGCATGGACTAAGATACAGTAGAATAGTATAGAATAGAGTATATACATATGAGATGAGTAATGCAAGATATGTAAACATTATTTAACATTATTAAAGTGACTAGTGTTCAATTTCTTAAAGTGGCCAGTGATTTCTAGTCTATGTCTATAGAAGAAACTTTAAAAGTTATTGACATTTTCTGGATTGACTGACCTTCATGTCTTAAAGTAATGATGGACTGTCATTTCTCTTTGCTTATTTGAGCTGTTCTTGCCATAATATGGCCTTGATCTTTTACCAAATATGGCTATCTTCTTTATACCACCCCTACCTTGTCACAACACAACTGATTGGCTGAAACAAATTAAGAAGGAAAGAAATTCCACGAACTCATTTAACAAGGCACACCTGTTAATTGAAATTAATTCCAGGTGACTACTTCATGAAGCTGGTTGAGAGAATGCCAAGAGTGTGCAAAGTTGTCATCAAGGCAAAGGGTGGCTACTTTGAAGAATCTCAAATATAAAATATATTTTGTTTGTTTAACACTTTTTTGTTTACTACATGATTCCATATGTGTTATTTAATAGTTTTGAGGTCTTCACTATTATTCTACAATGTAGAAAATAGTAAAAATAAAAAAACCTTGAATGAGTAGGTGCGTCCAAACTTTTGACTGGTACTGTATGAATTTAGGGTTGGATAAGAATCGCTGTTATAATCATTGGCCAGACTTGTGATGTGATTGGTCTGAACTCTTTCTGACAAGACAGCATCACATACTGAGACAGAGGGGCGCTGTTTTGTTCACTCGGATGCTTTCTCCGGTGAAATACATTCAGCCTCTTGTGAATGGCAGGACATTTCTGAAACACAGAGTCGAAAGATACATTATTTTGTATGTTTTTTTCTTTTTTTCTTGGTAAATGTTTTGGGGAAGCCTGGCTTCCCTTGGCATCCATGAATACACGCCACAGGTGTAGAGGGAGTGGTCAGAACGCATTTGAGTGAGCAAAACACGGAGGGGAAAGGGAATTTAATAAGAAGAACTGTTTGATGCATGGCTTGGTTTCTTTTTTGTTTTCCCCTACAAATGCACATGTACAAATGGAAAACTAAAGTCAAAGCAACTAAACGTTGTCTTCAAGACAACAATTTTACCAAATCGTTTTACAGTATTTGATTTTTTAAAAATATCTGGTTAAAGATCGAGTTTTGACATCCGTTCGAGTACTCAAGTACTCGATACTCATGACCATCCCTGTAAAATAATGTTGTTCCTGTTTTGTCGGTTTTAGAGTGACGAAAAATAGCTAGCTAACATCTAACTGCTCTCTCAAGTCTCGTCATTGAGCAGCCCAAGGCGGAGCCATTGCTATGGATACTCACACATGCAGGCCAGCAGCAGTATGAAAAGCGCAGGGAGTGAGGGACAGACAGAGACGAGCAGCTAATGGATACTAACAAAGGAAGTTGTATTTCTGATTTCGCGCAGAGCCTTAAATTTGGCAAAAACAATCTGGCCTGGGTAGGGTAGGGTAGGGTAGGGCCTGAACGTCTCAGGCATGGGTAGGACTCAGGTTTGAAAAGTCATGCTTGTGCAGGGCTCAAATTTGAATATCAGTGGAAAGCGCAATATGTCACCCAGCAACAAGAACAACCAGCTGATTAGTGTTTTTTTTTAATCCTAGGAAGAAACTGGTAATGTTAGCCAAGGAAGTAGGCTACCTGCACACTACTGTAGGATTGTTCCATTTCAGACAAAGGCTCCTTTCTCTTTTCTCTTGCTTCTAGGTGTCATGGGGTTTCATCATGGAACATTCTGGTTTGTAAAGCATAGGGCACACTAGACTCCTGTACTGGGAAAATAAACACACAGTGCATCCCAAATGGCACCCTATTCCCTTTGTAGTACACTACTTTTGACCAAAGCTCCATTGGTCCTGGTCAAATGTAGTGGACTATTTAGGGTATAGGGTGCCATTTAGGAAGCACCCACGCAGACAGAGAAGCACCCTGCAGTAGAACTCACATGGCTCATGTAGTTCCAACTGGCTCAGGTTAGAAAGAAAGAAAACAACTTCAGAGAACCTTGAAGGGACAGACAGCGGCCTGGTCTGTTGTTGGGCCATGTGGTGGACGAAGAGAGAGAGTGTGTTGCTGTCTGGCTCACAGTACAAAGCTTTCAGAGTCGATGATTCCGATTAATCTTTCACCAGCACGGACAATATATCACTGAAGAATATCCATGTGTCCGCTGTGGCTGGAAGTGCGAAAAGCAGAGTTGTAACAGAAGTGTGCTAGGAGAGAAAAACACGTCTCCCAACTGATGGATTTCTGTTTGACTTAACGTCTCACTGGGAGCAAGATGTGGAGACAGAGATACATTTATGTATACTGAACAAAAATATAAATGCAACATGCAACAATATATATATATATTTTTACTGAGTTACAGTTCATATAAGGAAATAAGTAAATTTACATAAATTCATTAGGCCATAATCTATTCATTAGTCAACTGACTGGGCCGGGGTGCAGCCATGGGTGGGCCTGGGAGGGGAAACCAGGCCCAGCCAATCAGAATGGGTTTTTCCCCACAAAAGGGCTTTATTATAGACAGAAATACTCATCCCACCCTTCAGACGATCCCACAGGTGAAGAAGCCGGATGTGGAGGTCCTGGTCTGGCATGGTTACACGTGGTCTGCGGTTGTAAGGCCGGTTGGACATACTGCCAAATTCTCTAAAATGATGTTGGAGGCAGCTTATGGTAGAGAAACGAACATTCAATTCTCTGGCAACAGCTCTGGTGGACACAGCAGTGAGCATTCCAATTGCACTGTCCCTCAAAACTTGAGGCATATTGTGTTGTGTGACAAAACTCCATATTTTAAAGTGGCCTTTAACTGTCCCAAGCACAACGTGCACCTGTGTAATGATCAGGGGTGCAACTTTGGTTTTAGAAGTGGCGGGTACGTACAGTATATATATATATTTTTTTATCCAGTCAGATAAACACTCAAAACAGCCTACCCGACTGCTCGGAGGCACCCGCATGGTCCTAAAGCACACCGTTACCTTGTTTTGTATCACATTCCAATGATAAAACTGGGTGGGATAAAAATGCAATTTCAGAATGTAGGGGGGACATGTCCCCATCCCCAATGAAAGTTGCGCCCCTGGTAATTATCATGCTGTTTAATCAGCTTCTTGAGATGCCACACCTGTCAGGTCGATGAAATATCTTGGCAGGAAAAATCCTCACTAATAGGGATGTAAACAAATTTGTGCACAACATTTGAGAGAAATACGCTTTTTGTGCGTACAGAACATTTCTGGAATATTTTATTTTAGCTCATGAAACATGGGACCAACACTTTACAGATTGCGTTTATATTTCTGTTCAGTGAAGGATAGGTCCGATCCATCTCTGACTCTGAAAACAATGATGCCAGCCAGATACTCTGTGTATTTGTGTGTCCATTCTTGCTGTTCATTCCTTTACTCCTTGCTCTATATTTGAGGCGTTCCCTCTGAATCGTTTCTATACCCGGGTCACGTTCATCTGTAAAACGACCACCAGTCATAAGGATGAGGAACCACAGAGGGAGTGTATCCATGCCGACGTGGCTCATTCAGGGTCAGTCAACTCCTCCACAGCTGGAAAGGAGTTTGGGAATAGCTCTTTGTAGTTCAGTAGCTCTTAATAGAACAGAACAGTCTGGACATTGTATAAATGAGCCAAAATTTAGTTTAAACAAAGTTATAAATATTTTCCGTCAGTGGGTAGACGCAATACATTACAATTGTCCAACAGAAAAGGGTGTGGTTTGTATTTTCATTTTGGTCAGACATATACGTACATTTTTATGGTTAACATTTTTATCGCTTTCAAAACATAGAAAGGAATGTCATAATGCCTACTATACTTGTCGACACGACAGGTGGAGTACAAATAATGTATTTGCAGATGTCATGCTGGGGCCTCAGAGAGCTGTGTGGGTACTATGGCCGGAAGGAAGGCCATTGTTCTATCAATGCAGTTGTTCTAGGGATGGATGGACTAGAATAGCTAGAAGCCTAACCTCTTGAGAGACATTAGCAGGGGAAGTCAAGCTGATTTTCACCGCTCTCACAATAAACGGACATGAAACAGATATGGAGTGTGATGGACTTGTCTGTTTTGTGTTCCGTCCAAGTGTCTTTGACCTTGTAAAGCCTCAAACCTCTTTAGGCTGACGCAGCCTAGCTGATGGGGGAGGAGGATATGGCTGAATGTTCCCATTACAAATGCTCTTCTGCTATGACATTTTGTGGAGGTAAGCCAAGTTTTCAGTTGCTTGATTATAAACAAAAGAGACAAATAGGGTGGATAAAACAGAAGTTGTTCTTTCGCCAGGTCTTCTGTCTTGTGTGCTTGCCATGGTGTATAAATGGTGGTAATCATAGTAAATCTGAGGTTAGTCATTTGAACAGCACGTACACCCCACTGCTGAGCCAACTCCTTCATTTACCAGACGCAAATAACTTGTGGGTTCTAGTACATTTAACTCCATACCTGTAAAAAACAACCGCAACTGTGGGATGGAATTCCTTTCATGAGCAATGGTTGATTCTAACCCCCCCCCCCCCCCCCCCCCCAAGCCAACCCTGTGTGTGCAAATTGCATTTCCAAGAAATAAGGTCTGCTTCATTAGGAACTCCATGTTTGCGTCCCAAATGGCACCCAATTCCCTATAAAGTGCACTACTTTTGGCCAGAGCCCTATCGGCCCTTTATACAGGTATAGGGAATAGGGTGCCATTTGGGATGCAGCCCAGCTCCTGGGTTCAATCACCACTAGGACATGGAGCCTGTGAGGCTGTGACCAGCTCTGTCAGCTGAGTGGGAGCTGCTAAACCCTTTACCCCCAGGGCTTTCCCTTCCATTCACCCCCCCCCCCCCCTTTAAAAGCCACCGCCTGAATCTCAGCTGCACATCATTGAACCCGCAACCCTTCTCCTCGCTCCATGCTTTTTGACATTCTGAAAGCATTTCAAGGGTGTTCTTTGCCTCGAAAAGAGGGAAAATATTATAAACAAAATGGCTTCCAAGAGAAACATTTATATGTCCGCCTTTAGAGTCTCTGTCAATGCCATGTTCCTGACAATGTTTTCTTGAGGCTGTGTTACATAAACCTTTCTCATGTAATTCCAACCTTTATCTCCTCACTTCCCAGTTTTTGCTACTCTACACTATGTATGCTTCCCAAATGGCACCCTATTCCCTATATAGTGCACTACAGGGCACGTATGGTTCTGGTCAAAGTAGTGCACTATGTAGGAAATAAGGTACCATTTGGGACACAGCCCATATGTACCCTGTTGCACCCTATTTGCCCTTCCCATTCCATAGAAATAGCTATTGGGGTACATGTATCTGAACTGGTTTCACATACTCTAACAGCTCCCTACAGACTTAAGAAATAGCTGGAGGGTTTTCTATTGTCTCAGTATAGTAGAGCTGTCAGGTGTATTTCCACCCCGTCCTTCCTATTCACCATATGAGATGTCAAATACCTGATTAGAACACGTAGTCAGGAATGTTTCCCAGGGTGAATCAGGGGCTTTGGCAGCCTGGGTGCCAGATCTGTTTCTGTTCTCTTGACAACTTCATCTGGAATTGTAATGCAAAACCTTGTTTGGCTTGACAATAAAAAAGGAGTAGTCAAAAGCTAACCTAGCTGGGCAGTGCATCTCTCTCTAGTCTGTCTGTCTTGCTAACCTAGCTGGGCAGTGCATCTCTCTCTAGTCTGTCTGTCTTGTTAACCTAGCTGGGCAGTGCATCTCTCTCTAGTCTGTCTGTCTTGCTAACCTAGCTGGGCAGTGCATCTCTCTCTAGTCTGTCTGTCTTGCTAACCTAGCTGGGCAGTGCATCTCTCTCTAGTCTGTCTGTCTTGCTAACCTAGCTGGGCAGTGCATCTCTCTCTAGTCTGTCTGTCTTGCTAACCTAGCTGGGCAGTGCATCTCTCTCTAGTCTGTCTGTCTTGCTAACCTAGCTGGGCAGTGCATCTCTCTCTAGTCTGTCTGTCTTGCTAACCTAGCTGGGCAGTGCATCTCTCTCTAGTCTGTCTGTCTTGCTAACCTAGCTGGGCAGTGCATCTCTCTCTAGTCTGTCTGTCTTGCTAACCTAGCTGGGCAGTGCATCTCTCTCTAGTCTGTCTGTCTTGCTAACATAGCTGGGCAGTACATCTCTTGGTCTGTCTGTGTCTTGCTTGTTTGCAAGCCACTTCCAGGGCTGTGTTCTGTGCCTGACAAAAGTGAGAGTGAAATACAACTATTTATTACGTTTGATTAACGTCAACGGTCAACAGTGTTTATAAACTGCAGCTTGGAATAGATAACCGTGTCTCGCATGAACATGGGTTCATATGCGCGTGGACAAAATGAAACTCGCGCTTTCCAGCAGCAACCTCTGTGGGGACCAGTCCAGACAATATATGGGCGTGATGGCACTCCTCATAGGTGCACATAATTTTAAAACAAGACAATGATTATCTAGTCTCTCAGTCAAGGTTTAGTTACAACTCTGGACTAATGCAAGATGGAATGCAATGGATTGACATTGACTATTGATTTATATATTGAATTTAAAATGTTGATTAGCTGGGCAATTTGGATGCACATCTCTCAGTAAATAATAACCATCAAGTATTCAGCCAAGCCATAGTATACTCAGCCAGTACTAACACAGACCCAGTACAGCCGGCTTCAGCAAATACTAACACAGACCTAATACTGGCAGCTTCAGCAAGTACTAACACAAACCCAGTACAGCTAGCTTCAGCAAATACTAACACAGACCCAATACAGCCGTCTTCAGCAAGTACTAACACAGACCCAGGTGATGTACAGGCAGCCTCAACCAGGACTAGCACAACCAGATACAAGAAGCTCAGACCCTAATAGAACAGTTGCTGCTCCACCAAATGACCCAGCAGATTGGCCCCCAGTCTTAACAGACTTTATGAGGACTGAGTTAGTTCGCAGAGGTCCATTTAAACCAGAACTGGATTTTTCTTACCCTAAAGACAAGTCTAGAAGAGGTTTTCATTCAGGCTTATTACAGAGACAGCTGTAAAGAATACCAGGAGCTGGCTTTCATACTCAATCAAAAACAACGCTGTGTATTGTTTTTGTTGTAAGGTCTTTTCTACAAAAGACTACAAAATAATAAAGGAAGGTGTGAATGACTGGTCAAATATCAACACCATTCTGAAACACCATGAGGGTAGTCCTGAATACACAAACAATATGATTAAGAGGTGAGAACTTGATCTGCGCCTAAGTCGGGGACAGACTCTTGGTGTTTTGCGGGTACTATTTAATGAAGCTGCCATTTGAGGACTTGTGAGGCATCTGTTTCTCAAACTAGACACTCTAATGTACTTGTCCTCTTGCTCAGTTGTGCACCGGGGCCTCCCACTTCTCGTTCTATTTTGGTTCTGTTCTGTGAAGGGAGTAGTACACAGCGTTGTACGAGATCTTCAGTTTCTTGGCAATTTCTCGCATGGAATAGCCTTCATTTCTCAGAACAAGAATAGACTGACGAGTTTCAGAAGAAAGTTATTTGTTTCTGGCCATTTTGAGCCTGTAATCGAACCCACAAATGCTGATTCTCCAGATACTCAGCTAGTCTAAAGAAGGACAGTTTTATTGCTTCTTTAATCAGCACAACAGTTTTCAGCTGTGCTAACATAATTGCAAAAGGGTTTTCTAATAATCAATTAGCCTTTTAAAATGATAAACTTGCCATTGGTTAGCCTTTTAAGCTAACACAATGTGCTATTGGAACACAAGATAATGGTAATGGGCCTCTGTACGCCTATGTAGATATTCCATAAAAAATCAGCCGTTTCCAGCTACAATAGTCATTTACAACATTAACAATGTCTACACTGTATTTCTGATCAATTTGATGTTATTTTAATGGACAAAAAATGTGCTTTTCTTTCAAAACAAGTAGTTGTCTAAGTGCCCCCGAACTTTTGAACGGTAGTGTATATGTTTTTGCTGTTTGTTCTTTGTTATAGAGCCAAAAAGATTGGAGAAGTGGTTTACCCATATGTCTCCGTTTTGGATAGATAACTATTTGTGTTGTTGTTTGTTTAGAGTTTTCCAATTTTCCCAGAAGTGGTTCCTATTGTTTTAGTGATTCACTATAGTGAAGGCGTAGGCTCATATTTTCTGGGTCTCTATGTTTTTGGTTAAATAGGTTGCTACATCTGCTTCATCAAAGCATTTGTCATCGTTGTTAATTGTCTTGGGTTGTCTGCTTGAAATGTTTAGATTTGATAGGGAAGCTGAGAGGTCAAATATACTGTTGAGGTTTTCTACTGCCAAGTTTACACCTTCACTATTAAAATATTTTTGTCCAGGAAATTGTCTAGAAGGATTGAATTTTGTTGTTGCCTATAGCATTTCTTAATTGTATTCAGTTCCTTTGGCTTTGATGCTTCATGATTGAGCATAGCTCTGTTCAAGAGCCTGGAAATTGCTGATCTCCCCCTCTAGGATGGAGAAGCTGTCATCGTTAAAGTATGGGGATTCTATTGGGGGGATGTAGGTAGCACACATGAGGACATTTTTCTCTGTTGAGATAATTTCCTTGTTAATTTCTAGCCAGATGTAAAATGTTCCTGTTTTGACTAATTTAATAGAGTGGGTTAGGTCTGCTCTATACCAAATTAGTCTCTTCCCTGTTTCACACCTGGTAGTTTGGTGGATGGGACTACCATCTCTCTGTAACCTAGAGGGCAACTAGTGGGTCCGTCTCCTCTATACCATGTTTCTTGTAGGATGACAATGTCTGTATTTCCAATTTCTTTTATGAAGTCTGGGTTCCTGCTCTTTAGTCCAAAGGCAGATGACCTCACACCTTGTATATTCCAGGATGATAGCTTTGTGTTCCATAGTGTCTAGTTTTGTTTTTGTGTGGTTTAGGCCCAGACCATCACAGTAGGTGTGAGCAGAGCATGTTGAGCATCTACATACCTCTTAAGTCGCAGGATCTCACCTCTCTCTCTCTCTCTCTCTCTCTCTCTCTCTCTCTCTCTCTCACTCTCTCTCCTCTATCTCTCTCTCTCCTCTATCTCTCTTTCTCTCTCTCTCGCCTCTCTCCCTCCCCTCACTGCCCCTCCCCCTCCTCCCTCTTCATGTTCACAGCGCTGTCTTCATCCCCCTCCTCCTTTGTTCAGCAAGCGTTCACTCACTGTGGTTGTGATGTTTGGTTTCAGGAGGTGAATCGGGGATAAGACAACATGAGTGACCGTTTTGACTGTGGCGAGTGCAAGGACTCCCTGTATGGACGTAAGTACATCCAGGTGGAGGACGTTCCCCACTGCATCCCCTGCTATGACCGCCTGTATGCCAACACATGTCAGGAGTGCAAGGAGCTCATCGCACACAACGCACGGGTAAGCATAAACGGTATGGTGTGTGTGTGTGTGTGTGTGTGTGTGTGTGTGTGTGTGTGTGTGTGTGTGTGTGTGTGTGTGTGTGTGTGTGTGTGTGTGTGTGTGTGTGTGTGTGTGTGTGTGTGTGTGTGTGTGTGTGTGTGCGTGTGTGTGTGTGAATGTGTTTACATGTGGCAAGTGGAAGTTTTCTGTCTACAGTTGAATGTAGTCACTCCTGAAGTTTTACTTCTGTGTATGTACACGAGTGTGTGCGTCTGTGTATGTGTGAATTGTGTCCTTGTCCATGTGTTCGATTATAATGGCTTGTAAAGAGCAAATAGCAAGACATCTGCAAATCCCCTTTGAGCTGCTCCAGGCAGACATTAAGGCCTTTGAGCTGCTCCAGGCAGACATTAAGGCCTTTGAGCTGCTCCAGGCAGACATTAAGGCCTTTGAGCTGCTCCAGGCAGACATTAAGGCCTTTGAGCTGCTCCAGGCAGACATTAAGGCCTTTGAGCTGCTCCAGGCAGACATTAAGGCCTTTGAGCTGCTCCAGGCAGACATTAAGGCCTTTGAGCTGCTCCAGGCAGACATTAAGGCCTTTGAGCTGCTCCAGGCAGACATTAAGGCCTTTGAGCTGCTCCAGGCAGACATCAAGGCCTTTTGGTTAGAGTCAAATAAAAACAAAGGGCTGAAGGGAACACCCTTGGACACCACGGGTGACGGGTGACCCCTGAGTTATGGACTCTCTCAGAGGGACTGGCAGTAAATAAATCCTCTGTTAGCTTTGGCCCTCCTCCTCCTCCTCCCCCTCCCCCTCCACACAATACTAACAGCACTCATACCTCTCTGTCCAATCCCCCTTTACTAACACTGTGAAAACCCACCAACGTGTCAAATCAAACTGATTATTATTGTTTTCACCCCGAACATAATGCCAGACATTAATCATGCGATGTGTGTTAACAGTGTTTGCTTACGCTACAGTTGATCTGGAACATAAGCGGTGGATTATAAAAATAAATCTCTTTGTGAACACTGTTTGAATATTTACTCAAATGGTTTATATTGAAGTTAGAGTTATGCAGTAAAACCTCCTTGTTAACAGATCTAATCTAGCTCATTGTCATATAAACATCAATTATGAATGTGAACCAGAGGAGGCTGGTGGGTGGATATATAGAAGGATGGGCTCATTGTAATGGCTGGAATGGAAGGAATGGAAAGGTAAGGTATCAAACACATACCGTTTCATTTATCCCACTCCAGTTATTACAATGAGCCCGTCCTCCGATATCTCTGATACCCACCAGCTACCACTAATATGAATGGTCTTTCAATTCAAATATTTCGGACTCTGACCTGCCTTGCCTGGGTCCATCCCTCTCACTCCTCCTCCTCCTCTCTAGGAGCTGTTCTATGAGGACAGACACTACCACGAACACTGTTTCCGTTGTTTCCGCTGTGAACGCTCCCTGGCGGACGAGCCCTTCACCAGCCAGGAAGAGGCGCTGCTGTGCAATGACTGCTACTGCAACGAGTTCTCCTCCAAGTGCGTGGCCTGCGACAAGACCGTCATGCCAGGTACCCAAACCTGATAGTGTTAACCTTGAGTAGGGAGTAGGGTACCCTCTAGCAGAACATCGAAACTCTCATAAACGTGCGGGATACATGACAGCATAACACAACACCAGTGGAGGCTGCTGAGGGGAGGACGGCTCATAATAATGTCAGGAACGGAGCAAATGGAATGGTGTCAAACCATGTGTTTGATGTATTTGATAACATTCCACTAATTCGGCTCCAGCCATTACCACAAGCCCGTCCTCTGCAATTAAGGTGCCACCAGCCTCCTGTGCACAACACCCTTTGACATTATTGAGTTGAGCCGAGCCGAGCCGAGCTGTACTGCGCTGGGCTGGTTACGCATCCATCATAGTTGCTGTGGCATAAAACCTACAGATGTAGGATATTAATTTGATCACACTGTTGCAGGAGATTAATAACTCGTAGTGTATTTGAGATTTAAAAAGTCTTCTGAAGTTTGTAATTTAGTTTCCTGCTGTAGAAAACTGCCTCAAATGAAGATCCTATATCTGTATCAATGCCAGGTGTATAATACCTGGGAAACCTCTGTCATGAATATTAAAGAGTAAGCAGCACTGTCAGTGTCATTAAAGTGTAGACGTAGGAGTTCTCACACCCAGTCATGGATGGCATAGTCTGTATCCCAAATGGCACCCTATTCACTATGTAGTGCACTACCTTCAGGGCCCTGGTCCAAAGTAATGTACTACATAGGGAATAGTTTGCCATTTGGGACACGGCCATAAAAAGGCTAATGTATTTTTGTTGTTGAGCAGCTAGGGTGTGACACAGCTTAGATGTGACAGTGCAATTGTCTGCTCGCTCGACTGAAAGTGCCTCTCAGTTGTCTTTGTGACGGCACGGCAGCGTTACGCTACCAGCAGGGGTGGGTGTCGGATGACTGCAAATTACACAGGATTTAATCTGGGTGGGGTGTTATTTCTCCACAGTTTCTGCAGTACTGAGCAGTTGTTTTGTTAGGTTTCTGTGGTGGAACGCAGTTAAACGCTAAACTGCGTCCTCGCCCTTTTAAAAATTCAGCCGGTTCCACGTTCCACTGGCCGACCTCCCCACAGGCGCATTTCAGGTCTCAAAGATCGTAAAACAAGAG
Source organism: Thymallus thymallus (assembly GCA_023634145.1). Classification (NCBI taxonomy): domain Eukaryota; kingdom Metazoa; phylum Chordata; class Actinopteri; order Salmoniformes; family Salmonidae; genus Thymallus; species Thymallus thymallus. Next base: position 28,588,931 of record CM042396.1, read on the forward strand.
CAATGATTAAGAGGTCTGATGTTCATTTTCATAGGCATGGCTCTCTTTTTTTATTTTGGCTACTTTTATTATCTACTTGGAGGAAGTGTGTATTTGTGGAAGACCAAACTGCACACGCTTAAAGTCAGAAGTTCCAATAACAGTCACCCATAAACCATCATTCTGAAATACCTCCTTACAAAAATCCATTTGTCCCTGACTTGCTGTAACACCACACAGGCATTCTTGATGGCAAATCCTGTAATATTATTTATACTTTATGAGATGACTGGGAGGTATATTGAGTCTGTGTACAAACAGGTTCAGTTATTACTGGCTATAGCAGTAGTGTGAACACTTGGAGATTACGCAATGGTGAGGTTTGACATTCTAAACCAGAACTCTAGTGGCTGACATGGCACACAAACTTGTAATTAGGATGACTACTCAGATGATGACTCTTGCAGACAGACTGAGTTATACCAAACCTGTCTGTTTCTGTCTCTGTCTCTCTCTCTCTCGCTCTTCTTTCTCTCTCCTTCCTATCTACAGTTGAAGTCTGAGGTTTACATACAACTTAGCCAAATAGCTAAATGTCAGGAATTAGTTTTTCACAATTCCTGACATTTAATCCTAGTAAACATTCCCTGTCTTAGGTCAGTTAGGATCACCACTTTATTTTAAGAATGTGAAATGTCAGAATAATAGTAGAGAGAATTATTTATTTCAGCTTTAATTTCTTCCATCACATTCCCAGTGGGTCAGAAGTTTACATACACTCAATTAGTATTTGGTAGCATTGCCTTTAAATGGTTTAACTTGGGTGAAACGTTTCGGGTAGCCTTCAACAAGTTTCCCACAATTAGTGAATTTTGGCCCCATTCCTCCTGACAGAACTGGTGTAACTGAGTCAGGTTTGTAGGCCTCCTTGCTCACATACACTTTTTCAGTTCTGCCAACAAATGTTCTATAGGTTTGAGGTCAAGGCTTTGTGATGGCCACTCCAATACCTTGACTTTGTTGTCCTTAAGCCATTTTGCCACAACTTTGGAAGTATGCTTGGGGTCATTGTCCATTTGGAAGACCCATTTGCGACCAAGCTTTAACTTCCTGACTGATGTCTTGAGATTTTGCTTCAATGTATCCACATAATTTTCCTTCCTCATGATGCCATCTATTTTGTGAAGTGCACCAGTCCCTCCTGCAGCAAAGCACCCCCACAACATGATGCAGCCACCCCGTGCTTCAAGGTTGGGATGGAGTTCTTCGGCTTGCAAGCCTCCCTCTTTTTCTTAATATTTTTGTTTCATCAGACCAGAGGACATTTCTCCAAAAAGTACGATCTTTGTCCCCATGTGCAGTTGCAAACTGTAGTCTGGCTTTTTTATGGCGGTTTTGAGCAGTGGCTTCTTCCTTGCTGAGCGGCCTTTCAGGTTATGTCGATATAGGACTCGTTTTACTGTGGATATAGATACTTTTGTACCTGTTTCTTCCAGCATCTTCAGAAGGTCCTTTGCTGTTGTTCTGGGATTGATTTTCGCACCGTAGTACGTTCATCTCTAGGAGACAAAACGCGTCTCCTTCTTGAGCGGTATGACGGCTGCGTGGTCCCATGGTGTTTATACTTGCGTACTATTGTTTGTACAGATGAATGTGGTACCTTCAGGTGTTTGGAAATTGCTCCCAAGGATGAACCAGACTTGTGGAGGTTTCTTTTGATTTTCCCATGATGTTCGGCAAATAGGCACTGAGTTTGAAGATAGTCCTTGAAATACATCCACAGGTACACCTCCAATTGACTCAAATGATGTCAATTAGCCTATCAGAAGCTTCTAATGCCATGACATAATTTCCCAAGCTGTTTAAAGTCACAGTCAACTTAGTGTATGTAAACTTCTGACCCACTGGAATTGTGATATAGTGAATAATAAGTGAAATAGTCTGTCTGTAAACAATTGTTGGAAGAATGACTTGTGTCATGCACAAAGTAGATGTCCTAACCGACTTGCCAAAACTATAGTTTGTTAACATGAAATCTGTGGAGTGACTTCAACCTAAGTGCATGTAAACTTCCAACTTCAACTGTATCTTCCCTCTCCCTCCTCCCTCTGGCAGGCTCAAAGAAGTTGGAGTATGAGGGTTCTGCATGGCATGAGAACTGCTTTGTGTGCCACGGCTGTGAGAAGCCCATCGGTGCCCAGTCCTTCATCCCAGACAAAGACCACTACTACTGTGTACCCTGCTATGAGGGAAGGTTTGCCCCGCGATGCAGCCACTGCAAAAAGGTGAACCAGGGTCTCCTCTAATCAACTCCTAACCTTCATTATCCTCTCCCTGTCACTGTTAGTGACGTGCTCACTGTAGTAGATAGGTTCCTTGTGAAAAACACTTGCTAGATCAAGTGGGTGAGGTTGATGGGTACGTATCCTCCGTAGGCACTGGCGACAGGGGGTGTGAGTTACAAGGATGAGACGTGGCACAAGGAGTGTTTCGTGTGCACAGGATGCAAGATCCCACTGGCCGGCCAGCCCTTCACCTCCCAGGGAGACACACCCTACTGCGTCAAGTGCTTCAGCAGCATCTACGCACAGAAGTGTGCCTCTTGTAACTCGGCCATCACAGGTTAGTATATTCTCCATTCGACTAGATAATATGGGTTGATTTGAAAAACCGTCTGCGTCCCAAATGCTACTTCATATTGCACTACTTTTTAAAGAAATGTCCCCCTCTGGGATCAATAAAGTATCTATCTATCTATCTATCTATCTATCTATCTATCTATCTATCTATCTATCTATCTATCTATCTATCTATCTATCTATCTATCTATCTATCTATCTATCTATCTATCTATCTATCTATCTATCTATCTATCTATCTATCTATCTATCTATCTATCTATCTATCTATCTATCTATCTATCTATCTTTTGACCAGGGCCCGTAGAGCTCTGTTCAAAAGGAGTGTACTATAGAAGTAATAGAGTGCCATTTGGGATGCACACAATGTCTTCCCCATTACGCCACTTTGTACCAGCCCAGGCAAATGCCAGAGCACAGACGTACTGTAAATATACTAGTAAAGCCTGTTTAGAATGCCAATGTTTCAGTTAAACACAGGGACCTCAGAGAACTAGCAGATCCTCAGCAGGGCTATTATTGTAGCCAACCGTAGAATAACCCACAGAATTTAATGTTCAGAATGTCATTTCTTGTGTTGTGTAATGTCTCTCTTACTGCCCACCTGTCAATCCAGGTGAGAGCCAAAGGTCTCTATGCAAACGTAGGCTACATCCCAAATGGCACCCTATTCCCTTTATAGTGTACTACATTTGACCAGGGCCCATGGGACTATATAGGAAATAGGGTTCCATTTGAGACGCAGCTGTATTCTGTTATAGATGCTAACAAGTGTGTTTTATTTCCCTCCAGGGTTTGGCGAGGGGAAGTATATTTCTTTCCAGGATCGTCAATGGCACCAGCCCTGCTTCAAGTGCTCCCGCTGCTCTGTCTCTCTGGTTGGGGCCGGCTTCTTCCCCGACCGAGACCAGATCCTGTGTGGAGACTGCAACAACGACCAAGAAGACCAATGAGAATCACTGTCTTCGTCCTTCAACTGCACCTGAACAATCCCAAATGTACAGTAATAGCTGTCAAGTTTGTAACACAGTAGTGCCCACTTCCAGGTTTGTTAACATCTACAGTACAGTACAGAGAACATCTAAATCGCAACATTTTAAAGCAAACACTACATTTTATACTGCATCACCTTAAATATATTTATATAAATATATAATAATAATAAAAAATCAGTTTTGCATGTATTCCATGTTGTTAACCTGCCTTTACAACATAAAGCACATAGAAATGTATGTTTAAAGTCAGCAAATAACACAAGTATGATGTGGCTAAAGCTTTTCCTTTTGTAATTTAGTCATATATTTTTGCACATCAACGAATACATTAAATATTTTTTTCCTAAAGTATCGTACATATTAATGCACCTGACCTGAGCTCTGCTGAAATTTGGTGTTAATGATGCACATACAGTGTGAAATAAATATTTTAAGTGCCTTAACAGCTGTATTTTATTGCAGCTATATCAACAGTTATTCAAATGTTGTCAGAGCTCAGCTTGTCAATTATATTTCACTTTTTTTACTTTTTTGTATTCTCTTATATAAACCAAAATGGCCTCTCTTGCCTTGTTTCTGTAGGATGTATTGTAACTATTGTGTAGTGTTACAATTCTAAAGCAATAAAGTGTAATTTATTTACTGTAATACTAACACAACTGGATCAGAATACTGTATTTGTTAAGATGAATATATTGTATTTCTCAAAATGGGCCAAAAGAAAGACTTCATAAGGCTTCATAAGGTGTATTGTCTTCTGATGAGAACAGCCTTCACACTTCTGCGTACATTACACATTACTTGCTTTACTTAACCCCTGGTGTAAACAGATTTAATAATTTTTACATTTGTCATGCCAGGGTGGTGGTGCCCAGTGGCCACTCCCTGGAATGCAGTAAATGTTCAGGCAGATCAACACAAAACGCATTGTAGCAGAGGACAAAGATACAAACTGTCCCCAAAAGGCTGATTGAATCTTTATTCAGAGTGGAATGTAGTTTTCCTCAAACTGCCCAATGACTTGCTAAAGCCACTTTTTGATAATGGTCTGTAAAAGGCTTTACTCAGTCTACACGGATCCGAGAGAGGTTTATATGCGTAGACTTTGAAATAACTGTGGAGAGCCCTTTAAGCATGGCACTATGGCAACTTTATGGCACTATGGCAACTTTATGGCACTATGGCAACTTTATGGCACTATGGCAACTTTATGGCACTATGGCAACTTTATGGCACTATGGCAACTTTATGGCACTATTAAAAAAAGCCCATGCCCACAATATGTACTCAGAAGACTACACAAAAAGTAGCTGGCCTTTTAAACCAAGTTGTTTCTACAGTTAAGAACAGATATGTTGGGTCATGTGGGGTCGAAATCAAGACACAAGACTGTTCACACATTAATACAGGATTGACAGCCCCATGTGTGTAGTAAGTTGAACTGAAGTTCACAGGAAGTGAGGGGTTATAACCTCTGAAGTCACAAGTGCATGTGCTTGAGGCTCCACCCCCCCATGTCAACACCCAGGTCAATGCAGTGTGTATGCATCTGTCAAGAATGGGGCTGATAAAGACTTACATATGCATGATTCCCATATACATGATTTCCAGGACCTTACTTATAGATAATAGTAATAGATTAAAATGCATATTTTGTTCAAAACAGTACATATGCGTTTTGTGTCCATGCATATTGACCCATGTCGAAGAAACCACATTTTAAATACCAACTGTGACACAAGCTTGATTCTCATCTCAACAAAGCCTATCAGAGATCAACAATCTATAAAAGAAATCAAGGGCAATGTTGTTGTGCGTTTTTCCCATGACTTCTCCTGGAATATGGCTGACCCTGTTTGCGGAGACGTAAAAAAGTGGCCTTGTTTGGTCCCACGAGGACTATCAGCCAGGGTTGTGGCCACAACACCCAATGAGATCTGAGCATCATATACTAGTCAATCTGGGGCTTTGTCCCCATAGGGCTCTGGTCAAAAGGAGTGCACTATATAGGGAATAGGATGCCAATTGGGACATAGACTGGGGCTGGGGATGCAGTCAACAGGCCCCACTGAAACCTATTCAACAGAGTTCTGTTCTGCCGGTGGCAGCTGCAAAATAAATCAGGCTCACATAATTTGACCCCCTACAGGCCATCACATCACTGAGCTATAGACCTCACATGATGCACTAGGGTCTGTAAAAGGACACATTCACAACACAATATATTGTGCTAGAAGTAATCTTGTCCCCAGCCGGCGCTCTCTACAATTGAGCCTGGGGACAGGATTATACTACAAGTCATCTCAGAACACATAACCAAATCTCATGGGAATACTGGCCATCTACTTGATTTGGTTTATGTTAAAAGTCTGTCACAAGAGAGTACACACCGGAACCAGTTACACAACTAGTGCCATTTTGAGGAATCCAGTCAATCCGGAACACTATCAGTCTTTAGTTTATGAATTTCCTGTACTGCCTGAAATAAAAAGAGAATTGGGCCAAGCTGCTTCGCACAATGAGATCAGAATGTGTTGGATGGAGCATAAAACAACAACTGACAGATCTTATTGCTACAATAGAACACAGAGTAACATTTTTACCTATGACACGACTGAGTCATGGACGGAAATGTGACCTGCTCTAACCACAAACTCCTCGTGTCAGATTCCATGGCTGCAGACGTAGGAGGTGACAGGGAGGGGAGGACATGTATTTGGACTAGACACTGTGGTTTGGATAGAGAAGGGAAAGCAGCATGTCATTTGAAATACACCATCATTCTTCACGAGTGAGGTGAAAGCTAGAGGATAAAATGAAACCTATTTGTTAGAGAAAAAAACAAATCTTTCTAGGCCAAACCTTGGAAAGTAGCAGCAGCTAAAAATAAATATAGTAATTCTATAGTACATTCCAAATTAAATGTGACTAACATGGTGTGGAGGGAGAATAGCATAAAACAGCAGAATGCATTCCAGGGATTGATTTATTCCAGACAGCCTCTCCATCATTGATTTTTTCCAGACAGCCTCTCCATCATTGATTTATTCCAGACAGCCTCTCCATCATTGATTTATTCCAGACAGCCTCTCCATCATTGATTTATTACAGACAGCCTCTCCATCATTGATTTATTCCAGACAGCCTCTCCATCATTGATTTATTCCAGACAGCCTCTCCATCATTGATTTATTACAGACAGCCTCTCCATCATTGATTTATTCCAGACAGCCTCTCCATCATTGATTTATTCCAGACAGCCTCTCCATCATTGATTTATTCCAGACAGCCTCTCCATCATTGATTTATTCCAGACAGCCTCTCCATCATTGCTGTCAGCAGTTTAGCTTTGCCTGGGTGTCTCCAGTGAGATAATGCTTGGAACCATTCAGGCCGTGCCCCAAATGCCACTCTATATTGCACTACTTTTGACCAGGGCTCATAGGGCTTTGGTCAAAAGTAGTGCACTATGTAGGGAATAGGGCAGCATTTAGGACTCAGCCTGTGACTAATGTGGAAGTCACTACATCATAATGGGTGAGTGTTCTGACAAACCTCACTGATGTACTGCAGATGACAGAACTGTTGAATGCCTCCCTTCTGAGTCAAGACTGAGGCGGTACAGGTTGTCCCAAATGGCACCCTATTCCCTATATGGTGCACTACTTTGACCAGATCCATATGGGTTCTGATCAAAAGTAGTGCAGTAAATAGGGAAAAGGGTGCCATTTGGGATGCATAGACCCAGAGACCCGTGATCCAAGCCCAGAAGCCGTGGTCGTAAAGGACTTTGAAGTGCAGGGTGTGCCATGATGACATCATACAGTTGATGTGACAGAATATTGGTGGTAGGACACCCTAATCAATAAGAGGACCTTAGGCAATACAGAGAATTTAAGAATAGCATGAACCATACATTTGATAGGTCGATGGCAGATTTAACCACTTATGACTCATAGTAGCCAAATGTGGAAGAGGGTTAGGACTTTTTAGTTATGATATGGAAAGCCTGTGGTTGAAAGGCATTTAAGGTAATGCTTTGAGGTCTTTTGAATCTGCATTATGAAGTAGCGCTGCCTAGTGAATGAATGTGGTATCGCACGGTGGCAGTACAGCGACATTCATGTATACTTCCTAGTGAATTAATCTACAGCGACGTCCACTAACGGTACAGCGACATTCACTAACGGTACAGCAACGTTCACTAGCAGTACAGCGACATTCACTAACGGTACAGCAACGTTCACTAACGGTACAGCAACGTTCACTAACGGTACAGCGACGTTCACTAACGGTACAGCGACGTTCACTAACGGTACAGCGACGTTCACTAACAGTACAGCGACGTTCACTAACACACCTGCATACTACCATCTTTTCATCTGGCCGTTCACAACAACAGAAAATAACTAAGTCTGTATTCACAAACCTGTTTCAATACGATGCAATATGAATCATGTTCGATCTTTACAAACAATGTAAGGGAACATTCTGTCATCGTGTTGTCCCCTGGTTCACTCAAACTGCCACGATTTTCATAAAACAAACTCCGTCGATGAGAACTGAATGCCATAATGACTTCAGATATTTGTGTAAACTGTGTTATTTTAAATCATACTTCGGAGTCAGAATAAATCTGTTTGAATGTGAACTTAGTATCAAAACTATTTCCAAGATCTCACCGACACCACATCTACTCTGGGATGAAGGAATTTCTGACAAATGTGAATGTTACGTCCAAAATGGCACCCTATTCCCTATATAGCGCACTACTTTTGACCAGAGCCCTATTGGCCCTGGTCAAAAATAGTGCACTATAAAAGGTAATGAGGTGCTATTTAGGACTCATCCAATAAGAGGGGGGGGACTTGGGAGACATCCTAGGATCCCGAGGCTCATCTGAGCTCATCGGCCTGTAATTGGTAAGTAAACGAGCCTTGAAGAAGCCACAAAGAAACCAGGCAGTAATTGCTGTCAGACAGAAGGGGAAATCTGATGATAATAAACTAGCTTCTGTGTTGATTTTCCTGCTGTACTATTACTGATGAGTACTGGGTAAAGACAGATGGCGACTAATGATTTACTAAGGTGTAGATTTTAGCAATAAACAACAAATGTATAGTAATATAATTTCAATGTTTTATTACAATCTTATGCTAAACAAGTCTCAAGATAAAACTAAAAGATAAAAAAAAGAAGCTGGGATGTTCTAGAGCTAAAAAAAAACGACACGACTACTAAAAAGTAAAATGTTTTGTCACAAGAAGAGGAAAATGGAGGGAGTTACATAATAAATATAGAATTTTCAACCCTATACAATAAGGTGTTATCCAACCACCACCTGGGTCTTGAGTAACATGCAATAGAACACACCTTGTCTGCAGGAAAATCATGAAACACTAATATTTCTGATAGCAGGTGAGAGGCAATGTTTCATGCAATGTACACAAAGCAGAAATAAAGACAGTTAAAGTTCAGAGGAGGGGCTCTCTGCTTCTGTCTGGCCACTAGGTCATGTTTATACTGCTTACGGTCCCTTTTCATCAAGTCGAATAGTCCTGTGGAACAAGAACAGACAACAGAATTAAAAATCAGAACCTAAATCTTTCTAATTACTTGCTTTATTGATAGCTCAATGCAAGCAATGAGCAGACATTTAAATGTTATGTTGTCTTACAAATAAATATCTTACCGCTCTGGCTTTTTTGTTTACCTTCATGTCAAATCTAAAAACAAAACAAAGCAAGAGTTATGTTAGATAGGCCTATTTCAGGTTTTACTAAATACAACTATGGGGACAACAAGCACCACAACAGTTACTTAAGCTAAGCGCTAAGATACCAAACCACAACAAGACTACCAGAGCACCATATGAACACCTAGGGTGTGGTTAAAGACGTTTGTTTGTACTCAACCTTTGACCTCCCCATCTCATTTTGGCAGGAAGAGCAGCTTTTTTCATAACTGGATTAGGGGAACTTGACCTTTTGGAATGAAACCATGAAAGGTCAAGAAATACACTTCTATAGAAGAAGTGTTTATGCCCCTATGATTCATAAACACTTAATAATCTAGTGTTTAGTCTACAGAATCTAGGTGCTAATACTTAACTATAAACAACGCATGAATTGAGAAAGTAAGGGTGCATCCCCAAATGGCACCCTATTCCTTTTATGGGGCCTGGTCAAAAGTAGTGAACTAAATAGGGAATAGGGCATCATTTGGGACACTATTGAAGATTTGGACATGCAATAAAAGATAGATTCACTATGAGGACACATGTCCCATCAGAGCTAGAACGACAGAAGCAAAACAGAGAGCTGAGAGACGGAGAGAGTGGGAAAGTCAGGATGGGGTCAGAGAAGGCAGGGGTTGTGTCCCAAATTGAACCCTATTCCCTACATAGTGCACTACTTTTGACCAGAGGCCAAAAGCAGGGAATAGGGTGACATTTGGTAAGTAGCCAGGATGTATCACCACAGGAAGCAGGAAGTAAAATTGGAGACTTACTCAAAGTCATAATGAAACATGGCAGAAGGGCTGGGGCAGCGTTAGGGGAGGAAAAAGCAGCAGTAGTTAGTACACTGGACTGACTAATTCTAAACAGATGCCTACATATGTCAAATTAAACTAACACAATATTTTGTCTTTTCACAAAATTGAGCCCATCTTATGGAGCGGATCTGGTGCTAAATATATTATGGTTTATTAAGCTGCATACATCGTCTGATTTATATGAATAGAGCTGGAAAGGTTGACAGTGTTCGTTACTATTCCTCCCATTCCAGCTCCAACAGAAACAGAGACTATCCACTGGCTATAAGCCAGATGTACACTAGTACACCCAATCAAACTGGCCCTGACAACATACAAAATGGTGCATTGCTGATCCAAGAAAAACAAAAGCAGTACAACAAGCTTAGCAGCTCGAACAAATAAACTTCAGAGTCAGAGACAACATTCATTATCCATAGCAATCAAAAAGAGAGCGCAGCAGAGATTATCCAGAGCAACACTCTTAACCGCTAGGCTACCAGCCGCCTGAACGCTCCACAACGTTGTGTTCCGCTAAATGCGCCCTAGGAGTTAGCCTAGACCAGGGGGCTTGTTTAGGAATTAGCCTAGACCAGGGGGCTTGTTTAGGAATTAGCCTAGACCAGGGGGCTTGTTTAGGAGTTAGCCTAGACCAGGGGGCTTGTTTAGGAATTAGCCTAGACCAGGGGGCTTGTTTAGGAGTTAACCTAGACCAGGGGGCTGTGTTTAGGAGTTAGCCTAGACCAGGGGGCTGTGTTTAGAAGTTAGCCTAGACCAGGGGGCTGTGTTTATGAGTTAGCCTAGACCAGGGGGCTTGTTTAGGAGTTAGCCTAGACCAGGGGGCTTGTTTAGGAGTTAGCCTAGACCAGGGGGCTGTGTTTATGAGTTAGCCTAGACCAGGGGGCTTGTTTAGGAGTTAGCCTAGACCAGGGGGCTTGTTTAGGAGTTAGCCTAGACCAGGGGGCTGTGTTTAGGAGTTAGCCTAGACCAGGGGGCTTGTTTAGGAGTTAGCCTAGACCAGGGGGCTGTGTTTAGGAGTTAGCCTAGACCAGGGGGCTGTGTTTATGAGTTAGCCTAGACCAGGGGGCTTGTTTAGGAGTTAGCCTAGACCAGGGGGCTTGTTTAGGAGTTAGCCTAGACCAGGGGGCTTGTTTAGGAGTTAGCCTAGACCAGGGGGCTGTGTTTAGGAGTTAGCCTAGACCAGGGGGCTGTGTTTAGGAGTTAGCCTAGTAGTACCTGTGTCTGTTTTTGTTCTTCCTCTTCTTGTGGCTCCCGTGGTGACTGCCTGAGGAAGAGGATGCAGCCTTCTGAGGTTTGAGGTCCTGCAGGGCCCCGTCTGCGTCCTCCGTGTCCTCCTGACTTGGCTCATTCTCCTGGTTCTGGAGGTCTGGGGACGTGTCGCTCTCTGTCCCACTGCCGGGCTCACCTGATGGGGCAGACACAACGGAGCAGCATGTCACACTCACATATATCTGTATCTCACACAGACAAAAAGTTGCCATGCAGTTGATTGAGCCAAATACCTACGCTTTTCATTCATGTGATCTGGTATCCCACCGAGTGCACAGACAGCCTGTTCAACAAAGATGAAAAGTTGGTCAGACTCAGCATTTACACATTCTTTCAATTAGACACAAACTAAATGACTATCGCCCCGTAGCGCTCACTTCTGTTATCACGAAGTGCTTGGAGAGGCTAGTTAAGGATCATATCACCCTAGACCCACTTCAATTTGCTTACCGCCCCAATAGATCCACAGACGATGCAATTGCCATTGCACTGACCTATCCCATCTGGACAAGAGGAATACCTGTGTAAGAATTCTGTTCATTGACTATAGCTCAGCATTCAACACCATAGCGCCCTCCAAGCTCATCATTAAGCTTGGGGCCCTGAGGCTGAAGAAATTTTGCTTGGCACCTAAAACCCTCACAAACTCTTACAGCTAGATAGATAGATAGATAGATAGAAATTATTTCAAAAGTATCTATCTATCTATCTATCTATCTATCGGGCTGTATCACCGCCTGGTACGGCAACTACACTGCCCGCAACCGCAGGGCTCTCCATCACCGAGGGCAAACTACCTGCCCTTCAGGACACCTACAGCACCCGATGTCACAGGAAGGCCAAAAAGATCATCAAGGACAACAACCACCCGAGCCACTGCCTGTTCACACCACTATCATCCAGAAGGCGAGGTCAGTGCAGGTGCATCAAAGCTGGGACAGAGAGACTGAAAAACAGCTTCTATCTCAAGGCCATCAGACTGTTAAATTAGTTTTAATGACTTCAACCTAAGTGTATGTAAACTTCCGACTTCAACTGTATATACTGTATTCTATTCTACTGTATTTTAGTCTATGCCACTCCCACATTGCTCATCCTAATATTTATATATTCCTTAATTCCATTATTTTACTTTTAGGTTTGTGTGTATTGTTGTCAATTGTTAGATATTACAGCACTGTTGGCGCTTGAAACACAAGCATTTAGCTACACCAGCAATAACATATGCTAAACATGTGTATGTGAGCAATAACATTTTATTTGATCTACCAGGAAAATATTGAGAGGACAGGCAGAGGATAGAGTGACGTGAGACACTCACTGCTACAGAAGTGACAGAGGACTTGCTGAACAGACGCTCTGCCTCCTTGAACTTTCTGTTTCTTCTGTCCGTTTTGCTGTTGGAATTTCTATAACGGAACAATGCAAAACAGGGTAAATAGATTGCAAACACAGGCTCGATGATTCAATATCAACTTTTCATGTCTGAGTCTACCGTACCATGTCATGCTTACTTTTGGTTGGTGAGATATCGGTCCCATCCTCTGATGATGTTCCCATACATCTGGGTGTCTTCCAAGTAGCTGCCCTCAAAAGCATAGATCTGTCTCTCCAAGTTCACCAACGTCTCCTGTGGAAAGTATGAAAAAAAGCATTAGACTTTGCATTTGTGGTTTATGAAACAGACAGAATGTGTAATTACAATATACCAGAGCCATGATGTACAGTATGAGGGCGTGGGTATGCGCATAGTAGGTTTTGGCTGCTCCTTGTGGGCAGAATAAGTTACTACATAGTAACTAGCGCCAGCGAAGCATTGTACATAAACATTGAGTCAGGAGTAAAACAGTCTATACCCACCATGTTGAATGAAGACATGTTAGATTGTATATCATGTTCGATAACTCGATTAGTATGGTACGCTAGCTAGATAACGAGAAAGCCACACATATGTTGGTAGAAAGCCGAGGCCTAGTCGAAGTAACTAGCGCGGCCTAACGTCAGTTAGCTAGCAAGCTAACGTTCAAATAAAGCATAAAATGAAGCAAGGTTTGGATATAGCAAGATATTTAGCCAAATGGAAACCTAGCTAGCGAATTCACTTACCGCAAGCTCTTGTTTCCTCTTGACCAGCTCCGAGAGTTCCCGACGTGTGTCGGGAATCTGTGGCGGTGTCGCCTTCGCATGCATTGCCATGATGAATCTTCGAAAAACAAAACAGTGGCGCGTCTTCACCGATGAAGAAAAAGAGGCAGTAACAACGTTGGCCACACGGGGGCGCTAGACGACAGGTCAGTCTGCTTCAAAGAGCCGAACGCTTCTTATTCTCCTGCCTCGCGCCCTCTTGCTTCCGCCAACAACGTTTACTCGCTGTCATGGCAACATGTCATATACGGAAACGCACTCAGAAGTGTGTTTTTGGCTACAATCACTGCATTGTGGTAAGATATAAATTGTTACATCCTATGATCACTTTGCGAGTTTGGTAAATGCAGCTCGATTTGTTTTTGTCATAATCATCGAGCTACATTTACCGTGAAAATTGCTAGCTAGTGGCTACTAGTCGTCAGCTAAAAGTTAACATGCTAGGTGGTGTTGTAGTGTTAGCGCCGTTACAAACTCTCTTCCCTTCTAAACAGATTGCAGGCGATGCAAATGCACCAGGCACCTGTCCCTCCACTAATGATGGGCAAAATACACAAAGGATTGAATGACAGTAAGTGTCATTTTTTGCCTTTCATCACTTGTAGACCTAAATGACGATTTGCTCAGACTTCCGATATCTCTTTTTACATTAATCTAGGCGGCAAAATTCCAGGATACGTATCATCAATACCAACCAAATACCAAACAGTTGTGATAAGCAATGAGGATAAGAAAGGGTTCTTGTCACAAGCTAAGAGGTTCCTTTCAGAAGACAGTCAGGTAGATATGTCAACCAGTTAATCAATCAGGCCTCCAGGTAATCAATAAATCAACCAACACATTAATTGTCCAATTATGATATGATTTTCAGAATGAAAACCCAGGGCCAGGCACATATATGTCTCACAGGCCTGCTGAAATCACCAGCCCCTCCTTCTCAAAGAAAGGTACAGGAGGCTTTGCATCCCAGGTCAGACATGTTAATGGTACCCTACTCGCAACCTCAATCTCTTTGCTGTCATCAGTGGAAGAATCATGTAATTTTAATAAAATCTATCTTCTGTTCTTCACTAGGCTGTCAGAGTTCCACGTAACCCTCAGAGAGGTATCCCAGGACCCAATGCCTATAACCTGCAGTCCTCTCTGATCCACAAACACAGCTTCGGCAGGGGAGTCTCCAGAACTTTCCGACTGCCAGTGGCTGTACAACTTGATGGCCCTAAGAACAAGACTCCAGCCCCTAATCAATATCATGTCAGTGCAGTATTTTAGATGAAATACTGTATGTTTATTTTCTATATACAATAGGCTTACATGTTTGTGTACTGAACATTTTACTCAAAATATGTTGTTATGAATGTAGTGTTTTTGTTTAAAGACTTTCCTTTATTATTGGTGCTCTAGGTGTCCTTAAATGGGGTAAAGCCAAACACGTTAGTGTCAGCTCAATCAGTATTTCTGTCAACAACTGGGCGGAGTTCTATGCGCTCAAACACTCTAAAAGGGCCATCCCCATGTAAGTATTACTTTTTTTTATTAAAGCAGTATTTTTTTTTTACTCATTTGTAATCTTTATCTTTGCTTGTTCAAGGTCACTACAAAGTTAATGATGCCATAACTCAGAAATGCCCCAAGGTTCCCCTCTCCTGCTTCAAGTCCAACTCTGTGAGGATCCAGTCCCCTGTGAATAACCATGTCCCAGGCCCAGGCACCTATAGTCCCTACCAGGCCCCAGAGCCAGTCAGGAGGACCATCTTACCGTGAGTAAAAGCACAGGGCCCAATATTCATGAACCATAGAGTAGGAGTGCTGATTTAGAGTATGCTTTGCCTTTTTGATCAGAATGTTTAAGGTTGCATGGACAGGGGGAACCTGATTCTAGATCAGCACTCCTACTGGGAGACGCTTTATGAATACTGATCCAGGACTAGCAGGGTAATCGTTTCTCTGATAATCTGCTCTCCCATGCCTTTAACCCTTGTCCAAGGAGGAGACATTACCTGGGAATATCAGCTCCCCCTCTGATTCTTCTGAAGAACCCACCCCTGCCTGGCCCTGGGCATTATGATGTAGTGAACTATGGGGACCCGCCCAAACACTTCATGTCTAGTGCCGTGTTTGTTTCTGGGACAAGCCGTTGGACCCAGGATGTGCGCGGCCAAGGAGTGCCAGGGCCAGGTGCTGTTTTATTGACCCTCCTTGTCACACTAATGGTTATATCGGCCATTTTTTGTTTTCTGTTATACTATATTGTTTTTTACTTGATATTCGTATGAAAAGGCATTTATTATTAACTTTCATTTCACTGAAGAGGATATTGATTGAACTTATTGTCCCTTTTTGTTTATAGGTTACTATGAATCAGACACGTCAACAAAGCGGTCTTTCTTATATAATTACTCCAACAACTGGATTCCAGCATGAAGCACTTGAGGCAACTCACATTGCTTTTGTGTGGGTGTTTTTGTACAATGTTTTCATGGACATTCCATGTACTGAACGCATGCGTTTAACTGTGACTAAAGAGAAGGATACAAATCACTTAATGTAGCCGTCTATTCAGTAATTGTATTTCCAATACACAGCGCTTTCAGAAAGTATTCATACCCCTTGACTTATTCCACATTTTGTTGTGTTACAGACACACAATACCCCATAATGACAAATTGAAAACAGGTTTTTAGAAATTTTAGCAAATATATTGAAAATTAAATACAGAAATATCTGAATATTCACACCCCTGGGTCAATACTTTGTAGAAGCACCTTTGGCAGCAATTACAGCTGTGAGTCTTTCTGGGTTAAGTCTCTAAGAGCTTTCCACACCTGGATTGTGCAACATTTTCCCATTATTCTTTTCAAAATTCTGTAAGCTCTTTAAAATTGGTTGTTGAACATTGCTAGACAACAATTTTCAGGTCTTGCCATAGATTTTCAAGTAGATTTAAGTAAAAACTTTAACTTGGCCACTCAGGAACATTCACCATCTTCTTAGTAAGGAACTCCAGTGTAGATTTGGCCTTGTGTTTTAGGTTATTGTCCTGCTGAAAGGTGAATTAATCTCCCAGTGTTTTACATTTTAGTTATTAAGCAGACGCTCTTATCCAGAGAAATTAGGGTTAAGTGCCCTGCTCAAAGGCACATTGGCAGATTTTCACCAAATTGGCTCAGGGATTCAAACCAGCAACCATTCGGTTGTTGTCCATGCAACTTACTGTGACTTGTTAAGCACATTTTTACTCTGGAACTTATTTAGGCTTGCCATAACAAAAAGGGTTATTGACTCAAGGCATTTCAGCTTTTCATTTGTAAATCTTTTTTACATTATGGGGTATCGTATGACTAAACATCTCAATTGAATCAATTTTACATTTTTTTATTTTAATAAATTGATTTTAAATTCAGGCTGTAACACAACATTTAGAAAAAACATTAAGGGGTGTGAATACTTTCTGAAGGCACTGTGTCCTTAAGAAGAAACACCTGAAGGCATGTTTTATGTCCAGTAATGTAGAGTTGATGGACAGTAATGGTATGGTAGTCCCTGACAACTGCTAGTGCTGTCACTGTCAGCGGTACACCACAATAACAGCTGGGCACACGAGACGACATAGTCAAAGCAACTGTTGGAGACATGCTGTGGGGTGGAACACTGGGGAGTGGGTCTGTATGAGGGATGGGACACTGGGGAGGGGGTCTGTATTTGAACAATGTGCCTGGGCATGTGACAGGGATGACTTTTAAACCAAATGACAAATGGCAGTGTCAGTCAGTCACTCCCTCATACGCTCTCTCACTTCATTGAAATGTTGTTAGTACACAGTGGAACGACAACCCATATCCCCCTTATCCCTTGTCTCCTGCATATCAGTTAGTAGTCCCCATTAATGGTTGGTTTACATGATAAATTAGCATGTGCCAGTCCCTTTGACAAGAATTCTCATGTTCTCAGTATTATCTCTGGAACCTCTGTGGTTATGCCTCTGGTGCATATTTCAGGGCATTTACATCAGTGGTCCGGATCAGGTTCTGCCTGCCAAAGCAGTTTCGACCATCACAATGAGTTACATCTCAGCCTGTTTTGTCTGCCAGATTGAGTTACACTTAGGACACTTGACCACTGAACAAGTATGTCAAGTTCTATTTTATACACAGTCCCCACTGGGCACACACTGGTTGAATCAACATTGTTTCCACGTCATTTCAATGAAATTACGTTGAACCAACGTGGAATAGACGTCTATGCTTAGTGGGTCGTAGGCTACTGCATCAGAACTTTACAATTGTGGTTACATATATATATACGTATTGAAAGTAAGCATCGGGGATACACTATTCAACTTTAATTTGGCTTCCAGCGGACCATCTGCTAGTGAGTTATCAGTTGGCGATTTTTCCAGGCCACTCAGCGTTCTCCTCTCCTGATACCACGGCAACTGCAGACATGGTTGACTCCCACGCTGTAACAGCTGCGTATATATTCAGACACTGACTTCAATATGAAACACTCCTTGTAAAATCAAACAACAGTTTATATGGCTTTCACTCACAAAACAAAGCTTCTGTCTGAGCTCCCTTTAGTTATGACAAACAAACATGTTTTTTTTACTCCTCTGATCTTCCACTGGTCTGGGAAACTGCTAGGAAGACTATTTCATCATGTAAAATACCAATCTTTCAGAGTAGGCTTTAGACTAAGGGTGCCGCAGGCCAGATTCGCGAGGGATTCCAATCTGTCCCGCGAATGATTTGAGTTAAAATTATAATGTACAGTACCTACATTCATACTGTTACTTGACTGTGTCCAGTTCGCTAATAAAAAATGAAATGAAAGCTAGACAGTCAGGGAGCAACTATTTTAGGTACATTTTGACAGCAAGGAAATATAGCCAATTTTCTGTCTGGCTCTCCGGACCTCGTTAATGTCCGAATGCGCCCTCCGGGGCAAAATGAGTTTGACACCCTGCTTTAGGCCTTTAGGAAGCTTTGAGATCTGGAGCTCCCTGTGACAGAATTTGAACTATTGGCTCAACTAACTGCTCTTGTCTGAGGCCACTGGTGCTGTAATTGTAGTTCCACAGGGGGCAGAGACACTAGAACATATACCTCTGTGGTTTTATGGGAGCTGTCTGAGGTTTATTATAGCTTGTACTCAAATTTGGCAAGTATAAGCGTGTTCATTCAAAAGATCCCTCCCTTGATACCGCCTTTTGTTATGAGAGAAGATACGTTTCTGCCACATTTTGAATATGTGTGTATTGTGAGATCAAAATGAGACACCTGCATGATCCTAAAATGAATTTAACACTGATATCTGTAATCTCTTTATTGTCACACTTCTTAGTATTGGTGCACCGACAGGCATGCTGCATTATAAACATAAGCCATTTATCACTCTTTCTTGAATTAAAAAGTACACTTATGAGGTCATATCAAATAAAAGAGCAATAACTCCCTGATCACTTTAATTATATTTGGCTCTGAAGTTACTGATAATCATCTGGAAAATAAAGGAACGAGACATCCAATAGGATTTGAGGATTCATAATTTGGAATATCCACAGAAGGCTTCTAAAGTGATGTGGTGGCTGAGGGCATCGTCAATTCAATTCATGGTAGAGCTAATCGTGTCAACCTAAGTTTATTTCTCTGATTTGGCAGTACACCAGGGGATTAGGGGCAGAAAATTGTGCTAGTATTTCATAAAGGGACCATGTGACAAAAGATAGTTAAAATATAGAGAAATATTAGAACCACTGTTTTGTTGTCAATTATGGCTTGCCTCTTGGTGGGATTTTGAGAGCCTTTGATCAGTTGAATTTCGAATATGTAATATCCTACAGACAATACCACAGAAATTAAAATGCTCCGGGAGAAATAACAGACAGAGACAATGGTTTAGGTTTTGGTTTGCCACCAAGCAGGCCTACAGTGAACTTTTAGATTGAGCAAAAACTGAATTGATCATGGTTATTCTTTCTTCGTCATCAGTGACCTAAAATCCTTATCAGCTCAACAAAGAACCTCTTTACTGATCCAACGTCCTTCTGTATAGCTGTAAAACATAAATGGGATGTTTTGTGGAAGAATAGGCTTCGTAATGTCTGTTTGTATCAGCAGGGGACACAAGCCCCCATGAATCATGACTTATCAATTATATTTTCATACTGAAAACAGCACAAACATGAGTTAGAGCCTGGTTGATTGCACTGCATTGTTGAATATACAGTATTCTCAAAGAAATACGAGTAGAGGAAGGGATATAAAAAAATATGTTTTGATTAACCTGAATAACAGTCGCAAAATGTTTGGTTTTAACTGGCTATACATACTTTATGAATGAGTGCCTTTTAGTGTATGGTTTATGAGCTTTGCAGATAGCATTTCGTTGTGTGTGCATCATAGAGAGAGAGACTACAGTATTTTCCAGTCGAGCCCTACCTCATCTTGGATGGGTGTGGGTGATTGAATGTCCTCTACCATTCCCCCACCCCCTACTTCCTGTCCTTGCTTCTCAAAAGCTCATTACTTAACAGCAGATCCTCCAGACTCCACAGGACTGTAGATTACTACTACCCAGAGCCATTTCTCAGTCACAGGCACTGTAGCGCAATTCATACTAATAAAAAAGGATTGGATTTAAGAGAGGCTGTTGATGTGTTTGAGAGGCAGTACAGTGTTACTACTACAGTACAAGCAACAGTCCCCTCACTGACATCATGACTCATCTTGATGGTCTGACTGTGCTGACACAAGGAAAGAGGACACTAGGTTCTCAATCCTGTTGAACAATATTGATATTTATGCCTCCCCCAGGATGTGTCCGTAATTTCTGGTCTTGTCATTCTGAAGTCTTGGAAGATTATGATTTTGAACTGTCATGATTCAATGGTTTAAAAGACAGGACCGAAAAAGAAAGTGTCAGAAACTTGCAAAAGAAAGAGATTCCAGCATTCAAACTGGAGATGGGCCTTCAGTTGGGATTCTCAAGCTTATAAAAACTTTCAGGAATATTTATATTGATGTTTCTGCTATCCTAAGTTGATCATGCATTTTTATTTGTCTCAACACCTAGAAATGCATTTTGCCTTTCTGTAAGCATCCTGACATCATGTTACATGAACTGTCCTGATTCTCTTATCTGCAGTAGACCTAGTATACCAGGCAGAGTATACCAGAATGTACTGCATGATGTTGATGTGAAATACTGAATGTTTTATAAGAGTGTACCAAAGGTAAATCCTTAAACAATTTGGTATTGAAATGTACTTCCCATGTGGTTTATAGCATTCATTTGTACTAGCCTGAGAATACTGAAATACCTCATATAATTCTGGCATTTCCTATCCTATTTGTCTATGGTTCCATCATCTTTTTCATAGTTGATGTACAGAGAGTTACTATACTGTATGATGCAGATTATCTTGACACATCTATTATTTATCTGATTTGAAATCAAAAGTGTCCTAAGGGCAAGGGGTGGAGGTGTGAATCAGGTTAAAGCAATTTTTTTTAAACAGCTCTTTAGAAAATGAATGAATTCTCCACATACACACACACAGACTGACCAAACCACACTGGGACGTTTAAAAAAAATTATATATATATCCTGAAAGTATAATTGCAATAAATTGTAGGTCTAAAACTATTCACAAAAGTTAGTGAACCTAACAGAATATACACTCGCTTTGGTTTTGTGTAACAGGCCTGTCCATCAGGCTTAATGCTCGCCCTGCCTCATCTAATCGGAATAGAACCCAGACTTCATCTGCAAGATAAATGTGTCCCCTACAGTGAAAGGAAGGTTGTGTTAATTATGAATTACCTAGTCATCACCACTATTCTCTCACTGTGTCACACTACGGACTAATTTCTTTAAAACATTAATTCCCCAGTAGCCTATGTTGCAGGCTGTTTCCATTCATTGGAATGCATTCCATTCATTTATTTCACCACTATGGCCTATTTATTGTCCTACCTTCCTAACCTTACTGCATTTTGCACTACATTTGCACTCTGTATATAGATTTTCTATTGTGTTATTGACTATGTTTGTTTACTGTGTAACTCTGTGTTGTTTTTTGTCGCACTGCTTTGCTTTGTCTTGGCCAGGTCGCAGATGTAAATGAGAACTTGTTCTCAACTGACCTACCTGGTTAAATAAAGGTGAAATAAAAAATAAAATAAAACATTTGTTTGCCTCTTAGATAAGGAATAAAGAGTAACACAAAAAAGACTGACAAAAAGCAATGATACATTTTATACGAATTCAAGTGACTATGTTACCCTCTTTGATTAATTACGTGTTTATGAGGTTGTAATAGCCTAAGTGTACTTATGGTTAGAGCAAATATTTATGTGGGGTCCTTGGATAGATAACGCACCTTGCTTGGAGTGTTCACGATGGATTCTTGATGGATGTAACCATTTCTAACATGAGGGTCAACTTTTCGCGAAGCTCGATATATTATCCTATTTTCCCCGTAAAAACACACATTATAGTACACAAATATAAGTGTAAAACAAGTGATCTAGACGTGCTTAACATTTTTTAGACGTGATAGCATGTTATCCCTTGAATATTTTAAATAAGTAGGCGCACCACGTTTTGCTGACCCCCGGTAGCCCATATGGTAGAGTCAATCAGAAAGCCAGGCAGCGGCTGTCCCGCATAAATATTCGTCAAGCAGTTATATTGCTACGGGCAAGTCCCAGTGCCCAGGACGGACTCCTCGATTTCAGTGTTGATCTATTAGAATTGGCAATAGAATAGGATCTGACAGGGTGTCTACCTCTACTACTTGTCATTATAACTTGCCACACCCGTCTTTCACTGGATTTCTGTCCAGTTATTCTATAATATTTGTATCCCTACCGTTCCCTTTTGGATTTACGAAGGGCGTATTGGTGATCAGACTGTACCGGGAGTTTCTCCTATTCTTCGATATATTTGAGGAATGACTGCAACTGGAAAAGGACAGCGAATCGCTTGAATTGAAAAAATGGAATACAACGATCTTGAGAACAATTTTGAGGAGAAACTGACATTAACAGAGAAATGTAAGTTTTTTGTTTTTATTATAGCCTACATAAGACAAGAAATAAGCAACATATAGAGGATTAATCATGTTCTTGTTGCTAAATTATCAAATGCACATTCAACATTTCAGCAGTGGGGGATTGAAGGCTTGGTGTGAATGTGTCGGTATTCATCGACGTGTTGATTAAATAAGGGTGGCTGCGCAATGTGCGCTTGCTAAAGCGTTCTGTTTTATATGTTCTATTAAAATCAATAGGCCACCATTTGAAAATCCGTTCACAAAAACATTACTGCAAAAAACGTCATTGATAGCCTACTGTTCTTAACGGAATTACCAGACTTGCGCATCACACTCTTTACCCCAAAGAGCCTACAGTATGAGGGGTTTTGTTGCCTTTTGGCCAACTGCTATTCCAATTAAATGACCAGAAAGATGCATGTTCATGATAGTTTAAAATGCTCAGACAGCCTTCCTTGACCAGAGAGCTGGAAAATACTGCAGCCTGTCCTATTTTCTCCATTACCAACCAATGCTGCACAGGAAGGGTTAAATGGCTCACAGCACCAGGCACAACAAACATGGCAGTAATCAAATTTATCCTGACATTGGAAATCTGCTGGTGTTGACTCTACAGTGTCCAGCTGCTGTCAGTGTCAAACCCTATACCTCAAAATAGATGACCATTGCATTGCGAACCAGCATGGTAACAACCACAATAATATTCCATCAGCAAACCTGGCATATGCTGTGGTCTGGTTTGACTACACCATCTAGTTATAAACCAGCTTATAGCAGTGACTGCTGTTATCTGGGTCATCATACTGCTTTGTAATAATAACACTTGTGTATGAATCATATTGGGATGTACTGTAATCCACTGCCGTATTCCTCTAGTCTAACCCTCCTCCTGCCATGTTGACATGGTTTGGTCATTGGAGGCTGAGGCTGGTAACCCTCCCCCTCCTTTTGGTGAGCAAGGCACTTGATGGAGGGAGAAGAGAATCACTGCAGCTCTTGATCATTCCAGAAGCACACAATCTGTCTGTCATAGCCTTCGCCTTGTGTGCATGTGTGATGTGTGTCTACGTATCCATGTTTTCTCTCTACCTAATGCAGTGGCATGTATTCATGGGTGAGAGAGAAGCCACACTTCCTCAAAAAAAATGACCAAGAAAAAAAGAAACAAAATAATGTATCTTTCGAACTCACTGTCGTTCACCAGAGAAAGCAGTGCGAACGAAACAGCGCCCTCTGTCTTAGTACGTGTAGCCGATCTATCTGATGCTCTCTGGTCAGTGGTCAAAAATAATATGACATTGTTGCCGCCGTAGCATTGAATTCAAGGGAACCCAGTGAGCATTTGGTCTCTCTCCCTTGATACAAAATAAATTAAATAATAGCCAATCAACATTGAGCTAAACTGAGTGAGCTCAACTGTGAATGGTCCTGGCAAACCCCCAAAAAGTGTAAAGGGAAACCAGTTTGGATTTGGCTTCACACTTATCACATCACATCACATCACATCAGTAACCAAATTATTTGACAGAAAAAAACGTGAATTGTTGCATCTCGTTGTGTTGTCATTGTCCTCCTGTGGCTAGCTAGCTTGCTAAAATCGTCCCTGTCCTAAATTAGCCATGGATGGAGATAGGGATTTGGACTCGTGGTTTTACATAATTCTCTGAACTGGCCAATGATATTAACAGGCGATTCTGATCCAACCATAAATTCATACATTGTGGCCTGAGAGGATGGAAGTTCAGCATGTAACTAGATGTAGGAGGCTACCATTAACTAGCTGGCGCATCGTTGCCCATGAAAGGAAGTTATGCTAGCGAGCAAGCATTTTAGCCAGGTAGCCTAGGACAACAAAAACTAAAAGCGTGTAGTCATAAACCGTTTGAGCAACATGAAAGAGAGGATGATGGCATTGGCATTTCTCTACAAGTAGGGTGAGTCAACGTGTTTTTGCCACACAGAAATCAGTACTATGGAAAGCCATTTAGCTCACGTTGATTGGACTAAGTTGTTTTTGGTATATTTTAGTTGTCACTTTATTAGACTAAGCATAAGTGATTTGATGATGTTGAAATGGGGCTGGAATAGTGGAGGCACTTCCTGACTTGCAGTAGCTCTCTGGTGTTCTAAATCATTAGTTGTTTAGTGTTCCGAAATATTAACTTGACTGACTATGCTTTAGGTCATGTAACTGTTTGTTACATGCGATATGCTTTGTGGACTCCACCGGACAGATGTTGCTCTCCGGTTTTGTGATGAAACAAAAGTGTGGTTGAATTTATTCTGCCACTGGGTCTTCTTATTGTCTCAGCCTTAGGCCTATACATCACAGTGGCAAGAGTCACTTTATCACAGGGTTAAGAGCCTTGCTCAAAGGTACATGGACAGATTTCTCACCTAGTCTGCACGTTGATTTGAACCAACGACCGTTCAGTTACTGGCCCAACGCTCTTAACTGCTAGGCTACCTGCCGCCCTAGTAATATTATACTGAACAAAAATATAAAAGCAACATGTAACAATTTCAAAGATTTTACTGAGTTACAGTTCATATAAGGAAATCAGTCAATTGACTGGGAATACAGATATGCATCTTTAGCATATAAGAAAACCAGTCAGTAGCTGGTGTGACCATCATTTCCCTCATGCAGCGCGACATCTCCTTCGCATAGAGTTGATTAGGCTGTTGATTGTGGAATGTTGTCCCACTCCCCTTCAATGGCTGTGCGAAGTTGCTGGATATTGGCGGTAAATGGAACACAATGTCGTACACGTCGATTTAGAAAATCCCAAAAAATGTTCAGTCGGTGACGTGTGTTGAGTATGCAGGCCATGGAAGAACTGGGACATTTTCAGCTTCCAGGAATTGTGTAGAAATCCTTGCGACATGGGGCCGTGCATTATGCTGAAAGATGAGGTGATGGCAGCGGATGAATGTCATGACAATGGGCCTCAGGATCTCGTCACGGTATCTCTGTGCATTCATATTGCCATGGATAAAATGCAATTGTTTTTGTTGTCCGTAGTTTATGCCTTGCCATACCATAACCCAATCACCACCATGGGGCACTCTGTTCACAACGTTGACATCAGCAAACCCACACAACGCCATTCACGTGGTCTGCAGTTGTGAGGTCTGTTGGGTGTACTGCCAAATTCTTTAAAACAACGTTGGAGGCAGCATATGGTAGAGAAATAAACATTATATTCTCTGTCAACTGCTCTGGTGGACATTCCTGCAGTCAGCATGCCAACTGCACGCTCCCTCAAAACATGAGACATCTGTGGCATTGTGTTGTTTAACACAACTGCACATTTTATAGGGGCCTTTTATTGTCCCCAGCACAAGGTGCACCTGTGTAATGATCATGCATTTGAATCAGCTTCTTGATATGGTATACCAGTCAGGTGGATGGATTATTTTGGCAAAGGATAAATGCGATGTGATGATATCAACACATTTGTGCATAAATGGAATATCTCAGGGATCTTATATTTCAGCTCATGAAAACATGGGAACAACACTTTACATGTTACGTTTATATTTTTGTTCAGTGTAGAAGGTAATGTACAGCAGTGCGTTGTACATCCACAGTTTGTGTGGGAGGACTGGTTAGCACTCTGGCAGATACTGGGATACACGAGATGTGTATCCCAGTATTGTCATCATGTACCAGATGGGTTTATTTTCAGTTAAGTGTTACACTTATCCTGTGGCTGGTGTCTGATTTGACCCCAGCACCAGAACAGCCTTTATGACTGTTTACCTTTGCCGTGGAATAGGTTTGCTCTGCTCTCTGCTTTCAGAATGGAAACAGACAGACTAAATATATATATTTTGTAATTTAACCAGGCAAGTCAGTTATTTACAATGACAGCCTAGGAACAGTGGGTTAACTGCCTTGTTCAGGGGCAGAACAGTTTTTACCTTGTCAGCTCTGGGATTCGATCCAGCAATCTTTCAGTTATGGGTCCGACACTCTAACCACTCTGCTACCTGCCACCCCAAATACAGTTACTGTGAGGTGGTTCTGGTGCTTTTTTCAACAACACTGAAGTGGGCTCGGCACCGTCAGCTTATACACATTGTTGATTGGTCGGTATGACGTTATCAGGCATGTCCGTGTTGGACAGGCAGAGATGTTAAATAAACAGACACATTCCTTCTCTCTGACTCCTCTGAAGACAGACTCTGCCTTGTAAAGGTTTGTTTTGCTCCTACAGACTCACATGCCTGGCCTGGTCTGACAGGGTTCTATCAGAAGGGATTCTAATCCCAGATCTTTGTGTTGTAATGTGGTGAGGCAGGTAGAACAAATAGCAGAGTGCTGGCTGAGGCCTAATGCAGTTAGACTCCCCCATTGACCCTCGGTCACCTCTCATGCCCCTTGAAAACCAGTGACATGGGATGCATCCCACATTGCACCCTATTCCCTACATAGTGCACTACTTTTTGACCTAGGCCCATAGGGACTCTGGTTAAAAGTAGTGCACTATTTTGGGAATAGGGTGGCATTTGGGATTTAGCCATGATGCCGTGTAGACTGGCCATTTCAGGGACAGTGCTCCTCTGGTTTGAAGTGTGAAGCTGCTGGGGCTAGCGGACCACCATGGCACAAAGACAGAGACAGAGAGACAAGCACCAGAGTCCTGTTGTAGAGCAACGTTAGTGGCGTCGTAGTTGACGAGGAAGCCAAGAGACCATGCCCCTCTCCAAGATATAACATGTTCAAAGGAGCTCTGTTTGCAGCTTACAAAAGGAAGTGAGGCACCCGTTTTTCTTTTGTTTAATGCAGACAGAAAGTGTTTGAACTCGTGTGGTTCTCTCTATTATCTTTGACATCCTGAGGGCTGGTAGTACACTGCAAGTCTATTATCTTTGACATCCTGAGGGCTGGTAGTACACTGCAAGTCTATTATCTTTGACATCCTGAGGGCTGGTAGTACACTGCAAGTCTATTATCTTTGACATCCTGAGGGCTGGTAGTACACTGCAAGTCTATTATCTTTGACAT
Organism: Thymallus thymallus; assembly: GCA_023634145.1. Classification (NCBI taxonomy): domain Eukaryota; kingdom Metazoa; phylum Chordata; class Actinopteri; order Salmoniformes; family Salmonidae; genus Thymallus; species Thymallus thymallus. Next base: position 28,616,585 of record CM042396.1, read on the forward strand.
CCTGAGGGCTGGTAGTACACTGCAAGTCTATTATCTTTGACATCCTGAGGGCTGGTAGTACACTGCAAGTCTATTATCTTTGACATCCTGAGGGCTGGTAGTACACTGCAAGTCTATTATCTTTGACATCCTGAGGGCTGGTAGTACACTGCAAGTCTATTATCTTTGACATCCTGAGGGCTGGTAGTACACTGCAAGTCTATTATCTTTGACATCCTGAGGGCTGGTAGTACACTGCAAGTCTATTATCTTTGACATCCTGAGGGCTGGTAGTACACTGCAAGTCTATTATCTTTGACATCCTGAGGGCTGGTAGTACACTGCAAGTCTATTATCTTTGACATCCTGAGGGCTGGTAGTACACTGCAAGTCTATTATCTTTGACATCCTGAGGGCTGGTAGTACACTGCAAGTCTATTATCTTTGACATCCTGAGGGCTGGTAGTACACTGCAAGTCTATTATCTTTGACATCCTGAGGGCTGGTAGTACACTGCAAGTCTATTATCTTTGACATCCTGAGGGCTGGTAGTACACTGCAAGTCTATTATCTTTGACATCCTGAGGGCTGGTAGTACACTGCAAGTCTATTATCTTTGACATCCTGAGGGCTGGTAGTACACTGCAAGTGTTTGTAAGTGTGTTTCATGCCATATAGGGACCTACTAAAATGTAAAAACTTGCATCCTTGAAGTTTAACTTCAGAAGAACTAGGGTCTGGATTCTATCCGTAGCGCTGAAGATCAGAGCTGTAGCGTGATAAAAATTTAAAGGCAATGTTTCCGCGTTCGTGGAGACTGCGTTCATGGTAAACGTTGCATACATATGTCGGCTCAATCGAAAAGTACCTTTAAATTTCCCCCACGCTACAACGCTGATCTTCAGCAATCCAGATTTAATCCAGCCCTAGGTTTAACTTCTTGGTTGCAAATCATCTTTAAACTGAAGATTTTATATTGAGCTAAAAGTCTTCTTCTTCTGTGGAAGTAATCATTGGACGTGGACTGACGTGGACTCTCTTCCTACTCCCAAAGTTTTCCTAATGTAATGTTCCTGGCCCACATTCAAGATTACAGCAGGCTTGGAAGTGTAGGTTGCATCCCAAATGCCACCCTATCCCCTATATGGTGCACTACTTTTAACCGGAGCCCTATGGGCCCTGGTCAAAAGTAGTGCACTATAGGGAATAGGGTGCCATTTGGGATGCGGTTGTAGATTTTGGCCCCAGCACGATCCCTCTCCACAGAAGTTTGCCCATTCACTCTCATTAAAACAGTTGAAAAACAGGTTACTTATTTGTCATCATGGATGATGAATAAACATGCACTACTAATGCACACGTCCTCGATAACCTGCTGTGATTACTCTGCACTTATTCCTTGGGCTTCATAAGTTGTACTGCTAAAGGAGGGGCTGACATAGAAGGGGGACTGAGTGAGAACAGAAAAGGGGAAAGCACCTTCTCCCATTTCTGCTTAGCCAGACATGTTGAAGTTCTGTCAGCTTTTCCTAATGTCTCTCCCCTATTGCCAGCTTGACTGTGTGTTCAGTTTGTACATGCGGGTGGAGAGAGGAGAGGAGAGGTTGGGTTGGGATGGGTGTGGATGGGCCCGGTTAGAATGTGAGGCATTCTTTTCCAGAGGGCCGTATCTGCAGCGTGTGAGCAGGGGGGAGTGAGGGGTGTTATTGTGGTTATAGCTGGGACGGGGGGCGTCAGAGGGAGGGAGGAAGGTGTCTGCAGTGATTCTCAGGCAGACCAACCAGAGCGCTCCACGTCAGCGAGCAGGAGCAGCCTCACACACACACACACACACACACACACACACACACACACACACACACACACACACACACACACACACACACAGAGCCTTACCTCGCTGCGTGCAGATCCAGCTGGTATAAATCAGGGCTATGGTCACTGACCACTCACACAGGAACTAGAGGAAGTGCTCCATCCTGTAGCGTATAGAGGCCGATGAGGCCTTAGGCTGCGTTCCAAATGGCCAATGAGCCCTGGTCTAGACCACCCTAGGCCAAAGTAGTGCACTATGTAGAGAATGTGGTGCCTTTTGGCATGCAAACTTAGTATACTAGATCCTGGATCCATAGACTGGCTCACGTTTCCATTCCCATTCCACTCCGTTATGATTCGGTAGTCCGCTCACATTTTCTACAGAGATCATTTTGACTGTGTTTCCACTGTACAGGAAACAGGAAGGAGAAACAATGGAATTCTGTGACAAAATATGTCATTACCCTTGATCGCACTTTTTTGATTGGTTTTGATTGGTGTGTGTGTGTGTTCAATTCAGTTTTTAAACAGAAAACTGTAACAGATTTGTATTTAAAGTTCATTTATTTATAGTTAATAACAGGGTGCGTGCAATCCGAGGTAGGGGGACAAAGGGGTCTCAATTTGAATAATTAAGATGGTAAGACAATGAATCATTAAGATGGTAAGACAATGAATCATTAAGATGGTAAGATAATGAATCATTAAGATGGTAAGATAATGAAAAATTAAGATGGTAAGATAATGAAAAATTAAGATGATAAGATAATAAAAAAAATTAAGACAAAAATGCATTTGATCTACTCCATGCTTATGTTAATTTGCTTTTAAAGTGTGGTTCCTTGCTTATCTATGCAGATTCCTCACTAATTAGTGTTGTTAAATACACAGTACAGCGTTTAATTTGCAGGGTTTAACTTTAGCTACTGCACAAGCATACTGTAGGCCTAGTTATTGAATATTTGAGTTAGTTAGTTTCATAATTCACAATTTTGTCCTTGTGTTTCTGGCCCTCTGTTGTACTTTTGATACAACAGTGTTCATTCTGACCTAGTTGTATTTAATCTTATCATTCTCTAGTTTTTGTTTTACCAAATTACACTACCCAGAAGGCACTCCATTGGTGGAATAACCAATCCTCTTCTACCTGGATTCTGTATTTAGATGTAGATCCAGGAAGGAAGGTGATATAGAACCTGTTGACACTGTTAGTTACTGAAGTCCCTCATGACTAGCTTTTATTCTACAACCAGAGGTCCCTCATGACTAGCTTTTATTCTACAACCAGAGGTCCCTAATGACTAGCTTTTATACTACATCCAGAGGTCCCTCATGACTAGCTTTTATACCACAACCAGAGGTCCCTAATGACTAGCTTTTATTCTACAACCAGAGGTCCCTAATGACTAGCTTTTATACTACATCCAGAGGTCCCTCATGACTAGCTTTTATACCACAACCAGAGGTCCCTCATGACTAGCTTTTATTCTACAACCAGAGGTCCCTCATGACTAGCTTTTATTCTACAACCAGAGGTCCCTCATGACTAGCTTTTATTCTACAACCAGAGGTCCCTCATGACTAGATTTTATTCTACAACCAGAGGTCCCTCATGACTAGCTTATATTCTACAACCAGAGGTCCCTCATGACTAGCTTTTGTTCTACAACCAGAGGCACTTTCTATCCCTCTGCTTTTCTGCAGCACACACAGTTTTACAGTACACTTCCCTGCCATTAAAGTTTAATTAGGTCATTTTAATTTCTTGCTGTGCATGCTGAGGGATGGCATCTATCGAACTCGTATTAAACGTGAATAGTCTTTGTTACAACAAGCAGTCCGTTTTCTTTAATGTTTAACACAGCTACTGATATATGCATAAATAAGAGTAAAATACAGGAATATGACACATATTTGTTCAGTACTACGCAAGTTAATTGTCTTTTTTTCCCCCCATTCCATATATGGTCCACACAGTTTTATTAGAGCTTTGCTGTGTTGCCCTGTGGATGTGCTATCCAGCTGTGAACCAGAACACGTCTTCCTGTCGTCCCGCTCCTCTGTAGCCATGTTGCATTTCTCTGTGGTGGTTATTGTTGAAGTATTGTTGCCTCAGCCACAGTGGACTCACCAGTAGCTGCGGCCTCTATTAACTTTGAACTAAGGCGTGTGTGTGTTTTGGAAGTGTGCAGATGAACTCCAGATTTAGGCTATCCACCCCCAGACCATTAACTGTGTCTCAATTAAAACACACATACACACACACATCGCTCTTGGTCACAGGACTCAGGGCACTAATATTAGCGCACAGTTGAAGGCTTGGCTTGGGCCTAACAGACTGTATGTCTACAGCTCTATTCCCGTTAGGACTAGACAGCACAGTGAGAGGATCGTTTGTCTTGGTAGTTATCTTGACCTGTAACCTGCCCATAACATCCACCCGTGACTGTGTAGTGTCAGTTGTTGACTGTTGTCCCCCACGATGAAATTAGTCACACGCAATATCTCAGACAGCACTGGCCAGATTTTTACGAAACTTGGGTGAATGATGCATCTTGCCATAGAGATCCGCCATTTACAAATTAAACTGATTGGCCCAAGGCGGAGCTCTAGTAATGAACTGAAATGTGTTATCTCGATTGGTCCAAAAGGGGGTGCTGACATGTTTACTGTTGTCTTGTTTACAATTAATGTCACTGACCCTACTTTTCTTCCCCCACATTCATTTTTTATCCTTCCTGATAATGAAAGAAGACCCACAATAGTTAAAATGTTCTTCTCTCCTCAATTAGGGGCGGCAGGTAGCCTAGTGTTTAGAGTGTTGGGCCAGTAACCGAAAGGTCGCTGGTTTGAATACCCGAGCTGACATGGTGAAAAACCTGTTGATGTGTCCTTGAGCAAGGCACTTAACCCTAATTTGTTCCAGGGGCCGACCCTGTAGGTAGGCTGTCGTTGTAAATAAGAATTTGTTCTTAACTGGCTTTCCTGGTTAAAAAAATAAATAAAAAATCACTACTGAATAGCAGGCAGGCTGCACCACTGATACCGAGAGCTACTGCTCCATGGCCTCCTTCTGTTCTGTTCCATAAGTCAATCGATTCCCTCCTCAGTCTCTTAATGATGACATGATGCTTCCTCCATTACAATGATTGAACTGTGACTGCTAGGTTAGCCTCCTGTGTCTCTGTTGTTTTGGTTGCGTCCCAAATGACACCTTATTCCATTCCCTATTTGGTGTACTACTTTTGACCACCTTATGTGGCCTCCTTTGCAGAGATACTGTATCTGTTAGAAGTGATCATCTCTGCAGTGAATCATATGGGCTCTGCTGTGTTGGGTTGTGTTGACTGTTGACCCGTCTCACCTTCCCCTCAGGCGTGTGCTGATCTTCATATGCCCTGTCAATGTTATTGTTTTAAACACATATGCACGTACGCAAGCACACACACACACACACACACACGCACACACGCACGCACGCACGCACACACACACACACACACACACAGTTAAACAAAGGTTGAGTTGAATTTCCCATTTGAATTGATTGAATGTCAATTCTCAACTAGGGGCCTCTCATCTTATTTAAATAATTAGTATTGAGTATCTCTCAGATGTTTAATATTACATCTCAGTGATCTGTTTTAATATATTAAAAGACTTCGTTTGGCCGTTTTTATTACGTTGAATATCACCTCTTTGTGGGATTAAAGATGAAACACTTTGATAAAGTTCTGATTGAATCATACTTTTCTCCCTAATTGGGTTGAGACAACACTGTGTGATCAGACAGACCCCCATGTTGAGCAGTGAGACTGGCATGCCCTGCTGGCCTGGCCCGATATGGCCTCACTTGATACCATTAAACATGTCCTATCACTTTCACCCTCCACGCTCTGCCAAGTCACCGTCACGCTGCTAGCTAGCTAGCTCTGCTCTCTGTTTACTACAGTCGACCTACTTAATGAGTCCAAAAACACAACAGCGTTGATTGCGTTACTCTAGGGAGTATCAGCTGTGCCCAGTCTCTATGAAGCATGTTGTCTACTGTATATTGGCTGTGTTTTTGAGACCTAAGGACAGTCCCACTCCTCACATATTTTGGTTTATTGGACAGGACAGAGATGAAAGATAGAGGAGAGAGTGTTTCCGAACCCATGCTGCAGCAGTATATGTAATCTGGAGGCAGTTGTCCTAGACCACTGTAGGGCAATGTTTCTCAAGGTTTTTCATTGTTCTGGGATGTGCTTCTCACATGGCATTTTCTATCAGTCATGACTGGGAAGTGGGCTGTGATAAGCTACGGCATATGTGCTTACATATTGTACAGTATACACATGTATCACAGCTTTTTATCTCACATGATATACTATACTTGGTATGGTGCACAGCACAGATCTCCTGCTATTATTCACACACACACACACACACACACACACACACACACACACACACACACACACACACACACACACACACTTGCGGGGCTCCCAGGCAGATCCAAGAAGTGGTGGAATGAGAATGTGTGGAGGCTTCCCTCCACTCCAGATGTTCCCTCCTTAAACAGTCTATGGTTCCTTCCACTCCAGATGTTCCCTCCTAAAACAGTCTATGGTTCCCTCCACTCCAGATGTTCCCTCCTTAAACAGTCTATGGTTGCCTCCACTCCAGATGTTCCCTCCTAAAACAGTCTATGGTTCCCTCCACTCCAGATGTTCCCTCCTTAAACAGTCTATGGTTGCCTCCACTCCAGATGTTCCCTCCTTAAACAGTCTATGGTTCCCTCCACTCCAGATGTTCCCTCCTAAAACAGTCTATGGTTCCCTCCACTCCAGATGTTCCTTCCTTAAACAGTCTATGGTTCCCTCCACTCCAGATGTTCCCTCCTTAAACAGTCTATGGTTCCCTCCACTCCAGATGTTCCCTCCTAAAACAGTCTATGGTTCCCTCCACTCCAGATGTTCCCTCCTTAAACAGTCTATGGTTGCCTCCACTCTCCTCCTGCAGTTTGGTCTTTGTGTTGTGTGCGTGTATATGTGTGTGGATGTGTGTGCGTGTGTGTGTGTTTGTGTCAGTAGGTAAGAAGCAATGCTGAGGCATTTCATGGCAGGGCCCAGATCAGCTTGAACACGCTCATTCATAATAAGGCTAATGTTGTTTATATGTAAACAAATAGGAGTTAGCTGGAGCAACTGCTCTGGAACGCACCCCATGACCTGATAGCATGTCAGCAGGAACTGAATAAACTCATCTGTTGATAGTGCTTTAATTTTTATGAAAATGTCTGTCTCTCTCTCTCTCTCTCTCTCTCTCTCTCTCTCTCTCTCTCTCTCTCTCTCTCTCTCTCTCTCTCTCTCTCTCTCTGTCTCTGTCTCTGTCTCTCTCTCTCTCTCTCTCTCTCTCTCTCTCACACCATCTCTCTTCAGTATTATGTTCATGCAGCAGCCCTTATTTTCATTCCCATCATGCACTGCACTAATTACATCCCATCTACAGAGGATGTGTGACATAATGATGAAGTCATGGTCTGTCAGCCTCCATGGCTCCTCTACAGTCACCACACCTAGTCTATTTTCTCCCTGTCTGCCTCCTAAATGGCCCCCTACTCCGTACATAGTGTACACACTATAAAGGACATAGGGTGCCATTTGGGATGCAACCCCTCTCTACACGCCATGGCAGCCTCCTGTAAAAGCCTTCTTCTTCTTCTTCTTCTTCTTCTTCTTCTTCTTCTTCTTCTTCTTCTTCTTCTTCTTCTTCATCTGGTGAATGCAGAGCAGGAAAATGATGAATCATTGAGGATTCCATATATGATTCATGTTTTTCTCTGTATTCTGTGTAACCCAGTTCATGCCGACTAAAAGCCTCCACGGAGTTGGAGTCAGATTGCCCTTGTTCGTTCCACAGGAGGGCTGACGAGTCACGTTCTCTAGCCAGCTGTCGTATACAGTTTCCTCTTATAGTTGCCTTCGGATCCATTCCCTCTAGATAGAGATCCATGGCAGACAGTCTATTCTCACATGAGTCTCTGTAACCTCTCTGGCTCTTAATGGCAGGGGATGGATGGGATGGATGGGATGGATGGGATGAATGGGATGGATGGGATGAATGGGATGGATGGGATAGATGGGCTGGATGAGATGGATGGGATGGATGGGGATTTTCCATTTTCCATATTGATGTAAAGTGTTGGCCCCACAGCAGCATCTTCAGCTCTGATATAGGTCATGTGATGATACCAAAACGAAGCTCCCTGGAGGAGCCATTAGCCATGATTGTCAGTAAAGGCAGTCTAGCAGTAGCCTGGTAGCTCTGTAACAGAATGAGTAGGCTTTCCTTGGCTGTCCCATAGACAGACATATGGCTGTTGAAAGAAGCTATACAGCAGAATGAACTCTGTGTAAACATTATTTTCATTTCCTCTCATTACTGTTTTAACATAGTCCAAATGTCTGAGTTAGCATAAATGCTGCATCAGCACGACGGAAGTTAGTTGAAACTCAATGAAGGCAGAAATGTGCACATAGCGAGCATAGCTTTGAGAGCAAGTGCCCTGTAATTGAAAGACTGCTTTAGAATGAAAATGTTGTCTGAAAATGCCCTTTCATTGAACTAAACTAAAAGTTGTGTTTTTCCCAGAGAGATAGTGATTCATAGCTGTTGTTGGTCTTTCTGGTCTCTCTACAGGGGCAGTCTGCAGTTCAAACAACAACCAAGTGGATACCCCGCCACTGTTTTGCTAAACAGCTGAGGGATGGGGTTGGAGAAATGTAACCTCTCTCAAATTCATAGACAGAGCTATGGATGCAAGGACTGACCATCTGGTGGCATCTTTAAATAGCTACTGAGGTGGTTGGGTGATGATTGTAAAAGTTCAAAGGTTCAGAAAATGTTTGTTTTATTGCTACGTTCCCATTGTAGATGCTTGTGAGGGAGTTCTAAGACGTCTGAGTCGTCTGAGGGCAGTGTTTATGGCACAGGGCGATGTGAATGTCTGTCAATGATGGAGCTGGGAAAGTGATTGTAGAAGAAAGACTGTTGAATGTAGGCCTCATTGGAGCCATGTTGTCTCTTGTCCCGGTTGAGTTGTTGTTGATATATTGTATATTATTACGCTGTCTCTCTCCTCACTGGGGGTCACTGTCACTCTTACCATCTTGCCGTCCATCCACAAACCCTGTACACACACACTGAGACACACACACTGAGACACACACACTGAGACACACACACTGAGACACTCACACTGAGACACACACACTGAGACACACACACTGAGACACACACACTGAGACACTCACACTGAGACACTCACACTGAGACACACACACTGAGACACTCACACTGAGACACACACACTGAGACACACACACACTGAGACACAAGGGAAGCGCACATACCAGGGATGCCTGAGGTCAGCCTGACCCAGATCCAGTATGCTGGTGCTCCCCCCTCCCTCCCTCCCTCCCTCCCTCCCTCCCTCCCTCAGCAGACTGCACACACACTGCCTCCGTCAAACGCAGCCCCCATCGCAGGCTCCACTTACAGTACTTGGGCTAATGCAGTGTGCAACATACCCAGAATGGACTTCTCTTGACTTGATCACATTTTTATGTACGAAACAACCATGATCTTGTCCTTGCCTGCGAAAAGCAGTTCTCACATAGATTTGTTAATACTCTCCTTCTAATTTGCTTAAAATTTCCACCTACTTACGTTCCCTTATGAGTTTATTTCTCTTTTGGATTATCACTGTGTTATAGACACCGTCAGAGCACGCTTCCAGCCTCTGATTTTCTAAAGGTGCCACAGCAGAAGCCCAGTCCCATTTATGGTTCACATTCTCTGTAGGGTGCAGAGGAGCTCGTCACTATTTTTAACTCCTGTGTCTGTCAGAGTGCCACAGAAACCTGAGATGGCCAGCTGCAGTAGAGGGGAGCAGAGCGGAGGAATGGATGGAGCGGAGGAGGGTGGAGGAGGTTGAATCTGCCGGATCTGTATATTGTGTGTTAATTGGGGGCCTGTCACATGAATAGGCCTAGTTGATGAGACCTACACATGTTGAGTGGACTAGGAACATATCTGAAGGGAACACACAGTATGTATATTTGCATTAGGCCTTTAAGACATGGAGCCGGAGCTCCTTATAGTTACTAAGATGAAATGTGTTTGACCATGTCGCTATGAAATTGTAACGTACAGTATTTTGAGGTAGCAACAAAATTATGAGAGTGACTTAAATGAATATGATGATCTGAAACTATTTTGGACCTGCTTGTTCTCTTCCTATAAACAACCCAACCATACCAGACTCACAGACTGACTCACTAATGAAAACAACTTGAGGATTTTACTAACAGAATGTTCCACAATGTTCCTTCCACACAGTCAGTTCCTTTTGGTGTTTGTTTCGGTTCTATCCTTCCCTCTTTTCCCTCTCCTCCTTCCACTTTTGGTTCCTCCCCTCAACGTCATTAAAGCCCACACACACAAAAACACACGGCCACACCCACACAAACATACTCATTACTGTAATAACCCCATAGCAAAACCACCCCCAAATTTGACTTGGAATGAAGTCAGACTCCTTCATCCTCTCTCCCTCTGTTGCGTGCTTTTAGCTAAGTTCCTGTTTCTATGCAGAGAGTTCACAATAGCTTCTATTTTTGATGTTTTCCCAGTTGCTTGAGGGCTTATAGTTCAGAGACAGAGGTTGTGTCTCTCACCTTTCACTCATGACACTATAATAGCTGGAAGGTGTCTTTAATGGCTCCTGAGTGGCGCAGCGGTCTAAGGCACTGCATCTCGGTGCAAGAGGTGTCACTACAGTCCCTGGTTCAAATCCAGGCTGTATCACATCTGGCTGTGATTGGGTAATATTTTGTGGCTCTTGTAATGTTCAAATAGTCCAAGTTCACTGTCTGGGAAGGTTTATCGTCCTGTTCTTGCCAAATCACATTGCATTTTCTGGCAGTTACAAGTGGAGTGATTCTCTTTGCAGAAACCAGCAGTTGTTCTGTCATCTTCACAGATGATTCAATGCATATTATAAACTGGGTGGTTCGAGCCCTGAATGCTGATAGGCTGAAAGCATTATACCACGGGTATCACAAAATATTTATTTTTACTTTTCTAATTACGTTGGTAACCAGTTTATAACAGCACTAAGGTACATCAGGGGTTTGTGGTATATGGCCAATATACCACAGCTAAGGGCTGTATCCAGGCACTCTGCGTCGTGTCGTGCTAAGAACAGTCCTTAGCCGTGGTATATTGGCTATATACCACACCCCCCCAGGCCTTATTTCTTAATTATTCTCTCATTAACCTGTTGCCATCCCTGGCTGGATGTGTGTACTGCAAATGTAGGCAGCTGGAGCGAGGCCCATTGTTAATATGTGATTTATGGGGTTCGTGAGCGTTTGTCCCAAATGGTACCCTATTCCCTATATAGTGCACTACTTTTCACCATATTTCTATGAGCAGGGGATAGGGTGCCATTTGGGATGCAACCTTGGATGGGTCTGAGGAGAGGGATACGCTCCATCTGCCCACTGTGAACTTAATGTGAGTCAGAGCGCTAGCCTGGATCCCTTCACACCTATATCACACAACAATATCCTTCTCTTTCTTTCTCTCTCTCTTTCTTTTCCTCTCTCTCCCACCTTCTGTTCCTCTTTTTGTTTGTTTGTTTGTTTGTTTGTTTGTTTGTTTGTTTGTTTCTTTCTTTCTTTCTTTCTTTCTTTCTTTCTTTCTTTCTTTCTTTCTTTCTTTCTTTCTTTCTTTCTTTCTTTCTTTCTTTCTTTCTTTCTTTCTTTCTTTGCCCTTTGAATCATTGTAGAGATGCACAATTTATCTTCTCCCTTGTTCTACTGAACCTCCCCCTCTCTCCGTCTATCAATCTCTGTCTCCCTCTCTCTTCTCCTCCCTCGCTGTTCTCCATAGGTCTTTGTGGAGGTGTGCAATTTTTCTTCACCATCCCCCCTCTTTCTCTCCTTCTCTCTCTCCCCTGCCATGCGTCATTATGGCGTAGTGCAGTTTGTCACTGTGAGCACCAGTGTTGCTGTGACAGCCAGGACCAGACAGCAGCTGAATAGCCCAGCCCACAGAGAGACACAGGCTGCGTCCCAAATGGGAACCTAATCCCTACACAGTGCACTACTTTTGACCAGAGCCCTATGGGTCCTGATCAAAAGTAGTGCACTATGTAGGGAATAGGGTGCCATTTGGGATGCAGAAACAGTCAGCAGGAGAACCAAGTGAAAAAACTACGTCTGATGAGGTATTAACACAGGATATGTTTTGGCTTCCTGTGACCTCTCTGTCCCTCTTCCAAAGGTCAGAGGTTAAGAAGCTTGGCTTAAGGACTAAAGATCAGAGGTAGCCTGATTATGCTTTATCATGCATTTATTGATGAATCAATATGATATGTACTGTACTGACTGTACTGTTACTGGTTATGTGATACTGCAAAGTAGCTGCCTGATGGTATGGGATTTCATTTCAATGGTTGATGTGCACATGTCACATTCTGTCGACTCATATACTGTCGACTCATAGATATCAGTGTTTCCCTTATATTTATTTAGCAGCGGCGGGCCACGTTCACTACCATGCCCCTGCCACGCCCACCTACTAAGCCCTATTTTGTTCCAGAAGAAAACCCTGAAGTGAAAGTGATATTTGTAGCATTGGAGTTTTTTTTACGAGGTACAGTGCCTTCAGAAAGTATTCATACCCCTTGACTTATTCCACATTATGTGCTGTTAAAATTCATTAAATAGATTTAAATAGATTTTACAAAGTAAAAACATGTTTTTATAAATGTTGGCACATTTTCTAACGGGGTTGCAAGCCCCCGGACCACCCTAGCAAAAGGACACCCCCCTCTCACCAAACTTTTGCTACCGCTGCTGAAAAATATCCTAGGGGAAACACTGCATCCCCCACTCAGAGGTAACGTTTTCTATTTCCAGAATAGAGCTTGAGTAACCATATGTTTCATATTTTTAGCCTCAGCAGCATATTTAGCATTTTAAGAGCTTTTGCAGAGGTTGGCACAGCATTAATTAGCCATTCTTAATGTTACGTCAGCACTTTCCTTTTCAGAAAAGGCCTGTATTGAAATGAACTAGTTTGCCCCTCAAAATGGCAACCTCTCTCTCTTTCTTTTTCTCTGTCTTCTCCCTCTATCTCTTTCTTTTTCTCGGTCTACTCTCTCTCTCTCTCTCTCTCTCTCTTTTTCTCTTTCTCCCTCTATCTCTTTCTTTGTATCAGTCTGCTCCCTCTTTTGCCCCCCTCTCTCTATTTTTGATGAAGCTAGGCTGAGACTTGTAATCAGATGTAATGCACATTGTGGCTGCATCCCAAATTACATCCTATTCCCTTTACATCCCATTGGGAATAGGGTGCTATTGGGGACACAACCTGTGTCTCTCGTCAACCTTGTCATTGGGATGTCTGGGGCGTTTAATGTATCTGAAAGCTCCAGGGAGGGAGGGAGGAGAGGAGAGGAGGAGGAGGAGGAGAGGAGAGGAGGAAGAGTAGAGGAGTGCTTCAGTTCTTCCTAGTGAAGGTGTGTTGGTCCTGGCAGCAGAATAGAATGATGTCAGGGCGTATTTACATACAGAAGTTACCCTTAGTGTTTTATCCAAAAAGTTCACACTTTTCCATCTATGAGGGCCGGCACCCGTGTCTCACTGGGCCATGGCTCCGGCGGACCTGCTCTCATTTGGGGCCAAAACCAAAGCACTGGTACTTTTCAATGGCTAACTTTAACACCTCCTCACAAAGAAACTGTTTTGATTATACAGAGGTTGTTGATTCTGTTCTTCACAACCGACTGGGCACAGACATCAATTCAATGTCTATTCCATGTTGCTTCAACGTAATTTTATTAAAATTACATGCAAACAACATTGATTCTAGTGTGTGTGCCCAGTGGGAAGTCATCAATGTTAGCCTTAGCTACACGTTGCGTCATGCCTAAGAACAGCCCTTAGCCGTGGTATATTAGCCATATACAACACCCCCTCGGCCTTATTGCTTAAGTGTAGCACTGGTGTTACATTGGAAAAGGAGCATTAGAGTTTGTTAGCATTCGGGCGGCAGGTAGCCTAGCGGTTAGAGTGTTGGGCCATTAACCGAAAGGTCGCTGGTTTGAATACCTGAGCCGACAAGGTGAAAAACCTGTTGTTGTGTCCTTGAGCAAGGCACTTAACCCTAATTTGCTCCAAGGTCTGACCCTGTAGGTAGGCTGTCATTGTAAATAAGAGTTTGTTCTTAACTGACTTGCCTAGTTAAATAAAGTTTAAATAAAAATCACATCATCATACTGGATTGACCAGAATAGGAGTTGACATGTACTGTATATATTATATAATCTCGTCTTCAAATCTACCCTTTATGCATAGTGTTCTACTTCCATTCATTGATGAACGTTATCTCTGTGTTCCAGGTCTCCCCTCCACACCAGAGCCTCGGCCCATCCAGAATGAAGACAAGGAGATAATCAAGGACCTGCTGACACCCGACGACTCAGACCTCTCCCCAAACACAGAGTCCTGTCCCAAAACAGACCTCTCCCCAAACACAGAGTCCTGTCCCAAAACAGACCTCTCCCCAAACACAGAGTCCTGTCCCAAAACAGACCTCTCCCTAAACACAGAGTTCTGTCACAAAACAGAGCCCACCTCAAAGACAGAGTCCTCCACGAAGACAGATGCCAGACCTGGCACCCCTGGGTCTAGTACCAGCCCCCAGCCTAAAAAAGGAGGTACAGTATACAACGTCTCACCTCTGAGCACGACAGAGAGAGAGAGAACCAGGAGGTCAAGGAAATAGCATGGGGTTAGATATCCAGTGTAAGGTGTACAGTAGGGGAGCTATTGAAGCTAGTATCCCTGTACACAGAGGTGAGAACCGTTCAGTGCTTCTTATCTGTGGACTGGTGAAAGGTCTAATTTAATGGATATTCAGTCATTACATACCCAATCAGACAGATGGCAGTGGCTGAACCCCAAATCCTTTTTAGGGGAGGGATGGATGGTACGGTATGCAGGAGTAATGAGGTGGGGTTTGAGGAGGAGAGGGGAGGAGAGGGGAGTACTGGGGCCTTGTGTTGGGACAGGAGGACTTCAGGCTCAGGGAGTTTTCCTGAACACTCTTCAGCCTGTCTCTTCAGACTCCAGCCTTATAAGACTCCAGTACAGAAATTCACCCTTTGATAGTGGTGGGAGGAAAGAACGGTTGCTATAGTGACGGCTGGGGCTCATTCTGCAGGGTCCTCTCGGATTGGCAGAGAACTTGGCACACATGTTACACAGCATAAAGCTGGAGCTCATCAGAAGGAGATTGGAGTTACCCCAGGGCCCCGTTTCCAATGCATACATCTTTATCAAAGCAGAGCCCGTTCCACTGCCACAGCCACCGAAATACAGTACATCTGTGCCTAGGCTGAAACAGGATTTGAAATTCATACAAAAATCCTTCCTTTGATGCTGTTTGCGTTTATCAAAGTTGATAATTGCTGCAGACAGGAAAGGGTGCAAAATACATGATCACATGAGTTCCATTCGGGTTCACACAAACTGTTTAACTGTAGAGTGAATAACATTATAGCATTGCAGTGGGAGATGTAGGCTGCGTCCCAAATAACACCCTATTCCCTATGTAGTGCTCTGGTCAAAAGTAATGCACTATATAGGCAATAGGGTGCCATTTTGGACGCACATGTAGCTTCCTGACATTGATCTTGAATATATGAATACACACTGTACATGACCTCTGCTATGCTATTGTTCTCTACATGACAGGTGCGATCAGCTGTTCTGTGCACTGGGACTCTGCAGTGCATTGATATTTTAGGTCAAAAGAAATGTACACTGTGTATACAAAACATTAGGAACATGCTCTTTCCATGAAATAGACTGACCAGGGGAATCCAGGTGAAAGCTATGATCCCTTATATGGGTAAGGGATATATTGGTTTCATATAGTTAGTGTATATCTGATGCAAAGTGTATCTTTCTCTGCCTAGATGGATTGAGCACAGAGCAACGACAGAAGCAGGCCAAGGAGCGGAGGGAGGAGAGGGCCAAATACATTGGTAAGTTCTAAAGGAAAATATGCGATAGAGAAATAATTTCATTGTATCCTAATGAGACATGTTGGGCTTGCCTGTTGTGGAGGGCAAAGAGACGTATCTAGGCTTGTCTAGGGATGCGTCCCAAATGTCACCCTATATGGGTCCTGGTCAAAGGTAGTGCACTATAAAGGGAATAGGGTGTCATTTGGGATGCAAACTGCATTTCTGACAGTGACACTAGACAGAATGTAAGGATGATTAACCAGACACTGTAGCCTTCAATATGTTGAAGGCTAACCTGATCTCCTGTCTTTAAGGATGTTTTTGTTGAATACTACCCTAACCTGATCTCCTGTCTTTAAGGATGTTTTTGTTGAATACAACCCTAACCTGATCTCCTGTCTTTAAGGATGTTTTTGTTGAATACTACCCTAACCTGATCTCCTGTCTTTAAGGATGTTTTTGTTGAATACTACCCTAACCTGATTTCCTGTCTTTAAGGATGTTTTTGTTGAATACTACCCTAACCTGATCTCCTGTCTTTAAGGATGTTTTTGTTGAATACAACCCTAACCTGATCTCCTGTCTTTAAGGATGTTTTTGTTGAATACTCTGCCATGGGTTCTGCTTTTGCATGATTGATGCTTGTTGACACTTCCTGTTGTCTTCCTTCTCATATTGCTGCTTCAGAACAGCAAACTCAGCTGCAAGGTAAGGCTATAAGAGCAACGTTGGTAACATCACTTGTTAGCTGCAACAGTCAGGCTATTATTCTCCACATCTCCACCTTGTGATGGCGATGCAATGTCTTTTTATTTCCCTCTGTCTGCTTCAACAGTCCTTTCCTTTTTCTCCCTCCTCCATGAATCAATTGTTTTGTCTTCTGTTTGTTGTCCTCTTGTTTTTCACTGGGAACCTTAGAATGTCTTGTTTTTCACTGGGAACCTTAGAATGTCTTGTTTTTCACTGGGAACCTTAGAATGTCTTGTTTTTCACTGGCAACCTTAGAAAATCTTGTTTTTCACTGAAGGTCGAACTGATGAGTTCAGTTATATGACCCCATCATTATGTTTTTTTCTTTCCAGTTCTCATTGTACAGATATTTTTCTTTCACCATATTTGCTCATATCCCCCATCCATTTTTGCATGTATACTTTGCATCCATTTAATTTCTTTTCAATATAGATTTTTCTCGACAGATGATTCAGGGTCTATTTTTCAGGTAATTTTACTCTGTGATCTTATTATCAAGAGAGGCATGCAGTAGACTAGTATTTCCCCCAGCCCTTTTCTCCCACAACATACATTGGCCAAGCCCCTCTTTCTCTGCAGTGAGGCCAAATCATGAGCAACCAATCAGAGGAGGACTTGGCGGGCGTATCCCACTGAGCCGTTCCATAGTCCCCCTGGGGCGCGGCGTTAAAAATGTGTAGTCATTACCGTGAACCGACCGCGACGTGCCTCTCAGACAGATTAGATGTAATTACTTATTTCATTAGTCTCATTATAATCGCTGTGCCAAGGAATCGTTTCAGCAGCCAGCCAGCCAATGGACAGAGCCTTTTATTTGACTGATAACGGCAAACCTTTGGCTGACCTCTGTTGGTCCAGATGTAAGATATTAATCTCCTATGGACCAGATATTGTACATGTTTAGATCTCACAGCATCAAGCTTTTATGGTTGGATGTTCTAAAGTTTATGGCAATATGCCTTCGGAAAGTATTCAGACCCCTTGACTTTTTCCACATTTTGTTACGTTACAGCCTTATTCTAAAATGTATTTAATCGTTTTTTTCCCCTCATGAATCTACACACAATACCCCATAATGACAAAGCAAAAACAGGTTTTTAGAAATGTTGGCAAATGTATAAAATAATTTAATTAAATTAAATATCACATTTACATAACTATTCAGACCCTTTACTCAGTACTGTGTTGAAGCACCTTTGGCAGCAATTACAGTCTCGAGTCTTCTTGGGTATGACGCTACAAGCTTGGCATACCTGTATTTGGGGAGTTCCTCCCATTCTTCTCTGCAGATCCTCTCAAGCTCTGTCAGGTTGGATGGGGAGCGTCGCTGCACAGCTATTATCAGGTCTCTCCAGAGATGTTTGATTGGGTTCAAGTCCGGGCTCTAGATGGGCCACTCAAAGACATTCAGACTTGTCCCGAAGCCAGCGTTGTCTTGGCTGTGTGCTTAGGGTCATTGTCCTGTTGGAAGGTCTACGTTCACCCCAGTCTGAGCTCTGGAGCAGGTTTTCATTAAGGATCTCTCTGTATTTTGCTCCATTGATCTTTTCCTTGATCCTGACTATTCTCCCAGTCCCTGCCGCTGAAAAACATCCCCACAGCATGATGCTGTCACCACCATGCTTCACCGTAGGGATGGAGCTAGGTTTCCTCCAGACGTGACGCTTGGAATTCAGGCCAAATAGTTCAATCTTGGTTTCATTAGACCAGAAGAGTCTTTAGGTGCCTTTTGGCAAACTCCAAGCAGGCTGTCATGTGACTTTTACTAAGGAGTGTTCTTCCGTCTGTCTACCATAAAGACCTGATTGGTGGAGTGCTGCAGAGATGGTTGTCCTTCTGGAAGGTTCTCCCATCTCCACAGAGGAACTCTGGAGCTCTGTCAGAGTGACCATCAGGTTCATGGTCACTTCCCTGACCAAGGCCCTTCTCCCCCGATTGCTCAGTTTGGCCGGGCGGCCAGCTCTAGGAAGAGTCTTGGTGGTTCCAAACTTCTTTCATTTAAGAATGATGGAGGCCACTGTGTTCTTGGGGACCTTCAATGCTTCAGAAATGTTTTGGTACCCTTTCCCAGATCTGTGCCTCGACACAATCCTGTCTCTGAGCTCTACGGACAATTCCTTCAACCTCATGGCTTGGATTTCACTCTTGACATGCTCTGTCAACTGTGGAACCT
Source organism: Thymallus thymallus (assembly GCA_023634145.1). Classification (NCBI taxonomy): domain Eukaryota; kingdom Metazoa; phylum Chordata; class Actinopteri; order Salmoniformes; family Salmonidae; genus Thymallus; species Thymallus thymallus. The sequence continues at coordinate 28,635,391 of CM042396.1, forward strand.
TATATAGACAGGTGTGTGCCTTCATGTCCAATCAATTTAATTTACCACAGGTGGACAATCAAGTTGTAGAAACATCTCAAGGATGATCAAATGAAACAGGATGCACCTGAGCTCAATTTCGAATCTCATAGAAAAAGGTCTAAATACTTATGTAAATAAGGTATTTTTGTCCCGTTTAGTTTTTTATATAAATGAGCAAAAATGTCAAGAAACCTGTTTTTATTTTGTCATTATAGGGTATTGTGTGTAGATTGTTGAGGAAAAAATTTAATTTGATCAATTTTAGAATAAGGCTGTAACGTAACAAAATGTGGAAAAAGTCAAGGGGTCTGAATACTTTCCGAAGGCACTGTATATACTATAATGATGATGACATTCAGAAAAAAAGCTAAATGTGATTATCTTTTGTACTTATCCCTTTAGGGTGGCAGGTAGCCTAGTGGTTAGAGCGTTGGGCCAGTAATTGAATGGTCGCTTGTTTGAATACCTGAGCCGACAAGGTGAAAAATCAGTCAATGTGCCCTTGAGCAAGGCACTTAACCCTAATTTGCTCCAGGGGCGGCATACTACTATGGCTGACCCTGTAAAACAATACATTTCTCTGTACTTATCTGGTGTATGTGACAATAAAACATCAACTTGTTGTCTTTTACAACGTATGGGATAGAACATATATTAAAGTGCAGGGTTGTTATGTCAGGGACATTGTATATACAGCCACAGTAATGTTAAAGTGCTTGCACTCAACGTATTTAACTAATTGTATTTCTGCCACTTAGATACTGTAAATCAATATAATTAATTTTTATCCATGATGGAGAAATGGGATAGTGTTTTCTTTGTGGATGGGGTGCAGACTAGAGCAGGTGTCCGCGGCCAGATCTGATTTTTTCAAATCTTTTTTTATGAATATTACTAACAACAATAGATTACTTTTGGCCAAGTGATCTGTGGAATATGTTTAGAGGGTGTGATACAAATACAATGTCACATTATTAATCTACAATTTGTGTTCTTAACCCTGGGCAAGATGGGCCTGGGAGGCTCACAGGAATATTGGTATCCACAAATGATAATAAAAAACAACAACATATAATTAAAACTTTAAAACTGCAAAGTTCTCTCTCTTCCCCATAACAAAATGTGTAGAATTGCAGGAAATTAGCTTGAAAACTGCAAGTTTTTCTCTCCGATGCCAAGAGGCGGGACTTTAAAATGTTCCTTCCCAGAGCCGGATACTTCAACCGGCCATGCACTGCCGGAGTCATAGTAAAACTCTGTATATTGTGTTCTGATTATGGGGCTCCCTGATTATTTTGATATCACAAAAGGTGTCCCCCGACCCAAAACCTTAGAGAACCCCTGGACTAGAGTATTCTAACCCTTTACTTATTCATAGAGAAGGGCTAGGGAATGTTAACAGAATACAAATCAGGTCCTTGACATAGAACTTCAAACACTCATGCATTTCAGATTTTGACCAAATCCTTTTAATGTTTTAAATATTTCAGAATGAGGATCACATTCATTTCCCTGCAATCAACACTAAGACATTGTCCAGACCCCACCCTTTTAGTGCTAAACAAAACGTGTGTAGTGGAAGTGGGCCCCAAAAAACTATCTGAGCCCCCAAAAAACTCTTCAAACGTAGCTTGCCCCCCACCATGCTAAACAACATGTGTGTTGTGGAAGTGGACCCACATGCAAGGGACTGCAAAACAGGAAATGCCACTCAAAGACACAGTACACATGTGGCGTCTCCCTCAGAAGAGGCTTAATGAGCTGAGAGGACACAGCTGGTGCACAGCATGCTGGGATTTTAAACAAAGCCGAGGGATTGCATTTTAATTGTGGCTATCAGAAATGAGCCACAGACTGTGGAGTGAAACTCAGTATCTGCTAGAGGGCACTAGTAAAACGCAGTAGGATCCTCTACTACTTGTTTACTGTTATTAGAATTATTGGAATTGGATTACAACTCAAAACTATATGTGTTCATCTTCCCATTCTATTTTTCTTCCTTTTCCAATCCGGTTCCAGGAAGCCATGAGACTTTTGTGCCTCCAAACAGCCTTTAACAGATCACCAGGCCAGATGTCAACTCAGTGGACAAACAACAAATACTGTGCTGCTCAGTCATTCAGAGATGTTTATGACCAGGTAGTGCAGAAAGAGACAGACAGCCAGAGGAAGAGAGAGACAGAAAAAGATGGAGAGATTATGTCCCAGTTAGGTAATAGGCAGGTAACAGCCAGTCTGGTAATAGAGAACAGGTCTAAGGTATTAGCTATGTAACCCTGATGTGTCCTCTGCTCACTATTAAAAAAGTGCTTCAACAACCCTGAATGGTCCATGATCCCATCTATAACATTTGTTGATTTATGTTTTTTTGTTTCCTGATGCATACGCAATTCACCTATATAGCTGCCATGTATATTGAAATAAAACGATTAAACCATGTGAAATAAAACCAAACCATGTATACTCATGTAAAACCTGTACCCGTTGCATAGCGGCTAAGAAGACCCAGTGGCTGGAGAAGGAGGAGAAGGCGAGGCGTTTGAGGGAGAGCCAGCTGGAGGAGCGCAGGAAGAGACTGGAGGACCAGAGACTGAAGCTTGAGAAACGCAGAGCCCTCCTGGAGGAGAAACAGAGGCAGAAACTAGAGAAGAACAAGGTGGGGATTAGAGGACTGGAGGACTAGAGGAGGGTCACCTTCAATATCTCCCTGTTGTTCAAGTGTTGTGTGCAGTTTTGTTATCAGCTTGGTTACAGTCTAGGGTACACATACAACAAATTATCTAAGCTTTCATTAATGATAATTTTAGAATAATATTCAATTCTAAGCGGTTGCTTTGGGTGGACAGGGCACACACAGGTTTTGTAAACATTACATATCACTGTTCTCAGCTAAGTGTAGCTTCTTGAGAGAGTCAGTTTGTGTCTCCCTATGTCCCCACCACAGGAGCGCTACGAGGCAGCCATCAAGAAGTCAACCAAAAAGACCTGGGCTGAGATCCGTCAGCAGAGATGGTCCTGGGCCGGCGGCCTCAACCAGACCTCCCGCAGGCAAAGTGAGTCGAACTGGAACCACGTAGAACCTCATAGAACCATGTAGAACCTCGTAGAACCGCATAGACATGATTCACCCCGAACTTTAATGAACTGCTTATACACAGTACCCTCATAGAACAGGACAGAAACTTGAGTTTCTAGTCTAACTGATGTTAATTATTTACAGTGTCCTAAGGTTTGGGTGTCACCTGGGTGGCACTGTCATTTGGTTGGGGTGGTAAAGTTCTGAGTACTATTAGAATAGCTAGATTAGTCATTTTACAGTATAATTCATGTTTACTAACATTATTTTGCCTAACATTGGCATACGATTTCTACTTAGTGATTTTGATTTAGACTAGATTTGTATCCTTCAGATTCTCGCTGTTCAGTAGAGTCCAGAGACAGAAGGGAAAGTGTGTCATGTATAGGTTTCATTAGACTTGCTGCGTGAACTGCAAGGTGTTGAGTTGATCAGAGAGCTGTGAGGAAGCGACTCAGTGTTCAGTATGCCAACTCCTATGCTGCTCAGTCCAACAATGATGCAAGCTTGTGAAAGGCTGTCTCTTTGATTGTGACCTTGAGGTCAATAACCTTCTCTCCTCTCTGAAGTGTAAATGAAAATGAGTGAGTGAGTGAGTGTGTGTGTGCGGATGTGTTTTAGTTTGATCAACAAAGACAATCTATTTTTCCCCTTTTCCGGTTGTTGCTTTTATATACAAAGATTTGTTTCTGGGTTTTAGATGCCATTCATAAACCCAGTCACTTCAGTCATTTAACTTTCCCAATTTTACCCCAAACTTTTCCCAGTACCCTTCCCCAGCCTTCCCCACATTAAAAACATCTGTCCTGTCAGAGTGGACTGCTTATAATGAACAAGGTTAATCAAAGAGTTAGCTCTGTCTAAATAGAGCGAATCAGGTCTGTCTGAACCGACAGTCCAAAGTGATTCAGTGAATGGTGAAGTGGTCCTACTCTCCTGTAGAAGGTCTAGCTTTATCAGGGAGACAGACAGACAGACAGACAGACAGACAGACAGACAGACAGAGGTGTCTTATATTGATGATCCAGGGAGAGACAGACAGAGGGGTCTTATATTGATGATCCAGTGAGACAGACAGACAGACATAAGGGTCATTGGGTAGCAGGTGCGCTATCTCGTTCTAATAGCTGGGTGCTCGGCCATATATGACAATGACCTCAAATGAAATCCGAAGGACAAAAAAGACGTCACCTCATTTCCTTTTTTTCCAGCAGTTATGCCTTCATCAGAGCATCAAGACGTCCCAAAGCCATAGCTTGTTTTATATGCAGGTGCTTAGGGGATAATTACAATTGCCCACACCTGTGTGAGGATGGTAATTAAAACATTAGTGAACCAACAATTGTTACAATATACATACAAATACATATACAAATACACAGATAAGCAGAATAAAGTCAAAGAATAGCATTTAGGAATCACAATGACATGAACTTAGATATCACAATGACATGAACTTAGATATCACAATGACATGAACTTAGATATCACAATGACATGAACTTAGATATCACAATGACATGAACTTAGATATCACAATGACATGAACTTAGATATCACAATGACATGAACTTAGGAATCACAATGACATGAATTTGGGATTTCATTTGAAGAGGGGTTTTATATATCTGAGCTCAGTGATCTCAGACCCTCCTCTCCCCTAAGACTCCAGCACAGCCTCGTCGGGTCCTCACCCCGCCCGCCTTGTGAACAGTTGTTGTATTTTGCGTTCTCTCCGGTGCAGGCAGATGCTCGGCCTCCACCGTCAACTTGCCGAGACAGGTGGACCCTGTCATTAACAACAGGCTGTCCAAGTCCTCTGCCACCCTCTGGAACTCCCCCAACAGAAGTAAGGACGACCGACCCGCGTCAATGTCCACCAGGCCTCTATATCAACCCCCCTCCTCCCCTCTGCCCACCCCCTCCCTCTCAGATCCCCTTACCTTACCCTGATCTGGTGTTTGGTTTTTATTTAACTGTTATTGCTGGTGGCCTGCCTGCCTGCCTGTTGCTTGGTGACCGGTCATATCCTATCCCTATAACACTACATTACCCCCCTCACACCCCCGGTCTCGTGTGCATCGTGGTTTTGTTGATTTGTTGATTTGTTGATGATTGATTTTCCTTCTCTTTGCATTTTTGCTCAGCCCTGACATCTCTATTCCATATTTTGTGATGATTTTTTATATTGGTGTATATAGGTTTCTGTCACTTCGGTCCCAACACCCTCCTTTTCCACACTCTTTGGTTGTCCTCCACTCTGCTGTTGGTGATTTGCTGTGTTGGTGTGGTGTCAGTGTGGTGATGGTAATGTGATGTCAGTCTTGGTGGTGTGGTGGTGGTGTGGTGCCAGTAATGGTGGTGAGGTGTCAATGGTGGTGGTGTGGTATCAGTTGTGGTGGTGTGGCGTCAGTGGTGGTGGTATGGTGTCACTGTTGGTGGTGTGGTGTCAGTATTGCTGGTGTGGTGTGGTGGGGGTGTTAGTAGTGGTGTGGTGTCAGTAATGGTGGTGAGGTATCAATGGTGGTGGTGTGGTATCAGTGGTGGTAGTGTGGCGTCGGTGGTGGTGGTGGTATGGTGTCACTGTTGGTGGTGTGGTGTCAGTATTGGTGGTGTGGTGTGGTGGGGGTGTTAGTCGTGGTGTGGTGTCAGTAATGGTGGTGAGGTGTCGATGGTGGTGGTGTGGTATCTCTGGTGGTAGTGTGGCGTTGGTGGTGGTGGTGGTGGTATGGTGTCACTGTTGGTGGTGTGGTGTCAGTAATGGTGGTGAGGTGTCAATGGTGGTGGTGTGGTATCAGTGGTGGTAGTGTGGCATCGGTGGTGGTGGTGGTGGTATGATGTCAGTTTGGTGGTGTGGTGTCAGTAATGGATTAGAAGACTAGTGTAAATGTACAAGTACATGGTCAGATAGTAATGGCTCTTTATTTACTTATTACATTATAATATGTGGATAGGAGATCTTAGATAGAGAGGTCACCATGTTTATAAGTTGCTACAATATTAATATAGGAGATCTCAGATAGAGAGGTCACCATGTTTATAAGTTGCTACAATATTAATATAGGAGATCTCAGATAGAGAGGTCACCATGTTTATAAGTTGCTACAATATTAATATAGGAGATCTTAGATAGAGAGGTCACCATGTTTATAAGTTGCTACAATATTAATATAGGAGATCTCAGATAGAGAGGTCACCATGTTTATAAGTTGCTACAATATTAATATAGGAGATCTCAGATAGAGAGGTCACCATGTTTATAAGTTGCTACAATAATAATATAGGAGATCTCAGATAGAGAGGTCACCATGTTTATAAGTTGCTACAATATTAATATAGGAGATCTCAGATAGAGAGGTCACCATGTTTATAAGTTGCTACAATATTAATATAGGAGATCTCAGATAGAGAGGTCACCATGTTTCTAAGTTGCTACAATAATAATATAGGAGATCTCAGATAGAGAGGTCACCATGTTTATAAGTTGCTACAATATTAATATAGGAGATCTCAGATAGAGAGGTCACCATGTTTATAAGTTGCTACAATATTAATATAGGAGATCTCAGATAGCGAGGTCACCATGTTTATAAGTTGCTACAATATTAATATTCAGCTTTATTGTCATCCACACTTTTAGATGTTGTCATGTCTCTCATAACCCAGTCACCTTTTATTGATCTCCAATACCACACCACTGTAATGGTTGTTGAAATGCAATATTCAGAAGTCAATACTTGCATGAGGATACACAGAATGTCCTCCCTCAGCAGACTTACATTTTTCAGAAGCTTACATATGTTCTGGCTAGGGAGTATACAGTAAGTATGCCTATAATAGTCGGATGCGTTTTATAGACCCAGGATCCCAACTACCAGGTGTACATTTGATCAGGAAGCAGCGCAGCAAATGTCTTGCCGCATTGAAGGAGGAGAAAAAAATCCACCTGACTGTTGCTTAGCAACAAGGCCAGGGCCTACTTGGGTTATCAACTATAGAACACTTTGTGAAAATGATCTGTCCAAAAATATAGCCAAGGTGACCCCAAGTCCATTAGATAATATGAACCAATCGATTATATTAGCTACTTAGTATTATCAGCTTCTTGGTGTTTGCCGTTATGAGCTTACCTTACATGGGTGAATGTGTGTGACTGTGTATGTACAGTATGTGTGTGAGTGTCTATGTCATTAGTTAATGCATACAGAGAGAGATCTACACAAGCATAGCTGACTTGACCTAAGGAGCCGTATCAAGGCTGTATCCCAAATGGCACCCTGTGAGCCCTGGTGAAAAGTAGTGCACTGAGTAGGGAATAGGGTGCCATTTTGGGACGCTCGTTAGCATAGCCGACTTTACCTAAAGTCTTGGGGCCACACCATAAACCAGTAGACGGCAGGTAGCCTAGTGGTTAAGAGTGTTGGGCTAGTAACTAAAAGGTTTGAATCCTCAAGCCGACTAGAGGAAAAATCTGTCGATGTGCCCTTTAGCAAGTCACTTAACCCTAAGGCTCTTTGGATAAGAGTGTCTGCTAAAATGCACAGGAAGTCTCTTAACAGAATGGTATTTAGGCCTTTACAGTTTTGTTAATCTCACTGTGGACATTTTGCAGAATTCCACTGTCAAATTGTCCTTGTGATGGAGTTGCCTATGTAAATATTCCATTGTGAGATACTATGAATGGCCCATTGAAGATGCTGAAACTCTGTAGTCAGATAATTGCCAATTACTTAGAAGGAAGTTCACGAGACACCAGTAGACCCAGGGGGAGGGTCAGACTCGTTACCCCAGTTTGAGAGGAACGGGAGGTACTGTATTATGTATGTTAGTATTACGCAACGCTGCATTGTCCCTATTTCAAGTCATCTTCAAAAGGTTTGGGCCATCATTTCTCTTCCAAATGCTCCTCCACACAGAACTCTCAAAGAGGCCTCTCACAAATCCACCAGTCTGGTTCTTTCACTACAACATAGAGTTCTACTGCTTCTTTGTCTCTTATGTTGTGTTTGAAACATTCTTAATTTCTGATATTGGTGTAGTTTTAGGGACAAATGATTTCAGGCTCGCACAACGTTTCGAAACCCATTTGCTCTGACATTACATTTGTCAGGTCAAAACTAGTGCACTATATAGGGAATAGGGTGCCAACCAATGTCTGTGTAGCAGCCCGTTACAATGCATCAAACACATCCTCCTTCATATTATGACAATAATGTAACACGTAACATCATATGACAAACAAACATACGATACTGACTTAATGACATGATCAGAGTGAGCCTTACTTCTAGCATCTGGGTAGTGCTGGCTATAATGCTGAATTGATCACCAACTGATCAGAAACCTTAACCTGCCTTTGCATGGCCTACTAGACAGCCATGGCTTTTGGGTGGTGTGTTTTGTAATGGTCATCTAGAAAGAAGTAACATTTTCTAAATTAAGCAGTCAAGTTGGTTTGTCCATCATAATATACAACATCATAATATACACCTGTCCATCATAATATACAACATCATAATATACACCTGTCCATCATAATATACACCTGTCCATCATTATATACACCTGTCCATCATAATATACAACATCATAATATACAACATCATAATATACACCTGTCCATCATAATATACACCTGTCCATCATAATATACACCTGTCCATCATAATATACACCTGTCCATCATAATATACAACATCATAATATACACCTGTCCATCATAATATACACCTGTCCATCATAATATACAACATCATAATATACACCTGTCCATCATAATATACACCTGTCCATCATAATATACACCTGTCCATCATAATATACACTGGAGTGAAGTCTGAGACTGTCTCTGTGTGGTCAGACAGATGAAAAGCTATGCTGCAGTGTTGTCAGTGAGTGACTGGGGAACGGTGACTGAACATGGTGGTGGTGCAGTGTCTGGTTCTGGGGACTCTGCAGTGTGTGTGCGTGTGTGGAGGGGGGGCGGGGGGGGGGGGGAGCACCCAGGTACTAACAGCGCCCTCTTGTGTCTGCCAGCCCGCAGTCTGCGTCTGAGCCCGTGGGAGAGCCGCATCGTGGAGAGGCTCATGACTCCCACCCTGTCCTTCCTGGCACGCAGCCGCAGCGCCGTGACCCTGAGCAACCCCAGCGACTCCCGGGACCTCCGTGAGTCAAACCTCTCTACTATGAAATGTACCTTCTCTCCTTTTCTTTGTTGCTAACTTACAACGACAGGGTTGAAGCTTGGGTGTGCTAGGGTTTTCCTTCTCTTCTTTCAGAGATAAACATACAGCATGTACGATATGACCCATACTCCCACTAGTTACAGTACCATGGTTTCATGCCTTATTTCAGACAGAGGAAGTCAACTCACTCAGCCACGAACATGAGAGGTTAAATCCTGCAGAACCTAATATTGCCCTTAAGGCTCACAGACAGCCACCCTGAATGATTGTATCTGCCACCATTACGTTCTCAGTAGCTGGCCTAAGTGGCCTATCATTATAATGACTGTAATAGGGGTCTTGACTTGACCTAGTCCATCCAGCCTGTTTCTCTCCATCTCTGTGTTGTACTCAGACTCTCACCACTGCTCCCGTTCAGCCTCAGCCAGCCCGCTGGACGCCTGCTCCCACCCTCACCGGAACACCTCCGAGCGCTGGAGGGGAGGAGTATCCGCCAGCACGCCTGACATCACACAGCGCCAACGCCGACGGAGCTCAACGGTGGTTAGCTTACATCCTCACACACACACACACACACACACACACACACACACACACACACACACACACACACACACACACACACACACACACACACACACACACACACACACACACACACACACACACACACACACACACACAGATGTGGAGTTATATGTATTCTACCTTCCTCCAGTCTAGCCTCCCAACGCGATTTCATTTAGCCCTAACTGGTCGCACCTTTCTCTCTGTTTCTCAAAGTTGGATAAGAAAAAGAAAGAGAAGAAAGACAAGGAGAGGGAGAATAAAAAAGAGAAGAATGCTCTTTCAAAAGAGATGGTGCTGAAGAAGAAGATCCCAACAACGACCCCGACCTCCACCAGATCCAGGCCGGAGTCAAGGTGTTGTTGGATACAGATCAGAGCCCAGAATCTGTCTTAGACTTAACAGCACAACTACTCTACACTGTCCTACACCACATGTCCCTATAGTCGTACACCGTCTTCTTTATACTCGAAGCCTTTCAAGTTAGAAATCCTATTTTTGAGTTTAAAAAGCTATTGATCTACGGTTTATATTATGAAATTTCCCCCCCGGGGGATCAATAAAGTACCTATCTATCTATCTATCTATATATATATACTGTCAAACTGTTTTATTTTCCCCTCTGCTACATTACCCTCTGCTACATTACCCTCTGCTACATTACCATCTGCTACATTACCCTCTGATACATTACCTCTCTCTTTAATCATTGATCAAGACAAGACAGCCATCTTGTATTTGACCTTTATGTATCAGATGCTAATAGAGTGTGATAATGAAGAGAGATCTGCATCGGGTTAGCTTAGTGCTTAGCAGAGGGAGGGAGGTTCAGACTGGGCCAGGTTAAATGGCCTGTCTCACTGACAGATGGTCCAGACTGTTTTAACTGGGCCCAAAGAGCTGGACACCATTCAGCTGAGGGCTCTGTCTGCCAAGACCATGAGCGGGAGGGAGGCAGCAGCACTCAGACAGAATGGGGTTTCCCTGAGTGATTCTGGTGCTGCTCAGCGCTGGGAAACCGAAGTGAACCGTGGCTGCGTCCCAAATGGCACCATATTCTCTATATAGTGCACTACTTTTGTTCAGAGCCCTATGGGGCCTGGTCAAAAGTAGTGCACTACATAAGGAATAGGGTTCTATTTGGGACTCTGCCATGGTCTCATCTCACGTCTGACTACAACAGGGCCATGGGACCATGGCAGCATTATTGAGCGCTGAAAGTTTACCTAGAGATTCAGTAATTCTCAATAGTACTTTATCTGACCTAGTTCTAGACAACAGATTTTTTTTTTTTACCCCATTTTCTTCATATCCAATTGTTACAACTCCGTACGGAGAGGCAAAGGTCAAGAGCCGTGCGTCCTCCGAAACACAACCCGCCAAGCCGCACTGCTTCTTGACACAATGAACACTTAACCCGGAAGCCAGCCGCACCAATGTGTCGGAGGAACCACTGTACACCTGGCGACTGAGTCAACGTGCATGCACCCGGCCCGCCACAGGAGTCGCTAGAGCGCGATGGGACAAGGACAACCCGGCCGGCCAAACCCTCCCCTAACCCGGACGACGCTGGGCCAATTGTGCGTCGCCTCATGGGTCTCCCGGTCGCGGCCGGCTGCGACACAGACGGGGCTCGAACCCGCATCTGTAGTAATGCAGCTTGCAATGCGATGCAGTGCCTTAGACCACTGCACCACTCGGGAGGCCCATAGACCACAGAATTGATGAGTGATGTTGAAATATGAAATTAAATTACTTGCAACCTGTCTGAAAGGAAAACTAGAGATACTACGATTTGAACTGCTGTTTTTACAGCAGTTCAAATCTTACACTCTTCTCACATTTCCATTCCTCCCTTCCTGCAGCATTACCCCCAAACCCAAAAACAGACCTCCGTCGCCTGCGGCCCCCAAAAGCAGACCGTTGTCCCCCTGCCCTCCAATGGCCCCCAAGAACCCCTCCACAGGCAAGAAGACCCCCTCGGGCACCAAAACCCGCCCCAAACGAGCCCAGACACCTGCCAGGGTACAGCCCCAGCCGGTCACCGCCGTCTCTGTGGAAACTAACAGCGGGCCCCATCAGCCCAACACTCCTGAGGAGACAAAGAGTAAGTGTGTTTGCCATGGATACTGTATCCAAGCGCCAAGGTGTCTTTTAAATGCTTTGGCCTACAGCCACACTAGTAGTGTTCCTGGAGCACACACGTTGAGTGCAGAGGAGGCTGCTGAGGGGAGGACAGCTCATAATAATGGTTGGAACGGCTCAAATGGAATGGCATCAAACACATTTTATACCATTCCACCTACACCCCCAGTCAAAAGTTTGTAATATTACTCATTCAAGGGTTTTTCTTTATTTTCACTATTTTTTACATTGTAGAATAATAGTGAAGACATCAAAACTATGACATAGCACATATGGAATCATGTAGTTACCAAAAAAGTGTTTTTTATATTTGAGATTCTTCAAAGTAGCCACCCTTTGCCTTGATGACAGCTTTGCACACTCATGCCATTCTCTCAACCAGCTTCATGAGGACCGCCACATGAATGGAAGACCCAGAAATACCTCTTTAGAGTTACCAGCCTCAGATTGCAGCCCAAATAAATGCTTCACAGAGTTCAAGTAACAGACACATCTCAACATCAACTGTTCAGAGGAGACTGTGTGAATCAGGCCTTCATGTTTGAATCGCTGCAAAGAAACCACTACTAAAGGACACCAATAATAAGAAGAGACTTGCTTGGGCCAAGAAACATGAGCAATGGACATTAGACCTGTGGAAATTTGTCCTTTGGTCTGGACTACAAATGTGAGATTTTTGGTTCCAACCTCCACCAAATTTAGATGGTTTGGGATGAGTTGGACCGCAGTGAAGGAAAAGCAGCCAACAAGTGCTCAGCATATGTGGGAACTCCTTCAAGACTGATGGAAAAGCATTCCAGGTGAAGCTGGTTGAGAGAATGCCAAGAGTGTGCAAAGCTGTCATCAAGGCAAAGGTTAGCTATATGACATTTATTTTGATTTGTTTAACACTTTCTTGGTTACTACCTGATCCCATATGTGTTATGTCATAGTCTTGATGTCTTCACTTTTATTCTACAATGTAAAAAATAGTGCAAATAAAGAAAAACCCTTGAATAAGTAATATTCCAAACTTTTGACCAGGGGTGTATACCGTTCCAGTCATTACCACGAGCCTGTTCTCCCCAATTAAGGTGCCACCAACCTCCTGTGGTTGTGTGTGGCCTTCAGCACAAGCACATACTGTATATTGTGACATTTACAGACTAGATACTTACAAATATATATCTTCTATGGTATATTTGTTTCTCTGGAGTTCATGTATCTATTATTATCCAGAGTTACTCTACAGTAAAGGCTGTACATTCTTACTGTGGTCCCACAGTCCAAGATCAGGTGGGTCTCATGTTTCTCTTCAGCTGCTACTTAGTCTTTCTTTTCTCTGCCTGGAGAAAACACACAGATTGTTTAGACTTCATGGTGTTTGCTTCAGATTAGCCCTAAAGCATTTTCCAGGGTCATGGTCTATCATGTGGCTTCTGATCTGAAACAGAGACCTCTCCTGTCCCTCTTGCTCTCACAGGCTCCAGTAACGTTCCTGCCATTATGGTGTCTTCGGCGCCGGTGACACCCCCATCACTGAGTGCACCAGTCACAGAGGCCACCTCCACTCCTGCTTCAACCCTAGAGCTGGCTACCCCAACTGCCCCAACTCCCTCAACTGCCCCAACTACCCCAATTGCCCCGGCTGCCTTAGCTTCGCCGGCTACATCATCTACTCCGGCCACTCCAGCATCCAGGCCCTCAGCCGGCACCAACGACCCAGAGGAAGCAGCACGAGTGCTGGCTGAGAAGCGCAGACAGGCCAGAGAGCAACGGGAGAGAGAGGAGCAGGAGCGCCTTGAGCAGGAGCAGAGGATAAGGTCAGTCAAACACTGCATAATAATGAAGTGTTATAGACCAGTGTATTTACAGTATATGTCTGTCTATAGACACGTGAAGGGTTTACTGTTTGCTTAATGTACAAGACAAGTGTGTAGCTTTGGCACTAACCACTTTGTGTGTTGATATGAGAATGCTGTCCAGTATGAGCGTATCTGAGCATGTGCAGATCTAACGAATGTGCTCCCCATGCAGGATTGCTCGTGAGGAGGGGATGGCTCGGGAGGCGGAGGAGAGGAGGCGCAGGGAGGAGGAGGCACGCGTCATGGCAGAGGACCACCGTCTGAGAGATGAGGCGCAGCATCTGGAGGAGGAGGAGGAGGCGCGGGAGAGAGCCAGGGCTGAACAGGAGCAGAATGAACGCCTGCAGAAACAGGTGAGAGCAGCATTATGGGTAATGGAGTCTTTACATAGAAGAAGATGTATGACACAGGCAGCCTTTACAGTTGGTTTGTTCATAGTCCACATCTTATCAGGTCAGCCAGCCCAGGGCTTTTCAATAGCAGCCACAACAAGAAAACAACATATTAAAATAATTCATGAATATAGTCCACAAATAGGCTGATTTCCAACTCTGAAACCCTATCATCTAAGCATGTCTAGGTATAGGAGGGAATGTGTGTTACTGTGAGTTGTACCATCAGCATGTAACAGGCTCCATGCCACGTCTAGGCAGATGCCAGCCGATGACCTTCATAACAGTGTTGGCCCAGCATTCAGTGGAGCTGAGAGGGCCGTTGTGACTGGGAGATAGTGACAGCTCTGTCCTCCCTTTGTCTCTGTCTCCGCACTGCAGTGGGCTGACAGGGATAGGGAGCGACAGTGTACCCACTACCCATGCCTGTAGCATCCACACACACATGAGTCCATTCTGCCTCTAGGGAAGCCCAGTTAAATTAGCCATTTGTCTAACACTGCCAGTCATCTTCCGTGCAGTGTATCACGATAGTCAGGGATTATACAGTAGTTTCAGCCGTCTCATGAACCATGACAAAGCAAGTTTTATATTCCAGGCAACGTTGAACATTGAAATGCCATAGCAAACATATGTTGTTTAGTTTTTTTGCACTATTTGTGAAGCATAACAGGCATATTGTTGTCCTTGCTGCCTGTGGTATATCCCTCAGTTGGTCTAATTAATGAAAGATAGGATTCAGACATATCATAGCTTGGTTTTCATCCCTCTATTCACAACATCTGTTTATTACTGATTACTCAAACTACCCAGTGATACATGTAAGGAAATTATTATTAGAGAGAAATCAAGCCCTGCCCTACACAGGCTACTGCAGTCTAGACTAGGCTTTTACTGTCACCTAGTGGTTGGAACAGGGAACTGATTCATTCATCTACTATTACCTTGAAAGAATGTATCCTATTTCTATTTTTCGTTAATCAAGACTGACATGGTTTAATTTCTTTGTCAAGTCATTTCCTTGTTATCATAATAACAGCATCCTATATGTGCATAAATGAGCACATATAGTAGGCCTATTCAATCATGGTATTGATAATGTTGTTTTCCACTGTCTGTCTGTCTGTCTGTCTGTCTGTCTGTCTGTGTCAGAAGGAAGAGGCTGACGCCAGAGCTCGTGAAGAGGCGGAGCGTCAGCGCTTGGAGAGAGAGAAGCACTTCCAGAAGGAGGAACAGGCGCGCCTGGAGAGAAAGAAGGTAGAGAAGGATGGAGGGATGAGAGAGAGGGATGGAGGGATGAGAGAGGACGATGAGGAATGGAGGGATGGAGGGATGAGAGAGAAGGATGAAGAATGGAGGGATGAGAGAGAGGAATGGAGGGATGAGAGAGAGGGATGGAGGGAGGGATGAGAGATAGGGATGAGAGATGGAGGGATGAGAGAGAGGGATGAGAGATGGAGGGATGAGAGAGAGGGATGAGAGATGGAGGGATGAGAGAGAGGGGTGAGGGATGGAGGGATGAGAGAGGGGGATGGAGGGATGAGAGAGAGGGATGATGGATGGAGGGATGAGAGAGAGGGATGAGAATGGAGGGGGAAGCAAAGTGGAGAAGTCAAACGTCTGTAGTTTTCACAGTGTGTATCAAAATACCGATCATGTAACCTTACGCTTGGTCTGTATAAAATCGGTTGAAGATACAATACATTAGTTGTAAAATAGTTGTAAAAATATAAAATGATGACTTAATCTGCCGCTGATGTTGAATTCCACAGCGCCTTGAGGAGATCATGAAGAGGACACGTAAGAGTATTGATGCTGGAGAAAAGGTGAGTAGTGTAAGGTCTATGCTTCATATTAAAACCCTTATAATAATAATAATAATATTTATGTAGTGCTTTATAGCGACTAACAGTAGTGAGTGCATACATGTTCATATAGACCTACCTCATATAGACCTACCTCATATAGACCTACCTCATATAGACCTACCTCCCCTCTTTGTTTAGATCAAAGATCATACCTTTTAAATTATTTAATTGATTGCATTTACATAGTGCTCTTCCAGATGCTCAAAGCACCACCAATGTGTAGCACCCTTGGGTGATGCACGGCAACCATTTGTGCCATTTTATGTTCTTCTAGCCTACACTGCAGAAGGATTCCAGTTCCCTAGCACAGGCCAATGGCAAAGACACTACGGAGAGAAGTAGAGGTACGTTGGCCGCAAGGTCACTTTGTTCTCCCTCCATCATTGAAAACCCAGCCTGTTAAGGGCTATGTACAGTATTTGTTTAAGAGTAAATTATATCAATTACATGTGTAGTGTCACTCTACAATCTCCAACATGTGAAGAAAAAAAAAGTCAGTAAAGGACCATTTTCCATCTTTCTGCAGCTCCTGAGAGCCAGCAGAGTGCAGCAGAGTCTGCCCCTGTCCTGAACGGTGTCCAGCCAGCCAAGCACCAGAACGGTCTCTCAGCCAATGGGGAGGCTGCTGAGTTTGAGCAGATCATCCAGATGCCCAATCACAGCGGGAGCAGCAACGGTGGGCCGGGGCAACTGGGGAGTGACATCGTCAGTGACCCAATCCTGGCCTTCGAGGGCGGAGAGCCCTTCCTCATGAAAACGGGTCCAATGAAGCCTCAGCATGCTGCAGGTAGCTATGCAGGTCAGGATTAAGACCCTACATACATACCTTATGATCAAAATGCTTATTTTAACATTACAAATGAAGTGTTCTATCACTGTAAGCAATCCATTGCACTATAACCAAAATACCAGCATGTGAATAGAATGCTGTAATTAGCTAGAACTTAAAGGCAGGCCTCAACACCAACCCCTCTCTCACTCTACTGATAGCTACTTTATTGAGGAAAATTTTACTTTATATACTTGTGATATGTGGTTTTCCTACCTATCTACAGTGGCAAGAAAAAGTATGTGAACCCTTTGGAATTACCTGGATTTCTGCATAAAGTCACAACAATAGACAAACACAGTCTGCTTAAACTAATAACACACAAACTATTATTAGTTTTCATGTCTTTATTGAACACGCAGTGTAAACATTCACAGTGCAGTGTGGAAAAAGTACGTGAACCCTTGGATTTAATAACTGATTGACCCTCCTTTGGCAGCAATAACCTCAACCAAACGTTTTCTGTAGTTGCGGATCAGATCTGCACGGTCAGAAGGAATTTTGGACCATTCCTCTTTACAAAACTGTTTCAGTTCAGCAACATTATTTGGATGTCTGGTGTGAACCGCTCTCTTGAGGTCATGCCACAGCATCTCAATCAGGACTCTGACTGGGCCACTCCAGAAAGCTTATTTTCTTCTGTTGAAGCCATTCTGTTGTTGATTTACTTCTGTGTTTTGGGTTGTTGTCCTGTTGCATCACCAAACTTCTGTTGAGCTTCAATTGGCGGACAGATAGCCTTACATTTTCCTGCAAAATGTCTTGATTAACTTGGGATCCCATTTTTCTGTCGATGATAGCAAGCTGTCCAGGCCCAGAGGCAGCAAAGCAGCTCCAAACCATGATGCTCCCTCCACCATACTTTACAGTTGGGATGAGGTTTTGATGTCGGTGTGCTGTGCCATTTTTTCTCCACACGTAGAGTTGTGTTCCTTCCTAACAACTGAACTTTAGTTTAATCTGTCCACAGAATATTTTGCCAGTAGCTCTGTGGAACATCCAGGTGCTCTTTTGCGAACTTCAGATGTGCAGCAATGTTTTTTTTTTACACTTCCGTGGTGTCCTCCCATGAACACCATTCTTGTTTAGTGTTTTACGTATCGTAAACTCGTCAAAAAAGATGTTAACGTGCTCCAGAGATTAGTCTTTAGCTGACACTCTAGGGTTCTTCTTAACCTCAATGAGCATTCTGCACAGTGCTCTTGCAGTCATCTTTGCAGGACGGCCACTCCTAGGGAGAGTAGCATCAGTGCTGAACTTTCTCCATTCATAGACAATTTGTCTTACTGTGGACTGATGAACATCAAGGCTTTTAGAGATACTTTTGTTACCCTTTCCAGCTTTATGCAAGTCAACATTTCTTAATCTTAGGTTTTCTGAGATCTCTTTTGTTCGAGGCATGGTTCACAGGCAATGCTTCTTGTGAATAGCAAACTCAAATTCTGTGAGTGTTTTTCATAGGGCAGGGCAGCTCTAACCAACATGTCCAATCTCGTCTCATTGATTGGACTCCAGGTTAGCTGAATCCTGACTCCAATTAGCTTTTAGAGAAGTCATTAGCCTAGGGGTTCACATACTTTTTCCAACCTACACTGAATGTTTAAATTATGTATTCAATATAGCCAATAAAAATACAATAATTTGTGGTTATTAGTTTAAGCAGACTGTGTTTGTCTATTGTTGTGACTTAGATGAAGATCAGATCAAATGTTATGACCAATTTATGCAGAAATCCAGGTAATTCCAAAGGGTTCACATACTTTTTCTTGCCACTGTATCTTAAGATAAATGCATTAACTGTAAGTATCTCTGGATAACAGCGTCTGCAAAATGACTACAATGTAGGTTTAATTATGCAGTAATTAGCTAGAACGTAAAGGCAGTCTGAAAGGCAGGCCTAATTATGCTGTAATTAGCTAGAACTATTACTACAGTACGCAGAGAGGGGGCTCCAAACCTCTACCACTATCCCCAAGCCTGGGTCTCAGCCTCTGGGCATGCTGCTCAAGCTCCCTGTGTGGGAGAAATGACGTAGAAGTCTGGAAAAGAGGGTCCCAGTCCTGTTTGGGCATGTCCCTTAGGTTGGTAAGCGAGTCCTCCTTCATCATGCCTAGACCCCCATAGCCGGTCTCGCAGACAGCCTAACCCACGCAAAGCAAACAAACAAAGCAAGACATAGGAATGGGACCAATTACATATTATATTATGTCCTCAAGGATTCACACACAGTAGGATTCATACACAGTAGGATTCATACACAGTAGGATTCATACACAGAAGTATTCATACACAGTAGGCCATTATGTGCTGTAGGATATAGCTCATATTCCCAATTGAAGCACAAATGAATGTCTCCCTCTCTCCCTCTCCTTCTCCCTCCCCTTTTGTCTCCCTCCAGAAGTCCTCTGAGACACCAGGCCTTACGCCACCAGTTGATCCAATCCGTTTGTGCCACACGACGCAACAGCTTATAAATAAAAAGTGTGCCAAACAAAGAAACCAACTATGGACTGCTTTTAAAATCACTAAAAACATATATCTAATGCCGCAGAGTTTGAGAAAGAGGAAGAAAACTCTGAAAAGAAATACTTGTTGAAAAATGGACAACATAAACAAACAAAAAATATATGTCTGTCTTCTTCACGTTGTGTTATTGGTGCAACATGTGTTAAGGTTTATTGGAAATGTCACATGCAGATGTTATGGTGCACCTTAAACGACTGACAATGTAATATTAGGAATTTTAGAGAATTATAAGGCCTGGTTGTTATTATTATCGTTGTTATTCTATTGCCATTGTTATCTTAAGTTGAACAAAGTGTGTTGGTTCTTTTTGTCTTGAATAATTGAGTAATTTAACTAGGCGAGGGAGCAGAGCAGTGTGTACATGTATATGAACTTGGCTGCCTAGGCCTCCTGCCATGGGGTAAACTGTGGGATAAAGCTTTATGAAAAATGGAGAGTCCCTGTCTTTCTTCATTCTTACTTTTTGTTTCTTTCTTTCTCTCTTTCATTCTGTCTGTCTGTCTGTCTGTCTGTCTGTCAGGAGTTTGATCAGCTGTTGTTAAACACAATCTGTTACAGTTGGTTTATTCAGTGTTTTTCCATGTCCCAGTTGGATCACGTGAATACAGAGAGGAAAATCAGGACACAGTACAGTATTTGTCCGCTATTCCATGTCGCTGCTGGTTCTATAAGGATATAAGGTTCTATCTGCAAAAATATGATTCTGAGATAATTGGCTTTAAGATTCCGAATTCTCATTGGTTTGAATGGTGTCAGCAATTTTGATATAGTAATCTTTTGAACTTAACAACATGAATTTGGGTATTTACAGTACTATATGGGTAGAGAACATTGAACTGAACGAGGCTATGTCAATAATCAAATTTTGACAAAAATGCAGATAGAACCTCATAGTCCCAAGCTCTCAAAATGTTAAAGTGCAGAATGAGAGGAGGGAGATGGAGGGAGGTTAAGAGATTTTGTCAGATCAAGGGACAGAGAGAGAGGGATAAAGATGGAGGGATGGAGAGAGGGGTGGATTTTGTCAAATCAAGGGACCAAGAAAGAGTGGAACATGGAGAGAGAGAGAGAGATGGATAGATGAGTTAAGTGCAGCATTACAGCTGTTCTCTCTGATCACAACACACGTCACTAGAAATCACTGGGGTAGGATTGCCAGAGTTTTTACCCAGAGTAGCAGCTTGTGATGTGAATCATTGAGTCACGTTCAATCCTCCATTACAGACAATAATGATTTTTCTCAAGATGAGCCTGCGCAAGTTTGTGTTCTGGTTGTTGGTGCAAATTATATGGTTTCTGACAGACCTGTGCTTCAGTGGATAATGGCAACAGTGAGTAGGTTTGTTGGTTATTATTTTAATAGGATCAGTCATTATCTCCGTCCCAAACAGCACCCTATTCCCTTTATAGTGCTCTACTTTTGAAGGAGTGCACTATATAGGGAATGGGCTGCCATTTGGGGCACAACCATAAGCCATTTGGGGTACAACCATAAGCTCCTTATGCCAGGAGGTGGCAGCACTAGCTTACAAACATAATGTGGATCCAAGAGGATTGTTCAACAACTGTTCAGATTTCTCCTGCTGGTCTTTTATAATGGCATCCATATTTATCTTTATCACAGATACTCCAGTGAGTAGAAGAGATATCATTAGGATCGGATTAAATCATTCAAGTATAGTTTAAGGTGTTGTTGTTGTTGAAAGTAAATGTCACGTGTCTGCCGAATGTCTTGTGTAACAATACAATGATTTTACAGCACCAGAAAACAAACAATGCAACAGGGAATTCTGCTGTTATTATTCCCTCAAAAGTACCAAAACATGACTGATCTCTCATCATAATCCAGGCACCATCAGCGTTCCCAAAACAGGTCTGATCCACCGTGATAGATCATCTGCAGCTGATGAAATCACTGAAGAAAGGAGCTTCTCTCTCTCTTATTTAACTATTTATAGGAGATTGTTGACAGTCAAATGACATATGGGCTTCAGCCATGGTCTATGCCAAGAGGGTCTGCGTTTTTTGACGTGTTGCTGCTGTTGTAACCGAGGCTGCTGGGTATGTGGAAAGGCAAATCGGGTGGGCTCTGGTCAAAAGTAGTGCACTATGTAGGGAATAGGGTGCTATTTGGGACGCAGCCAGGGACTTGATTCATTGGGAACGTGACATCACCGGACAGTTTACTGCGGTGTTGTTTGGTTGCCAGGGTTGGGGAGTAACTGAATACATGTATAAAAAAAAACTTCTTGGATCATTTCATTTCAGAAAGGATGTTTGCGAAAAATTACATTTGTTCACCTGAGGGACTCTGACCGCAAATCAGAGACAACGGTGAGGACACCAAATCAGAGACCACGGTGAGGACACCAAATCAGAGACCACGGTGAGGACACCAAATCAGAGACCACGGTGATGACACTAAATCAGAGACCACAGTGATGACACTAAATCAGAGACCACAGTGATGACACTAAATCAGAGACCACAGTGATGACACTAAATCAGAGACCACAGTGATGACATCAAATGCGTTTGATGGATCCATTTTGTCTTCTTCTAATGCCTCTTAAGGAGAAAGTAATCCAAAAGTAACTGAAAGTAATCAGATTACGTTATAGAGTTAAGGTAATCCAAAAGTTACGCTACTGATTACAATTTTGAACAGGTAGTAACTGTAACAGACTACATTTAGAAAGTAACTTACCCAACAACCCTGTTGGTTGCGGTTATTGATGTCTAATCCTCATTCTAACATAGGGTTTTGTTTGCTATGGCTACGACCTTTGCTCTTTGGTGGGCATTCGTTGTGTTCAAGTTGTGTTGTTATTAAACTTTTAACTTATAAAAGGTCATTGAACTGTGAAAGCATATTGACTTGATTCATTGGACATTAGACGGTCGATATAAAGAACAAAAACGTCAGACAACTGCTATCTGTACAGGACAGGCTGTATTTGTTTAGCTGTTGCTCTGGGTTGCAGAACCATGATGACTGACCCTTGTAATGAAAGCAGACACTACAACAGGTGTGAGTACGTATGTGTCTGTGTGTCCACTTTCCCTTTGCAATCAAACATAATATGCCTTGTGGTCAATCTCTTTTCAGCATCCCAACTATCCTTTAATACAACCCTTTATTACAACAAATTCCCCTCTGCTATGGTCATGGTGCTTATTTCATGTCCTGGCTAACATATTGACTATCCAGCTAGATAAACTGGGCCTACTGAAACAGCAGCTATGACGGCTTTCTGGCACTGAGATGTAATTCCTCACAGAAAGTACTCACTATGCCCTCTGTATCGGTTTACTCTCTGTTCGAGAGGAAAGCTTTTTCTGTGTCATTAGGAACGCTTGTCGTACTCAGTGCAGTACCTCAGGACTACAATACATTGATTTCATGTGATTTATTTGACAATTAAAAACACATATAAAGGCACTCCAGCTGGAGACAGCAATACATATTCTATATTAAAAGGTGTATACTCATTGTTTCCCTTGTACAATGCAGTGAGGTAGACAGTGAGGTGTTCTGGGAAAAAGCTAGGTTATGACGTCTATTGTGTAGGCGCTATTGATTTAGGAATTGGAATACTTGGTAATTGTGTAAATTATTCATTTGATAGGATCTTTATGGTAGGCTCTAGGTTGAGGAATAGGTTGATGTGGCATGACACCTTTGACCATGGATAGTTTGAATCTTATACAATTATGCAAATGTCTCGACCATGCTACAGTATCTCTAGTGACTGTGATGTGTTGGTCATTTTTCTAAAATTTGAAACCTGTATGTCAGGGCCCTTTCCTCTCTAGTTCCATGTTGGCCACAGCGGTATGGACGGCGTGTTGCATTTTAAAATGTTCATCATCTGGATAGGGGGAGGCAGGGCTTCTTCTTAACTTTACCTTGAGCCTTAACCAAAAACTACAGGACACATTTTCCACAACACTGTGATTTCCATTCCTACAGACAAAACAACACTGAGTACATTTAAATGAACTAGCGTCTAGATGAGGCCATCCTTTACACATGAATAACGTTGAACTTTTGACCTTTGCCTCTGTCTCTGTCCTCATTAAATCTACCATTTAATTGTTTTTAAAGTCAACTCCGCCTGCTGAACATGGTTCCCACATAACTACAGATAATGCTGCACTAAAATACAACTACCAACGTGTGCAGGATACAGATTGTTTTCAGTTGAAGTTTTTATCAAGCACATGGCAGATAAGAACCCGTATTTCTATTCCTCCCCCATGGTTCATTGGGCTTCCTGCTTTTATTTTTACTTTCTCTTTTCACGCTGCCAGACTCGAGGTGAGTTCTCTTTTTATATTATAATTTCTTACTTTTACATGCTTACCTAGCCATTGTTTTTAGACAAAACTTGTGTGATGCTAGGTATGCATGTCTGAAACCAAGTATTTAAACGTTTTTGTAATAGCTGTGTAACATGTCGTGAGCCAACAGTTAACAGCCTATGGTGAGGTACTGGGCCTTATTCAATGGGTTTTTTCTCCAAACGTTCTTAAATCCCTGGTAGGTTGATTAAGCTTATACACACACTATGTGCTGCTTAGATATATTCCTTTTTTATCTGGTTTGGATTTATACAACATACAGTCAGGTCCAACCTTGATAAAGATGAACAAAAAATACTATAAAATGAATAATACAAATACAATGTAATTTGTTTTGTGAAAATTATATTGTTCACAATTGCTCAGATAAAGAGATGTTGTTTAACAAGTAATACAAATATTTTCATGTTATCCAACAAATGTAAATGCCTGGAGTTTGCTAAAAGGATTGGCACTTGGATTGGAACCGGTGCTATGGTCAGATGACATGAAAATAGAGCTCTTTGACCAAAAAGTGACTTTGACGCCAAAGTGGGTTTGGCGTCGAAAGAAAGATGCAAGGGGAGGGTGCTGGAGTATTGAAAACAGGGTTGCCAGTTTTGTTTTATTACTCTGAGCAATTAGTGTTTTTGTTTTGCATTTAATACCTGACTGTATATCTATATAATCAATCATGACCCTATGTAAAACATACATATATTGTGAAGATAATTAAGTGACCAACACAGAGAGGAGGCAATATGTCCACCAACAGAATAATAGCAGGAGGGGTTTGAAGTTGTTGAGGAGTTTAATTAAGCTGTTGAGGCGTTTAATTAAGCTGTTGAGGTGTTTAATTAAGCTGTTGAGGCGTTTGAAGTTATAGAAACAGGTACTGACAAAAGACGTTGACTTCCACTTCAGTGTTTGGTTGAGTTTATGGTGGCCAACCACTCACTCACTACTGGAATTCCTACAATGGCAATGCAGTAAACTGGGAATCGCACAGATAAAACCACAAAAACACAACGTTTCATTTGATAACAACTCTAATGAATTGCAGCATGACCTTGTGTTTGTTCTGTTAGTTTAGAGTCCTGTTGTTAAAGCCAGCTGTTTCCTCATCTGTTGTGGACAGACTACCTGTCTCACCAGATTACACAACATTGGTTGTTTGTTTGGTTTTGCCTTTTTGTGCGATGACTAATCCTGTAACCTGGAAGGCCTATGGCTAGACTCGAGTACTGGCATAACAACTTTACACATTTATTTTTATGCTTGCAGTTACATGGTGTGTAACAATTTCATGAACATAAAAGGAGCACATTTCCTGAAGGACTTTGCATTTAAAGCATAGCACCAAGATTTTTTCACATGGGCCAAGGCTTTGGTTGACTGGTTGTAGGCCTAGAGTCATTTAAATGCATAGAATTTCAAGACTTTAGACATATGAAACTTCAGAAGATTAGTTGTCAAAGGGATG
This sequence comes from Thymallus thymallus, assembly GCA_023634145.1. Classification (NCBI taxonomy): domain Eukaryota; kingdom Metazoa; phylum Chordata; class Actinopteri; order Salmoniformes; family Salmonidae; genus Thymallus; species Thymallus thymallus. The sequence continues at coordinate 28,660,671 of CM042396.1, forward strand.
TTTTTTTTTTTTTTTTGATTTATTTAACCCTTATCTTGTTACGGCGGACATATCCTAAGGTTTACAACAATCCTTGCCATATCTTCGTCTTATAGGTTTGTGTTACTTTTACAGGGTCAAAACCTTTGTGACAACAATTTTCATTGTCACCCGCCTTTTGCCTGTTGAGTCCCGTCACTCATGGAACGTAAGCCAAAGTGAGACTGGCACTACACAATGTGTTGACAGGACATTAGGCATGTGCTAAATTGAACCTTGGCACCACTAGGTCTAGGGACACCTGTGATCCAAAAGCACCTGGAGGGAAGGGATTTATGTCACTGTCTCTGCAGCCTCTAAGGTCAAAGGGGGATGAATTTACAACCGCAGATGAGAGACGTGCTTGTGAAACTTATATGCAGAAAAAGGATGCATCTTTGAGCTGGTAGTGGTTAGTTATGATGAGATGTTATAAAGTAGAGTAGACTAGATTATATATGCAGTAGGAGAGAGATGGTTTTAGAAACTATCTGGATAGACAGTTCCTCTGTCCTTGGTATTAGAGCAGAGCCAGGGTTTGTCTCCTTTCCACAACCACTATGATGATACCCTGTATGTGTGTGGTGGACAGACAGTTAGCCTATTTAAAGACTATCAAGTATGGGACACATGCCAACGCAGCATGATAAGAACACAGTGAGTAAAAAGGGAGTCACTGTCACAGCACGGAGTTGAAGCAGACCTTAAAAACCACAGGCATCATCTGCCAACTTTCTGCCCTGTAAAATGAAAGGTACTCGACATACAGAACAAAAAGGGAACTACAGACACAAATCAGTTCTTTTTTACTAGGCACACCATGAGAGCACAAAAATACAATTGCCTTATTAAAGTTCATGCAGTAATTCTTGCTAGATTAATTTGATTCTAGATTTCCTTCCCTATGTTCAAAAATAGCCTTCTTCTGAATGGAAAAGTGCTGTTTTGTTCCATAACACATCTGAGTTTTTACTGAATTGGCTGGCTAGTCCTTGGCTTGGCTTTGGATAAAGATTGGCAGTGTATTCCATTGAATACAAAGATGAGAAGAAAAAAAAACACTTCAGGGGGGAATAACATGTCCAACAGTGAAATGACTCCAGATTCCCACAATGCGCTCTATGTGAATGGACAATGAAAATTACAAATCTGGGTCACACTTTATTTGGATAGTCCCATATAGATGATGTACAGATGGTGATACTATCAACAAACTAAGGTTAGGGTTAGGTTTAGAATAAGGGTTAGAGTTAGGGTAAGGGTTAGGGTTAAGTTTAGGTTAGGGCTAGGGTTAGTGGATAGTTAGTTGAAATGTTGTTTCGGTTATTGAACATCTACTAGGGACTATCCAAATAAAGTGTTATCAACATCTGTTACACATTTATTTCTGGCTAATACAATCCTCTACAGATGATTAAACACACACACACACACACACACACACACCACACACACACAGCCATGTAAACCCACTAATGGGATACAGTATTCTAGACCGCTAATTAGGTTGCAATAACAGCCGAAAATGCGTAAGGAGCCAATATATGGTCATTTCTATGTAAAAGGACCCATGAGCACCAACATGGGAAGTTTATAGGTGCATATCAAATTTGGTGTTGAATGAAAGCTAAGAGTCTATCTTTTTTGGAAATGAAGGCATAGATACGTTTATAAAAATGTTTTCCATAGTAACAATTAAAAATAAGCAAAGGCTTTGATTTCTTGTCACACAGATGCAAAATGGGTCTTAAAAACATCTACTAGAAAAAGTATTTGAACGTATTTGAAAGATAGAAAAAACACAATAACATTGAAGTAATGGCCCCTACCAACTAATATCAACATTTATATTTAGTTTTGCGAGTTTAAGAAATATTGTCTAGTGTCTTGTCATTCTGTTACCAAAAACCCACATAACTTTAAGGTATTTTTTTATTTCTCTCCCTCATGAGGGGGGAAGATTATAAAGGTTAACAGAAGTAAGAAGTAAAAGCTAGACCTACTAATTAGTTATAGTGTTTTTACTGATAACAATTTTGTTTATGAATTACTAAGTGATTAAAACGCGTCACTAACAGTGACCGAAGAATCTGTAACAGAATGACAGCAATTGAATTGGCCACAATGGGAAATCATAGTAGTCAAACCACAGTTGAAGTAGAGCACAGTACAGTAGATCACAGTAAAATACAGTACAATAATATGCTGTACTCTACTGGACTGTACAGTAGTGTACTGTACCAAACTATACTCTACTTTTCTTTACTGTACTCTACTGGGCTCTGATATGCTGTACCGTGATGTCCAAACATATGATTGGTACAGATTTGGTCAGGTCTGGGCCAACCAAATTTGGTCTTGTTTGGGGGAGGAGTTCGTTAGAATAATAGCCAGTGTGTAGAATAAGACCCAGAAATGCGAAGGAGGATATTAAATGTTTCTACCTTTGTGTACCTATTCAGGATACATCACCATGAAGAGAATTACATAAATAATTATGCATTTACAGTATGTATAGTACAGATCAAGGACCCATGATGTAATTCTGTTATAGTTATCCAGGTGTTGATCCACTTCACTTACTGTAGCTCAATAACCAATAGATTTTTTCAAACTAAAGGTGTCATATCATAGCTGACACCACAAGGGGCTGCTGAGGGGAGGACGGCTCATAATCATGGCTGAAACAGAGCGAATGGAATGGCATTAAACTCATGGAAACCATGTGTCTGATGTATTTTATACCATTCCACTGTTTCCGTCCTTCCCAATTAAGGTGCCACCAACGTCCTGTGGCTGACACCCCATTCTTTCTGAAGACATCTTTGAATCTTAATTCGGAGTAGATATTTACCTGAGTTTTTGGAAAACGTGGTCACATAAAAAAAACTGAAGGAGATTTTACTGTCATTCTGTTACCAAAATGTGGATCTGCACTGGAAAGGGAAAGGGGGATACTAGTCAGTTGTACTGAATGCATTCAACTGAAATGTGTCTTCCTCATTTAACCCAACCCCTCTGAATCAGAGAGGTGCGGGGGGCTGCCTTAATCCACGTCTTCTGTTCCTCAAGTAAATGTGTTATAGTAAAATTTCTACTCATAGTAGAAGTCTACTCATAAGTCTACTCATAAGTCTACTCATAGAAGTCTACTCATAAGTCTACTCATAGTAGTAGTCTATTCATAACAGGCAACTTGTCAACGTCACTCTGTTACCGTGGAATTGCCCATATACAGTACATTTCCTCTGCCTCAAAAAACGAATTCATGATTTTACTATCCAATTACAACCTTACATCACAACAACAACATACCGGTAATTAATAGATTGTAGTTGAAAGATTCTTGTAAATTCTATAGGCATGCATGGTGTCCCAAGTCTAACACCAAATGGTGTCGGGATGCAGCGTCGGGTCCATGAGTGCCGGGAGACAGTTTAGGAGCCGCTCCGAATATAACATAGGAGAAACACTGAAAAATAAAACGAATAACACATTAAGTCAAGACTTAATTATTTGTTATCAGTGAAACGATATTGCTGGCTGGAGAGATGGTGGTGAGGGAGGGAGGGCGGGGCCAGGTGTGGAGAGATGGTGGGGAGGGAGGGAGGGCGGGCGGGGCCAGGTGTCGAGAGATGGTGGTGAGTTTTAAGACAGTTAGAAACTGAAATTCATCTGCTGTAATAGCACACATAATGTGCAATTGTGTTGTCTTTTTTTAGTGTCTTTTTTGTTTACCCACCTTATGCAGTGTTATTTCCTCTTAAGCTGGTTTTAGGGATCTCGTCTAGGGCGCCAGACTGGCCAGAAACGCCCCTGGGTCCCGTATCAGTTTAAAAAAGGAATGGAAGTAAACATGGAGACTGTTTAGTGCCATGTCTGCTATCTGTTCAATGGAGTGAATCTGTCATTTAATGCGTTTGTATGGGCTAATAATTTATATATATATATATACACACACACACACTTCAAGGGGTCTTATAAACTAGAAGGTTGTAGGTTCGCAGGCCACTGTGGACAAGAGTAAGGGTGTAAAGATCTCCTTTATAGTAAAAACATAACCTTTTAAACATATAATGCAATTATCCGTCATTTTACATATTAGCAGAATATTTTAAACTGCTGGCTACTCTTCTTCTGTGGCTTAACCCAATGAGAGAAGGCCACAAGTGTTTCCCTAAAAGCTGTCTGGGTTTAAACATCTTCTATTGTACATAAAGTGAATACCTTAATCAATTGATAGTGACAAAATTAGATAACTTCCCAAGCCCAAGTCACATTTTTGTCTCTGCTGTAGGAGGTTGTAGCTCAGCCTCAATGTCAAAGGAACAAAACAATGATATCCCCATATGCATCGGAGTCAGGGCTTTCCCGGGTATTTTACAGCTTGTTTCTAGTATAAAGCATTGCGGACCAAAGCACTGTTATAGATCACTTTATACGGTATAAATCGGATCCATTTTATTTTCTTCAAAGTCTTAAGCTAACAAGGAGTAGGTAGACCTGTGCTTTTTGACATTTTCTTTAATAAAATGTAGAACTATGGAATACCCTCTCATACCCCCTCAATTGGAGTCTTGGTTTTAACTTAACAGCTCTTCACTGACATGGAGGTGGACTATTTAAAGAGTGCATCGGGGGAGGGGCAATTGACTTACAAATCTATGAATATAGCAGCCTATAGCCTAATTTCATCTGTCAAACAGGTAGGCCTACCTGTTTTTCTTGAATAGGAAGAAACAGGCTTCAACACAAATCCCTCGTTGTTAGTAAAGTCTAATTAAAATGAAGAATTTGCCTACTTTCAGAACCATGAGCTGTCCATTTCTGATTGATTGTGCCGAGGCTGCTGCTTAAAGTTTCAGCACCACAACATAAATTACTTGATTACTGTCTTATTGTGAGGTCAATAACTCTGATAAATAAATCATGGGCAAGAAACTATCCAAGTTGACCTCCGCTGCTCCTTCTCATCTTTGCGCTTTCCTTCTCAAACTGAACAGAACATATGCTATAGGCTAGTCTGCATGCAAGATAGTGAATTTCTTGGACTAGGCCTAATAAAAAAATATTTCCTGAAGAAGCCTTTGACTCTCCTCCTGAACGGCCATTGTAGGCCTACACAGCACAGTCATTGGTTAGGCAGCACACTTAAGCAGAGCAGGCCGGGGCTCAGGGTTGGAATAGCCATTGCATTGTTACTTAGATTGACATATAGGTGCGTCAATAGATTCTTAAGGATTAAAACACAGTTTTACAAGGAATGTCTACAGTAGCCTCAACAGCACTCTGTGGGGTAGCACTATGGTGTAGCCGGAGGACATCTAGTTTCCGTCCTCAGGGAACATTGACATCAATACAAAACCTAGGAGTCTCATGGTTCTCACCCACTTCCATAGACGTACACAGTGATTATGACAACTTCTGGAGGACGTCCTCCAACCTATCAGAGCTCTTGCAGCATGAACTGACATGTTGTACACCCAATCAAAGGATAGGATAATGAATCTAGTACTGAAAGCATAAACTACATTTAGCTAGCACTGCAGTGCATAACATGGGGTGAGTAGTTGACTCAAAGAGAGAGAAAGAAAATAGTTGAACAGTTTAGAACAAATTCTACAAAAATGAAGGAGAAGCAAAACGGAGCGAGAGATAGATATATTTTGTTGTATTTAAAACAATATTAACCCCTCCCCTTGACTGAAATTGAAAAAGCATGACCCTCCCCCATTTTCCTCCAGGTAACCATTCTGTAAATGTCTATCCATTCCTTAGAGATAGTTTCGCGAGCCAATGCTAACTAATTTTAGCACAATAATTGGAAGTCTATGAGCATCTACTAGCATGCTATCAGATACCCATAGACTTCCAGTCATTGTGCTGATGCTAGTTAGCAATTGCACTAACGCTAGTTAGCAACTTCCTTCAAAGTTCCTTCCTTCACCTAGTCTATGAGACCAGGCTGAATGCTCACATCCTTTGCTGATATGACCCCCTTTGGAGAGCTTGTTATTGGGTTGATAGAGTAAATACATTAAGTGATTTGCATGATTAAAAGTGTGTAAATTAAAATTGTTAATGCTAATTTAAAAGGATGGTCAATTAGGTAATACTTTATTTATCATTAGGGACAGATAGTTTGGACAGGTAGCTAACCACTTGCTAAATGTATGAAACATTTGAGTATGATGACGCAAAAGGGGGTTGGGGGCATGTTCATTGATGTCAATACAGCTAGAGGAAACAGTGCATCCTGTAGGCTATTTCGAGCCCAAGAAAATACGTCTCACCAGGTAAGCACAATCCGCTGCAGGTTTTCAGGTAATATATTTTACAGTAGAACCCTACAGTAGCTACTGTGTGATTGATTGGCAGCATGATTTGAATAATCCAAATAATAATCAAATGAGGTGGGGGCAAGGCTTGAAGATTTGACAGGGAAATCCAGGAAGGAAAAAGTGACCTCAGTCAAAGAGGAAGAGGCGAATCGAGATGTTTCACTCTCGCCAAAATCTGTCTAAAACAGAATGCGTTCCTATGGGCTTATTTTGGACCTAATCACCTGCCTTCCTGCTTTTGGGGCAACGACTCCATTGTTGGGGCGGAGACATGAGCATCTCGTCATTATACCATTGCTGCGTACTATAATTTACGACTCGCTGGTGAGACGACCAAATGGCTCAATACATTTGGTAGCTAGCGTACGGCACTTGTGGACATACATTAGCTATGATATCACAGACATATGTATGTCTTTCTCAGAAAATAACATTTATGACTTCAGGTGGTTAAGTTAAATACCGTGCAACTGCGTCCTTGTCTTAGCAGATCAGAGGCATTCAGTTGCTTTGTCGGACGTCAGCACGAGCGCATTGGTCTGGTGTGGCTAGGAACACAGCCACCTAGCTAACTGCTGTTAGCAGTTTTATTTGTATTGACAAACAAACAAGCTAACAGTCGTGTGAAACCAGTCTGGGGTAAGTGAAAGGCCATGTTGCTTTATTAAGCAGTTTTGTTTACCTGTTGCGGTCTGCCAGTGAAACTAGTTAGCTAGATAACGTTAGCTACCCACCCCCTGCTCTCCAGCCAGGTAACTAGTCACTTGAATACTAAAAGAGTGTAGTTAGCTAGCTAGCTAACGTTGGCTACCTAGGTAACCAACTAAAGTGTAACTAAGTTTACTGTAATAATTGACTAGTTAGTTAGGTATTTAGAAAAAACCATTCTAGCGAGCGGATTTGTATATATTTAATCTTGTTCATTATTAGCCTTGACTTCGCCTAACTAACCACAGTGTATGTACACTCAGACTCTGTCATGTCCATTATTTCACTACTAGCTAGAGCAGATGTGTGCCCTTGTAAACATAGCTATGTTTGCCAAGCACATTAGGATAATTAAACAGCTAAATGAGTGCAAAAACAGATGTATTCACCAACTGTTAAATTACCTAGGTAGCTAACTAGGCACCAACCAGTTGCTGTCATCTGTTTTTTGGGGTTGTAATGTAGCCTCATGTGAAATCAACAATAGCCTACAGTATTGTAGCCAGGATTTTACAAATACTCCACACCAGCATTAGCCATGTGAGTAGCAATACATCCCTGGGTCGCTCGTCTTTTCAGTTCGCTGCAGCTAGCGACTGGAACGAGCTGCAACAAACACTCAAACTGGACATTTCTCAATCTCTTCATTCAAAGACTCAATCATGGACACTCTTACTGACAGTTGTGGCTGCTTTGCGTGATGCATTGTTGTCTCTACATTCTTGCCCTTTGTGCTGTTGTCTGGGCCCAGTAATGTTTCTACCATGTTTTGTGCTGCTGCCATGTTGTTGTTATGTGTTGCTGCCATGCTATGTTTTCTTAGGTCTCTCTTTATGCAGTGTTGTGTTGTCTCGTCGTGATGTGTGTTTTGTCCTATATTTTAAATTAAATGTATTTATATGATTATTCCCAGCCCCAAACCCCACAGGAGGCCTTTTGGTAGGCCGCCATTGTAAATAAGAATTTGTTCATAACTGACTTGCCTAGTTAAATGAATAAATAAACATCCTGGGAATATAGGCTAGTATTAGTATTTTGTGTGAATTAAATGGTAACCAGAGTTTGTTGTTCAGAGGATACTGTTACCAGGCTACTTTTTATAACACAAGTTTTATTGGCTTTTGCCTAATGCAACCAGTCATTTGTTTTTTTTAGGCATATGTGAGTCTTCTTGATTGACCAAAAGCAGACTGATCACATGTCAATCTGGCACCATTCAGTGACTAAATTGCTCCCAATCACTGTCAATATTTAAATGAGATTGTTCTAGATTAGATGACTGGGGTTGTCACTTGCCGCAGTCAAAATTCCTATATCATAAAAATGTATGTAAACATATTTGCTTTGTCTTAATTTAAATGGATAATCCACCCCAAACCACTAATTCCTATGATAGTGTTAAATAACACATGTAAGACATCTTTTTTTTTTTGTGAACTACTGTTTAACTTTGTCGTTATAACAAGGTTGGTAGAAACATGTAAAAATCCCTTTAGGAAATCTATTGCAGCTCAAGTCTACTACAAACCCCAGTTGGTAGAGCATAGTGCTTGCAACGCCAGGGTTGTGGGTTTGATTCCCACAGGGGACCAGTATGAAAATATACGCACTCACTAATTTGTCTGCTAAATTACGATAAATGTAAAACAATGCAATTCTCTCTCGCTCTCTCTCTCTCTGTCTCCGTCTCTCTCTCTGTGTGTTGACTTGATATATTTTTTTGATAGCAGAGGCTTCTTCCTACTTGACCTCCCATGTAGGTCAAGTTTGTGCAGTCTTTTTCGGGCAGTGTACTAAGGTAGTTTGCCAGTGGTCTGGAATTGTCGTTGGACAGTGGAATGATGTACTTCGAATTGCTTGGAAATGGATTTGTAACCCCTCCCAGACTCATGGGCATCAATGATCTTTCTTCTGAGGGCCTCTGGTAGGTCTTTTGATCTATGAATGATGTTACCACACACCCATATGGTTAAGACTAAACCAGACCAATTTTCTAATCATTTGCACTTGTTTTGGTACACCTAATTCTAATTTTAGCCATTTTATGTGATGGTAAAGGTAGTTTTTTTTTTTGTGTGATTTGTTAAATATGGTAACCTTTATCTGTCAATAGTGTTGAAGTGAAGATTACATATCCATCTGTCCAAATATGTAAAACAAAAAAAAAAAAGAGAACTTTCCAGGGGGTGTACTTACTTTTTCACATGACTGTATGTATGTGTGTGAATCTAGGATAGGTCCCACATTTAGTAACCACAGGTTATATTTGTCTGCCTGTATGTTGTCTAGAATTAGAAGCCTCTTACTGTGAAATAACCTGCGCTTTAGCTGGGTATGTGACTTACACTTTTTCTCTGTGAGAGACTACTGCTTAGTTGAAGTGTAAACTTTTAGGTCTGAATGAGTAGCACAGTGAAGTCACAAAGCCAAGTTCTTCAGAGTCTGTGAAAGCTGAGGATCTAGAGACCTAGGTTGTAAAGGAACAGTCTGTTAGATTTCTTGTGTTGTACACAGTGTCAACACGTCCCTTTGCCCCACTGCCCTTGTCTCGTTTGCACACTACAACCCCTTACCAACATACGGTTCAAGAAGAGGAAGAACAACACATTGTAAAATATTCATTCTCTGTTCTGATTGCTTGACTTTTTAAGGTCGAGATGGAGAAGGAGTAGGGGTGTTTCCCAAATGGCACCTTATTTACTACATAGCACACAACTTTTAGGGCTCTGGTCAAAAGTAGTGCACTATATAGGGAATATGGTGCTATTTGGGATGCAAACCGAGGAAGCCGATTTTGATGAATATGGTTGATAATGCGGGCCAGGGAAAGTGAAGATGGGCACTGAGGCATTGCAGAGTAAATGCAATTCAGTGTTTTTATAGCATGCACTCTGCAGGACACACTGGCATGCACAGCCTTGGGAATGAGGGAAGGAGCATCAGACAGTGATGATCTGCATACAAACCCTCCGTTGCTAATTTATTAACCAGTAGACAGCCTTGTTTATCATAGGTCTACCTCTCTCTTTTCTGTATTAAGCTACTCTTTATAGCCTATGCCCCAACATTGGCTCTATCTGGTTTGGTGAGAACAATAGGCAAGAAATAGGCCTACAAGTAAGACATTGCAAATGCTCGTCATTGTGTTTATTGCAATGTATAGATACAACCTGTCAGAACAAGTGATTTTAAAGGAAAAACATTAGTTCGTTTAAAAAATATTATTTCACCTTTATTTAACCAGGTAGGCCAGTTGAGAACAGGTTCTCATTTACAACTGCGACCTGGCCAAGACAAAGCAAAGCAGTGCGACAAAAACAACAGTTACACATGGGATAAACAAACATACAGTGTGTGCAAATGTAGTAAGAAAGATTAGGTATGGCAATAAATAGGCCATAGTGGCAAAATAATTAAAAATTAGCATTAACATTGGACTGATAGATGTGCAAATATAGATACTGGAGTGCAAATGAGCAAAAATAATAAATATGGGGATGAGGTAGTAGGGTGGGCTATTTACAGATGGGCAGGTGCAGTGATCGGTAAGCTACTTTGACAGCTGATGCTTAAAGGTATTGAGGGAGATGTTAGTCTCCAGCTTCAATGATTTTAGCAATCCTTTCCAGTCATTGGCAGGAGAGAACTGGAAGGAATGGCGGACAAAGGAGGTGTTGGCTTTGGGGATGACCAGTGAAATATACCTGCTGGAGCGCATGCTACGGGTGGGTGTTGCTATGGTGACCAGTGAGCTGAGATAAGGTGGGGATTTACCTAGCAAAGACTTATAGATGACCTGGAGCCTGTGAGTTTTACGAGGGCATGTTTGGCAGCATGAGTGAAGGAGGTTTTTTGCGAAATAGGAAGCCGATTTCTACATTTAATTTCGGATTGGAGATGCTTAATGTGAGTCTGGAAGGAGAGTTTACAGTCTAACCAGATGCCTAGGTATTTGTAGGTGTCCACGTATTCTAAGTCAGAGCTGTTTGCCGGGGTAGGGGTAGCCAGGTGGAAAGCATGGCCAGCTGTAGCAAAATGCTTATTGACATTTTCAATTATCGTAAAGTCTGGGGTGAACTAAGTTCTTAGTTCTACATTTTTTGAATGGGGCATGCTTATTTAAGATGGTGAGGAAAGCACTTTTAAAGAACAACCAGGCATCCTCTACTGACTGGATGAGGTCAATATCCTTCCAGGATACCCGGGCCAGATCGGTTAGAAAGGCCTGCTCACTGAAGTGTTTTAGGGAGCGTTTGACAGTGATAAGGGATGGTCGTTTGACCGCGGACCCATTACGGACGCAGGCAATAAGGCAGTGATCGCTGAGATCCTGTTTGAAAACAGAGGAGGTGTATTTGAAGGGGAAGTTAGTCAGGATGATATCTATGATGGTACCCATGTTTACGGATTTAGGGTTGTACCTGGTAGGTTCCTTGATAATTTGTGTGAGATTGAGGGCATCTATCTTAGATTGAAGGACGGCAGGGGTGTTAAGCATATCTCAGTTTAAGTCCCCTAACAGTACAAACTCTGAAGATAGATGGGGGGCAATCAATTCACAAATGGTGTCCAGGGCACAGCTGGGGGCTGAGGGGGGTCTGTAACAAACGGCAACAGTGAGAGACTTATTTCTGGAAAGTTGGATTTTTAATAGTAGAAGCTCTAATTGTTTGGGCACAGACCTGGACAGTATGACAGAACTCTGCAGGTTATCTCTGCAGTAGATTGCAACTCCGCCTCCTTTGGCAGTTCTATCTTGACGGGAAATATTGTAGTTGGGGATGGAAATGTCAGAATTTTTGGTGGCCTTCCTAAACCAGGATTCAGACACGGCTAGGACACCCGCGGAGTGTGCTAAAGCAGTGAATAAATCAAACTTAGGGAGGAGGCTTCTGATGTTAACATGCATGAAACCAAGGCTTTTACGGTTACAGAAGTCAATAAATGAGAGCGCCGTGGAGTAGGTGTAGTACTGGGGGCTTCAGGACCTGGGTTTACCTCTACATCACCAGAGGAGGAGTAGGATAAGGGTACGGCTAAAGGCTTTAAGAACTGGTCGTCTAGTGCGTTGGGTAGAGAATAAAAGGACCAGATTTCTGGAATAGATTGATGGCATAATGTACAGACAGGGATGTGGTAGGATGAGAATTCAGTGGGGGTAAACCTAGGTGTTGGGTAATGATGAGAGAGGTTGCATCTCTGGAGACACCAGTTAAGCCAGGTGAGGTCTCCGCGTGTGTGGGGGGGTTGGGGGACAAAGGAGCTATCTGAGGCATGTTGGTCGGGACTGGGGACGCTACAGTGGAATAGAACCTGCATTATCGTGCTCTATGGATATGGCTGCAGTATAAAGCCAGCGCTAAAAGCATTCCTCGCCATTCTCTCAACCGTCTTGATAGATAGATAGATAGATAGACTTACTCATATTTGATTATTTCTCCTTTTATTTTGAACCTTTGTGCAAATTTTCAATTGAGCATGTAACAAAATATATATGTATCAAATCTTAAGGTAAATATAAAACACTATAGTTCTTTGCCGCGGGGAAAAGCCTCTTGCAATGTCTGAGTTGGGGGTTTGTTTTGAGCACTACACTGTCCTTTTTTGGGTCTCATCCGTAGACTCTCTCTGTACTGTTTCACATGATTCTTGCGTAGGTGGTAAAAGAGGTTAGTGGTGTTTGAGCCTGTTGTCGGGACCGGCCTGTAGCATATTTTGCAGAGGACGGTTTTCTGATCCGTGTCAGACTTTTCATACCCAAACCACGTCCATGCGACCGAAGTAGCCCCGCTTTTAGGTACGAGCTTCTTGTCTCCGTGCTCTGTGTCACGTTCACTCTCCTCCATGTTTGTTTGTGTTGCAAATTTTCTTTCCACACGGCACATCCAATTGACGAAAAAATATTGCCGTAAAGATTGTGATTATTATGCTCTAAACAATAGAGCATAGTATGAAAGGATAGACGTTTTTCTATCGTCACACAATGTATATCGCCCAGCCCTACAGTGTAGTTTCTATTTTTATCCGGTGCCAGGTTTTGCCTTTTTCCACACTCGTCGTGGGGAGCTTTTGGGGGTACTGGCGGTAGCAGGCAGGGTTTAAGCTGGTGAGGGCCGCTAAGCAGTGGGTCTTGTAGACTTGGGACAAGGTGTCAAGTCATTCTTCCAGACCTGAGGTCACAAAAGCTCTAGAAATAGGCTGTCTCAAATGGCACCCTATTCCCTATGTCAGGGGTAGGCAACTAGATTCAGCTGCGGGACAATTTTTGTCAGTGCAGATGGCTGAGGGACCAGAACATAATTATAATAATTTGTACACTCAACTAGAGATTGTATTTTAAAACAACAATTTCACACCTTGATTACATTGAGACACAAGCACTTCTCTTTTAATCTTGGGACAAGCCAACAGAGCAGCAGGCCCCTGGTTGCTAATAGGCTCCCTGCTGGCCCCTGGTTGGCCCCTGGTCTCCAATATTCTCTGGGGGCCAAGATTTGTGGATTTGTAGAGGTGATTTTCTTGGACATTGTGTTTTGAAGTTGTAAATTATTGTAGATCTGTGCTTATTTCAAGGATGGCAACTTACTGGTTTTAGGTGTATTCATTTTGTTCAACAGGCGTTAAAGTTGAGAACTGTATAAAACACCTAAGTGTATTACCCAGTGCATACTAACGTCACCCTGTTGTTGTACAGGTAAACCTTTAAACAGGTGTGACTGTGGAGATGTCCAAGGCTCCAGATTCCCCTGCACGGTCCCGCTCCAGATCAAAGTCCCGCTCCAGATCCAGGTCTTACACACGGTCTCGCTCGAGAAGCCGCTCCAGATCCAGGAAGCACCGCTACAGGTGAGGTTTAACTTCCTTCCCCTATTGCAGTGGTCACCAAACGGTCGATCTCCAAGGCATTCCTAGTCAATCGCAAAACATCTTTGTAAAAAAAAAACTATGATAAAGCCTTGCATTAGGGTTGGACGATTTCACGATTGCATCATCTATTGACAATGTTTGACAGCCATCTTCGATGGTTGACTACATCGTAATGTCACAAACAAAATTTTAGCATATTTGAGCACACAGTAGGGCGACATGCCAAATGGCCTATTCACTATATGCCATAACCTAAAATGTTCGATGCATATGTGGTAGTTACACTATTAACATGGGCTAATGCAAGAGAACAATGTAGAAAGAGTGGAGGGAACCAAAGCAGCGCCAAAATGTCAGATGGGACATGATTCCTCGGGTGATGATGATGATGATGATGATGATGATCATGAGCCTTTTACAGCAGACACTCCGTTGTCTGGAATATTGTTTTAAAATCTTAATTTCCCCTTTTTCTCCCCAATCCACATTCAATTTGAATATGACTTGTTGGCCTAGCCCACTCTCTGCGTGAGAGAGAGAGAGATCCCCCTCCTTACAATGACAATAATAGGCTATAGACTTACACACAGGCTACTGTCAATAAAGGTTAAAGTAGACTAAAAGTTAAACTGATATTTATAAAGTGTTTATTAATGTCTGTAAATTGCGCAATGGGGAAACGGGGCATATGAGCTCCCGTAGCAAACGAATTATCCAGGCTATGCCTTTTGCCTGTAAAACTGTAAAAAATGAAGTAGTCTAAACAAAAAAACTAATGGCACAAATAAGTGTTTCAAAGTTTGAAAGAATATTTTAGCTTATAGGATATGTCTTTTGAAAATAGGCTACATTATATGTAATAAAGTGCAATGAGGAACCATTAGGTCTAGTTATTTTTTTGCCATGTCTTAGGCCTACCCAAAGTTTTGTGGCAACGAACAAAAGCATGTTCACCTTTTCTGCCCCAGAGTAGCGCACTCAGCAGGATGATGCACTTGTAAATGTTGACGGAGGTCCTTTGCCCTGATAATTATTTTTGCATATTCTGCAAGTGACTTCAGTCAGGTCTGCTGCTACTCCCTCACCTTTATAATTTGGCCTGAAAGCGAAGACCTGCTTTTCTTTTCCACCAAAACAGCCATCGTTTTTTTTCTTTCTGATTTAGTGTAAGGCAGGCTATACTATAGTTACTAAGTATACTAAATCCTGTCATGTCGGATAGTAGCGGTCATCACTAGTTCCCACAGCCACAAAGTCATGAAGCCAACTTATTTCTGCAATTTCTCTTCTTAAAATGTGATTTTAACCTTAACCACACTGCTAACCTTATGCCTAACATTAAAACTAAATGTAGCTTAATGTTGTTGGATGTCTTGCCAGCATTTTCCGTAATTGACGCCCAAGTGCTTCACTTTTCATCTAGCTAAAATCTAGCTAGTTGAAGTCTGTACTTCCGTTTGTACCACCACGTGGTAAAGCAACGCACAAGTTGAAAATGTTGAATGTATGCGGTACACGGAACACACCGCAGCCTAGTGCGGCACCCCCAACGTAGCGTTACGGACTGCTCCATTGACAATGACTTCCGCCGGAACACAAAGTTTGATGCATTTGGTGGACGTGAGGCGTAATGGAAGAAAGAATGTCGCAAATGCGCTTACCCATATGATCAAGATGAAATGACAATAGCATACACTTTATATGGCTGTAATATTTGTTTTTAAAGTTAGGCAAACTGAGTATTTTTTTATAGATAAGAGAAAAACAGCCCTGCCAATTTGAAAATCTATTCTATAGCCTAGACTAGATTTTTGTTTTGAACAATGACTTAATGAGATTGTTTGTGGCTTTTGTACCAATTTAAATAAGAAAAATTACATGCACCTGATCACAGTTCTTGTATAACCAATGTAAACTTGTTCTTCTCACTAATTGACCCCTCCGTGCACAACACCCCAGGACGATGGGATGATTAATTCCAGACCAGATCGTCCAACCCTACCTTGCATGCCTACCTTTTTTTTCTGTCTGGTGCTGTTTGCAGTAGGTGCACTTGTTTCAGTGTTCCCATTTTTAACCATTTCATGTGTCTGAAGGTACAAACTCTGCATGCCAGGACAGAAAATCAAGTCCATCAATTGGCCTACCGCTAGCCAATCAGATTACTCAGATCAGTGTCTGTCTGCAGCGTCCTCAAATGCGCACAAAAATACGTTGATACTCAAAACCATGACTAGAGAGTCTAAACCATGACTAGAGAGTCTAAACCATGACTAGAGAGTCTAAACCATGACTAGAGAGAGACTGTCAACGAATACAGCAGAGCTGCTGTTTTTGAGTGAGATCATAAGTTTTTATTCAACACTTTTATAAGCCATGAAATGTGCTTCTCCATTCACACTGCAACCAGCATTGCAGCTTATTGACAGATGTTTTTTAATATAGAGGAACATCACTTTCTCTGGTCATAGGAGTAACAACATGAATTTGTGCATGAGGCAGAAATAATGTAGTATGACTCGCGTTTTTGCCATCAGCTCGAAGACGGTGACCGGTTTTGGTCAGTCTTCGCTGCAGGGGGAGAGCTGAGGAATGATCCGACGGTGAGAGGCGGACCCTCTGATGCTCCCCCTCCACTGAGACAGACCATCAGATGCAGGCACAAATTATGATCTATTACCAGTGTGATCATATACCTCAAGTTTTTAAAAAATATATAATTTTAAAATGGTTTGAGAAGAACATTGGCAGGGCAGTTCAAGCATAGCCAATATGCAGTGATAATGTATTGGTCATATAGCCTATTACAGTCCTCATTGCGCAGAGTTCCTGACATCTATTGCCACTTGCGGTGTAAGTTCGATTTTTTTTAAAGTGCAATCAAGTTGAAAATGAAGGTTAGGGTCTCAATTCAATCCAACCCGCATTGCAGTATTTACGCAGTAGCTCTTTTTCCAGTGGTCAATTGAACTCAGATTGGTCTTGGGTTCTGTATAAAAACCTATAGCTACTACCAGGGCGACCCCTCTCAGGCAGGCTTTCACTTTTCAGAATTAGGAATGTGTGGGAATGGGAAGAATATTGTAAGTAAAGGATTAACAAAAATAATATCTATCCATCCGCCCGCCCCGTGTGGGATTCAAACTGAGCCAACTGTCTTTGCGGACTGCACCACCAATCAGTCATAGCAGGTGAGAAAAAATACGAGTTGACATGACCACCATTGTCCTTTTATTTCTTGTTACGTTGGATGTAGCTATGAATATAAACATTTAATCCTCATAGCCTACATGTAAGGAAAAACCTGGAATTTGGTCATATGCGGAAATGTGCCTTACTGACTTTAGAATTGAGGGTAACGGCAGCATCAAGCAAAATATATTAGGCGTGCTGTCACCTGCTTTTATAGTGAGCCTTGAGGTGGTACAACCCAGCACATCTAGAAGGGAGTGTAGACTGTTTCATACTAAACCCCTCCCTTGAGATGACTTAGAGGAACCTTCTCAATGTGTCTCTACATCACATTTTAAATAGTAGAGTTTAACCGCTAGGGGCAAAACAAATTAGATTTTCCACTAAAAGACCAAACTACACTGTACAAACAGACCAGGTGAAAGCTATGATCCCTTATTGATGTCACTTGTTAAATCCACTTCAATTAGTGTAGGAGACGAGACGGGTTTAAAGAAGGATTTTTAAGCCTTGAGACATGGATTGTGTGCCATTTTAGAGAGTGAATGGGCAAGACAAAATATTTAAGTGCCTTTTAAACAGGGTATGGTAGCTGCCAGGCGCACACCGGTTTGAGTATCAAGAACTGCAGAGCTGCTGGGTTTTTCACCCTCAACAGTTTCCCGTGTGTATCAATAATGGTCCACCACCCAAAGGACATCCTGCCAACTTGACACTATAACTAAGCCTAAAATGTATTTTTCAGGAAGGTTACTCTTCTAAAAACCTGCTGTAAGCTAAATATTGTGTGCTATAGCTTGGAAAATAAGTGACTCAACGACACCTTAATGATGTTTATTTCCAACATTAGGGTTGTTTCCTAAATAAGTTAAATCCGCTTAGTGTTTTGTTTCCTTGCCACGATACTAACGAGTAGCGATACTGGTATCGTCCCGGCCCTAGTATCCATGCTCTGGTCCAGTCCACAGCCTCTTTTCCAGATGACACATTATAGGGCCCATTTTATACAACCTCGCTCCAGTCATCTGTTGAACTCTACATTTTGTGAGAGACGGAATAAAATGGTGCACTTGCATAACATGCAGGGAGTGACGCCATCAGTTTTGATAAATTATTGAGTCAGTATTTTGTTTCAGAGGAATACTTAAATCCTTTTGATTTAACTCATAATTTGGGTTATTTCTTTGCTCTGAAGGAGAAGGGTTGCCAGACAGAGTTCAGCACTTTGTGGGTACATGATCGACTGTTAGGAATTATATGGGCCCAGCGTTAGTTACGTCACGACTTTAGTTTTTCATGACTGAGCTTTATGATTCTTGAAAATATTGATATTAAGTAGGCTATTGTTTAAATGTTGATCACACTCTGACAGGAGATGTTTTTCTTGCCATAAAGAGGCCTAGAAAACTTTCAGTTAAATGGTCAGCATTAGTGACATATATTTTAGTGATTTGTCCAAAGGCAAAGTAATGTCTGGAAGTGCATGCTTTCATAAAGAGAGAGAATTGGCAGAAGGAAAGGAAGGAGGAGGAAGGGGAGGGGGATTAGAGTGAAACTGCTTCCCGTTTTGGCCCAATGTGTACCGCCTCTTTCCACTGCTCTAGTCCCTCCACACATCCGCTCTCAACAGACATGGGGAGCCCCTCACTACTGTAAGTGTTCTATGTTGCTCACTGCTTAGCACATAACCTCCAGAATATTCCAATGATAATGATAATCGGTAAATTATGGGGGATTTTTTTATTAGAGGCTTACATGACAGATGTAGCTGTTTGGGGGTTCCCCCTTCCCCTCTCTGCGGTACATGGTTAGAAACCAATCTGGTTTGCTTGCTGCGTGGGTTCTAATTCGGGTTTTACTCTTAAGTTCCCGTTTTTTTGCATTCTTCATTTTAAAATTTGCCTGCTACTTTGCATTTTCCTGGATATGTAAGGTGTGCTGATATACTGTAGGCACAGTACTTTCAATGTAATTGTACTTCTACTACTATGTGGTTGTTTATATAATTCTTTGTATATTATTTCCATTGATTTAGGGACAGATTAAGTAAGAATCTTCTCCCTGTGTGTGTGTGTGTAACAGTCAAGACATGATCTTAAACTATTAGGTTTAGGCCTAGATGGCAGACTTTTATGCCCTTCAGGATTTAACCAAATGCATTGGCTAGTGGCGACATTTGCATGAATAGGCTTACATTTTATTTATTCGTAAGAAACATTGGTTGTTTTATTCCATATAGTGCTAGAATGGGCACTTATCCTGCTCTTTCCATCCAGTCAAAGAGCAGCTTGAAGTGAAGTTGTTTGAATGTTGAGACTCTTCAGAGGAAAATGGCATCTGGAGGAGAATATCTGCTGAGTTGATCTCTGGCTGAGTTGTAATTGGTGTGAGAGTGTGGTTTTGTAGCTCCGCCGAGTGGACAGAATACTCCATAACACAGTTCCTCTCTCCCATCCACTTGGACCACTAGCAGTTCATTTAAAGTATTTTTTTATTATTGAGCCTGATGGTCAGTGCTGTTTGTTTAATTCACTCCCAGCTATTGAATACATCTGAGGGGTATACTATGAAGCAAGCTAGATCTACTCCGTTTTTTTTTCTCTAAAGCTAACCAGAATCAGTTATCTTCACATTCCAGCTCAGGCTTAATCCGTACTATGATGGTGGATATTGCTCGTCCGCCTGCCGCTAAGTCTAGGCTTGTAATTGGGCGTGCATGTCGCACATGGCTAGTCGAACAACAAACTCTTCAATGAGACAATGCTGAAACATCAATCCATGGGCAAGTCACATCTTTCACAAAACTTTTCTTCGATTTAGTTTTTTGCAAATTCAGTAGGGTACGGTGTGAAATAGACTTAGAATTCAGCAGGGTACGGTGTGAAATAAATAGACTTAGAAGTGCTGTCTTTTATTTGATTACTTTGGTGTGGTTATCAATGAACAATAACTATTTTTCACACCTATGATAAACTAATTAGTTTAAGTCATACAAAAGTTTTACTGGTCATGAAGTTTAAAATGTATTTGTCATTACTAAATTGGTAATGTGATTTAACAGCAAAAAATGTTGAAGCACACAAACACCGTTGTCTTCCTCAAATTAAGCGGATGGCTCTATGTGCGAGAGGGAGGGAATCAAATTGAATGTATCCTTAACTCGTGGCTCAGACACTTCATTTAGGATAAATGTAGTTAGCCCTGATTTTTAGCCTGCCCCCGAGCAGGTTAGATCTGAAAGATTTGTTGCCATAGAAATATACCTGGCTAAAAGGTGAGCCACATTTGTGGTACCGGTTATCCCAAGTTGAACTCAGTTGACCAAAGTTACCTTGCTAACTCAAACTGCATCCATAGTTTAGGGCTCTGACATTTCTGGGCAAGTGACCATAATCTTCAGGCAAGTAAAAACTGCTCCTGACCTGACGGACGGGCAAGTGCCTTTGAGAGCTTAATGTCAATCTCTGTGGAGTTTATTCCATGTTATTTTATTATTTTTATTATTTCTTTAATTTACCGAGGCAAGTCAGTTAAGAACAAATTCTTATTTACAATGACGGCCTTCCTACAGGGTCAGCCCCTGGAGCAAATTAGGGTTAAGTGCCTTGCTCACGGACACATCGACAGGTTTTTCACCTTGTCGGCTCAGGTATTCAAACCAGCGAACTTTCGGTTACTGGCCCAACGCTCTAACTGCTAGCCTACCTGCCGCCCTAAATGTTCTCTCTGATTGAATTGTCTGGAGACGGGCAAACACATTTGGCGAAGTGCAGGCTGGTGGAACAAACACCTTCCTCTTTTTATGAAAACACCAGACTGGATTTTCTCAACATCTAGCTTACTTATGTGTTTACAATGTTTAGGCTACCTCCTGAAAATTGTATGGGCACAGTATATTTTAACATACATTTCTTTCTCCTCTTCTCTCTCCTAGTTCCAGGTCTCGTTCCCGCTCCAGATCTCACTCTCCGTCCCACGGCAGGAACTATCCCACCAGAGACTACCAGAACAACCAGGGTTATCAGAGAGGCTACAACCGTGGCTTCCGTAGACCCTTCTACTTCCGCGGTAGAACCCGGGGCTTCTACCCTCGCCGTGGTTACCAGAGAGGAGGGAACAGCTATGGCTACAGAGCCAACAACTGGCGGGGGGGGGGCTACCGGGACGGGCCACACCGCGACCAGGATCATCACGGTCCGCACAGCCCCAGAAGAGGCCGCTCACGCTCCCGCACTCCTAGGAAACGCTCGGGCAGTCGCAGCCACTCGCGTTCTCGATACTCCGACCGCTCGTCTTCCAGGGGTTCCCGGTGGTCTCGGGGGCGCCACAGCTCGTCCCGCTCCCACTCATCATCCCCGCGGCATCGCCGCAGCAGCCCTAGCTCGGGGAAGCCCGGCTCCAAGGATGTAAAGGACAAGGCTACGCCAGCAGAGGGGGAGAGCGGAGGAGGGGCTGCGGAACAGGCAGGAGCACAAGGGGCAGAGGGCAGTAGCCATGATAAGACCTCTGCTGGGAAATGGAAGGGTCTGAGTGACTATGACACCAGCCCCAAACGCAGCAGTCCTGCTGTTGCCAACCAGGGGAAATCAGAACCCAAAGGGCCGTTGTGGAGAACCATCGGCAGCACTGGCAGTGCTCCCTCCACCAACAGCCCACCGGGCTCCACCAAGGCCGGGCCGACCGCCTCCTTCAGCGGGTTTGGCTTCCTTGGCAAGGAGGATCCCACCAGGGCAGATGATAAGAATGCCATTTCCTCTGCTTTCAAAAAGTACTTCCCTTTAATCATATGTTTTATTTTCTTATTTTAAGTTTAAGTTTTCTTCATCACAGTTTGTGATTGTAATTATTCTTTCTAAATTGTTCAGTCTGTGCCTAGATACAAAGATCCTTGGAAGAATACAATGGATGCCATTGTCAATAGCAGTCTTCTCATTTCAAATGCAAATTACAAAATGTAAAAAGTCGCTGGCTGTTTTCCTCTACTATGGTTCAGTTGTATGAAATCCCCCTAATTTAGGAGGTGGTGATTTTAAGTTTAATTATTACAATACCAGTCCTGTGCTATTGTATGTGTTAAATGTCAATCTGTGGTGTTGACATCGTCACCTCTATGGTTGTGCTGTCTCGTTTCACTCTTTTCTGTTTGTTGATCATTCAACATTTGTCAGCATATCAGTGCCCTGTTAGAAAACAACTACATTTTAATCAACGTTCTCCTTTGTATAACATGTTGTAAAGGTCCATTTACTTCTCTGTCTGATTGGCCAGGTTCTTGGCAGAAAACAAGAGCAAAAAGCAGCAGCAGCCGGCGGCAGAGTGGGAGAATGGCCAGGACAGGGACCAGAGCACCACGGACGGAGACTGCAGAGAGAAAGTCAAGAGCAGGACTAGCAGTGGCCTCTTTAACATAACAGCAGCCTCCTTCGGCTCCAAGGCTGATAAGTCCCTGCCCTTCCTGGACAAAGCCGAAGAGGCCTTTCTCAAGTCTCAGGCTGCAGGGAGAGAGAGAGAGCGGGAGGCGGAAGAGGAGGCCAAGCCCAAAGGAGCCACCCTGACAACACGGGACGTGTTTGGGAAGTGGGAAGACGAGCCCCATTACTACCCACCAGGGAAGGACGAGGAGAGACTGAGAGACATGGCCGAAGACGTGGAGGAAGACCTGGAGCACATGGAGGAGGAGCTCTACCGCAGCCGCAAGCAGGCCTCTAAGAAAGAAGACAAGTCCAAGAAGAAGGAGAAGAAAGCCACAGCAACCATGGCCCCTAGGGGTTCAGCTAGCAGGGAGAAGAGCAGTATGTCCCCAGCTACAGCAACCATGGCCCCTAGGGGTTCAGATAGCAGGGAGAAGGACAGGCCGCTGGCCCTGTTCCCCATCTCTAGGGTGGAGTCACCCCTACCCAGGCTCTCTGGAAAGAGAGAGGACTTAAAACTTAGTGTCAACTCATTTGACAAGATGCCCAGGTAAGCAACGTCACCAATTCTGTTCATCAACAGACCGCTTGGAGGGTTAATATTTTCTGAAAACATAATTTTGAACACTGGATAGTTTATGTATCTGCTTGATCCACCTGGTCTCCTTCTCTTTTCAGCTCGTCCTCTGGAGGTCTGACCAAGGAGCGTGGTATGTCCAGGGATCTGGTGCATCCCAGTAAGAAAGATCACGGAGAGTTCCGTTCCATCTTCCAGCATATCCAGGCTGCTCAGCTCAGACGCAGCCCCTCTGAGCTGTTTGCGCAGCACATTGTCACCATTGTGCACTACATCAAAGGTAAGGTCTCTTATTGGGGACCATAAAGTGTTGTCTATGAAGCCACAGACACAACAAGGATATTATATATTTTATATTTAATTGTTCCATGGACTGTTTGATCACTAGTCCCTTGTAGGATTACAATTCTGTCATTGTGAGATCATTTCAAGTCCTTTGAATTAAACAATTGTCTGAATCGGGGTATAAAATATAATTTTTGGTCCATTTAAAAATCTACCAGCCACTTTGGCAGATAAAAAATAATAATAATAATGATACAAAAATATATATATATATGTTTTGCTAAAATGACACTATCTTGGGTTAGCTATAAAAAACAATTCCCTAGCAGTTGAAACGCAAACATAGAAAAACAACCTAGTTTGTGAACAAAACAATGTAAATAGCCAAGAAACACAAGGACCAAGTCTCACTACGGTAGGTTTTCATTTCAAGTAAATTAGACCAACCTTTATGCCTGTGAGCGGCGCTTCTATAAATGAATCTTTCACTCAGCACTTCATGTGCGCACAGCCCAGCCAGGCAGTGTTGCAGTGCGAGGTGGAATGAGCTATATAGGATTCGTAGTTCTTTGACTTTGTGAGATTTTACTATAAATGTGATCATACTTTACTATTTTTATTCACAAAACGGCGAGTGAAATGCTTGCACTGTAGAGCCCTGACCACTCGCAAAAGTGACTGGTGAAATAGACCTCTTACCCGCCAATGCCAAAATCTACCCTCAGCTGTTAGTTGAAGATGTCCTTTGACTAGAATGACTGTATATAAATATTGTATCTGCCCTCCATTTGCAGCCCAACATTTCAGCTCTTCAGGCATGACTTTAAGTGAGAGATTTGCCATGTACCAAAGAAAAGCTGCTGAGATGGAATTGATGAAGGCAAGGAAGAGTCCAGAAATCCACAGGTAAGGCAGTCTTTCTCAAAACTGTGTCAGCCAGTATGGTCTGCCTTCTCTTCAGATTGCTATGAGTTTACTTCAAGCATTCAAAATCGCTGCAAAGTTGTGTGTTCAACAAATTGATATACTTTGAGTGTGTTAAGTACATGCTTTGATGAAGCCATATCCAACTCACGTTGTGACTTTTTCTTTTGTGTTCCTCTCCAGGAGAATCGATGTCTCCCCCAGTGCCTTTAAGAGATACTCTCACCTGCTAGAGGAGCTGGAGGACTGCAGCTACAAGGTGACCGGCCTTTTTGACATTTGATGTAAAAATTGAAGGGGATTGAGACGATCCGAAGCAGCAGTGTTCAGCTTGTGCTTTTCTTTTAAAGGAGATTCTTAAGTCTAAATCAAAAGAGCCCAATTGTGTATTGTAATGCCAAGCGAGCCCCCCCAGCCTATGAGATATGGTTATTGAGCGGGTATGTACGTACTCAAGAAAAAGCTAAAAGGAGGTGACTTAAGATGCTGTGTCCAAGCCTCTCATGGGACCCTAAGCAATTCCATTGTAAGTATTTATTCTCAAACAAACAGCAACATGTATTCAAGTTCAGTAAAAATGATTTAGTTTTTAAAGGATATCTTTAAAAGCATGCTCCTGTTTCCCACGAGTGTGTAGATGTCTGTTACACTGTTTTAATAATGCCTTAGAAAATGAACTAAGATTACATTAACACACGTGATTGATCTGTGTACTTGAGTACATAAATTCAAAATACTTTGATACAGAACTTTGAAGTTTATTTGGAAGAAAACATTTCATGATGGCCTTAGCTCTCAGGAGGGATGCATTTATTGCCATCACCAGCAGATGGGGTGCAATACTACACACACACACACACACACACACACACACACACACACACTCTCTCTCTCTCTCAACTTCCTTCTTTCACTGCATGTTATTTTTTTTACTTAATCTTTCATATATATTCATAGGTTGCACCCCCGTCACTCGGTCACACCATGCCATTGTTATGAATGTTCTCAAGACGCCCACGTCATAAAGCCCAGTCATTCTGAATGGAGGCTAATGAGGCAGTTTTGTCTACTTTATACTATAGTGGCCTGGAAATACGATGGCATTGCTAAAGTAGGCAAATATTTTGTAGGCAACAACTTTGCCATCATTATCATGCCATAAAATGTACTTTAGACAGATGGAAATGTTATTATCTTGCAAAGTTTTCTCAAAAATAGCTAGCAATGCTAACGTGAGCTAGCTAAAATCCGGTGGTCTCCCCTCAACCTGCGTCTAAAGTCAATCTGGTGACATCACAATGATGACAATGTTTTCTTACTAATTATTTGCCTCCTTTTTCAAATGTCATTGTATTTCCAAGACCCTGTAATGCACTTTTGATTCAATCTTAATCAGTGCTCAGTGACAATGCATTGAGTAGACAGCTCAGACGGGCATCAGCCCTAAAACGAATGTTCAAAACAATGTTGTGACAAAACGTGCAACCCATGAAATGGAAAGGCATCATTACTTCATTATGTTGTCCATTTATGAAGCATTCTTACAAGCGGAAGCGGCCACTAACATAGACAGCGCTTCCGTATCTCCACAGGATCTGGGTAAAAAACCTAAAGGTGACCCATTGGACCTGCGTATGGATATAGAGCGCCGTAAAAGGTTTTCTGGAAAGGAGCCTGGGCAGCACAAACGGGACGTAGGCAAGGGCTCCGGAGGCTCGCGAGGACCCAGCCAAGAGAGGTCCTCAGAGAAATCCACCAAACACCACAAGAAATCCAAGTAGGCTTATTATAGCTTACTTTAAAATCACTTCCCCATAGTCGCTTCATCCCTGAATTGTTATATAAACTATATGCAATAGACGATGTGGACAAGATTTCTTTGTGCTTTCATGTTCAGCACTTATATAGATCCAGTTAAAATGGAGTCTAATTGTCATTTCCTCTTTTACCCCTCTCGCTCACAGAAAAACCAAAAAGAAGCGTGATCGCTCTCCCTCTTCCTCTTCCTCTTCTTCCTCCTCTCCCTCTCCCTTCAGAGGAGGGTTCAGAGGTAAAGACCACATGATGGGTGAGGAGATGGAGCATATAGACCAGGGCTATAATAAACCTCGCTTCGGGCCCCGGGACTACGGAGGCCCCATGGATAGGGGTCCCCCCCGGGACTACGGAGGCCCCATGGATAGGGGTCCCCCCCGGGACTACGGAGGCCCCATGGATAGGGGTCCCCCCCGGGATTATGAGGGCCACATGGAGAGGGGCCGAGGACGTGGAAGAGGATTTGTAAGTTCTGCTCTGTGTGACTGTATGGACTGGAGTGCACTTGGAATGACTCTGATATGTGATTGCCTTGTAATTTTCTATCCTTATAACTTCGCTATAGACTGTGCTTCTCTGCTCTGTTCCTTCCTCCTAATGATGATGATGATGATGATGATAAGGAGGAGGAGGATGATACTATTTCACACTTAATCCATACCTGATTTAATAAAGGTAAAGTAATACTTATGTGACATTCAGAAACAATACTCACAGCAGAAGCCTGACTCCTCCTTCTCTCCACAGCCAACTGAGAAAGCCCTGGTGTTCTCTCTTCCGCTCGCTCTCTTGCTCTCCATCTCTTTGTATTTTATTTTTGGACTGCTTTACTGCAGCTATAGTCCAAGCCCTCAGTCCAAGCCCTCAGTCCAAGCCCTCAGTCCAAGCCCTCAGTCCAAGCCCTCAGTCCAAGCCCTCAGTCCAAGCCCTCAGTCCAAGCCCTCAGTCCAAGCCCTCAGTCCAAGCCCTCAGTCCAAGCCCTCAGTCCAAGCCCTCAGTCCAAGCCCTCAGTCCAAGCCCTCAGTCCAAGCCCTCAGTCCAAGCCCTCAGTCCAAGCCCTCAGTCCAAGCCCTCAGTCCAAGCCCTCAGTCCAAGCCCTCAGTCCAAGCCCTCAGTCCAAGCCCTCAGTCCAAGCCCTCAGTCCAAGCCCTCAGTCCAAGCCCTCAGTCCAAGCCCTCAGTCCAAGCCCTCAGTCCAAGCCCTCAGTCCAAGCCCTCAGTCCAAGCCCTCAGTCCAAGCCCTCAGTCCAAGCCCTCAGTCCAAGCCCTCAGTCCAAGCCCTCAGTCCAAACCCTGTGAATAATGGAAATGATAGTAGTTGATTGTGCTCGGACTAAGATAGATAGATTGATCCCCGAGGGGAAATGTCTTCGTCGAGCAGCTACGAAAAAACACAGGGCAGGTGCAAAATGCCAGAATGGAAATACACAAAAGACAGATACACGATACATAGAGTGGCAGTATGACAAAGTATAAAAATACAAGAAGTCTGGAGTGCAAAAAATCGATAAAAAGACATTGCGTAGTATGGGTGGATGGCTGAATATGTACACTATACATTGTTTCAGAGTGTTAGGTGAAAAAAAGAAAATGATAAAAATATTGCAAGTTGATATAGATAAATAAGGAGTATTTGCATGGTTAACTATACTATATAGGTCGATGCCAGAGAAATACTTAAATAGCTAAAAGTGCGTATGATATAAGTGAAGGTAATAATAGTTTACTTAATATACAGACTGGTTAAATGAACAGGTAAGTGAATATTTTGCATAGTTAAATTAACTGTACAGGTAAATGACAGGAAGAGATACTTAAATAGCTAAATGTGTGTATGATATAATTTAAGGTAATAATAGTAATTCCCTTAATACAGTCCTTAGTGAGCAGGGTTTAATTACCGATAAATGCACGTATTGCACATTCGATATACTAAAAGCAATGAAAAAAGATACAACTGACAGGATAGTAATATGCATTCCTGAGTGAATGACTACGTAAGTTCAGTCCAATAATTACTTACAATATTGCACGTGATATGATATAACAACTGTACATGAATATGTATATACAGACCTGAATGAATAAATAAGTCCTGAGTGAATAAGTGATTACAGACCAGAGTTACTCACGGATGGATGCATATTTGTTAAACTAGGTCCTAACACCCCAACAGTTCCAGGTCTATGTTGCCGACGGCACGACACCCCGGTGAGGAATTAAATAGTCTAATACAGGAAGGACCTCCTGTAGCGCTCTCTGGCACACCGTGGTGGGATCAGTCTGTGACTGAAGGTGCTCCTCTGCGTCAACCATGTCATGCAGAGGGTGGGTTACGTAGTCTATGATGGCCAGCAGTTTGGCCAGGTCCGTCTCTCCGCTTCCTCCTCTAGAGTGTCAAGGTTAATCCCCAGAACAGAGCTAGCCTTCCTGATCAGCTTATTTACCCGAGATGCATCACTGGCTTTTATGTTGGCGCCCCAGCACACCACTGCAAAAAAGATGGCACTGGCCACCACAGACTGGTAGAAGGTATGCAGTAGTTTACTGCACACGTTGAAGGACCTGAGCCTCCTCAGAAAGTAGAGTCGGCTCTGGCCCTTTTTTGTAGTTTCCCCTAGGTACATATCTACAATCAGCTTCCCCTAGGTACATATCTACGATCAGCTTCCCCTAGGTACATATCTACAATCAGCTTCCCCTCCCTCAATCCTAACCTTAAGCATTAGTAGGGGAAGTGCAAGATCAGTGTTTTAAGGGCAACTTCACTCTTCACTCAGTCTGACCCTGTTTGTTTTGCTTCCAGCTCCCCAGAGTGAGAGGAGGTGGAAGGGGCTGGAACAGGGGCAATTACCAAGGAAACAACAACAGCAACCCCCCTACTAATATGAGCAACGCCCCCCCAGAGCGCCCGCCAGACGAGGAGTGGGACCCAGAGTACACTCCTAAGAGCAGGAAATATTACTTTGTACGTTTCAGCACTTACTCTTTATTTGAGTATACCATAATTACTTATTTTTTTGTGTGGGCACTCCTCTGCACACTATCCCTAGTGTATTTGAAGCCAAATAGTCTCCTAACATTCAGAGCTGATTTTGGTTCTGGATTTCCAAGATTATAATATGAAAACATGGTCTTGATTCTGTTTCAGTATTGTGATTGGTAATCATTTTAGCACTTAGTGACATTAAAATAATTAATACATGTGAAATCTGGTATCGTTAGCGGTGAAACTGTGAACTGTCACATCCGTTTGCGATATTACTACAACAGATGTTATTTCAAACAACAAACATACTTTTCCCTTGGACATCATTGCACGTGCGATAGAACAGCAGAGTATGTGCTATTTATTATTATTATTTGTATTATCGTTGTTGTTTACCATGATGTAGAATGCTCATCTGCCCCGTTTCAAAATAAAACTATAACACATGGATCTTAGCTTTAATAACAAACATTAATACATTTTAATTTGCTGATTCTGTCTTGGAATCCTTTTCACTGTTGTCTCTTGACTCTGTCTTACTGATATGGTCCAAACTATTTTATAAACTTAAACACTGACATGTTAATCTTGCTGAATAGTGGTAGCATTTTCACTGACCTTTGACTGTCTACTTATTTGGCAGCATGATGACCGAGAGGGAGAGAAGACATGGCTGGAGAGCCGAGGCCGTGGCCGAGGGGCCGTCCCCCGCAGCAGGGGACGCTTCATCTACCGCAAGGGGGGCAGCAGCCCCAACAAGTGGACTCATGACATGTTCCAGGGGGACGGGGAGGAGGGGGACGAGCATGGGGAAGAGCACCACACCGAGATGGACCATAAAGACAACATCCAGGCCGGAGAACCCTTACCCTCCAAGCTGTAGTAGACCCCCTCCCCCCCGCCAGATAATCTGATTATCTGCCGTCATCTCTGTGGAAACTAGAAGAGCCTAAACCCTGGCTACCTGCCCTGCACATAGTCAGTCACAGCATCAGAATGTACAGTTGTTTTCGGATTGTTGCTCGAGACACTTTCAGTAAGGGTTATATGGGAGAATTTTTAATTGAACTTGAATTAAGGGGCAAACTACTTTTTAAATGTTTAATTACTACCAGTAATTTGTCTTTGCTTCTTGGTGTTTTGATATGTGAAGACATGCTTTGTTTGTCTCTTATCTGTATTTGCTTGTTTGTGTTACGAACAATAGCGAACTGGTTTCTGATCGTCTCCTGAGGGGTACATTACAAGGCAGGATACAGGAGTTGTTAAGATAACTTGCCTAAATATAATGAAATCATAATTGGACCATGCCCAGATTGAAATGGGCATGGTCTAATTGACTCAGCAACCAAAAATGCATATATATCTAGTTATTTCTGGTTGTTTATTAAAGTTAGCTGGTTAACTCATTGATCCTGCTTTGTAGTATACCCTTCTGGGTCCTCTGAAATGTTGACGTTATTGTAGCTACGTTGATTTAAAACTTTGAGGGCAAAGTAACTTTCCTCAAGACAGAAATGACAAATGCATTTGTGCCTTAAAAGTGATATTCATAGTGATATGTATTGCTCTATATACTTTCGTCGTACAGTTTTTTTTTTTTTTTTTGCTGTACTAGCTAACGCAAGCCTTTAGCTAAACAGTTGTTTTGGGAAGCGCTAGGTTTTTGATGGTATTTTGCATGACACTTTGGTCCCACGGGTGGGAAGGTTAGAGCCCAATCTCTACTGTGGGTACTGGGCTCATAATAGGCGATGTGGAAAAAATTCCCTGAAATTGATGCGATAACGATAAATAGAGCAATACGTTTCTAACAATGTGCAGCATTTTTTTGTTTGTTAATGATACTTCAACTACTACTACTAGTAGTTTGATGGTTGAAGCCATCAATTGTCCCATTAACAACCATCCATATTAGCAAACTTATTTCATTTAAAACTTCACATTTGTCTAGTATAGGCTACTTATCGTAATTAACAATATCAGCAAAATACCTGCGATTACATTTCTGTTTATTGTCCCAGCTATAGCTCACACACCAGTATGTCCTGCCACGTTGAGAATTCTCCATCTTTTCCTACATGAGCATTCTCATTATCGCCAATACTTCTGTTCTTCTACTTGTTGGGGGGGGTTGAGGTTGTTTCTGTGTGGTTTGTTTCCATTGATACTTTTCTGTTTTTAAGCATCAAGATGATTTTCACTGTGTAAAATGAAAGGACTCCGACAAAAAAATAATTTTGTTTTACTGCTGACAAACAGCACGTGTATGTTCGTGCCTGTGTCATATAATTTTAGTTAAATCATTATTTAGATTTTTTTTATGAATATAATTAGAGGGAAAAATAAGTAGTTATGTAACAAAAAAAAACTAAATTATTGATATTGAGGCCTTTATCTTGAGAGTTGAAATATTCTGAACAAAAATGTAAATGCAACATGTAAAGAGTTGATCCCATGTTTCATGAGCTGAAATAAAAGATCAAAATTTTCCATACGCACAAATAGCTTATTTCTCTCAAATTTGTTTACATCCCTGTTAGTGAACATTTCTCCTTTGCCAAGATAATCCATCCACCTGACAGGTGTGACATATCAAGAAGCTGATTAAACAGCATGATCATTACACAGGTGCAAAAAAAAAGCCCACTCTAAAATGTGCAGTTTTGTCACACAACACAATGCCACAGATGTCTCAAGTTTTAAGGGGGCGTACAATTTGCATGCTGACTGCAGGAATGTCCACCAGCGCTGTTGCCAGAGAAATTAATGTTCATTTCTCTACCATAAGCCACCTCAAATCGTTTTACAGAATTTGGCAGTACGTCCAACCGGCCTCACAACCGCAGACCATGTGTAACCACGCCAGCCCAGGGCCTCCACATCTGGCTTCTTCACCTGTGGGATCATCTGAGACCAGCCACCTGGACAGCTTAGGGCCTAATGGACTTATTTTAATTGACTGATTTCCTTATATGAACTGTAACTCAGTAAAATAATAGCAATTGTTACATGTTGCGTTTTTATATTTTTGTTCAGTCTAGAATAGCAGTTTATGGCCTTCATCATTTTTGTCCTTCCATAATGTTCTACATCAAGGTAAACCTATACTATTGAGGTTATGGCACAAGATAACATAAGTAGAACTTTGACCTGTATGTGGCAAATAAATACTGTCAAAGTATACAGTTGAAGTTGGAAGTTTACATACACTTAGGTTAAAGTAATTAAAACTCATATTTCAACCACTCCACAGATTTCATGTTAACTATAGTTTTGGCAAGTCGGTTAGGACATAAGTAATTCTTCCAACAATTGTTTACAGACAGATTATTTAACTTATAATTCACTTTATCACAATTCCAGTGGGTCAGAGGTTTACATACACTAAGTTGACTGTGCCTTTAAACAGCTTGGAAAATTCCAGAAAAGTATGTCATGGCTTTAGAAGCTTCTCATAGGCTAATTGACATCATTTGAGTCAATTGGAGGTGGAGGCACTGAGTTTAAGGCCTACCTTCAAACTCAGTGCCTCTTTTGAAATGAAATTTCCCCCCCGGGGGATAAATAAAGTACCTATCTATCTATCTATCTATCTATCTATCTATCTATCTATCTATCTATCTATCTTTGCTCAACATCATGGTAAAATCAAAAGAAATCGGCAAAGACCTCAGGAAAAAAATTGTAGACCTCCACAAGTCTGGTTCATCCTTGGGAGCAATTTCCAAACGCCTGAAGGTACCACGTTCATCTGTACAAACAATAGTACGCAAGTATAAACACCATGGGACCACGCAGCCATCATACTGCTCAGGAAGGAAACGCGTTCTGTCTCCTAGAGATGAACGTACTTTGGTGCGAAAAGTGCAAATCAATCAGAACAACAGCAAAGGACCTTGTGGGCCTAATGAACTTATTTTAATTGACGGGTACAAAAGTATCTATATCCACAGTAAAACAAGTCCTATATTGACATCACCTGAAAGGCCGCTCAGCAAGGAAGAAGCCACTGCTCCAAAACCACTATAAAAAAAAGCCAGACTACGGTTTGCAACTGCACATGGGGACAAAGATCTTACTTTTTGGGGAAATGTCCTCTGGTCTGATGAAACCAAAATAGAACTGTTTGGCCATAATGACCATCGTTATGTTTGGAGGAAAAAGGGGGAGGCTTGCAAGCCGAAGAACACCATCCCAACCGTGAAGCACGGGGTTGGCAGCATCATGTTGTAGGGGTGCTTTGCTGCAGGAGGGACTGGTGCACTTCACAAAATAGATTGCATCATGAGGAAGGAAAATGATGTGGATATATTGAAGCAACATCTCAAGACATCAGTCAGGAAGTTAAAGCTTGGTTGCAAATGGGTCTTCCAAATGGACAATGACCCCAAGCATACTTCCAAAGTTGTGGCAAAATGGCTTAAGGACAACAAAGTAAAGGTATTGGAGAGGCCATCACAAAGCCCTGACCTCAATTCTATAGAATATTTGTGGGCAGAACTGAAAAAGCGTGTGCGAGCCAAGAGGCCTAGAAACCTGACTCAATTACACCAGTTCTGTCAGGAGGAATGGGCCAAAATTCACCCAACTTATTGTGAGAAGCTTGTGGAAGGCTACCTGAAACATTTGACCCAAGTAAAAAAAAAAAGTAAAGGCAATGCTGCCAAATACTAATTGAGTGTATGTAAACTTCTGACCCACTGGGAATGTGATGAAATAAATAAAAGCTGAAATAAATCATTCTCTCTACTATTATTCTGACATTTCACATTCTTAAAATAAAGTGGTGATCCTAACTGACATAAGACAGGGAATTTTTTACTAGGATTAAATGTCAGGAACTGTGAAAAACTGAGTTTAAATGTATTTGGCTAAGGTGTATGTAAACTTCCGACAGGTGAGTAGACGTCAAGGAGCAGGTTTAGTGAGCGACAGTACAGGGCTGTGCTGCTTTGTGCAGTCTACACCAAGACTGCAATGTGTCCATACTGTATGTATTGAGCATACTATTGTTTCCCCATCTCAGTTCTAGGACAGCAGTGACTGTGAACGAAGACTGTATTGAGTGACTGATCTGGTCAGTAAAAAACAGAGATACATAGGGAGTTGTCCTATCAATGCTTTGTTCACCCACAGGTGGCTTATGAGTCAACCTGTGCATCACTAGTGCAGACTGAAGTTAAATAACTTTTAAAGCAAACACGAGTCACTCACTCAAGCTGCATTCAAGGGATATGTCCCAAATGGCACCCTATCCCATAGTGCACTACTTTTGACCAGAGCCCCATACACCAGGTTTGTTTTCTCTTGCTGAAACAATCCCCAAGTGAAGTAGTGACATTTATAACAGGACACTTACAGGCACTGGACATGAACACCAGTCATAACAAGCAACCTTTTCATTCAGCAGAGAACGGTTTGGGGTTGGAGGGAAAAACTCACCCAGGGAAGCCAAAAATAGAGAACCCCCTGGGACATAGCTGGGATGCACTGGACTTTGCACAATGAAAGCAGTGCCTTGGTAAAATGTACAGTACAGTACAGGTTATGTCCAAAATGACACCCTATTCCCTATATAGTGCATTACTTTTGACCAGAGCCCCCTCAAAAGTAGTGCACTTGGTAGGGAATAGGGTGCCATTTGGGGCACAAACCAGGTATCTTGCCTGGGGACAAATGGCCTTTTCATAAGTCCTGAACAACCTCTTGAGGAGGGAGCTGCTGCAGTGTTGCTGCTGTTGTAACCGAGGCTGCTGAGTATGTGGAAAGGCAAATCGGGTGTGTGTCCCAAATGGAACTATTTAGGAATCTGGTCAAAAGTAGTGCCCCATGTAGGGAATAGGGTGCCATTTACGCAACCACAGTGTTGCTGCTGCTGTACCAGAGATTGCTGGGACTGTAGAAAGGAAAACAGGAAGTTACTGGTCAGAGATGGTGGCTAACGAGGGGTTAAAGGATGGGGCGATTCTGTGGAAAGACTTCTAGCCTGCTAAGATTAACATAGTGTTGGAGCTGACTGTCGGAGCAGCCCGACAACCATGCAAGTCAATAAGCAAATGTTAACATTATACACGAGACAGCGATATTGGTGGTTGTTTCTTCAAGCTGTCTGCATTATCAATCAATGTGGGGTATTTTTCAAGTAACTTATTGATGTCTGGTGGTTATGAAATTCTACTTTTTATCACCAAAATAAAATATTTATCTGGATACTCATTGAAGTATAAATGTAAAAGCATAAATTGTATTGCGCAACACACATGAATGATAATGAAATACGTTTGTAAAAAAATTTAAAATACATATTGAATGAAAAGATGGTGAATCTGTACCTGCCCAGTAAAGTCTGCAGTCTCTGTCAGAAGTAGATAAACCATTATAAGTTCAGGGTTAGGAAAATGTTAATTGGTCATTAAGTCACTTTAGGTCCTTTAGAGATAGTGTATCCGTCCGATGGTCCCTGTCCCAGTGGCCAGTATATCAGGCTGCCCATTTCTCCAGATTTCTCTGATGATGCGCTCCCTCTCCTCCAGTTGCCTCGCCCTCTCCAGCTCATCCGCCGACGCAAACACATTCACGTTCCTTAAAGTACCGTTTGATTGGCTGCTGCGGTTGCTCATGGGCACCGCAGTCACTTTAGGGATCTCAACCTCCTCCCTTTCTTCCACATCCACATTCTCCTGTTCCTCATCTTCTTCGCTTGACTTCAGTTGTCTCCTCTCTGGGGAGGGGGGAGCCTTCTTGTTCTTGGTGCGACCACGACGGGTCCTACAGGCGATGCCGGTGACCAGGAGGCACATGGCCAGGAGCAGGCCAAAACACACACCCATCATGAAGTACAAAGCCAAGCTCTCTGGGTTGGCTGGATGGGTTTAGGAAAAACAGGTTAGATCACTCACTTACACAGCCTTGTGAAAAGAGATTGTGGGAGCTTGCAAGATCAGGCTGGTTTTGAGGCTATCACCTACATTGCCAGGGGTTCAGCCAATTCTTAGTTTAATTTAAACTAAATACAACAGCATGTGAATTGACTTAAACAAACACAGATGTCTCACCTTTGATGTGAGCGTAGGTCGCCATGCTGTTACTTAGCAGCTCCATGTCTTTTCTAATTGGTTCCATTTTGACCTCTGTTTGGTTGACACCATTCACCAACAATATTACGAGATCTTCTGTTTTGACGACTTTTCTGATCGTCACATCTAGGTCTCCAATACAAGGACCTGTAGTTAAAAAAATAATTAACATACCGTTAGAACTGCCCACACAGACAGGAAACAATCAACATTTCCTCTTATACTATGACACTGTGTGGGAGGAACTGACTGTCATTTTGGACAGCCAGCACTGTGTCTGACTGTCTGAGCTCATTCTCTGATCTTTAGGAGTCTCATAAGGCTTAGAGGAGAGTGTAAACAGAATGCCTCCACCTATTCCCCACCCAACCATCATCACTACAATCCAAAGAGGTGTCAGAGGTCACTGGGATATACACATTAGGTTCCTGGTGAGATCGTCGCTAGGGCCTCACTGAGGACACCATAGACACCCGAGTCAGTCAGTGTGCTTGCTTAACCGAGGGCTCCATTTCACATGCATGCTAACAGTCTGTCTGCGTGGAGTCTCACAGTGAGGAGGAGCCAAAGAGAAGGAGAGATCTAAAAGACTAACAAACAACACTACAGTATTTCAGAGGTTGAGAGTGACACAGGGGATTCTGGGAGGGAATAGGACAACGAAGTGTTGATTAAATCCCATGGTTTCAGTCATAAATCCAATGACTGCTGACTGATTTCCTGCCTCACAACAGTCAGTCGCTTGCATGCAATTCAACAACAGTCGAGCCACTGGCAGAATGTTGCTCTTTCGCTGCTTCTTTCCTCTGGGGAGTTTAAAATCATGCCAGCTATCATCAGGCCCATCAGGACCCTGTGTTTTCCCACCCTGATCTTTATCCCGCCGACTCTTGGCAGCAGACCCTGACCCTGTTCACTCTCAAAAGCACATTTTGCCAATTAAATGGTGGCCACCATTGGCAGCGTTGCAGCTTTGCTGGCCCACAGACTAATGGGAGATGGTGGGTCTTGCCGCCTTGCCCAATCAGGGCCCTAGGTTCTCTGCTTATAGTTCTCTTGGCTAGATAATTGATTGGACTTTTGGAGGAAATAGCTCACCAACTCCATCCTTGCTTTTTCTTCTTCTGATTTTAATGACATAAGTGCTGTGAGTAATTCTTTTTTTTAGTTCCGTTCATTTAAAATAATTAGGCCTTGCTTGGCCTCGATTATTATTTCCTAAATCCTACAAATTACCACACTGGTGTTTCCTCCCCATGAGTCAGGCAGATTGAAAAGGGTCCAGGTTAAGAAGGGTCGAGAATTATTTTTATATAGAGGCACAAAAGCTCTCTTCATTTGAAAAGCCCAAGATTCCCCTCCCTGTGCATTCCCCTTTCCCTCCCTCCCTCTAGTTGAATAGCCATGTATACCAAGGCAATCTCCAGGCAGTTTAATCACAAACAACCATAAAACTTTGTCACAACCAACAAGAAATGTTACCGTTAGGCTACATACTGGCGGTAACTGATGATGGTAGGCATATGGCTCTTTAAGTCACATAGTTCTGGTCAACAAATTCTAAGACAGACAATATTAACACCTACCAATTCCAGACAAGTTCAATAACTCAACAACACAGTAACTTTAAGGGATAAGGTTGTTGTTGTCATAATACAACAAACATAGTGACGACAAAACTGCCAAAAGTGAAAGTGGTCTTTAACAACATACATGTGTGACAGGCTGGGAGACAGACTGCTCTGATCGTGTTAAAGTGAGGATGTAGAAGCGGTTTGGGACTCTGCTTCTATTGTTGCTACAGTGCCTATAAAGAGCTTTATAGTCTGTGGTATTATGAAGTACAGGCATTAATAAGAGGTACAGTCTCTACTAATAAACCTCCATGTCATCTTGTTACTTCCAGAGTACAATATATCCTTATAACTTGTGAGGACATCAACAGTAGGTCCTACAGACAGAAATAGACTATTCAACAACACAAGTTAACTGAAACCAAGTTAATCTCACACTCACTCACCTGAATCTTGATAAAGTCAGTTGAATTTGTGGCTTCACAGTCAATCCACAGATCCAACAATGATTCTAAGTCTAGACTGAGCAGCTGTCCATCTATGTGTAAAGCAAATATCGCCACAGGCTGTGAAAAAAAGTGGAGGAGGAATCAGAGGTTCTTAGAGGCATAGACGAGTAGGAGCAGTTAGTCCGATCAGCCTGTTGTACTGCTGGTTAAGATGGGGAAAGATCCAAGGCTCAGGGGTGCTTGACCTGGCCTCTCTGTGAAGCTGGACAGTCAATTAGAGAACAGCCTTCACACGTGCTGCCTCTCTCCTCAACATCAGCTGTGTTCCACCACCACTGTCTCTACTCAGAGAGACAGAACCGGACAAACCTGGGTCAAAA
The DNA here is from genome assembly GCA_023634145.1 of Thymallus thymallus. Lineage (NCBI taxonomy): Eukaryota > Metazoa > Chordata > Actinopteri > Salmoniformes > Salmonidae > Thymallus > Thymallus thymallus. Next base: position 28,699,279 of record CM042396.1, read on the forward strand.
GAGGCTGTCGAGAGAGAGAGTGGCTGTCGAGAGAGTAGAGAGTAGAGAGAGAGAGAGAGAGAGAGAGAGAGACTGTCAAAAGGGAGGTGTTTCCAGAGAGAGAGAGAGAAACGAGCTTGATTAACATTTACCAAAAACCCCAAAACACCATTAGTTGCCTTCCCCAAACTCAGTATGAGGTATACTTGTGCTGTAGTGAGTGTCCTGTTAGCCCCCACACACACACAGAGACCATTACTCCAGCTCTGGGCCATGCCACAGTGAGGAAACTCTGTTCAGTGTTAAGCCAGGAGGGTGGAACAGGAAATAGCCAGTAGACCGCTGTGGGCACAGGGCTCTGGTGTGGTGATTAATTAAGCTGTTTGTGTTGTGATCTCAGGGGTTACATTCCAAATGGCACCCTATTCCCTATATAGGGCACTACTTTTGACATAAACCAAAAGTCAAAAGTAGTGCACTATGTAGGGTATAGGGTGCCATTTAAGATAAACCCAGGGTTTTAGGGAATGATTTCAACAAAATGTCCCTAGCAAGGTTTAAATAAACAGTTTCACACCACGCCAGTGTGTAGCAGGTACAGTTGGATGGAAAAAAATTAAAAATAGTTGTTTAAATCATAGATTTTGTTTCTGCAGTTCTATTGTGTTTGTTGTGTAAACCATAGTGGTTTGTCCACATATTTCAGATTGGTGGGGTAAACAACCATTGTTTCTCATTATTCCAAGGGGCTTTTATAACCAAAATATTTATTTTGAATTCCTCTGCAAAGAACTATTCTGAGCTAAACAGTGTTGATGTAGCAGTCAGTACAGTGGCTTTCAAAAGCAGTTATTATGTGGTTGTTGTCACAGAGGTTTCTCAAGGTTGGTCTTAGAGAAAACATTCCGTTTTTTTTTAAAGAAGGTTCGAAACCAAAATCATACCTCAGCTCAGACCACAGGTCCCCAACTAACAATAATGGAACGGCATAGGAAAATTCCTGAGATCCAGTGGCGTAGCTATATTCTTTAATTACCATATTCTGTAGGGACATATTGATCCCAGCTGAATTCAACTCCTCACCTTTGTAGTACACTCTATACATGTAACAGACTGGTCATGGTGGAACTCTATCTGAAATCAAAAGTTCTTCTTCTTTTCCAGCCAATGCATGTGTTATGTCAAACCTGTCCTCTTCCTGACACTGAAAGAGGACAGGTTTGACAATAACAAATCTCAAACCCCATCGGAACATTTAGGATAGCCATTTCCAATTGAAACGTCTTTCTTCCTCTTAGTTTCTCTGCTAAATGCCATAGGCTCCAAGAAGTTCCATCCTGGTTCCGTGACTGCCAGTCCACCAATCACGGTCAAGAGTGAACCCAAAGGCTTTTATGAGTGGGTTCTGTTTGTGAGAGGGAGAGCTAAGCCTTGAAAACAGCCCTGTTTGTTTTTTCCTCCTCCACACTGGTATTGATCATGAGTAATATTTTCCCTGGCTGGCCTGTGGGTAGGGAGGGAGACCAGCCTAGTTGTGAACTTAGAGCTGGTTCCTCAGGCAGATTTGGCCGTTGTGGTCTATGCCAAGCCAAGGCTCTTGGCCATGTTTGCATCTTAAATGACACCCTATTCCCTTTATAGTGCACTACTTTTGACCAGGGCTCATGGGGATATTGCACTTCAGTGCAACACATAGGGAACAGGGTGCCATTTGGGATACAGACCATGTTCATGCCAGGTAGAGAAAACATTGCCCCCACACAACCACACCCTCACTGTAGTGTAGGTATTGGGTCCTGTTCAAATTATATACAATTAAAACATTTCCTTGCTTTCTTTAATTTATTATTACGGATCTAACAGTCAAATAGTTGAAAGCATGGACTCCAATACATAGCGTACAGGATCACTTATTTGTGATCACTTCAAGGAAGGTATGAAAGGTATACGTAATGAAATAATGGTAAACATAGGCCTAACCTACATGACGCGTTTCTACATCTGCATTGCTTGCTGTTTAGGGTTTTAGGCTGGGTTTCTGTATAGCACTTTGTGACATCTGCTGATGTAAAAAGAGCTTTATAAATACGTTTGATTGATTGATTGATGCACAATAAACCAAATTGCATTGAGCCTATATCAAAACCGGTTTTCCCCAAGACAAAAGGCCAACCTCATATCTAAGCAACAAAATATAGCAATCACACATCTTGTCACCTTACCAGACAGCACTTAAGACTACATGGCTTGGAATTACTCAATTCGTTTTTGTTTTTTGAAAAAGGAACGTTTATTCTAAGTATTTGAACAAAGCCTTAGAGAGATGGAGCAAACGAGAATAAAACAACTCTTAAGCATCCAAATAAATAATAATAGTCTTTATTTACCAAAGAAACGTCTTTACAATGCCAAGTATTGACATTCTTAAACTTTAGTTTTCTTTTCTTAAATTCTTGTTTTTTTCTACAAAATCAAAGAGGAGAACCTGTCACCCTCTTTACGCTATAATGTTAAAACATTATGAACATAAAGACTCATGACGACACCTGTAACTTGTGAGAATCGATTCAGATCCGAATTCTTCTGTTCTGGAGTCACAAGTCATTAATGAAACAAGGAGAAAATGCACAATTTGAAATGAGCGGTGACGAAGGCTTGTTGGGGCAACACAACCTCCACCCTTCTAACCTCGTCCCCAGGCTCAACTGCTAGCCGACCACATATAAACAGAGCGAGAAAGCCGTCTGGTGGACGAGATTACCACCCTTCAAGTTCAATTATTTAATAAATTCAGTATAACCTGGCCACACATCTGTTTGTGCTCTTGCCAACTCCATTGCTCATTGTCAAGCCACATGTTTGGCATGACCATGAGTGACAAGGAGCTGAAACTCAGTCTAGAGAAGGTCAGTCCCTTGGGGCCCGACACAACGTCCTCCACTCTTCAAGTTCAGTTCTTTTTCTTTAGATACTCCTTCCTGCCTCCTTTCTCGCCGGCAAAGTTGCGAACGCGTCTGATCCTGGTCAGCTGGGTCTGTATGGTCTCCATGATGTCCACGTGGTCGGGGATGTGGACGTAGCGCACGTTCCTGCCGGTGATAAACAGATCTGCCAGCTGACTGAGCTGGCCGCGGCGGTCCCGGTACAGCACCTGTTGTCGAGGACCACATCGGAAGGATTAGGATATACTTTATTGTCCCCAAGGGGAAATTCGTCTTGGACAATTAAAGAGTGTGCTGCTGCTTCCACATAGAATAAATACTTAAAATAAAATTGTGCATATTATCATCATCACTATGAGGAGTGAACATTGGAAATATGTGTATTTACTGCTTCTGTATTTAATGCTTCCATGTGCCATCCTCTGGGGTTATTTCTACTTTAGCATTTTTGTTTGAAACTGTAAAAAAGTTTTACCCAAAAATCTATCAATCATTCACCTCCTCCAGACGCACATTCATGAAGGCGTCCACGTTGACCACACGTCCCCGCGCCATGCTCTCATCCCTCAGGTCCACGTTGGTCACCTCCCCCTGAAGCCCCTGGAGAAGGATCACCAGGCTGTTCTCTGCTATGGTGCGCTCCCTGATCGAATGGGACACCTCCATTGGTCCTGTTTAGGTTGAGGATACAGCCTGGGATGACTATGGAGAGGGAGGAAAGGGACAGCGGATAAAATGTAGGAACTTGATATTGATTCGTTTCCAAAACGTTTCTTGCTAAAACTGCATTATTGGTAGACCTATAATATATTTCTAAATAGAAAGCTATGGCGCGCGCGTTGGATCTGCACTACGAACGAACTGCATGCCGTTCTGACGCATGCGCACGGACCAGAGATAGTATTTAGGAAAAACGCGACACCATGCGCACAAAGTAATGCGTTCTCACCGTACAGCACAACAACATCTTTACTTTGGTGGGTTACTAAAGTATATATATAAATGAAGTCACTAAACATAGAGAAATCCCCTAAAGGATAAACGGAAGGCGACAATGCTAGAGAACTCGTTGTCGTGGCACGGTTGACTAATGGTACAAGCCTGCTAGCACACTAGCTAGCAACAGAAGCTGGATAACATACATATCATGCACAGACTACACAAAGCATGTCAAAGCTAACAAACGAACGTACATTTTGGTTGATTCGTTTACTTTCAAGAGAAACCAAGGTATAACTGTACTTATAGAATAACTTCGCAGCTATTCATGTCAACACAACAAACTTGAGGAAGAAAGTAAACGGCCGGAGCAGTTTGATGACGTTTCACAACTGTGTCGTCTACGTCACCACCAACTGACATGCAGAGCCCATGTATTTAGAAACTTGCAAACGTCTTGAACAACACTACCAAGTCTACTACTCATCGCTTCTATCTCCGCGGTCGATTCTACAATCATGGCCAAAAACATGACACTTTTCTGGTGCACCTTCTCGGCTCCCTGCTGGCGGGTTATGATCGCTCTGGAGGAGAAGATGTTGCAGGGATACAATCAGACGCTGTTGGACTTCGATAAAGAAGAGCACAAATCTACAATAGTCATGGACCTCAACCCCCGGGCACAACTCCCGACATTCAAACACGGGGACTGCATAGTGAACGAGTCCTATGGAGCATGCATGTACTTGGAAAACCAGTTCAAGTCCCAGGGGACCCAGATGATCCCTGAGGGTCTAGCCGAACAGGCCCTGATGTACCAACGCATGTTTGAGGGCCTAACCTTCTACGAGAAACTTAGTGATGTGGTATACTATGAGTATTATGTCCCTCAGGGAGAGAGACACAACTCTGCTATCAAGAGGAACAAAGATAACCTTGCAATTGAAATTCAACTTTGGGAGGGATACTTTCAGAAGATGGAAGCAGGCTCTTACCTGGCAGGAAAAGCCTTCTCGTTGGCTGATGTCCTTGTCTTCCCCACCATTGCCTACTCCTTCCACTCTGGGCTGTCAGCAGAGCGTTACCCCAAACTGGGAGCATACTACGCTATGATGAAGGACAGACCAAGTATCAAAACTACCTGGCCCCCACACTGGCTGGAAGACCAGGAAAAACCTCAGTGGGGTGACTTTCTCAATGAGCTGTGAGACTCACACCTACTAAAGAACACACACACATTCTTTAAAGTGTTATTAGGCAAATCTATGTACACTACATGTACACAAGTATGTGGACACCCCATCAAATTAGTGGATTCAGCTATTTCAGCCACACTAGTTGCAGACGGGTATAAATTCGAGCACACAGCCATGCAATCTCCATAGACGAACATTGGCAGTAGAATGGCCTTACTGAAGAGCTCAGTGACTTTCAATGTGGCACCGTCATGGGATGCCACCTTTCCAACAAGTCACTTTGTCAAGTTTCTGCCCTGCTAGAGCTGCCCCAGTCAACTGTAAGTGCTGTTATTGTGAAGTGGAAACGTCTAGGAGCAACAACGGCTCAGCCGCGAACAGACCACTGAGTGCTGAAGCGTGTAAAAATTGTCAGTCCTCAGTTGCAACACTCACTACAGAGTTCCCAACTGCCTCTGGAAGCAACTGACGCGTCACCATCTGGCACAGTCCTGACCACAATCTCATCTAACACCTTTGGGATGAATTGGAATTCCGACTGCAATCCAGGACTAATCGCCCAACATCAGTGCCTGACTAATGCTCGTGGCTGAATGGAAGCAAGTCCCTGCAGCAATGTTCCAACATCTAGTGGAAAGCCTTCCCAGAAGAGCAGAGGCTGTTATAGCAGCAAAGGGGGAACAAACTCCATATTAATGCCCATGATTTTGGAATGAGATGTTGGAAGAGCAGGTGTCCACATACTTTTTGTCATGTATCTTCCCCTCATTAAACATAAAAGTTGCTTTTAATGTGTGTTTCCTAACAGATGAGTAGTTTTACATCCACACCAAGCAAACACAATTTTAACAAATGCTGTTTTGTACTGTGACACCAACTGTGTTTATAAGAACATGACTTAACAAGAAAATTTGTTTTATTTAGAAATGCATGTCTCTGCTGGCATGCGGTTACTACTCCCCCTGCTGGCGATCTGAGGATCCTTCAGAATAAAATATCTGCAAATCTACAAAAATACAAAATGTGGAAAAATATGCTCGAGTGTTGGTTTATTGAAGACAACTGCTTCTTATATTCAATAACTGTTAGATCATTTACCAAAATATGAAGTGGCACTGATTACAAAAATAAAACTTTCATACATACTATATATAAAATGTTCTATATACACACACACAATATTTTCTTCATAGAATCATCTACATTACAAATATACAGATATGTACAACATAACAGCTATTCATATCTACAATAATTTTCACAGCCTCATTCTTTTGGTTTTGCACTCAATATAATATACGGTATAATATGTAATCCCCAAACCAGAATAGCACCACCAGAGGCATGAAGAGGTTGAATAAAGTAATACATTTAACTTTTGTCCAACAACAGGCCTAAGAGGTAATGTTTGTAAGCATTGATTGACCAGCTGCAGTATAGTGGATAACCACAGTAACATTAGGTACCCAAACTACAATACTTATTGTATAGCTCCACCCACCAAAACCTCATCATAATCAACATTATAGTTCAATAAGTTCATCCATCATGGCCAGCAAGTCATCCCCCTTGTTGCTTGGTCCCTCTGGCAATTCAGTCTGTTCAGGCTCCCCGGAAAACTCTCCCGCGATCCGAGCCAGTTTGATGTTGACCTGCACGTCCTGAGAAGAAAAAAACAAACAAACACGTAATTTGATGCATAAGCAGTACGATAATTAACTTCAATTGTTGCTTGATACAGATATGCTGTTTAGCTTAAAGAGGGTTTTGTGGAGATTGTAAGAGAGCTGAGCAGGAATACACACCAATGACATGGTGACCTTTGGTTTATCAGTCTGATGCAAAGTTGGCTGGCTATTATGTGCACCACAGATATGTTATAATAACTTAAGGCACGGCCACACATGTACCGTTTGCTGGCCGAGAGTACTTAGCACCTCTGAACAGAGTGCCAGCCGTAATTTGCAAACCGAGTGCAAACTGATGTAGAATCGCTCGAAAATGTCAGCAGTCAGACAGTCCCTAAAACACACTGCGGTGAACAAACGCCAGATGAACGTCAGATCGCGTTCGGTGCAGGGTGTGTAATAGCTACGATATCACTCATTACCATCATACCTGTGTTGCTTGAATATTAATCACTTCGAATGACTGATCCCCATTCCCTCCTGATGCTCCACTGTAGAAGACAAAGATCACACATACCAATTACTTGCTCTGATCGAACCAAATTATAGATGATCAAGATGCTGCAATGTGTATCACAATCACCGTTAAACAAAGAACTACGGCACTAGTAGTGAGAGATAGAACTCACGCCTCCTCTTCTTCTCGGTCTGTGGCAAAGAGGTTGACTCTGAACCCTGTTTCAATGTTTCGGTTCTGAACCACCATTCCACCCAGCAGTCGAGCCAGCAGGTTCAGCTCCTCTTTGGCCAGGGGGTTGGGTTCGGAGTTCGCCTGTGGAACAATGAGTATATATAGTGGGGATGCGTCCCAAATAATAGGGAGATATTTGGGTTTACTGCCCCCCATGGAGAGTAAGTCCCGTGTAGATCAGTTGGTAGAGCATGGTGCTTGCAACGCCAGGGTTGTAGGTTCAAATCCCACAGTGGACCAGTATGAAAAAGTTTTTAAAAAAGTCATGCACTCACTACTGTAAATTGCTCTGGATAAGAAAATTACTAAAATGTACAGTAAGTGCTACTGCCTCAATGTAAGCATTCATACCTGGGGCTGTATGGATCAGTGCTAGGATCAGGTCCTACCTGTCCATGTAATCTTATTCAATATGATGTAAAAGGCTAAACTGATCCTAAATCAGCAACCCTACTCTGAGATGCATGATACATCATGTAATCATACTGCCCGATTACAAAAAATGAGGGCACTAAGTGTTTTAAAGATTCTACCTTTTGAGATTGGTTCTTGTATGTGCGAGTTTCTTCTGGTTGAGTCACACTGTACCTGTTAGAATTCAACAGATACATATCGGTTTTAAAACAAATAATCAATATAGATTTCCAACTCCCTTCCCAGGCGTTTTGAGATATTTTAATGGTTGAGCCTCCATGCCAGGTGCAGTAGGTTGCTACTTACATATTTGTCCCAATTCGGATGACTCTATCTCCAAACCGCTCAAAGGAGCCCACTCGGATGGAGCTGGTGTAACTGCCTCCAGTGGGGAACTCCCATCTCTTCCACTCCTTCCCATTGCTACTAAACATCCTGTGATAACAGGAAGTCAGAGATAAAACCCTGATTTCAGATTGGTTACATTGATGTCTTCAGGTTGAAACACATCTAAAAGGGAGTTAGTAGAAAAAGGCACAGACTAGCAAAATACTACCACTAACTGTAAAATACTACTACTAACTGTAAAATACTACTACTAACTGTAAAATACTACCACTAACTGTAAAATACTACTACTAACTGTAGCGTGCAATGCATGAAACGTCAATACAATTCCTCTTCGCCTTTACAATGCATTTCTATATAAACTCTCAGTCACTACTCATGGAGACCAGATAGAGTTTATCCGCTAACTAGTTAGGTTGAAAATACTAAATCCCTGAAAACCAGATTTTAGCGTTTTTTGGCGACTCTGCATTGGCTACTGCCAAGTAGATTACCTGATTAACCCCGGGACTTCTGTCCCATGGGGCACTGGGCCTGTGGTTGAGAGAGCAAAGCGTCCATTGGGATTCTGCACTTTATCCTTGAGGAAAAGTGATACCTGGTAGAGACAATATTATTTTTTATACAGCAGAATCGGTCAAAATACTCTTTATTTGCATGGAAATAATGTTATTTTATACAGAAACATTCTTTAGTTTTCAACAGCTGATAAAGATAAAGGGATTTACCCTGACATGCATGTCTTGAAGGAATATGAGAAGTGTTTGTCGGAGGAGTTGAAATTCCCCATCAGACAAGGGCGTGTAGACCTTTAACAAACAGGAAGTGTAGAAAAAAAGGGTACATCAGAAAGCGAGACAGCAGATGAAGGCCATCATCTTTCTGTAGTTTAGGTAAAGCATGCATGTAATCTGTCACAATGAATCAGACTGCGTCCCAAATGGCACCCAATTCCCTACATAGTGCACTACTTTCACCATAGCCCTACAGACCCATTTCCCATCCGTGTCATGAAAAGTTGCGTGTAAAGTTAGCAAACAGTAATAGTAATCAGATAATTATCGTCTACAAAAACATTACAGATGTCATCAGAGGAATGATTACCTAGCAAGCCAGCAAGGTAAGGTAAAATATGACAAATAGAGCTTGATATAATAAGACAAATTATTAATATACTTGTTGAGCATAGCTAAAGCCATCAGTCTTGTGTTCTCATGGTCATCACTCACTCAGTTTTTCAAGGTCCCGACAACAGTGTATAGAAATCTGCTACAGGGCTTTTTGTTGCAAGCATGCATATGGATGACTCGAACATGACACTTGCTTGTAAAAAAATAAATAAAGGCTATATAGGGATTAGAGCGCCAGTGACAGGCCACTACCTCAATAATCTTTCGGTGTGTCTCGTCAACTTGGTTGAAAACACTGGGGGTGTCTCTCACAAACTCCCGGATGGTGTCTATGTGATTGTATGAAATAATCAGCAGGTCTCTGGGACGGGGACAGAGCAGGAGTTGGTATTTGAAAGCCATCACCATCAATTCATAAAGCTACACAGAAAACAGCAGACAAAAGAAAACACAAATGACAGTATGTTAAATGCAAAATAAGATGACATGACCAGCATCTTTCTAATCTACTCATATTTGAAAAGGGGCCTGTTGACTGGATTAGGGGTCGAAGCTAAAAAGGGATAGGATAGGCTGCAGTGTTTCACATTTAGTTTTCCCCCTAGCACTACACAGCTGATTCAAAAGGGTTATATTTCCACTCTATGAGGTCGACATAACACTCTGAAAATTATGATAATGCCCTTTTAGTGCAGGAGCTTTTTGAAAAATAATTCCTGGAATTTTAACCTGTTCAGGTGGGATGGAGTTTTTAGGCCACAAGCTGATCTGATTACAAGTTAATCGGATTATTCTGACCAATGACCAGTCATCTTTTATTTGCATATGCATCCTCCTACTTTGAAAGGGTAAGAGAGGTAGGGGAGATCCTACATTTTATCAACAAGCCCATACAATCAGACAGAATTTCAATGGTAAAAAAATATATTTATAGTTATTTTCATTAAATAGAGAGATTTATTAGCCATACAGTGATGATTTAAAAAGTACATTAAACAGACTGTATGGAGGCTTTAAATAATCAAGTAATTTCTAAGCTTTGATTATTCAAATTAGGGCCTCTAGTCTAAAGTATGTTGCCTACCCTATCCATGCTGGCGGGGTTGAGCCTCATAATGGAGGCATGGGCTAGTCGTGTTAGCACTGTTCTCAGAGCCCTATGACTGTAGAGGTCCTGAGGCTTCAGCAGTTCCTCCATGAAGGCCTTATTGAACATGGTGGCAATGATGTCATTCATAACTATAGACATTATAGAGACAAACAGTTAATTTAGGACTTGAAGAAAACAAAACAAAAATACAAGTAAAACAATTTGATTATGAATGCATTTTAGGTGATAAAAAAGGTGATTAAATGGAGGTACAGAAAGGAATAAAGAAAATAGCAAATGTGACACAGCAATAATTTATTTTAAAACTGTAACGCATGTCTAATATACAACATCAGTGGAATAAACCAAAAAATTACCTGGATATATCAGATTGTTGAACATTTAATATCATATAATTGCAACGCTGTCTTGTATGACAAGCTTTCTGAACCAGTCACTAAATGTATTGGACCTAGGGCTACACTGACTAATAGTACATTAGCACAGGATAAAGGCTACAGCTAGGATACATGGGGCTAGGGATCTGATGATACCTCTTTTTTTGTCGTCCTCTGACCATACACCTGCAATAAAGTGATGTTTAGGGAAATACGCACGTCAAGGAGGGAGAAAATATAATAAGTATTCTTATAATAAGCTCATAGGTTTAGATGGACAAAGTAACATGGTAACTGAGTGATGCTGACACTTATTTATATTTTTACATTTACTTGAACAGCACAAATTGTCATTATGTTACCAAACTTTGCATCTGCACTGTCTCAAGTAAACGTGTCTTTGTGAAATTCCATTGAAATTGTAAAAAGTAGACCTTGTTCATAGAGCTTTATTGTTTGTTTAACTTTGCAATCATTTGTTTTTGTTCAACATACATTTACAAAAAATAAATAAAAAAGGTGACAAATCTGAGTCTCAGCATCACTTTTAACGTGGAATTGCCCAGATCAGGGGTAGGCAACCCTGTTCATGGAGTGTCGCGGGTACTGCAGGATTTTGTTTCAACTAGGCACCACACCTGACCAAATTAGATCATTTATCAGTTCAATGATTGGCTAAATAAATACATCTGGTCTTCCAGGTTGGTTAAATCAAAACATGAAGTGCGGCACTCCAGGACCAAGGTTTTCTACCACTGGCCCAGATTAATATGTTTCCACTATTCATCTGTGACTAAGGCTGAGGTTAGCCATCTAACTAGCTAGGCTAATTAGAAAGGGTTAGGATTAATTGGCAGCCTAGTTGACGCAGCTAACTTTATTTTTGTAGTTAGCTATACTAATCTAGTTACAGATTACCTTTCTGTGTATTATCTTCGGCGGTATTGTGAGCTCGAAGACGTTGGTCCAGAATATAGAGCATTTCTCCACCGAGATTAATAAAAACCAGAGGAAGTGTCCTCATTGACATCTTGAAAAACCAGCGGATTAGCTAGCTAGCTCACTTGCTGTATTGGTGTACCGTGCTGTAATGACACTGAATATCTAACTTTATCTGCTAGCCTTATAGTAAATGCATAATGTCAATAAAATACAAATCGATCGTTTTAATTTGCCTAGTCCAGGTGGTCGGTGGGTTCTTCAACCTCTCCTCCGCTCTTCCATCAGTTGCGCATGTGTAGACCGTTGACAGGTGGCTACTTGATTCGCTCAAAATCACGTGGCACAGCAGAACACAACCAATCAGACAAATTGAACCACATCATAACCGAACTATTATTTGTTTAGTTGCAACCATATAATAACAGGATCTCTGTAGTTACAACTAGGAATTATATTATTTTTGTTAAATCCACACTTTACCGATGAAAATTATAATATATATATATACACTAAGTGTACAAAACATTAGGTGAATCGAGATGAACGCTACGATCCCTTATTGATGTCTCCTGTTAAATCAACTTCAAATCAGTGTAGATGAAGGGGAGGGACAAGGCATAAAATCATAAAATCTTTAACCTGAGAAAATGGAATATGTATGTGTGCCATTCAGAGGGTGAATGGACAAGACAAAATATTGAAATGCCTTTGAACTGGGCATGGTAGTAGGTGCCAGGTGCACCGGTTTGAGTTTGTCAGTTATTTGCTTTCATTATGCTCGTTTGTCACATGATACTTGAGTTCTTCATAGAAGCAAAATTATTATTATCATTTAATTAATGTAGGTTGACAAAAATGTGATGTTATGTCTCTTCCCTTTTAGGATTTTCACAACTGCTTATGGTTCAGGTTCAGGTTTTAGTGACGACTCATCGCTTAATGAAAGCTCTTATAAGGAAAAGTGGATGGAAACTATACTTGATGACAAACTCCTTTCAGCTGTTACTATCCCCGGAACTCATGAGAGCCTAACTCTGTACGGTGGACCACTTGGATACACTGTCAGGCTTGGACCTTGGGGAACCAGCTGAAAGCAGGATTGCGGTACTTTGATTTACGTGTAGAGGCCAGTATGTTCCACGACATCCTTGAAGTCATGGATGGGCATTTAAAACACACCAAGTTCCATGAGGTGCTGAACATTCTGTGGGAGTTCTTGGACAAACATGGAAGTGAGAGTGACACTGCAAGGAATGAGCAAGAAAAAAGCTGGAAAATTGATCAAAACATTGATTGAGAATTCTGAAGATAAAGTATGGACAAAGATATTTGTCCCCAAAATGCAAGAGGCAAGGGGGAAGATCGTCTTTGTGCAGAGTAAGAATTTAAATGTTGGAACCCTTAACCATGACACTTTCGTCACAGGCAACGACACATTCAAAGACATTGAAAACAAGACGAAGAAGATCACAAAACATCTTAAAGAAGCTGAAGAGAATTGTGGTCATTCAATGGCACTGACCGATTCCTCCGCTACAGCCATTTTCTAAGGCCCTAAAACTGTGGCCAAAGTGGTTAATGGTCAGCTGAATAAGCTCATAGTTGAACTACAAACGGGCTCTGACAAACCAGACTGGTAATCAGCATGGACTTCCCCAGTCCAGACCTCATCCAGAACATCATTAAGATAAACCGAAATCCAGGAAGTGGTTAATCTGAACACCCAGAACAGCCTGACCCAGTAGAACCTGAACCAGCAAAGCCTGAGCTAGCAGCAGAGCCTGAACCAGCAGAACCTGAACCAGCAGAACCTGAGCCAGCGGAGCCTGAACCTGCAGAACCTGGGCCTGAACCCCCCAGGGGAGCCCAAGGACCCTAATGGAAAAACCAAGGAGGAAGAGATGCCATGAGAAACATTGATGAGATTAAAAAACACAATTATTGACCAATTAACCTCAGTAAAGAAAATACAATATCAAATCCTCCCTTCAAGCAGTAAAACAATTGTGTACTATGTGGTATTGTGTATATTAACTGCATGTTTAAATAGGAAAGCCCAACTTTTACATGTTGCTGTTGGAATAAACAAATCTGATGGTTTCTGAAAAATGAACCCGTCTGTACTTGGCTCTGTTTCAGGTTTCTTTTAATTTAACTTTATTTTAACAAGGAAAACAGACTGAGACCTGGATCTCTTTTATGGCTGTGCCCTGTGTATAAATGTTGACATGTACAGTTTTAGGCACACAGACAAAAAATGTCAAAACAAAGACAAACAATTCAACAGACAATATCATAGATAGATAGATAGATAGATAGATAGATAGATAGATAGATAGATAGATAGATAGATAGATAGATAGATAGATTTTTTGAAATGGGCTAAGGACACCAGAGTGTCTAACTTAAGTTGGATCTGCAATTTGTTCCATAAATAAGGTGCAAAGGAACTGAAGGCAATCTTACCAAACTCTGTGGAGACCGCAGGAGTCTCTAATGTAATCCACGTCTGTGATCCGGTTTTGAAATTAGTATGTCTAGTGGAAATTAATGATGATATATATGGCGGTAGTTTTAGAAGAAGTGCTTTATAAATAAACAAGATCTAAAACGAGATTTATTGATGCTAAGAATACTGTTAGCAGAAAGAAAATATTGCAACTGTTTGTTGACTAAAGATTCTAGGATCTTTGCCAGACAAGGGAGCCTAGAGATGGGTCGCTAGTTATCCAAATCACTACAATGATTGGTACAGCACACTTAAGTAAGTATGGGTCTAAATTGTCAGCGCCTAAGGATTTCTTAGTATCAATGGCACAAAGGGCAGTTAGGACCTCTGCTTCAGTGAGTTTCTGGAAACTAAAAACAGGATTACCATTTTCCAGTTGAAAACGGTTGAAAAGCAAGACGAAAAATCAACTGACTGGCCAGGACCACAATGGCCACTTTTCCTTTCAAATAAAAAACCAGCAGAGATGAAATGCTTATTAAAAGCATCACAACTTTTGTTCACTTAGAATACAGGAGTCTGAGGTAATTTGCTCAGGAAGAGAAACAGAGGAATTCCCCCGTTTCAGTGAATTAACGGTTTTCCAGAATTTTGCAGGATCTCCGGCAGAATCTGTCACAGCACTAAGGAAGTAGTTCGATTTTGCCTTTTTGGAAAACTGCAGTACATTTATTTATCAATTGCCTAAAAAACAGCCAATCAGTTGGAGTACCTGTTTTCCTCGCCAATGCCCAGGCTTGATTCTTTTGCAGGAAAATATTTCATAATTCAGGAGAGAACCAAGAATTACTTTGATTTCTTACTCTGTAATTCTAAAGCGTTTATCAGACATAGAGGTAAAAATAGAAGAGAAAAAAGCAAGGGCTAAAACCGGGTCCAGAAAGCAGCAAGTGGATAAAAGCTCTGTGATATAAATCAAGGATAAAAGCTTGCTGTGAGAAATGTTTATAATTTCTCTTAGAGATTATGCGGGGATCAGAGCCTGGTATCTATAATACAAGCAATAGGACAGTGGTCACTGATATCATTTGCGAAAACCTCACTGGTTGTGTATTTATGGGGGGTATTTGTTAGAATAATGTCTAGTATAGTAGATTTTACTGGGTTCTTAAAGTTGGGACGGGTTGGCTTAGTTATCAGCTGAGTTAGATTTAGCTCAATACAAATGCCTTTTAATTTATTGGATACTGGTGAGAGCCAATCTAGGTAAAAAATCTCCCAAAATCAGTCATTCAGAGTTTGCATAATCAGACAGTATATAAAAGAGTTTGCATAGAGTACAAGGAGGAGCTGTGTGTGGGGGGGGGGGGGGCATTCATATTGCTTTGGGACAGAGTTTGATATGGACACAAAAACATTTAAGCTGCATTTTACATAAATTGCGATACCACCACCTCTACCAACTCTATCAGCTCTATGAATATTGTACCCAATCAACTGAACATCTGAATCAGGCACAGAATCACACAGCCACGATTCAGATACAATCAGTACGTCAACATTTGATTGTAAGACCAGAATTTCAATAAAGTCCAACTTTTGGATCAGGCTTCTAGCGTTCAAATGAATTATTCCAATACCATTGCCACGTGAGTTCATATCAGATGGAGCATCCAAGGTATCACCTGGAGCTGCACTGGATGAGCAATAAACCGTTGTTGAGCTGTTGACAGAGCTCAATTTTATGGGGACAAGATTACTACTAGTAGTATTCGCAATACGGTGATTGGACAATAATCTAGGAATTCCAAATTTGCAATTGAGGGACTAATTAATGAAACTGGGAGAGGAGCATTGAACATAGTCTGATAGCACACATAACCATGGGTCGCTCCTCTTTTCAGTCCGCTGCAGTTAGCGACTGGAACGAGCTGTAAAAAAACACTGAAACTGGACAGTTTTATCTCTACATTCAAAGACTCAATCATGGGCACTCTTACTGACAGTTGTGACTGCTTCCCATGATGTATTGTTGTCTCTACCTTCTTGCCATTTATGCTGTTGTCTGTGCCCAATAATTTGTGTACCATGTTTTGGCTGCTACCATGTTGTTAGATAGATAGATAGATCATGTTGTGTTGCTACCATGCTTTGTTGTCATGTGCTGCTTCCATGCTATGTTGTTGTCTTAGGTCTCTCTTTATGTACAGGACACACCTACTCATTCAAGGGTTTTCTTTATTTTGTACTATTTTCTACATTGTAGAATAATAGTGAAGACATCAACACTACAAAATAACACATATGGAATGATGTAGTAACCCAGAGTGTTAAACAAATCAAAATATATTTTATATTCTTAAAACTAGCCACCCTTTGCCTTGATGACAGCTTTGCACACTCTTGGCATTCTCTCAACCAGCTTCACCTGAAATGCTTTTCCAACAGTCTTGAAGGAGTTCCCACATATGCTGAGCACTTGTTGGCTGCTTTTTCTTCACTCTGCAGTCCAACTCATCCCAAACCATCTCAATTGGGTTGAGGTTGGGTGATTGTGGAGGCCAGGTCATCTGATGCAGCACTCCATCACTCTCCTTCTTGGTAAAATAGCCCTTACACAGCCTGGAGGTGTGTTGGGTCATTGTCCGGTTGAAAAACAAATGATAGTCCCACTAAGCGCAAATCAGATGGGATGGCGTATCGCTGCATAATGCTGTGGTAGCCATGCTGGTTAAGTGTAATTTCTTTGCAGCAATTCGACCATGAATGCCTGACTCACACAGTTTCCTCTGAACAGTTGATGTTGAGATATGTCTGTTACTTGAACTCTGTAAAGCATTTATTTGGGCTGCAGTTTCTGAGGCTGGTAACTCTAAAAGAACTTGTCCTCTGCAGCAGAGTTAACTCTGGGTCTTCCTTCCCTGTGGCGGTCCTCATGAGAGCCAGTTTCATCATAGCGCTTGATGTTTTTTGCGACTGCACTTGAAGAAACTTTCAAAGTTATTGAAATTTTCCGGAGTTACTGACGTTCATCTCTTAATGATGGACTATCGTTTCTATTTGCTTATTTGAGCTGTTCTTGCCATAAAATTGACTTGGTTTTACCAAATAGTGCTATCTTCTGTATACCACCCCTACCTTGTCACAACACAACTGATTGGCCATATGTCTTATTTCATTTTGATGTCTTCACTATTATTCTACAATGTAGAAAGTAGTAAAATAAAGAAAAACCCTGGAATGAGTAGGTGTGTCCTAACTTCTGACTGGTGCTCTATGTTTTCTCTCTTTGTAAGTAAGAGTTACCTACTTGCATGCTCTTCTTTTTCCACATGAAGTTAGTCATAGAAAATAATATTATGATATTAATGTAGGTTGATAGAAATGAGATTTTCTGTCTCTTCCCTTCCAGGAGTTTCACAACTGCTTGTGGTTCATCAAGGCATCTATACTTGATGACAAACTCCTTTCATTTCTCACAATTCCCGAAACACATGACAGCCTAACTCTGTACGGTGTACCACTTATACAGTGTCAGATTTGGACCTCGGAGAACAAGCTGAAAGCAGGATAGTGATACTTCGATATACGTGTAGAGGCGAGTATTTTCAAAAAACATCATTGATGTCATGGATGAGCATCTAAAACATACCAATTTCCATGAAGTCCTGAACATTCTGTGGGAGTTCTTGAGCAAACATGACAGTGAGACTTTGCTTTTGAATGTGGCACTGCAAGGGATGAGCATGAAGAAAGCTGGAAAAACCTATAAAGGAATTGATTAAGGAATCCAAAGATAAAGTTGTTGGTTCCCCCACATGCGAGAGGCGAGAAGGAAGATCGTCTTTGTGCAGAGTACCAATTTCAATGTTGGAACCCTTAACCATGACACTTGTCACAGGCGACGACACATTCAAAGAAATTGTGAACAAAACATCTGAAAGAAGCATACTTTCCGACACCTCCGCCACAGGCATTTTCAAAGGCCCTAAAGCTGTGGCTTTGAACTAAAGACAGGCTCCGATAATCCAGACTGCTTGGGGGATAATCAGCACGAACTTCCCCAGTCCGGAACATCCAGAACATCAAGAACATAATTGAAGTCAATAGACAACCACGGAGCAGCACATCTGAACAACCAGAGCCTTAACCAGCAGAGCCTGAGCCAGCAGAGCCTGAGCCAGCAGAGCCTGAGCCAGTAGAGCCTGGGGAGCCTGAATCAGGGCCTTAACCAAAACCGGAACCAGCAGAGCCTGAACCAGTAGAGCCTGAATCAGAGCCTTATCCAAAACCGGAACGAGCAGAGCCTGAACCATCAGAGCCAGCAGATCCTGAACCAGTAGAGCCAGCAGAGCCTGAACCAAATCAAAACCTGAACAAGCAGAATCTGGGGAGTCTGATCCAGCAGCGCTTGAACTATCAGAGCCTGAACCAGCAGAGCCGGAACCAGCAGAGCCTGAGCCTGAATAATACTACTCACATTGTTACAATTATGGCCAGTTTCTTTGAATTCTTGTTCGTTTGGGCAGTACAATTTAATCACATGCGCAATAAATGCCACAAAATTCACCTTCTTCACGTTCAGCATATCAGTTTCCCTCAACTGTTGAATGACCCTCAATTTCCACAGGCAGCGGGGTATCCACCGCCATATCTTCAACTCCACTCGCTCTTTCAACTATTTAATGTGCTACCGTGTAGGAGACCTGCGGTACAGCCCAGACCCTTGCCACTTCAAATTATTTGACCTTAACCGGGCACCTGATTTCCAGCACAATTGCAACACCGTACATCCTTAGATTCTTCAACAAAATTGCTTTGGCACACATTTTGATACATGGCCATACCTTTTGCAATACCAGCAAAACAATGGCTTGGACACAAAAGCTCACACTATATACAGTTGAAGTCGAAGTTTACATACACTTAGGTTGAAGTCATTAAAACATGTTTTTCAACCACTCCACAGATTTCATGTTAACAAACTATAGTTTTGGCAAGTCGGTTAGGACATCTACTTTGTGCATGACACAAGTAATTCTTCCAACAATTGTTTACAGATAGATTATTAACTTATAATTCACTATGTCACAATTCCAGTGGGTCAGAAGTTTACATACACTAAATTGACTGTGCCTTTAAACAGCTTGTAAAATTCCAGAAAATGATGTCATGGCTTTAGAAACTTCTGAAAGGCTAATTGACATCATTTGAGTCAATTGGAAGTGTACCTGGATGTATTTCAAAGGCTATCTTCAAACTGCCTCTTTGCTCGACATCATGGGAAAATCATAAGAAATCAGCCAAGACCTCAGAAATGTTTTTTTTAGACCTCCACAAGTCTGGTTCATCCTTGGGAGCAATATCCAAACGCCTGAAGGTACCACGTTAATCTGTACAAACTATAGTACGCAAGTATAAACACCATGGGACCACGCAGGCGTCATACCGCTCAGGAAGGAGACACATTCTGTCTCCAAGAGATTAATGTACTTTGGTGCAAAAAGTGCAAATCAATAGTCTTAAATTCAAGGAGATCAAATCATCCCTGTCTAAATTAGTCCATCCAAAGATTTGGGGTTTATAATTCCTTTCTATGGAAATTTAAATGTAAATACGACACATATTCTAAAATATTTATATTGAAAGGTAAGGCAAAACTAATTACATATTGCAAGCAAGCAGACAAAGATGACAAACAATTTTAATGCATAAGTACGACCCATAAGAAAATAGCCCAAGCATCAATCAGGTACTGCATACCAGGCCTCTCCTTATCCTACCAGGCCTCTCCTTATCCTACCAGGCCTCTCCTTATCCTACCAGGCCTCTCCTTATCCTACCAGGCCTCTCCTTATCCTACCAGGCCTCTCCCCTACCCTACCAGGCCTCTCCCCTACCCTACCAGGCCTCTTCTTATCCTACCAGGCCTCCCCCTACCCTACCAGGCCTCTCCTTATCCTACCAGGCCTCTCCCCTACCCTACCAGGCCTCTCCCCTACCCTACCAGGCCTCTCCCCTACCCTACCAGGCCTCTCCCCTACCCTACCAGGCCTCTTCTTATCCTACCAGGCCTCTCCCCTACCCTACCAGGCCTCCCCCTACCCTACCAGGCCTCTCCTTATCCTACCAGGCCTCTCCCCTACCCTACCAGGCCTCTCCCCTACCCTACCAGGCCTCTCCTTATCCTACCAGGCCTCTCACCTACCCTACCAGGCCTCTCCCCTACCCTACCAGGCCTCTCCCCTACCCTACCAGGCCTCTCCTTATCCTACCAGGCCTCTCCCCTACCGTACCAGGCCTCTCCTTATCCTACCAGGCCTCTCCCCTACCCTACCAGGCCTCCTCCCTACCCTACCAGGCCTCTCCCCTACCAGGCCTCTCCTTATCCTACCAGGCCTCTCCCCTACCCTACCAGGCCTCTCCCCTACCCTACCAGGCCTCTCCTTATCCTACCAGGCCTCTCCCCTACCCTACCAGGCCTCTCCCCTACCCTACCAGGCCTCTCCCCTACCAGGCCTCTCCTTACCCTACCAGGCCTCTCCTTATCCTACCAGGCCTCTCCTTATCCTACCAGGCCTCTCCCCTACCCTACCAGGCCTCTCCCCTACCCTACCAGGCCTCTCCCCTACCGTACCAGGCCTCTCCTTATCCTACCAGGCCTCTCCTTATCCTACCCCTCAGACTAAACTGTATACAAATAATAACAAAGGGCATTCTAAGTTTCTCTTGAGTATGAAAAACAACTCAGGAACTAAATGCCTAAATGCCAAAATCAGGCAAGAGCTTTAGGAAAACTACAAGTGCAGAGAAAGGGTGTATTGTTCTGTCACAGGCCATCAGACCACACAGGTGATTTCTCTGTCTGTTTCTTTATCTTCCTTTCATGGTGTAGGAAAATGTAGAGTAGTTATTTACCAGCGTTGTCAACGGAATCCTGTGTTTATTGTGGGCAGTACAGTAGGCTATAGACAGTAGAAAATAGACACTATAATAGTGTTTACGAACAGTGTGACTGCCCTTTAAACAACTGTGAGGATATTTAAGATAATGCTTGATTAACTGTATGATGCGAGTCAAAAACGTAATTACCCTGTGACATTTGCATTGAAGAGTAGGATTGGCACTATTTACAACTTTTGTAATGCTAAATTACACATATTATTGGTAATCAGAGTTGTGCAATCTTAAAACTGATGACACTACTGGTTCACTGTTCCTTTACCAGCAGGTCAATTACAGGTATAGAGAGGGAAGATGTGAAGCTAAAAATATATATTTTTAAAGTATAAATCAAAATGTCTTACGGTAGCCTAGCCTACAAAAAGATTGTATCAGTAGGATAGGCAGTAGCAATAATAGCCAATAGGAAAATGTATTTAGGCCAGAGACTATCATACCATCTATCAGTTGATAACAGTATAGGCGCACTTGAAACTTTTTGTAAAATGATTTGAATCACCGGTTTAGTTAGTCAATAAATGATCAACTGCCGTTGGCCTTTACATACCAAAATAGAATAAGACGGGAAAACCCTCGATTTCCTTGTTCAGAGTTTGAAGCGTATGACTATGACGTCAACGCCTCGACTATTTGCTGGTGTAGTTTACTGGCCGCGGTGAAACTACTGACAGAGAGTAATACATTTGACATGGATAACAACACGAATATATAAAATGAAGGGACAACTGTTGGACTATAAATTACTGGTAAGTAGGCTAGCTACATTGAAGGGTTTTCTTCGTTTCTTATTTGGCAACATGTAGCCCTTGATCATTGGACAAAGGTGTCTTCTGTATGGGGGAGTTTTGTTAAGAGCCGGGACGCTCGGTCTGAACATTTTTATTTTGTTTTAAGAACAATTGATACACACCTTTTTATAGGGTTAGGGTTCCCACACTCCCATATTACAGCTCTTGTCTACGGAAGACAGTGAGTGGACTCGCATTCCTGTGCTAATTTGACATCTGCAACTCCTAACACCTGTATATAAACGGAAAACAGATGCCACAAACGTGTTGTCACTGAAAAATATCATCAGTTAGAATTGTGTTAAAGTCGGTTAACTCTGTGTACAGTAAGTGTGTATTTTGTATTTGTTCAATATATTTAGATGGTGATAGGAAAGTAGAGGGATTTATGTTTCTTGAACCGTACCGCAATTGAGACTCGATTCACGTTTTTAGATGGAGTAGTTTCAGAGCCAATTCGCCCTTTCATCAGAACATGTACGGTCCTTGGACTAAGAAGTAACGTATCCGTCCAAATGTCTCTGGGAATGAACACCGGAAAAGTATTTAATTTCCTAAAAATACTGGAGTGGTCGACAATAGACATTATAGGCAATGACACAATTAACCAAGACACTATATGCCGACGTAATAAATAATCGCCATTACACAGTGAATAAGAGTGTAGCCTAGTCGAAGTATAGTACAGCAGAAATAGGTCAAGCACAGACATGTATTTTCTGACCAAAATAAGGCTACTGTAAATTCACTGTAAAGTGTAAGAAAGAATACAATAGATAATTTATGCAAATTTTCTTCAGGTTCCATTCAATGATACTGACAGACATGAGCATTTGTCATCAACAGTTCAGAAGGGACAATTAAACCATGACCACTGATTATTAGTATTTTGTGACAACTGTAAAATGAACTGATTTATTCATGGTATTTGTGGTGAGAACTAATACAGACGTCAATTTCAATACTAAAGTAAGAAGTGATCTGTCGTCAGACAGACAGAAAATTATTGTAGTGTTGTTAATCTAAATGACAACACGCATTGGGGTATTTAGGAGATATGATCGAGGAAACCATTTTTAATACCACTTCACACAAGCAAAACAATCTTTTTTTTTTTTTTTTTAAACAGGTGTGACATGAGCACTGCCCGAAGGGGAGAGAGAGATGAACATAGAAATCAGTCCCATCCCAAAGCTGTGCCCAGTCGCAGAGGTCTTCCCGTGGAATGAGTTCTCCTACACAGTCCGTCTGAGCCCCACAGAGACCCACGACATTTCCGGATGGCTCTGCCTGCCTTCCACAATCATCATCTACCCTATCGCATCTGTGAGAGAATGCACCCGAGTGGCACCCAATGCTCTGCCCCAGAGGAGAGCGGCAACACCGCCACAGACCCTGCGGAGGCTCAGCTGGACTTCTACCGTAAACTGGGCTACTCCCCAGTGCAGGTCCAGACCGTGCTGCAGAAGTTTGGCCTGAACACCGACACTAACAGGATTCTGGGGGAGCTGGTGCGGACTGGAGCCAGCTCAGAAGGGATGGAGAAGGAGGGAGCCCCAATTACCATGTCTGTCCTGATGGCCCGAGGGGAGACCCTTAGTAGCCTGCCCCTCACCCCTCCACCCCGCTGGGAGGATGCAGCCAGTGAGGAGGGAGATGACCTGAAACCCATAGTGATCGATGGGAGCAATATGGCTATGAGGTGGGTAGAGAGTTTAAATAGATGCTGCTATGAGTCTTAGTAGGATTACATGCTGTGGGTCTGAGGTTTGGTTTCCTGGACACAGATTAAGCCTAGTCCTAGATTAAAAGGGACGGCAGGTAGCGTAGCGGTTGAGAGTGTTGGGCCAGTAACCAAAAGGTCGCTGGTTCGAATCCCTGAGCCGACTAGGTGAAAAATCTGTCAAAGTGCCCTTGAGCAAAGCACTTAACCCTAATTGCTCCTGTAAATCGCTCTGGATAAGAGCGTCTACTTAAATGTGAAAAGCATGCTCAATGGAGATTCTTCATAGAAAGTGCTTTTTAGTCTTGGACTAGGCATAATCTGTGTCCGGGAAACTACCTTTGTGTTTTGAATTGCTGTTTGCTGATGATCGTTATAGCAGAATGTATCATTCAGCTGTGTTTTGATAGGGTCCTGAGGATACCTAATTGGTTTGCATTGAGGAAGGTGTCAAGGGTCTGTGGCATCTGCATGTTATGTACATTACTGGCCACTCATCATAACTCCTCGTACCCTCACCTCCACTACTAATAAGTCTGAGTCAGCATGAAAGTGCTCTTCAGTTGGGAACATTACAAACAAATCAGTCGCAATATCAGATCTGTGCTCTAATTGCAGAAAATGGAGGGGTGGACATAATCACTCTTGACGGATGATGATGTTCATGGAAAAAACATAGATACAGGCTTCGACCAGCCTTCATCTAATCTCTATGAATTAAATGTTTCTATGAATGAACTTGCGGTTTGTACTGTACCAGCAGAATTCGGCCTCCTGTCCTTAAGAACAGATCATGTCCTTATTACGCTAAACTCCTGCCCTAATTTAATAATTACAATCTAGCTAGAAGTCGGGATGGTGGTTCAGCCCTCAACACTCAGTCACTATCAGGTGACACTGTCAAATAAAATAAAATTGTATTTGTCACATGCGCCGAATACAACAGGTTTAGAAATGGTTACTTACGAGCACTTTCCCAACAATGCAGTTACAAATTTAAGAAAGAAATAGTAACACAATAACGAGACTATATACAAAGAGTACCGAAACCGATTCAATGTGCATGGTTACGAGGTAGTTGAGGTAATTGACGTAATAAGTACATCTAGGTCGGGGTAAAAGTGACTAGGCCATCAGGATAAATAATAAACAGAGCAGCAGCGTATGTGTAGAGTGTTGAAGTGTCTGTGTGTGGCGTCTATGCATGTGTGTGTGTGTGTGTGTGTGTGTGTGTGTGTGTGTGTGTGTGTGTGTGTGTGAGCGTTTATAGTCTGTGTGTGTTGGTGTGTCACTGTAGTATGTGTGGTTAGAGTCCAGTGAGCGTGCAAGAGAGTCAGTGCAAATAAAAAGGGGGTCGATGCAAATAGTCCGGGTAGCCATTTGATGAACTGTTCAGCAGTCTTACGGCTTGGGGGTAAAAGCTGTTCAGGAGGCTTTTGGTCCCAGACTTGGTGCTCTGGTACAACTTGCCGTGCGGTAGCAGAGAGAACAGTCTATGACTTGGGTGGCTGTAGTTAACCTGGAGGAAGCCTCAACCTTCTCTCACACCCCCTCACTCCCCCATCCACTGCTCCTCTGTCTCCTTTGGCCTCCTTCGGCCTCCTTCGCACTTTGATACACACTCAAACCCGTACAGGCATGTCTCTCCCTCATCACTCAGGTATGCAAATCTGAGCATGCAAATCAATCACAGTGCAACAGGAACAGGGCTTATTGCATTTTAATTAATGCCTGCCCTTTGATGTGGATAATACATGTACAGTGCATTCGGAAAGTATTTTTCCACATTTTATTACGTTATAGCCTTGTTCTAAAAAGGATGACATTTAAATTGTTTTCCTCATCAATCTACATGGAATATCCCATAATGACAAAGCAATAACAGGTTTTTAGAAATGTTTGCAAATGTATTAAAAATAAATAACTGAAATACCTTATTTATACAAGTATTCAGACCCTTTGCTATGAGACTCAGGTGCATCCTGTTTCTATTGATCGTCCTTGAGATGTTTCTACAACTTGATTGGATTCCACCTGTGGTAAATTCAATTGATTAGACATGACTTGGAAAGGCACACACCTGTCTATATAAGGTCCCACAGTTGACGATGCATGTCAGAGCAAAAACCAAGTCATGAGGTCGAAGGAATTGTCCGTAGAGCTCAGAGACAAGATTGTGTCGAGACACAGATCTGGGGAATGTTTCCCGAAAATGTCTGCAGCATAGAAGGTCCCCAAGAACACAGTGGCCTCCATCATTCTTAAATAGAAGACGTTTGGAGTTAACAAGTTTAGAAATTGGGGGAGAAGGGCATTGTCAACCAAGAACACGATGGTCACTCTGACAGCGCTCTAGAGTTCCTCTGTGGAGATGGGAGAAACCTTAGAGAAGGACAACCATCTCTGCAGCACTCTACCAATTAGTCCTTTATGGTAGAGTGGCCAGACAGAAGCCACCACTCAGTACAAGGCACATGAAAGCTTGCCAAAAGGCACCTAAAGGACTCTGACCATGAGAAACAAGATTCTCTGGTCTGATGAAACCATCATGCTGTGGGGATGTTAAACAGAGGCAGGGACTGGGAGACTAGTCAGGATTGAGGGAAAGATGAACGGAGCAAAGTACAGAGAGATCCTCAGACAAAGGTTAAACTTCCAACAGGACAATTTTATTTTTATTTAACCTTTATTTAACTAGGCAAGTCAGTGAAGAACAAATTCTTATTTACAATGACCGCCTACCCCGGCCTCCCCTAACCCGGACGACGCTGGGCCAATTGTGCGCCGCCCTATGGGACTCCCGATCACGGCCGGTTGTGAAAAGGGTCTGTAGTGACGCCTCTAGCACTGAGACGCAATGCCTTAGACTGCTGTACCACTCGGGAGCCCTAAATGACCCAAGCACACAGCCAAGACAACGCAGTTGTGGCTTCGGAACAAGTCTCTGAATGTGCTTGAGTGGCCCAGCCAGAGCCTGGACCGATCAAATATCTCCAGACAGTCTTAAATAGCTGTGCAGCGACGCTCCCCATCCAACCTGACAGAGCTTGAGAGGATCTGCAGAGAAGAATGTGAGAAACTCCCCAAATACAGGTGTGCCAAGCTTGTAGCGCCATACACAAGAAGACTGCCAAAGGTGCCAAAGGTGCTTCAACAAAGTACTGAGTGAAGGGTCTGAATACTCTTTTACAATTTAATCAATTTTAGAATAAGGCTGTAATGTAACAAAATGTGGAAAAGTC
The DNA here is from genome assembly GCA_023634145.1 of Thymallus thymallus. Taxonomy (NCBI): domain Eukaryota; kingdom Metazoa; phylum Chordata; class Actinopteri; order Salmoniformes; family Salmonidae; genus Thymallus; species Thymallus thymallus. Next base: position 28,726,201 of record CM042396.1, read on the forward strand.
AAGGGGTCTGAATACTTTCCGAATGCACGGTATACATTTACCAGTGCAACAGTCCATAACACATTTTTGTAAAATGTACACTCAGCGATATGACGTAGATGCAGAAAGTAAATGGCATTGTGTAGGGCCCTATAAAATATTTTATTTTTTGCCTGATTTCAGTTTTATTTTTTCAAAAATCAGTTCTCTGTTTTTCCAGGTTTTAGTGGTCTGCTTGGTCTCCTTCGCAAGCGTACCTGGAAGTCTTGCGATGTTGCGCCTCTGAGGTTTAGAAACTCTGTGCTACCACGCTGTAACAGCGTGAAGCAAATCTAATGCAGAATACTGTGTGTGACTGTGTGAGAGTCTTAATTCTCAATATCTGTGGTGCTGTTCGTAGCAACTTCATTTTTCTGAGTATCTTTTAAAGCCTATAACTTACACTTTTACCACTAGACATTTGGTTTAGTACCTACTATCCAGATTCTAGTAGTAGTACTCTACCTAGTTGGTGGGTAGCCTACCGTGAGACAAGTGCACATTTTATTTGTGTATACAGTTTATTAATTTGCAATGCAAATGCTGTAATTGTGTCTAGCTAAGTCATAGGCACTATGTAGGGAATAGGGTGCCACTTACCCTGACCACACAAATAAGTCATTGCGAACATGCTTTGCTTGTTTGGTAGGCCCAGTGTTGGTTGCCTTTGTTTTGTTTGTTAAACTAGCCACTGCGTTGGATAGTTTTCTGTGCTGTGTTGGAGAGAGTACATTGGTTAGTTTCCAGGCCCCTGCCCAGTCTGGAAACTCTTGTTCTACTCGCTGTTGGGACATTGGTCTGAGGTGAGTATAATCAGGCTGTGTACCTCAGTGGGAGATTTGGGTAGGGTAGTACTATTTGCTACCCGGAGAAATAGCTTTCTTTCCCCCTGTTAGGCTTAGCGATGTGTTCCACTTTGGACTACGTTGGGCATGGTTATTTTGTTTGTTATTTTTGTGTAATGCCCGTGGACGGAGCAGTTGTCTCGGCTTGGGTGGAATCCACCAGCGTGCTGGGGGGTTTTCCTTGCCAGCGGGCTACAGTGTGCAATTACCTACCGCAAATCCGACTAGGGTTGAGTTATTGTAGGATTTGGGGAAGTTCCTTATATATCTCATCTCTCTCCTGTGGTGTCCAGTGTGATTGGCTCTTCTCTTGTTGTGGTCCTGTCTGGTGTGCTCAGCAGAGGGGAAGAGTGAGAATTTTTTGTAGTTATGTTACTATGGTGTCTTATGTAGACTAGTTAATTCGCATTCCATCAGAGGAACTGTTAGAATTATTTACTAAAGAACAGCTGTTGAAGATCGCTGATCACTGCTGGGTTGAAATTAGAGATAAACGTCTAAAAAATTATGTTAGGTTGATATTGAAGGCCAATCTGATGGAGAATGGAATACTTGAAGTTACCACTGGGGCAGCCTCTGCTAAGGACTCGCCTCCTCAGCCGTCTCCCCGTTTTGCTACAATGGCCGCTCCGTCTCTTAGACCTGGTAGTCTTTCTTTTGAACAGCAGAAAGAACTGCTTCTGTTACAGCTAGAGCATGATCATGTTAAACATGAAAAGGAATTGGAATCTGATCTTGTTAAGTTAGAGCATGATCATGTTAAGTATGAAAAGGAATTGGAATTTAAACAGGATTTGGAGCGTGCTAAAATCAAGCCGCAACAAGAGCGACTAGAATTGGTTAGGGAAGGAAAGCTCTCGGGGGAGAGTTTGCTCTGGGAAGGTGACCCAGACCTAGCTCATCGCTCGGCCGTGCCCCAGACACATTTGATATTGTTGGAAACTTACGGCTGTTGCCAAAATGTAATGAGAAGGACCCTGAGACGTTCTTTTCGTTGTTTGAGCATGTTTCTGACGCTAAGAGTTGGCCTGACTCTGATCACACTTTAATGTTGCAGTGTGTGTTGACTGGTAAAGCGCAGGAAGCATATTCATCTCTTGGTGTAGCTGACAGTGTCAGCTATGATAAGGTTAAAATGGCTGATTTACAGATATATGAATTGGTTCCTGAGGCGTAACGCCAACGATTTAGAACTTGCTGACAAACAGATTCATGTTGAGTTTGCACGAGAGTTATCTTCACAGTTTAAATCACTGGTGTTCTGCCTCTGCGTTTACAACCTTCCAAGGGCTGTGTGATCTGATTATGCTGGAGCAATTTAAGGACACAATCCCTGATCGAATAGCCACGCTTTGCAGATTCCTGTATTTGGAGATGGGGACGTTCAGAGAGATTTGGGCCTCGCCCACCGAGATACTCTAGTTCACAGGCAGAGCTTCTTTCATCTAGGGTTGAGCCTGGCTTGCGTGGTAAAGCTGACTTCGGTCAAGATTGTCTCTACTGTCAGGGTTCAGGTCATTGGAAAAATGAATGTCCTGTTCTCAATTCAGTACTTGTGTTAACGTTAAACCTAAGCCAACGGCGTTAGCAGCGCCTATCCCACATCAGTTCACTCCTGTCACTCGGTCTCATGCACAGGGGCATGTGAAAGTCCCAATTGACCCAGATTATTTACCTTTCATTACAGAAGGTTTTGTTTCACTCTGATTGGTTTGTGTTAGTCGGTGTTACCTTTCTCTGCTGAGACTGATTCATGGAATAGTGTTTTAATTAGGATAATCGGTTTGAACACACTGTCAGTTCCATTGCATAAACCGCATACTAAAACATTTCTGTTGGCCTAGGTTAAAGAGGGATGTTTCTGCGTTCATCAAAACCTGTCAATTAACAGGTAAACCTAATCAAGCTATTAAGCCAGAACCGCTGTTTCCTATTCCCGTAGTCAACCAACCCTCTGAGTATCTGATTATTGACTGTGTTGGCCCTCTACCTCGCTCTAAGAATGGTAGTAGTTACCGGTTTACTGATGTCAGACCACTAGCTTTCCTGCTGCCTATCCTCTCTGGTCTATCACCACTTAGTATGTGCTAAAGGCTTTGACTCAGTTTCTCGCTGTTTGGAATCCCTAAGGTAATTCAGAGTGACCAAGGTTCTAATTTCACCTCTAATCTGTTTGGTCAGGTTCTCCAACAGCTCCATATTAAACACAATTTGGCTGGCGTTTATCACGCGCAGAGTCAAAGAGTGCTTGAACGTTTCCATCAAACACTTTAGTCTTTGTTGAGAGCTTATTGTACAGAGATGGATAGGGATTGGGAGGAGGGTTTGCCTTGGTTACTGTTAGCCGCCAGGGAGGTTTCACAGGAGAGTCCAAATGACCTAATGTTCGGACATAGTGTTCGTGGACGTCTAGCGGTGCTCCAGGATGACTTGAGCCACCTCAGTCCCTGTTATCTTATGTGTGTTGTCCTGTTTCTCCTGTCTGCTGTTCTCATTTTCTTATTTCCTCTTAAAGGTTACTTCCTGTGCACAAAGGTTGCTGAGGTCTGGGGGAACGAGGTTGGCTGTGGCAGTGGGATAGGGGTACCAGGGCATTATTTTGTTTGTGTTGATGTGTGTATGTATGGTTGGTGTGTTCCGGGGTCCTTGGTGGTCCCCGGTTTTCTGGGAGGGGGGGGTGACGACCTTCCCACTCTGTCTGCCGAATTCTCCCTTTTGTTCTTGTTTCCCTTAATGGGATGTCGGGATTTCAACACTCCTCATTATTACATTTATACACACATCCACTCACTTACAGTACTGACTACACACACCATTGTTAATTGTATATAGTTTGATTCAGTTAATAAATATATTTAGTTATTCCTTATCTCCACGTTGTCTCCCTCTTTGTTACGAGCTACGAGCCGGCTCGTGACGCTTGCGACGCTTGCTCAGTATTTATTTATATTGTCCCTCTGTTTTAGCCACAGGAACAAGGAAGTTTAGTGTACAAAGAAGGATTTGATTGGCTTGCTTGCTCAACATTTATTTATTTCTATTGCCTCTGTTGTAGCCATGGGAACAAGGAAGTGTTTTCCTGCCTGGGGATCCAGCTGGCGGTGAACTTCTTCCTGGACAGGGGTCATACTGATATCACTGTGTTTGTTCCCTCATGGAGGAAGGAGCAGCCCAGACCAGATGTCCCCATCACTGGTAAGATGTTCGGGAATACACCACACAGGGCCCAACGTCTACTTCCTTTTCTGTATCACACAACAACCCTCATTGTAGCCTATGTAATCCTCCTCTAAGTTTTAGGCACTCAATGGAATTTTTTGTTGATATGCTTTTTTTAAATCAGAGATGGCACATAGAGTAAATTATATAATACCTTCAGTGGTGTAAAGTACTTAATACTACTTAAGCACTTTTTGGGGTATCTTTTACTTTTACTTTACTACATTCCTAAAGAAAATATTGTACTTTTTATTCCATACATTTTCCCTGACAACCAAAAGTACTCATTACGTTTCGAATGCTTAGCCGGACAGGAAAGTGGTCCAATTCACACACATCAAGTGAACATTCCTAGTCATCCCTACTGCCTCTTATCTGGCAGACTCACAAAACACAAATACTGTTGGAGTGTGCCCCTGGCTATCTGTAAATAAAAAAGCTAATTGTGCCATCTGCTTTGCTTAATATAAGGAATGTGAAATCTTACTTTTGATACTGAAGTATATTTAAAACCAAATACTTTTACTTTTACTCAAGTAGTATTTTACTGGGTGACTTTCACTTTTACTGGAGTAATTTTCTATCAAGGTGTCTTTACTTTTACTAAAGTATGACATTGGGTACTTTTTCCACCACTGAATATCTTATGTGATATTTTGACTGCAGGAAATTTGCATACAATCTCAATGTTTGAGTAGGAATGTGTCTCTTTGGTCAGGAAAGGTAAACATTGTTGTGTGTGAGCAAGAAACAGTTTGCCATTTGGCCTTGGCCTTTGTCAGTTACGGAACTTGAGGCAGAGGAAAAAACCCTGAGGCACGAAAATGGGTCAGGGTTCAATGTGATGCAACTCCCCTACTCTTGGTGAGAGCAGTGTAGAGAACGGGAGGGGAAAACCTGATACAGATACAGTATTTTTCTGTTTCCAAATTGCAACCCGTGATGAACTTTATCTCCAAACCACCTCTTATTCATTTGATTAAATTAGAGACTTTTCTCAACGTCTTTATTACTTTCTGCAGTAGCACATAAAAATGGTCTTCTCACGATGAGCTGCTCCTGTGACGACAGAAGGTTTGGCTTGGCTGACGTACAGTAACTGTTATTGCCATAGCCAATTATCCTCATGCCTTATCCATTTCCAATTTATGCCAAAAGCCGGCTATATCGTTTATGCTCAAATGTTTATATGTTTGTCAAAAACATAGATGTATAGTGTTAAATTGAGTTTAATTGAAAGATGTCAAATATTGAGGCTCCTCCATTAAACTTTGTCCTTTTAATATGTGTGTGCCAAATATCTTATAAACGTTGAGCATACACTCTAACGTTGGGCAACAAAGGATGACAACATGTTTTCACCCAGGAGAGATGGAACATGAGATAAAGTAGTGTTGTGAAATCTGTTGCCCGGAAAAAAATATTTGTACATAAATATCAGGGGGCAACAAGTGAATTAGTATGTGAATGCATGATTGATCTCTTAATACTTGAGATCAATACTTGATGATTAACTAATATTGTCTAACGTTAATATTTTTTTCTCTACTCTAAAGATCAACACATTTTGCGCGAGCTGGAAAGAAGGCAGATCATGGTGTTCACCCCTTCGCGGCGTGTAGCGGGCAGACGCGTGGTCTGCTACGACGATCGCTTCATCGTCAAACTGGCGTACGAGTCAGACGGTATCATCGTATCCAATGACACATACCGCGACCTTCAGGGCGAGAGACAGGAGTGGAAGCGCTTCATCGAGGAGAGGCTGCTCATGTACTCGTTCGTCAATGACAAGTAAGTCTTGTGGTAGCTTATTATTAACCCTGAAATACACACAATAGAAAAATAACTAATAATGCAATTGTTACAGTTCTATAACTTTCATGAATAAGCCATTATAAATGCTTATGAATGTTTAACTATTAATATATGAACATTGTTTTGTATACATTAGCCACAATGTAGTATGTATATAAACTCTATTCGCCCTCGCTCAGATTCATGCCCCCTGATGACCCCCTGGGTCGCCATGGTCCCACCCTGGAGAACTTTCTACGGAAGGTTCCTCGGTTACCACGGAAACAGCCATGTCCTTACGGTGAGATCACATCTCTACTGGGGTCATCCTGTGGTTGACCTTACATATGGGTGGGGGGAACATTTGCTAATAATTATTATTATTAACAAACGGACACAAATACTGTAATTTATGTAATAAATGTACTTGAAACTTAACAGTACTAATTAACTCTTGTTTATATTTCATGAATCCAGGAAGGAAATGCACTTACGGGATCAAGTGTAAATTCTACCACCCAGAGCGAGCCAACCAATCCAATCGCTCTTTGGCTGACGAGCTGCGAGAGAAGGCCAAGCTGCCCTTGTCACAACAGAAACACCCCACCACAGGTCCTGGACCTGCCTATGGTCTTTCCCTGGAGGAGGAGATGGCTCAGAAACTGACCCTAGAACAGTGGAATGGCTCCTTGAAGAAAAGCCTCACCAGTGAGAATGTTCTTCTCAAGGGAGGCCATCGCTCCAGCTGGAGTTCCCCAGATAAGAAGGCCAGCACCAACCGACATTCCCCGACCGACCTGGACTCGGCCCTGCCCAGTGGCTCTCAAGAGAGGCTAGATTCTGGGCTGGGCTCCTTCAAGAGCCAGGCGTCTGACCCCTCTAGAGACCACGGTGATCGCTATGGCAACGCTGGGTACAGGAACTGCCAGTCACAGTCAGCCCCCAATATGAGACAACAACGCTATTCTCTACCTAGCAACCTGCCTTGTAGCTGCTGCTTCCATGCTCAGCCTTCACTGGGCCCAAGCGCAGGATACCAACAACACCACAGTCCAAACCATAGCATGGGCCCAGCCAGCACCCACAGCAACAACCACAACCCAGACATGATGACCTCCTGCCCCCCCTATTACCCCAACTATGGGGCACCAATGTATCCAGTTAGTATGCATCAGTATAGCCAACCCGATGACTTCCAACAGCAGGGCAGGGTTCACCCTCCACAGACCTACTGGTCGGACCCGTTTGGGACTTATCCTCAGACTCTCCATAGCATTGCTCAGGTGGAGCAGCAGAGACACTGGTCCCCTGCCCGGACACAGCCGAGCCCCCATGGGAAGGGCAGGGAGAGGGAGGATGTCAGGAAGAAGCTGCTGGCCATCTTTAACGGCCATCTGGTGGACAAGGCCATGGACAAGTTCCCCCAGCTCATGGACCCACAGAGACTGGCCGCTGAGATCCTCACCCTGCAGTCTTGGGGGCTGTGATTGGCTCTATGCTCTGAGATGGAGGGATTTGTAGTTTCTTTCAGTTGAAAGAGTTTCTCTTGTAAATATGTCCAAGCCACTGTAAAGATCTCTGTCAAGTTTTCCACTTTAGGGAAACATTGATCTTCCTTTTCTAGTTTCTTTGCAAAATGTTTTTCAGGAACTAGGTCGCTAATATTGCCCCTGATAACATAAAATCGGAGGAAAGTGATTGTTGATGCAAATTGTATCTATTTAATGAGTCATTCTAGACCCTTGAATGTATTCGATGGGTAAAAGTCATGTATCTAAGGAGCAATGTTCTAATAGTAGGCCTGTACATATGTCTATATTAGTGCCCTAAGGCCTATGTATCAAGATGTTCACGGCTAACTAGTACCGTAGTGAAGTAGATGCTCTATGGGTCAAGTTCATTGGAGAACATTAATGTCCAGAGAATAAATATATGCATTCTTAATAAAAAATACCTCTTTATACTACAAAATATATCTAGAAAACAGTGTAATATATGTCATTGCCATTATCTACTTTTTATTCAAACTGCAGCAATGTGAGAGCAGATGGCTTGTGTATTATTGTTATAAGACTTGCCTAGTTAAATAATACAAATAATTTCAGATCGTTGTTTTCGGACAGGTTCGGTGCTAAGGTACAGTGCATTTGCAAAGTGTTCAGACACCTTCCCTTTTTCCACATTTTTGTTTTTACAGCCTTATTCTAAAATCGATTAAATAAAACATTTCTCAAATTTTTGCAAACAAATACCTTATTTACATAAGTATTCAGACCCTTTGCTACAAGACTCGAAATTGAGCTCAGGTGCATCCTGTTTCCGTTGATCATGCTTGAGATATTTACAACTTGGGAGTCCACCTGTGGTAAATTCCTCTCTAGATAAGGTCACACACCTCTCTAGATAAGGTCCCACAGTTGACAGTGTCCTCGAAGCTCCGAGACAGGATTCTGTTGAGGCACAGATCTGGCACAGACACTTTTTTTTTTGCTTTGTCATTATGGGGTATTGTGTGTGTAAATAGTTTTTTTCCCCCCCTCAATCTAATCAATATTAGAATAAGGCTGTAACGTAACAAAATCTGGAAAAAATCAAGGGGTCTGAATACTTTCCGAAGGCGCTGTATGTGTTCATCCGTGTGCATGAAATTATGTTGGGGATACAGACAATTAATAATTGTAACAGTTTTCGAATCAAGACGTGAGATGGGTTAAATAATGGACAGTGTGAACCAATAGCAACGCAGAAACAAAACATCCTAAACAGATGGAATCTTATGTGGAGTACTAGAATGAAATGTGATAAATTAGTCTGATAGTGTATCTCCCCAAATGTTTATAATGTTTTAGACTTTTTTTTTTACAGATGAAACATGATTTGACAAATGGATAATATGTAAGAAAGTTATTTTGTCACAGTTTAGGTAGTGGTGCTGATAAACCTTAATCTTTTGAGGGAGTTGTAAAGTCTTTCTACTGCGATACTTCTGTTGTGACTCACTGTGCTGTGAGCTGTTCACACGTGCTATTCACTGCTATTATTACTGAGGGGAAGAAATATATTTACTGTTGTGAGAATGAGGAAATTCACCCAACTGATAAATGTGGGTTTAATAAATTCATGACTCATGTTGAGGAAATAGTTTCTGCGTGCATTTTCTCACATTAGGTGTCGTCAAGCCTTCGCAACGCTCGTCCATCAATCAGTGTAGGCGGGATAGTCGTGCTATCTGATGTAAGACAATGCCATCAGTGTGCTTACATTGTACTTTTCCATGCGCTAAAAATAATATTGACCAGGTTGCTTGCTCATGATGAGGAACTAGACCAGGGGTGTCAAACATTTTACAAAGTCGTGTTACCAACATATTCAAATAATAAATACAACTCCATAAACAATGGTTCACTGTGATATGGGGCCATATGGATCAAGCGTCTCAGAGTAAGAGCGCTGATTTAGGATTAGTTTTAGCTTTTAAATCATCATGAATAAGATTCCCTCAAACATGTTTGTTGTTTACTCAAACTGGACAGTTTTATCTCAATCTCTTCATTCAAAGACTCAATCATGGACTCTTACTGACAGTTGTGGCTGCTTTGCGTGATGTATTGTCATCTCTTCCTTCTTGCCCTTTGTGCTGTTGTCTGTGCCCAATAATGTTTGTACCATGTTTTGTGCTGCTACCATGTTACGTTGCTACCATGCTGTGTTGTCATGTGTTGCTGCCTTGCTATGTTGTTGTCTTGGGTATCTCTTTTGGTAGTGTTTTGTCATTTTAAATATGACCACCACTGGCAGTCAGCATTTCTTCTCTCATCAAGCTACTAATTGTGAAACAAACTAATCCCTTCCCTCCCTAAACCCATCGTCCTCTGTGATAACAGAAGAACCACAAATGTAATCTACCAGAAATAGCAATATCCATGACATCACAGTCCATAACAGTATGAAACAAAACTGAGTTCCCTTAATAAACACATGTGACCTGTTACCCAACACTCCCTGACCTTTGACTGTCATTTCAATGACTTCTCAAATTGAGCAGTAGAAGTTATTTATTTCAAAATGTTGTCCATTTTAGAATTTTTATTAAAAATCACTTCCTGAATTGACCGCCTTCAATTCGAATTGACCCCAGCCCTGGAGGAAAGTAAGAAGAGAGGGTGCAAGAGCAGTAGATCAGATTCTAACAATGATATATATATATATATATATATATATATACACACACACACACACACTAGATGACTGACCGGGTGCGCTGTTTTTAAGCCACCACGCCTCCATCTTGCCAATCCCTACTTATCACTTAAAAACATGTTTTTTTGTTTTTAATTCCATGCCTTAGGGGTTGGTTGGCACTTTAATTGGAAATCTGTAGAGTGATTGTTTCTGTGCAATGGTTCGTATTCCAGCCTTCACCTGAGTAACATTTCTCCCTGGTGGTAAAAAGCTGTGGTAGCTTGTCAGTGGAAACATTTAACTCAAGAATATATATATTTTTTGACAACATTGTTATTAAATAGCATTTCACATTACTGGAGACTTTTAAAAAAATAAGGACCCAGAGTGATTACTAAATTAAAATAGGTTACCCTAACAGACTAACTTAATGCTTACTATCAGGCCTATGTATTACACAACTGATTGTTATCAGCATAACTTGGCTGTGAAACATTGTACTGCCAATAAAACCATCATTTATATACAAGCTTATTTACTTATTACATGATTAACAATACATCACTTTTGCATGAAATCCCTTTTGTATGAATTACACCACTTTACATTCAAATGAAGGTGACAAAACCGACACTAAAAGGCACTATATACTCTTCACCAGAATTTGCAGCTAATTAGAGTTTCCTGCACCAGATGTAGTGAGCATGATTCATTGCAAATCACCACCAATGTCCTAGATCTCTGTCTCTGTTTCTTGGAAACGACCTGCAAAATACCTCATTTGATTATTTTTCCTCATTTGAACATATTGTATCTTACGTAGGTATTTGAGGCCCAAAAAATATATATAATTTTACAGTTTGCGGGTAAAAACCTGTAGTATCGCTAACTGAGATGTACAGTGGACTTTTCTGTGTTACCTTAAGTGTTTGATTCCGGTACTTCAATAGAACACTTTTATGCCAGGCTCCAAAGTGGCTACATCCCTCTGATGAAAGATATGATTTGAATCGTGTCAACCTGAAACATTGTGTCCTGTCATGCCAACCTCAAGCTCTGTTAACGTGTGTTCTCACCATCAATGAGATGCCACTCAACGTCAGTCAGACACAGTCATTACGGACAGGGTGTCTGTCTAGATCTCACACACAATGCAAATATGCAGACAAACATTCTCGTGTCAGCAAACACACCCGGTTGCACACCTGAACAAACACATCCAGACTTGACCTGTCATTTTACCAAAGAGATGTTTGTTACAGTTTTAAAGGTTTAAAACATCATTACTGCCACAGAGTCACATGAGGACTGACTGGGGAACAAATGGCACCCTATTTCCTATATAGTGCACTACTTTTGACCAGAACCCTATGCGCCGTGGTCATTTGTGTGCCATTTTGAACGAAGCCATAATGGTGACTTGACAAAAAAAAACAGTTACTACTGTTAACTTTTTTTCTATTGAAAAATTGTGCTGTCATAAGGAAGGAAACAGAAGCAATAACAAAGTGTTCTAGAACAGCATAGTATCATGTAAAGCGTGGGGGAAAAGTATAGGGTCTCAAACAATCTCAGTCGCGGATGTAACACCCTCTGCTGGACTGATGAGGGACAAACTGACGGCAACACTCCGGAGGGACTGTATGTGTGGAACATGTTGCAGTGTTCTTTCATCTCTGTTCTTTCATCTCTACAATTGCACAAAAGTAATTGAGAGAAAAAATATATATAAAATAGGACTGATGTTTCAATGTCTTGAGGGAAGGGGTAATTATATCGCAGAATGATACAGTCTCTGCCTGTATCAACTTCACATCGACCATTGTTTCTCATGACCTCAGCGGCGACCTCAATGCATGCTTGTTAGACAGCCAGGAAGACTCCCAATCACTTGGACATTCTGTAATCAGTTTCTACAACTTCTGCACTTGGTGAAATAAGGCCAGATTAGAGATTCCTCCAAAACTGATTTTAGCTCTTTGTTGAAAGTGTGGAATTTTCTCAGAAACATTCTGTAGGCCGTAATAGGTGGTTACACCTGTTTAACTGAAGGATGGGAGAGGAACAGAAGATTCAGAAGACTGCCCTATACATACTGTATAGGCTACACTACAAAACCTATTAAATTCTGCATTCATTTAGGGATTGTACCGTGAATGTGCAACATAATCTCACAAATGCCCTGATTATATTTCTTTAAAAAACACATGAACTACATGGGTACAGAATATTTTGTCCCTATTGTATCATGGCGATCAAATGACAGAGGGATGTAACAACCAATCAAACAACTGGTGCCTTGGTTTGAATATAAGACTACAACAACATGCCATCAACAAGGACCTTTGCGTCTCACTTGCATTTGTCCTCCATCACTCAAGGACTGAGAGAGAAGCTAAAAAGGTAAGAGAGAGAGAGATCACATACAATGAAGGCAAAATAATAACTGCCAGTGAAACCCATGGTCTGACAGTGGACAAATCCTCCTTCAAGAACATGAAAGAAGACCCACAGGCTAGAAATGATATACAGCACCCTGCATTTTTTCGAACAATGTGCATCCTTGATTCGAAAAGGTATGATATATTCATATTAATAATGCTCATGCTTGGGTTAATCATTAAGTTAATTTCAACTAATGGTTAACAATTCACCAAAGAAAATATAAAAATACTAGTAGATAGTTAGTTGAAATGTTGTTGACAGTTAGTTGACTACTGAACAAATAATCTATCTGGAACTATCCAAATATGACACATTCACACTGGCGCATCCACACTCTAAAGTGGGATAGCACCAACCTTAGCCCTGGGCTAGCACCGACTTTTTGGGGCTAGCCCCAGAAGCACGGTGCCAAAATAGAAATTGTGAAAAATGTATTTTTCCACATCTAGAATGCTCACTGTCCAATCACAAAATATGCACTGTCACTTAATTTACATATGCTTATGAGGCCTGTAATGTGTTCTGTGCGTTATTTTGATAAGTAAATTCATCCTGAGGAAAATAACCAAAATAACGTGCATAGCGAGCCAGATTGAAAAACATTACGGTTCAGATCAAATTTCTAAAGTGAAACATATTGATTGTTTCCAAGGTCAGACAGGCAGACACCAAGGTTTAATCAACAAACCATCAATGTTGGAAATCAAATGCTAGGCTAAAAGCAAGAGCAAATAATGTGTTAATACATTTGTTATTGCTTATAACATTAGTTGCGTGTCAGAGACAGAGTGTTGGTTGCATGTTGTTTGTCTGTTAGCTCAGGGTTTTGGAATACAAGCTTGAATCCTTAGCCCAGGGCTAAAGCTTAGTCCAGGCTTAATAAATGCTTGTGTGAACGCAGGCTAAGCTAGCCCAGGGCCAGTCTAGCCTGGGCTAAGATAGCCCAGGGCTAAGAACAATGCAGTGTGAAAAGGCCTATAAAGTGATACAATACTGTCTGTTATGTCTCTAATAAGGGAAGGTTGGGGACTGGAAGACTACATTCACAGTGGCTCAGAGTGAGATGTCTGACAAGATCAACATGGAGAAGATGAAAGATCTGCCCCTTGAATTTGACTGGGAGCTGTGAAAAGAGACATCCTGAACACAGGATGGTAGTGAAGGCTTTCAGATCAAGATGCTCAATCTCTGTGATATCAGCAATTTTCTTAGAGAGCTCAGCTACCTCACATCTCCTTAAAGCAAGCCGTTTCCCATAAGTAATACAGGCTGAGCGGATTTTACATTTCAGAAGTTCCCAATATTTCCCATATTCTGTATTAGAGGTAGCTAAATTCCAGTAAACAGAAATTCAATTCTTAATTATTATTTTTTTAATCATGCAAATTAGTTATTCAATTTACAATAACCACCAGAGTATGTCTTATCATCATTAATACACATTCTCACAGTCAGCCATATGACTTTATGATCCATTAGGACTGCAGGCTGTATTTTTACCTCTACAGTCGTGGTCAAAGGTTTTGAGAATGACACAAGTATTGGTCTCCACAAAGTTTGCTGCTTCAGTGTTCTTAGATCTTTATGTCAGTAGTTACTATGGTACACTGAAGTATAATTACAAGTATTCCATAAGTGTCAAAGGCTTTCATTGACAATGACATTCAGTTTATGCAAAGAGTCAATATTTGCAGTGTTGACCCTTCTTTTTCAAGACCTCTGCAATCCGCCCTGGCATGCTGTCAATTAACTTCTGGGCCACATCCTGACTGATGGCAGGCCATTCTTGCATAATCAATGCTTGGAGTTTGTCAGATGTTGTGGGTTTTTGTTTGTCCACCAGCCTCTTAAAGGATCGACCACAAGTTCTCAATGGGATTAAGGTCTGGGGAGTTTCCTGGCCATGGACCCAAAATGTCAATGTTTTATTCCCCAAGCCACTTAGTTATCACTTTTGCCTTATGGCAAGGTGCTCCATCATGCTGGAAAAGGCATTGGCCGTCACCAAACTGTTCTTGGATTGTTGGGAGAAGTTGCTCTTGGAGGATGTGTTGGTACCATTCTTTATTCATGGCTGTGTTCTTAGGCAAAATTGTGAGTGAGCCCACTCCCTTGGCTGAGAAGCAACCCCACACATGAATGGTCTGAGGATGCTTTACTGTTAGCATGACACAGGACTGATGGTAGCGCTCACCTTGTCTTCTCCGGACAAGGTGTTTTCCAGATGGCTCAAACAATCGGAAAGGGGATTCATCAGAGAAAATGACTATCCCAGTCCTCAGCAGTCCAATCCCTGTACCTTTTGCAGAATATCAGTCTGTCCCTGATGTTTTTCCTGGAGAGAAGTGGCTTCTTTGCTGCCCTTCTTGACACCAGGCCATCCTCCAAAAGCCTTCGCCTCACTGTGCGAGCAGATGCACTCACACCTGCCTGCTGCCATTCCTGAGCAAGCTCTGCACTGGTGGTGCCCCGATCCCGCAGCTGAATCAACTTTAGGAGACGGTCCTGGCGCTTGCTGGACTTTCTTGGGCGCCCTGACGCCTTCTTCACAACAATTGAACCTCTCTCCTTGAAGTTCTTGATGATCTGATAAATGGTTGGTTTAGGTGCAATCTTACTAGCAGCAATATCCTTGCCTGTGAAGCCCTTTTTGTGCAAAGCAATGATGACGGCACTTGTTTCCTTGCAGGTAACCATGGTTGACAGAGGAAGAACAATGATTTCAAGCACCACCCTCCTTTTAAAGCTTCCAATCTGTTATTCTGACTCAATCAGCATGACAGAGTGATCTCCAGCCTTGTCCTCGTCAACACCTGTGTTAACGAGACAATCACTGACATGACGGCAGCTGGTCCTTTTGTGGCAGGGCTGAAATGCAGTGGAAATGTTTTTTGGGGGATTAAGTTCATTTTTCATGGCAATGAGGGACTTTAATTGCAATTCATCTGATCACTATTCATGACATTCTGGAGTATATGCAAATTGCCATCATCAACTCTGAGGTAGCAAACTTTGTGGAGACCAATACTTGTGTCATTCTCAAAACTTATTTTGAAGTTTAAAACTCATCAAATATATACACCCTCGTCCACTTTCCCTTGCCTTATGCAGTTGGGGAATCCCGGTCACCATTTTGGACCTTGATCCAAATGATTAGCCAAACAAGGGAAGTTCGCAACGTAGGCCCCTCAGCCCTCGTTTTTGATCGAGTTTGCGAGTGTATAATTATGTTTACTTCGGGGCCTGAAACGCCCCGTAGTTCAATTCGCGATGATTGTACACCCGCAGAGAAAAGTCTGTCGAAACTTAAAACCTCAACGTCAATATAGAGAAGTCAACATACAAGTGTAAGTAAAAACTAATGCAAATAAGTTAGAAATTGTGCTACTAATGCACAAACACGTCACGTAAAAGTAATTATGTTTTTGTTTGGGTAGCTTTTGGAAACTGTAGAAATAAAACATTCCTTCTTCAGAAGTTCCAGCTAGGCAGGCTAATGTCAGACATGCAATCATAATCGACTGTAGAGCATATAAAGCACCTACCGTTGGCTGGAAACACAGGGTGTTTGTGATGTGGTGTATTTATTTTTAGAGGACGTATTTATTTTGTATGATATATTTTTACCCTTTTCCCTGACGTTTTTTGTTGTTTCTTATTCAATACCCCGTCCAGTTGGTGGCGGTAATGCACCATTAACATTGGATACCAACCGCTGTAAAACCCCATTGAAGAAGAAGAAGTAGGGTGTGTCTTTTAAGTGTTGTGTATACTGTTTCTCTCCAGGTCTTTTAACTCTCCATATGTCAATTAAGACCAGGCTTTGGCAGAAATGCACTAATGTTAGGCCTATTGGGCAATCTACCATTCTCATTATAATAAACCATTTAAAAATCCCCACCAACTATAATCTTTATAAATAATATTTTCTCAGAAGACCTTTAAGAATTTCCTCTAGAAGTAAGTTATTTGTAGGACTAGAACACTATCCATATACATTACACATAATCTGTCCATGTGGTTGATGACCGCTACTAGCCAATGTCCTTGGACGGGAGGCCGCGTGTTTTGAAACTAAAAACTGGCGAGGTTCATGGACTGCAGAGTTGGGGTATTGACTACAGTACCCAGAATGTACTGCGCAGCCTCATTTCGAGCACAGATTTTGTAATATCTACTTTATATTTCAAATGTAATTGTTCAGGTTGCAATAATGCAGATAGATATGAACGACACTTTATCCTCTGGTAATACCTATCCGTCCATGATTTTGGCACTGCAAACCGACGTTGACATTTTTGCAGGCGCTGAGACTGGACAGCTAACCGCATCACTCTGCAATGAGGGGGTTATTTTCCATAATAACAACTAGCTAGTTAGCGGTCCTCCACCATTGTTGAAGCAAGGAATTATGTTGTAATGTTATTTCTGTGGCAGACATCAATTGTAAACTGTCTGTCAGTCTGGCGAATGAGTTAATGGACTGAACGGTAAAGCGAATTAGCTGTCGACAACATTTTACTTTGTAACGCTTCATTAGTTAGCTAGAAGGTAGCTGGCTAGGCTAGTTAGCACTGACAAGAAGACAAACATGTGGCAAAGCGTTGGTCTCACTGTGCTGGTAATTGTAGCCACCCTCGTGTGCGCGTTGTTCTTCATGGTGTTTGGTAAGTAACATGTTTTTATTGAATTTAATGTGAAATATGATTAATATGATCACTTAACTGTTAGGTACAGTAAACTAGCTAGCGAGTAGCATTCAGCCATGACTATACTTAACTTTTTGTATTATTTATTTAACCTCTATTTAACGAGGCAAGTCATTTAAGAACACATTCTTATTTACAATGACGGCCTACCTACATGGTTACATGGTCAGCCATAGTAGTACGGCGCCCCTGGAGCAAATTAGGATTAAGTGCCTTGCTCAATGTCCCATGGACATGTTTTTCACCTTGTCGGTTTCTGGCCCAACGCTCTGACCGCTAGGCTACCTGCCGCAACACCATTTTATTTTTTTTATTTTATTTCACCTTTATTTAACCAGGTAGGTCAGTTGAGAACAAGTTCTCATTTGCAACTGCGACCTGGCCAAGACAAAGCAAAGCAGTGCGACAAAAACAACACAGAGTTACACAGTAAACAAACATGGTCAAAAACACAATGGAAAGTCTATATACAGAGTGCAAAATGTAGTGCAAAATGCAGTAAGGTTAAGAGGTAGGACAATAAATAGACCATAGTGGCAATAACTATCTAACGTTACCTGCTATCCATCTTTCTTCTAGTGAGCAGTGACTGTCATGTCCTTTTTCCCTTCTCAAAATGTTCAGTAGGTAGATCAAAGTTGTCTAAAAGAATGTCTCAAGACCTCAATACATCATGTTATTGGAGCTTTGTAGGTAGCACCTGTTTGTAGCTACGCCCCTCATAGCTGTTATGAATTGTATCAATTTAAATAATTTATACATATCAGTTGAATCAATCTGCTTTTTGAGCTTGAGCAGTGTTCAACAGGATTGTCTTGCAGCGTCAGGGAGTCTCCTATAAGGGGAGGAACCTGAAGGAGTCATGTCATGGCAATGACTCTTTCTTTCTCTTATATTTGTAGGCTACATCTAATTTGACCAATAATAATTAATAACCCTATCTGTCTATAATAATCCCAAAGTGTGATGATCAATTGTTGAGGCCCAAATACATCAACGTATACATAATGCCTTCTTTACCTACCTGTGCGTGGTATACAACGACTCGTCTTGATAAGTTTTGGACTTTATATTTTTTTTATTTGAAATTCTTATTTACAATGACTGCTTCCCCCGCCCAAACCCTCTCCTAACCCAGACAACGTTGGGCCAATTGTGCGTCGCCCTATGGGACTTCCGATCACAGCCCGGGATCGAACCAGGGTCTGTAGTGATGCCTCTAGCACTGAGATGCAGTGCCTTAGACTGCTGCACCACTCAGTGTATATACACTGAACAAAAATATAAACGCAACAAGTTACAGTTCATATAAGGAAATCAGTCAATTGAAATACAATAATTATGCCCTAATCTATGGATTTCACATGGAGGGGTAATACAGATATGCATCTGTTGGTCATAGATACCTTTTTATAAAAAATAAATAAAAAAATGTAGGGGCGTGGATCAGAAAACCAGTCAGTATCTGATGTGATCACCATTTGCCTCATGCAGCAGGACACATCTCCTTCGCATAGAGTTGATCAGTATGTTGATAGTGGCCTGTGGAATGTTGTCCCACTCATCTTCAATGGCTGTGCAAAGTTGCTGGATATTGACAGGAACTAGAACATGCTGTCGTACACGTCGATCCAGAGCATCCCAAACATGCTCAATGTGTGTCATGTCTGGTGAGTATGCAGGCCATAGAAGAACTGGAACTTTTTCAGTTTCCGGCAACATGGGGCTGTGCATTATCATGCTGAAACAAGAGGTGATGGCGGCGGATGAATGGCACGACAATGGGCCTCAGGATCTCATCACAGTATCCCTGTGCATTCAAATTGCCATCGATAAAATGCAATTATGTTAATTGTGCGTAGCTTATGCCTGTCCATAACAAAACCCCACCGCCGTTGTGGCGTTGTGTGACAGAACTTCACATTTTAGTGGACTTTTATTGTCCCCAGCACAAGGTGCACCCGTGTAATGATCCTGCTGTTTAATCATCATATTGATATGCCACACCTGCCAGGTGGATGGATTATCTTGGCAAAGGAGAAATGGTCACAAACAGTGACGTAAACAAATAAGTGCACACAATTTGTGAGAAATAAGCATTTTGTGCGTATAGAACATTTCTGGGATATTTTATTTCAGCTCAAAACTTTTTTTTTTTTTTACATGTTGTGTTTTATATTTTTGTTCAGTGTGTTTATATAAATATAAAATACAAAAAATAGTTTGATTCATACACAGGCATTGTTCACTTTCTATTAAGGACTTGTTATTTTTGACCCCTTAGGTTGGTATGTTGTCTGGCAGCTCTTCCTGTCCAAGTTCAAGTTCCTGCGTGAGATGTTGGGCGACACCGGCTCTCCACAGGCAGAGACCCAGCCGTCCGAATCCAAGAGCGAGTGTACCTCTCCTCCAACCCCACGCCAGAGGCCCAAGACTGCCCGCCACAGGGTCGTTCCTCCTGAAAGCACTACATAGACGACCACACCCATCTGCAATCAGTCTCACCCTGTCCCCCTATTCACCAACCCCCGTCCCACTAGGAAACCGTGGTGGATGAAATTAAACCCCTTACTAAATGATATGATATCGAATGTCATACTACTCCCCTTTCCTGATTAAATCCACCCTTCCACTCTGCACTACCTTACGACCTCCTTGCCGTAGACACTTGATACTCTGCTTTTCTCTCCTGGACACACTTCTGACTACGCATAGCTGCTGATGTTAAAGGCACAAGCCATCAAATCATGGGACATTCTGTGTACAACTTGTTCACGTTTCAAATATGTATTTTAGCTGTTCACAGTATATGTACTGAGCAGCACGTCCAGTCTCTTCACCTGGCCTTCACTGACACTGCAACATGGTCAGCTCTGATAGGCTGACACTGCAACATGGTCAGCTCTGACAGGCTGACACGGCAATATGGTCAGCTCTGACAGGCTGACACGGCAATATGGTCAGCTCTGACAGGCTGACACGGCAATATGGTCAGCTCTGACAGGCTGACACTGCAATATGGTCAGCTCTGACAGGCTGACACTGCAACATGGTCAGCTCTGACAGGCTGACACTGCAACATGGTCAGCTCCCATTGGCTGTCATGCTGCTAACACCTGCACAGGAAATCTGTTTCTCCATGATCACACAAGTGATTTCTGTCATTATGTATGTGTATTTTTATGAGAGTTTGTTTATTTGAACATGTGTTTGTAGCAAAGCATATATTCTGACAAATCTAGACAAACTGTTGTATAAAACAGGCTCATTTTGTTAGCATTTACTTTCAGAAGCAAAACTGCTAGAAGAAAAATAACAGAATGAAACTATTTGTATAACTGACAAAAGTTCCTCAACGTGTTAATTTCACTATTTCTACAATGAAAGGAATGTTATTTTGTTGGTCAGAAATTAATACATATCAAAGTATTCAGACCCCTTGATTGTTTTTTTATTCTAAAATTGATTAAATTGTTTTGGCAAAATTATAAAATAATAAACTGAAATGACATTTACATCAGTATTCAGACCCTTTACTCAGTACTTTGTTGGAGCACCTTTGGCAGCGATTACAGCCTTGAGTCTTCTTGGGTATGACGCTACAAGCTTGACACACCTGTATTTGGGGAGTTTCTCCCATTCTTCTCTGCAGATCCTCTTAAGATCTGTCAAGTTGGATGTGGAGCGTCACTGCATAGTTATTTTCTGGTCTCTCCATAGATGTTCGATCGGGTTCAAGTCCGGACTCTAGCTGGGCCACTCAAGGATATTCAGAGACTTGCAGTGAGGTCAGTGGAAGGGCAAGCACAGCCTATAATCACCGGGGGGGGGGGGGGGGGGGGGGGGGGGGGGGGGGAGAGAAATGTAGAAACAATAAAATTGCCTAACGAATAGCTTTGCTATTTAAATAAAGACACTAGCCCTACATTAAATGTATGTTATTTTGAATTCCAAGCCTGACTAATTAAATAAATTGAACATAACCTAAATGAAGAAGCAATTAGGTCTAACGAATAAAATAAGTTTAGGCTAATAGGTCCGAGTCCCGCTTTAGTCAAATTCCAGTTTATTTGCGACGCAACTTCATTGAATAGATGCGTACACTGCACTCAGTGATGTCACTCAGAATTAACTCTCAGAATTAGTATGCTAATGGTGAATTAATTTGTTCATTTATTAAGCATCGTAGTGTTTGCTATGGTAATGGACGGGGTAGCCACCTGCTTAGCAGAGGCTAAGGGGCCTTCATTTAGTTCTGGTTTGGTGACATGCTCATTTCTTGAAGCTGATTCAAAAGACTCAATCAGAGAAAAAAATAAAGAAACCAAGGGAGGAGCAATTCAGTTGCCACTAATATCGACGCATCATCTTAATAATTTGCAAAACAGGCCTGACTGCGCTGCATTAACACAACTCATGTTCATTCAAACTACATTTCTTAGCATTCTAACCCACAGATTACAAGGACATGTAAGCCTACCTTTACTTGTAAATTGATTCCATTCTCCTCTCCTTCAGTATAAACGGCTAGTCGCACCGTAGCCACACACCCAGTCTCGACGATCATACCACTCCCGCTTGAATTACCTGATTATTATTTTACCTTTTCGCTGATGAAGATCAGGTGTTGGTCTTCCTCTGAATAATTTCCAGTTTTCCATGAAAATCCATCTTGGAAAATAGCTTTAGGTGATGTATGGCATCCATGTTCTTAGACATTATGCTAGCCAGTGTAAGGGCTGATATATGTTTAGCTAATTAATATGTTAATCTACAACAAGAGTTATTAGCTGAATGTATTGTGTGATCATAGAACTGTAGAACTGCTGTAGGCTTGTGTGTGGGGGAGCCATGTGGAAAGAATGTGCTAGCTTAAGGGTTTCCCAATAGAACGGTGTCTTGTGGTAAACACGAGATAAGGACATCTGCTGAGAGGGAACTGCTTCCGTCAACTGGATTGCGTCACGAGGCTGGGACCAGCCTGCACGCCAACGATAGGCTGAGTAAGTTTAAACCACACTCAGCCTCTACTCCGACAGGTCAGCAAGGAGCGGTAACTATTCTGTCGGAGTATTTAAGGAAGAACAAAGGATAGGGGCGCTCTTCTCTTCTCTAGCGCTGCTGACTGTTCTCTCTCTCTCTCTCTCTCTCTCTCTCTCTCTCCTGTCTGTCTGTCTGTGGTGACACAGTGAGCCTGTATATACGAACTTCATATTTACCATTTAAGGGTTTGATAGAATAAAATACATAGATGATTTAAACGGCGTAGTAATCCTTTTGTTCCAATACCAGATTTGAATTGACGCGACCTTAACACCAGTTTAATTCTGTTGAATTTGCAAAAATATGACCTTGACACGCCCATAAGCAGTGCTTGCCCCAGACAATTTAACAAAAGTACAAATTCACTCAGCGTAGTGAATGAAGCTATGAAAGCTTTCCCTGCAGCTATGAACTGTAGTGCGGTTTGGCGGCGCGCGTCTCTTCATTTAAGTGGTGTAAATGGACGGGAGGGCAAGCATGCTTACCCTGGCGCATTTCCTCGAATTTAAATGTCGTTTTAGAAATTTTTTAAAATGTTAACCTTAACCCTACCAGATTCGCTGACAACAATGACATAACGAAAAAATAGTAACATTTATAAAATATATTTTAATTTGGCTTTTCAGAAAAGGTTTTTAATTGAATTATATCACAGGGTAAGCACTGCTTACCCTGACCGCACGTCACTGGGACTTGTCCCGAAGCCATTCCTGCGATGTCTTGGCTGTGTTGGCGGGGAATTGTAAGGACATTTTTTTACTGCCGGTTCAATTTTATGTCACAACACGGACACATTTTAAGGCTTGTACAGCTCTGAGTGTATTATTTTGTCTTGCACATGTATAGCCAGACTTCTGACATTATGGCTCTTATACTTTTGAAAGTGAGCCTTCCTTTGACCCTCCCCACTCACTCTGTCATATCTGCTTACAGTGACTGATCAACAGGGGGCAGTGTTGCCCAACATGAAACAGTGATGGAGAAATCAGTGTTTTCCAAACTGTAGTCAAAGGGAGTCTTTTTAAAGAGTTTGAAATCAGCTATCTTAAATTTCAGATGTAGCTGTATTTCAAGTGTATCAAGCCATATGTTGTGACTGTGTAATCTTGGTTAACCCAGAACTAAAATCTAGAATTTAGTCAGATTGGTAGTCTGTCCATGAGAGATTAGTGACTGTGTGTCGTTGGGGGAAAAAAAGCCCTCTTTATATAATTTGCTTCATTTGGAGGAGAGATGAGCATCCCTGGCAGTTATATGGGCAATGTTGAAAGGGTTAGGTTTCAGAATTATTTTAAAGCCATTTTAATATTAGAGGGCCTGAAACTTTTGGAAAAAATTCCGTATGCACAAAAAGCTTATTTCTCTCAAATTTGGGTCACAAATGTGTTTACATCCCTGTTAGTGAGCATTTCTCATTTTTCCAAGATAATCTATCCAGGTGTCCATCCATGACAGGTGTGGCATATCAAGAAGCTGATTAAACAGCATGATCATCACACAGGTGCACCTTGTGCTGGGGACAATAAAAGTCCATTCTAAGTGCAGTTTTGTCACACAACGCAATTCCACAGATGTCTGTTGACAGAATTTGGCAGTACGTCCAACTTGCCTCAAAACCGCAGACCACGTGTATGGCGTTGTGTGGGCAAGCGGTTTGCTGATAACGTTGTGAACGTGTTAATGTTGGTGGTGGGGTTATGGTATGGGCAGACATAAGCTATGGACAACAAAAACAATTGCATTTTATCGATAGCAATTTGAATGCACAGAGATACCGTGACGAGATCCTGAGGCCCATTGTCGTGCCGTTCATCCGCCGCCATCACCATGTTTCAGCATGATAATGCACAGCCACATGACACAAGGATCTGTACACAATTCCTGGAAGCTGAAAATGTCCCAGTTATTCCATGGCCTGCACACTCACCAGACATGTCACCCATTGAGCATGTTTGGGATGCTCTGGATCGACATGTACGACAGCGTGTTTCAGTTCCCGCCAATATCCAGCAACTTCGCACAGCCATTGAAGAGGAGTGGGACAACATTCCACAATCAACAGCCTAATCAACTCTATGCGAAGGAGATGTGTCACGCTGCATGAGGAAAATTGTGGTCACACCAGATACTGACTGACCCCTACCTTTTTTTTAAGGTATCTGTGACCAACCGATGCATATCTGTATTCTCAGTCATTAAATCTGTAAATTAGGACCTAATTGACTGATTTTCCTTTATGAACTGTGAAATTGTTGTATGTTGCGTTTATATTTTTGTTCAGTATATCTGCCTTCATGAGCACCTAACTTGCCTGCGTTACCCACTCTTCCTACACTGTGGGTTAGTGATGAACCAGAGGCAGGCATATATGAGTTGTTTGGCAAGCTGCATCTCTCCCCGTCCCACACAGACACAGATCGGAGCGACCAGTTCCCATAGGGAAATAGGGTGCCATTTGGGAGGAGCAACCTCCAGTGCTGAAATAGCTCATTAATTCACCAAGCGCTCTGTCTCCAGATCTGCAGCGTTAACTCAGCCAAGGGCCATTTCTTTCTATTGTTTGTTTCAGAGCCAACCACAAGATGTTCCTGGATGCCATTATTAGCTGACGATAAATCAGTACAGGATCTTGTCAGCCAGGACCAGAGACTTTGGGGGAATGACACATCCTCCTGATTTACTGTGTCAATCCGCAGTCTGGGTTAAATGAAAACCTTTTAAAAGCCATTCCAGAGCGGAATCCATTCTCTTCTCGTCCCCTGGTGAATGGAATGCAGCAGGTGATAAAACCACTGACGGCTTGTTAAGACCCAGGCTCTGTGTTCAGTTTTCTGATTGGGAGCTGATAGGGGTTTGGTATAGGGGGTATAGGCATCTCCATACACCTTTACCAGTCCCTTATAGCCACAGGCCCACCTCTCCACAGGGACAAACTACAGTGTATATATACAGTATATTTCAGTCAGGCTGCAATCAGGAGGGGTAGAGGGAAAATAAACGATGTTTTTGAGCTGTATTTTAATGCCTTTCATTAGAAGCTGTTGCACTACACAGTATGTCGTGCCATAATACATGGTTAATCTGTGTACTGTGCATCAATAACTGTTATGACCCTTAACGACTGTGTTATGACACTTTCTACATGAAAGGAGAGAATGCTAAAGATAGTTTCCAGATCAAGACCAGTAGGACGTGATGTTCTGCCCCCTGTAACGCCTCTCCCACCTCCCTAACCACGCCAAAAAGGATGTTCCACAGGCTAAGACTAATAATTTGGCATGGATGCGCTCCTTTGCGCTGGCCCTGCCCTGCTTACTGTGAAATCCTTTTAGCCCTTAGGCTTAGATGGTATTAAAGAAATCCTCATTGAATATGACACGGAATGGAAACTAACATGAGGATCCCGGAGGATAAGAGGGAAGGTGAGACGACTCATCTTGATGTAATAGGGCTCCTGTCTAAGGCACTGCATCTCAGTGCTAGAGGCGTCACTACAGACCCTGGTTCGATCCCGGGCTGTATCACAACCGGCTGTGATTGTGAGTCCCAAAAGGGTGTTGCACAATTGGCCCAGCGTCGTCCAGATTGCTGGAGGGTTTGGCCGGGGTAGGCCGTCATTGTAAATAAGAATTTGTTCTTAACTGACTTGCCTATCTAAATAAAGGTTAAATAAAATAAAAAATACTACCAAGTATTCTAAGAATTCCAAGTCTACTTTTTCAACATACTGTACATTTCTGATGTCGTTACGTTCTCATTTATATTAAAACATGACTAGTATCTTTTGTTCATATGTGAAAACGACAGCGGTTCACCATCCAGTCGTTATAATATCAATTGTATTTATTTCCACCACACCCAGCATGGGGTGAATATAAAAGATGAACCCCAGGCTTTGGCTGTGAGTTTCACTGTTGGTGCCAATATTGTGTACCAGTCCAGCCATTCTGGTTTCTAGTTACTGCTGTACAATATCCAGTTAGTAATATCTCGGGCTGGTCCACCTGGTGTTTGTTTGTGTGCGTGCTTCTGTGTGGGCAATAACATAGGTTGGTGAGCATTAACAATACACAGTGATATGGGTAAGAACAGTCCTTTACTTTGTCTGTTGAGAACCCTACCCCCTTCAATAAAAGAAGTACGACATCAAACGATTTACACAAAGTACTACTGTCATATCCAGCAGTTGGGTGCATCAACAATCTACAGGTGAAAATGAAAAAGAAACAGACATGTCATTATCATAAGTTGCTTTATAATATATGTAACTGGAATGTTATGAAAACATGTCCAAGTAACCCTAAAAAGCCACGGATATCACATCTATATATTCATATCATAATTAATTATATAAAACAATCTACACAAAAATAGAGCCAAATATTTACAGAACAGAGAAAACAATACTATTTACAACAGCCAAAAAAAATGTACTTTTAAGATGAATAACGAGCTATATATATATATAGTTGAAGTCGGAAGTGTACATACACAGACAAATACATTTAAACTCAGTTTTTTCACAATTCCTGACATTTAATTTAATTCCCTGTCTCAGGTCAGTTAGGATCACCACTTTATTTGAAGAATGTGAAATGTCAGAATAATAGTAGAGACAATGATTTATTTCATCTTTTAATTATTTTATCACAAT
Source organism: Thymallus thymallus (assembly GCA_023634145.1). Taxonomy (NCBI): domain Eukaryota; kingdom Metazoa; phylum Chordata; class Actinopteri; order Salmoniformes; family Salmonidae; genus Thymallus; species Thymallus thymallus. Next base: position 28,753,110 of record CM042396.1, read on the forward strand.
CCCAGTGGGTCAGAAGTTTACATACACTCAATTAGTATTTGGTAGCATTGCCTTTAAATTGTTTAACTTGGGTTAAACATTTCGGGTAGCCTTCCACAAGCTTCCCACAATAAGTTGGGTGAATTTTGGCCCCATTCCTTCTGACAGAACTGGTGTAACTGAGTCAGGTTTGAAGGCCTCCTTGCTCGCACACGGCTTTTCAGTTGTGCCCACAAGTTTTCTATAGGATTGAGGTCAGGGCTTTGTGATGGCCACTCCAATACCTTGACTTTGTTGTCCTAAAGCCATTTTGTCACAACTTTGGAAGTATTGGGGTCATTGTCCAGATGGAAGACCCATTTGCGACCAAGCTTTAACTTCCTGACTGATGTCTTGAAATGATGCTTCAATATAGCCACATAATTTTCCTTCCCCATGATGCCATCTATTTTGTGAAGTGCACCAGTCCCTCCTGCAGCAAAGCACCCCTACAACATGATGCTGCCACCTCCGTGCTTCACTGTTGGGATGGTGTTCTTCGGCTTGCAAGACTCCCCATTTTTCCTCCAAACATAACGGTGGTCATTATGGCCAAACAGTTCTATTTTTGTTTCATCAGACCAGAGGACATTTCTCCAAAAACTACGATATTTGTCCCCATGTGCAGTTGCAAACCGTAGTCTTGCTTTTTAATGGCGGTTTTGGAGCAGAGGCTTCTTCCTTGCTGAGCGGCCTTTCATGTTATGTCAATATAGGACTTGTTTTACTGTGGCTATAGATACTTTTGTACCCGTTTCCTCCAGCATCTTCACAAGGTCCTTTGCTGTTGTTCTGGGATTGATTTGCACTTTTCGCACCAAAGTACGTTCATCTCTAGGAGAAAGAACGTGTCTCCTTCCTGAGCGGTATGACGGCTGCGTGGTCCCATGGTGTTTATACTTGCATACTATTGTTTGTACAGATGAACGTGGTACCTTCAGGCGTTTGGAAATTGCTACCAAGGATGAACCAGACTTGTAGAGGTCTTGGCTGATTTCTTTTGATTCTCCCATGATGTCGAGCAGAGGCACTGCGTTTGAAGGTAGGCCTTGAAATACATCCACAGGTACACCTCCAATTGATTTTCTGGAATTTTCCAAGCTTTTTAAAGGCACAGTCAACTTAGTGTATGTAAACTTCTTACCCACTGGAATTGTGATATAGTGAATTATAAGTGAAATAATCTGTCTGTAAACAATTGTTGGAAAAATTACTTGTGTCATGCATAAAGTAGATGTCCTAACCGACTTGCCAAAACTATAGTTTGTTAAAATGAAATCTGTGGAGTGGTTGAAAAATGAGTTTTAATGACTTAAACCTAAGTGAATGTAAACTTCCGTCTTCAACTGTATATATATATATATATATATATATATATATATATATATATATATATATATATACAGTGGGGAGAACAAGTATTTGATACACTGCTGATTTAGCAGGTTTTCCTACTTACAAAGCATGTAGAGGTCTGTCATTTTTATCATAGGTACACTTCAACTGTGAGAGACGGAATCTAAAACAAAAATTCAGAAAATCACATTGTATGATTTTTTAATAATTAATTTGCATTTTATTGCATGACATAAGTATTTGATCACCTACCAACCAGTAAGAATTTCGGCTCTCACAGACCTGTTAGTTTTTCTTTAAGAAGCCCTCCTGTTCTCCACTCATTACCTGTATTAACTGCACCTGTTTGAACTCGTTACCTGTATAAAAGACACCTGTCCACACACTCAATCAAACAGACTCCAACCTCTCCACAATGGCCAAGACCAGAGAGCTGTGTAAGGACATCAGGGATAAAATTGTAGACCTGCACAAGGCTGGGATGGGCTACAGGACAATAGGCAAGCAGCTTGGTGAGAAGGCAACAACTGTTGGCGCAATTATTAGAAAATGGAAGAAGTTCAAGATGACGGTTAATCTCCCTCGGTCTGGGGCACCATGCAAGATCTCACCTCGTGGGGCATCAATGATCATGAGGAAGGTGAGGGATCAGCCTAGAAGTACACGGCAGGACCTGGTCAATGACCTGAAGAGAGCTGGGACCACAGTCTCAAAGAAAACCATTTGTAACACACTACGCCGTCATGGATTAAAATCCAGCAGTGCACGCAAGGTCCCCCTGCTCAAGCCAGCGCATGTCCAGGCCCGTCTGAAGTTTGCCAATGACCATCTGGATGATCCAGAGGAGGAATGGGAGAAGGTCATGTGGTCTGATAAGACAAAAATAGAGCTTTTTGGTCTAAACTCCACTCGCCGTGTTTGGAGGAAGAAGAAGGATGAGTACAACCCCAAGAACACCATCCCAACCATGAAGCATGGGGATACTTTTCTGCAAAGGGGACAGGACGACTGCACCGTATTGAGGGGAGGATGGATGGGGCCATGTATCGCGAGATCTTGGCCAACAACCTCCTTCCCTCAGTAAGAGCATTGAAGATGGGTCGTGGCTGGTTCTTCCAGCATGACAACGACCCGAAACACACAGCCAGGGCAACTAAGGAGTGGCTCCGTAAGAAGCATCTCAAGGTCCTGGAGTGGCCTAGCCAGTCTCCAGACCTGAACCCAATAGAACATCTTTGGAGGGAGCTGAAAGTCTGTATTGCCCAGCGACAGCCCCGAAACCTGAAGGATCTGGATGGAGGAGTGGGCCAAAATCCCTGCTGCAGTGTGTGCAAACCTGGTCAAGAACTACAGGAAACGTATGATCTCTGTAATTGCAAACAAAGGTTTCTGTATCAAATATTAAGTTCTGCTTTTCTGATGTATCAAATACTTATGTCATGCAATAAAAAGCTAATTAATTACTTAAAAATCATACAATGTGATTTTCTGGATTTTTGTTTTAGATTCCGTCACTCACAGTTGAAGAGTACCTATGATAAAAATTACAGACTTCTACATGCTTTGTAAGTGGGAAAACCTGCAAAATCGGCAGTGTATCAAATACTTGTTCTCCCCACTGTATATATAGGTATATATATATATATACATACATACATATATATAGGTGTGTATATATATGTGTGTATATATATATATGTGTGTATATATATATATATGTGTGTGTATATATATATATGTATATATAGGTATATATATATATATATATATATATATATATATATATAGGTGTATATATATATCCTATATATATCTATATATATATATATCTATATATATGTGTGTGTGTATATATATATATATATATATATATATATATATATATAAACATAGGCGGGACCAGGAAGTGACAACACAAACTATCACAAAGCAGCCATCTGCAGCAGCTGTTCTTTGAACTGTTGAGCGTGGTGTGAGAGATCCGTGACTCTGTCCACCATGTCCTGCACGGCGGCTGTGTTGGGGTAGTGCAGCGCGGCCGTCTTAGTGGCTCCCACCACTGTCTTCAACAGGTCACACAGCACGTTGCTGGAGTTCATCACCCGGTTGGCCACTTCGGGCGTGGCTGCCTGCCTGGACAAGGTGTCCCCGATGAACACCAGTTTGTGGGCGCTGAGGATGACAAACTTGCTGTGCGCCACGAAGATGCGTGGCGGTTGGCCGGCGCCCACGCAGCCGAAGAAAGCGTCCACGGCATTGAGTAACGTGACAAAGTGCTGTTGGCACTGCTCTGCATAGAAGCCCAGCAGCTGACGGTCCCGCCCACATAGCTGGGCCCCGCCTCCTGCCAGGGAAGGGGAGGGAGAGGAGGAGGAGTCTGAGGGGGAGGAGGAGGGGCCTGTTGGGTGTTGGTGGGAGATCCATTGTGTGATGTCATTCTCCACCGGTTTGATCACCTCTTGCTCCAACTGCTTGAACTGGTTAATCTGTGACGTGAAAGAGTAAAGTCTGATTCATATTTTTGTTTCCATTTCTCAATTGTCTTAAATGTACACAACAAGATAAACTGTCACGTACACAATAAACATGATGAAAATACATCCTACGTATACATTTCCATCATATTAGTACAAGCCACATAGAATTCTCATTATTTTTCCATGGAGAGCATAACATTGGTGCAGGATTACACGAGTGAAAAGGTTAATCTCCTGTTCTATGCTAGTATGTTTGACTGCTCTGTCAGAGTGGGCCAGATGTGTTCTCCTGGCTCTGGTCTATTCTAGGAGGTAGGCACTGTCTCTGAGCCCACGCTAGAAAGGCCACCCACCATGAGCGTTTGAATAATATTTTATGTTCGATAAATTGTGAACAGTATGACAAGTCTGTTTGAGAGTGGATACATTTCTCTGCCCACATCTCTCAGTATGGTGGCCCAGACTGGCCGAAAGAGGAGGGAAGCCTTTACCTGTTCCTGTCCCAGCTGTACCTTGCTCTGCTTAATGATGTTCTCTTTTTCCAGGAGCTCCTTCTGCTGCCGCTCAAAGTCCTCTTTGCCCTGAGGAGAAACAAGAGTGTGACTGAGGATAAGACCAACCAAGGCAGCAGATTCAAAAAACTGAGGGTAATTCACAATGCATAACCCTTACTAAACCTGTGCTACTATTCCTGCTACTCAGATTGGGATAAAAAAATAAAACATAGTCCGTCTCACACAGTCCTACATGTTGATGCTCAATAAAACATTTGTATGTTAGCTATTCCTTTCTAATCTATCTGATGTCTTCCTGGATGAACAGCTACCCAATAGGCAGATGCAGCCTGGTTCTTTAAAAGGGTTCTCCTATGGGGGACAGCCGAAGAACCCTTTTAGGTTGCAGATAGCACCTTTTGTTCTAAGAGTGTACTCTTAATGCAGCTAGCATGCTCAACACCACCTGATCAGCGTTTCCCTCAAAGGTGAAATATTATGTCAACACACACACCTAATGCTCTCATGCATAGATCAGGGAATATACGTATGGTGATGTGAGGGGCTAACATTTTAACTAGCTACTTTAAGTTGAATGCTCGACTGTAAGTCGCTCTGGATAAGTGTCTGCTTAATGACCAATGTTTTATGTACAGTAAATGTAACATCTGCGTGGTAGGTCAGGCTAGAGTCAGAGTCCGAGTCAAACATACCTGCAAATGGACGTAGTCATAGTCCTCCATCCAGCTCTTCACACACTTCTCACTATTGTTCATGTTGCCTTTGTCTTGGCTGGAGGGCACAGGAAAGGGCTTGGTCTGGCCTCCGTAGTTGTCGCTGTCCAAGGACGGGGAGGTGAGTGGGTGGATGACGGCCTCCTCTGGCGTGCCCCCCCTGGGGTAAGAGGACCCGTCCATGGTTGGCGCCCGCCTGAAGAGCAGCTCGGCGTTACCCCCCACGGAGGAGGCCAGCTGTTTGGCGTCGTCGGGCACCGTCCTGGACACCATGACAAAGCGGTCCAGGTTGTCACTCTTGATCTGGTGCTTGGTGCTGCTGGAGGTGGCCAGGGCATTGAGGGCCCAGCCGCAGTTCTCCAGGCTCTGGTAGGTCTGCAGGATGATCTGCTGGGAGTCCTCCAGCCTTCCCAGCTGCCTCCTCAGCTTACTGTGCAGACTTGGGTCCGACAGGCCTGTGGCGTTGGCCACAGCACCCCTGCTGAACACCACAAAGTCCGCCAGGGCCGCCCGCACCCTGTCCAGCACGATGCGCACCTCGTTGGTGTGGCGCTCCATGAAGGGGTAAGTCCTCCAGTGGGAGGAGGAGGCCAGGGTCTGCAGTACCCCCACTGAGGCCTCGATGGCCTGCTGCAGGCGGCACAGCCTCTGAACTGCCTGGTCCACATCCAGGGCCAGCCGTCCCTCAGCGCTGGAGACCGTGGAGGTGGAGGAGGTGGACATGGAGCTGCGTGTGGAGCCCGTGCTGGAGAAGGACAGGCGGTTCACCCCGTCTGTCATGTCCCCCAGAGCAGGGGGTATGTCATATACACCATGGCCCTTCCCCCTGTCCCTGTCCCTCTCTTGGGGGGTGGAGCGGTGCTGGGAGGGGGGCTGCTGCACCCCCCTGGGGATATCATACAGATCGCCACAATGCCCCGCCCCTGAGAGCTGGTGGGCGGGTGGCGGCACGTCGTAGACGCCTTCCTTGACACTGGCGACAGGGCGTTGGAGGTGGTGGGGTCCGATTGGCTCGGAGCTGGGGGGAAAGTCATAGTTGGACTGGGGGGATGAGGAGGGTTTGGTGAGGGCGGGCGGGGGTATGTCGTAGATGCCCTCCTGTTGTTTGTGTTGTTTGAGAGGCTGGGGGAAATCGTAGTTCCCCTCCTGGAGGGCTGGGGTGTTCCGGCAGGGAGGCACAGAGTACACCTGTAGGGACAAGACAAGCATTTGGTTGAGTGCCTCATAGACTACAGTAAGGAGGGGAGTAGACAGAGCATCAACCAACATGCAACAATGAGTCATAGCTACAGAAATACAGCTTACCCATATCAATAAAAAGCAAGCTTTGCACCACATTATTTAAGTTAGATATTGAGGAACTGACAGAAGTGACTGTTTCGGTTGATACTATATTGGCAAACCTCAATGCTCAGCCTCCTATTCCTTCCTCATAACTCAGTATCAGCTTGAATATGGCAAAAAGCATAAGCAATAAACATCTAGCATTGTCCTGACAGTGTGGAATATGGATTGTGACATAAATGGCACTTAGCGTGAGAACGGAGCTGGATAAATAAAAAGAATGGGCTGTAAGTGATTTCAGTCAGCCTTGAAATCTGCTCCTCACTGAGAGACGGCCCGACCCCAAACTGTAATTAGGAGCGACGCAAATAACGGGTTCCCACATATTTCACATTATTATAAACAAACTGATGGCCCTAAGCCTTGGCTGGGCCTAGAACACTGGATCCAGGGTGTAATGTAAGATGGCCCAGGATGGGTCCCAAATGGCATCCTATCCAAAGGGCACTACTTTTGACCAGAGCCCTATGGGGCCTGGATAAAATACTGCACTATATAGGGAACAGGGTGCCATTTGGGACATAACCCAAGAGACTTAATAATTTAGTCCTTGACTTTCCCTGCTGGTGTATTAACCGACAGAGAGAACGCTACTCAGCGAGTTTTGCTTGAATACTATTGGCATGCAATGCTTTCATTTAGGGAACCGCGAAAATGTCATAAATACGATAATTTGACATATTATTCATTTATTACCAGGCAATTAAGAGGGATACTAGGGCATGTATCAATAAACAAATAGTAACCTTTTCCGGACCTAAACGGCTACCGCTTCCTTGTGACTTTATTAGAATGTAGAATGACCAGGCTATAAACCTTCTATATGCGGTTTCAGTGTGGGTAATGTTTCTCTGTGTAGTTTGAGTGGTCTCAGACATACCCTTTGCGTAGAGGGAGGGATATCGTAAACCCCTTGTGTCTGAGTGGATTGGGGAACATCATAGACTCCTCCTTGGGAGGGAGAATTACGATGTTGTCCAGGATAAGGCGATCCCATAATTTTCCCAGGAGGAATGTCATACACCTGGAAAACACAGTGACATTCCAAATCAGGATACCATAGATGATATTAAATGGCAGAATTAGCTGAGTTAAACACTGAGGCTGTGTCTGTAATATATATATATATAATGCACTATATATAATATATATAATATATCCTTATATAATGCACTACTTTTGTCCTGGGCCGTGGCCAAAAATGGGGCACTCCATAGGGGATAGGGTGCTATATCAGACACAGCCTCAGTGTTTCATACAAAGTAGCTAAACTGCATAGAGAATAGGGTGCAATTTTAGAGTTTCCCTGATGGATTGACATAAGGATTGCTACGTTATGTGTAGAAGTAGAGACACTTACCCCCTGTGGTCTCATGGGAGGAACGTCATAGAGGTCTTGTTGGTTATGCTGACCAGGGCTGTAGGTGTACGACTGTCCCACTCGTGTTGGGGTCACCACCTGTCCACACCAGGGGACACAAGAAACAACACTATAAGGACCTCTGTCTTGACAACTGGTTCATGACAGTTCCACACACAGTACATTCCCCTCATACGTCCTATGACTTGTTACTGCAGGCCCTGAGTCGTTCTGACTAAACCTGCGTATCTCTCTCTCGTGTCTCCCATAGCTGGATTGTATTCATTAGCGCACAACGGAACGGCAAGCGAAAACCGGCGTTTCTTATTGGAAATGTTCAGGTAGTCCCTTGAAGTCGGTATTCAGGTAGTCCCTTGAAGTCGGTATTCAGGTAGGCCCTTGAAGTCGGTATTCAGGTAGGCCCTTGAAGTCGGTATTCAGGTAGGCCCTTGAAGTCGGTATTCAGGTAGGCCCTTGAAGTCTGTATTCAGGTAGGCCCTTGAAGTCGGTATTCAGGTAGTCCCTTGAAGTCTGTATTCAGGTAGGCCCTTGAAGTCTGTATTCAGGTAGGCCCTTGAAGTCTGTATTCAGGTAGGCCCTTTAAGTCGGTATTCAGGTAGGCCCTTTAAGTCTGTATTCTTATGTTTAGTGCCTAGTGAATACGACCCTGTTCTCTCTGGGTACGTCCCAAATGATAATCTATTCCCTATATAGTGCACTACTTTTGGGCCCTGGTCAAAAGTAGTGCACTACATAGGGAATATGATGCTATTTGGGATGGAACCACGGAACCATGAAGTAGGGGACTAAGCTGTCATGAGGTGTGGTGCTGAGAGAGAACAGATGTCCCAGAAACATGGGTGTCACTTTGGCTCCTTAGAAGGGAGGCGAGAAAGAAAGGAACAGACAAAAAAACTGAAAAATGTAAAGGCAGCTTTTTCCTCCATTTCCTTCACTTTGTTACTCGTAAGTGTCACATTCCTCCACCTCTCTCTTTACCGTAAGAGTTAATCACCCTCCCCATCTTTCTTTCTCCCTCCCATACCTCTATCCCTTCTCTATTCTTACCCGCTATATACCAGCATTCCGAGCTCCAGACCTCCTCGCTGCGTCAGACAGACAGAAGAATGTACGGAATGCTCTTCCCCCTTCCCTGTATCCCGCTACCCCCTCCTCTCTCTCCCTGTCCCTTTCCCCCCCCTCCATAGACACACCACCATCGCCACACTGGAACACGCAGGGTTCACTGACAGGGCTGTAAAATGGGAACCATACGTGTTCTAAAGACAGAAAGACTCCAGAGAGGTAGTGAGGCTGCTTCCCAAATAGAACCCTACTTCATAGGGTTCTGGTCAAAAGTAGTGCACTATATATTGGGAAAAGGGTGCCATTTGGAATGGATTTAGAGACTACACTGAGATCTCTATGGTCTCTTCTTTAGTCCCCATCCCTAATACCTCCTCTTTTTGAGAAGTAATGAGCTGAATGTTGTCATCCATAACCCCAGCATTAGGCCCCATCCATCCACCAGACTAAGAAATGAATGTCTCAGTAGAGAGAGAGATACAGAGAAAAAGAGAGAGAGATGCAGAGAGAAAGAGAGAAAGAAAGAGAGAGAGAGATACAGAGAGCGAAAGAGAGAGAGCGAGAGAGGGAGAGAAAGAGATGCAGAGATAGAGAGGGAGATAGAGAGAGATACAGAGAGAGAGAGAGAGAGATACAGAGAGAGAAAGAGATACAGAGAGAGAAAGAGATACAGAGAGAGAACGAGATACAGAGAGCGAAAGAGAGAGAGCGAGAGAGGGAGAGAAAGAGATACAGAGATAGAGAGGGAGATAGAGAGAGATACAGAGAGAGAGAGAGAGAGATACAGAGAGAGAGAGAGAGAGATACAGAGAGAGAAAGAGATACAGAGAGAGAACGAGATACAGAGAGAGAAAGAGATATCAAAGACACAGACGGTAGAGAGTGGAGGTTAAAGAGAAAATGAGAGTAGAGAGGAATGCCATTCAACCCAGAGCCAAAGTGAAGACTGCTATATAAGAACGGTGGAGCCATGTGGTTCTCGTCTAGTCCCATATGTAAATACCCTCCCTGGGTGATTCAAGGTGCCCATTGTTGGCATTCCTATCCATACATACATCACCTTGTAGGACCTATAGACTAAATGTTTACTCACTACAGGTTAGTGTGAGTCAACCAAGCTATGACTGACTGAAATAAGCCATGATGCTATTATTAAGACCAGGCATGGGAACAAATAGCCCTGCTACATTCTCTTCTTCTCACGCACACACGTGTATCTTTGGTTGGGTACAATGTGTAACCAGACACACCAGCATAGCTTCCCTTTACACAACGACAAAGGAAAGTCCAGGACTAAAAGGTCCTTGTTGCTTTCTCTGTAGTTCCTATACTCCCTGTGGCTTTGTGTGGGAAAATTCACAAAAGGAGATCTCTGTTTTGGAGTTACCCTCCCTCACATTCAGTCCACAGAGATGGCTAACATGGTACCTGTGAAAGCCACAATGACCAATCTGGCCACTCAACAGGTACATGTCGAGCAATGTCCCAAATGGCACCCTATCCCTTTTGTAGTCCGCTACTTTTGACCAGAGCCTATTGGGTCCTGGTCAAAACAAGTAGTGCACTACAAAGGGAATAGGGTGCCATTTGGGACGCAGACAGCCACTCTCTACTCCTCTTCCCATAACAGGGACTTCTCATCCCCTGCCAGACACACACTGCTCATTTATTTCCCATCTTCACCCACTGTTTACCCAGCAGGCTTTGCTGCCTCGAAGGGCTCGGCCCGGGGTACTTGGCGCGACCTAATGGTGGTTGGGTAAATATTGACCTGAATGGTTCCTTAATGGGGGTGGGAAGAGAGTCTTGGTGGGTGAGTGCTGATGACATCATATATGCCATGGAACTGGGTAAACACTCGTTCCCACTCAGGTGACGGGATGTGTCCCAAATGGCACCCTATTCCCTATATAGTACACTACTTTTGGGAATAGGGTTCCGTTTGGGATGCAGACAGGCTCTTGGATTCCATCATGGACGAGTCACACAGGACTGTGGGCGACTACAGAAGGATAAAAATGGCGTCCTCTGGACCCCAAGGTGCTGCATGCATAAGAGATAATACTGAGTGACTCATTGTTCTTTCAGCCCACACCACATTTACTTTAATGTGCTGACAGATTCTTGTTGGGGCAGGTTGGTTTTTCACCAGCATTTCAGTGGTGATCATCGTGTCATGTTGCCAACAAGGACCTCATGGGTTTGATAAATGCACACATAGCCTTGTATTTGAAGTAGATTTAAAATATTGTAAACTGTTTACTACGACTTTATGACCTTTATAAGTTAACCATGCGTTGTGATGAAAGTGCTGCTTCATCTCTGAAAGAAAGCTAGTTTGAGTGTGAATGTTTGTGAAGGTTTGTGTGTGTGTGGACGCTGGAAGGTGTGAACATAGATGCAGAAAGGCACACTAGGTTGTCTGTCATGTCACACCTTTTCATTGCTCATTCACACGCAGATGACCATCCTTCATCCCTTCTTCACCCCCCAACCCTCCTTCATCCCTCCATCACTCCACCAACACTTCTTCCTCCCTCCTTCACACCCCCATCCCTCCTTCACCCCCCATCACCCTCATCCATCCTTCACCGCCCAACCGTCCTTCACTCCCCCAACACTTCTTCATCCCTCCTTCACCCCCCCATCCTTCCTTCACCCCCCCATCCCAACTTCAACCCCCATCCCTCCTTCACCCCCCAACCCTCCTTCATCCCTGCTTCATGCCCCATCTACTCGTTAATATTTGTTTCAGCTTCCAGTCACTGAGGGTGGGCAGGAGCCACACAGGGAGCCACTCAAAGATACATGTCAGTACCAGGGAGATTCAATCCGCCGCCACCCAATACACATTATTCATGAGATGACTAGTAGTGTGTAGGAGAGTGGTGTTAGTGATGTTATTCTTCATAATTGTCACTCAAAAGGGAAGGTGTGGCAGAGTTCCTATAATAGCCTTTCAAGAGGTTTACAGAGGGCACCTGCGCTGCTGAATCATGGGCTGCATCCCAAATGACACCCTATTCCCTACATAGTGCCCTGGTCAAAGGTAGTGCACTACGTAGAAAATAGGGTACCATTTGGGACGCAGCCCTTGTCTTCTTGGTTTCAAGGGGGCAGCTGTGTTTGCTGAATCACAGTCGTATAGCTTTAGTGTTATTGTAGGTTATTTCTCATCAACGTTCACTTCAGCTGAACACTAATGTTCCCTTCCACAGCTCGGAGCGACGGTGGCCTATATAACATGGCAAACTAATTAATGCAGGTAATTATGTGGCCAATCCCACGAGGCCTCAATCAGCCATCTCCATGATGACGATGAGACCATGTGGCCAAAGCCAAGTAAAGATTGGGCATTAAAAGAGCACTCAACTCACACATGCATGTACTCGCACACTGATTCCATCCCTAATAAGGATAATATGTTATTCCCTCTGATCAAAGACCTTGTTAAATCTTGAGACGGGCAGAGATTTAATGTGATTAGTTTTAATGATGGCACGGCCATTTTCTGTTTACTTTCCAGGAATGTATTCATTATTAAGATGTCCTTCTTGATTTGTGAGAAAGTGAAAAAGCAGTGAGATGTAGAATGTGAACTAGTAGCTGTCCCGTGCCTGCATAGATTTTAAACAGGGGAAAATGGAAGTTACCTTTCAGACAAGCATTTCCTGTCCTCCCTTTCGCTCTCCATACTTTCCCTCCACTTTCTTACTCCTTTGCACTGTAGAAATATATATATTTTTCTATCTGAATCCTCTCTCTCTCTCTCTCTCTCTCCCTCTCTCTCTCTCTCTCTCTCTCTCTCTCTCTCTCTCTCTCTCTCTCTCTCTCTCTCTCTCTCTCTCTCTCTCTCTCTCTCTCTCTCTCTCTCTCTGTCTGTGTGCGGAGGAAGGACAGGCCAATGCCTTTTGATATAATGGGATTTATGACCTTGCCCTGGGTCAAATCACACCAGTGATTCGTCACCTCGGCGACAATAGAGAGCAGACAAGTGTCTAAAGGAGTGGAGCGCAACAGGAAGGAATAATTCATTTTCCACACATGATTAGAGGGAGAAAATACATTTGTATCCAAAATGGCACCCTATTCCGTATATAGTGCACTACTGTTGATCAGTGCCAATCGGGCTCTGGTCAAAAGTAGTCAAACAATGTCTTGCAAACCAAGCCATTTATTGGAGCTTAACCTGGTTGCCTCAAAGAGAAGAATCTTATCAAGGTAGACACTCTCCACCCTAACGGCCAACTTAGTTACCCAAGCATTTCACTTCCTCAATCCTCTGGGACTTGTGGGAGTTTATTAACTCAGTCGCCCTGTGTTTCTTACTGTTTCCTTATGCTATGACCACAGTCCATATCAGTGAATGATAGGATCTCTACATGGGTATATGACAGAGACAGGAAGTGGCCATAGAAGGAGCGAGCCTTGTCTTGCTGAGGCAGGATGTGAGGAAGAGAAGGCAGCAAGGCCTGGTAGGAGTAGATAAGAGAGAGGAACAGACGCACCTTTCAGAATCAGAAGAACCAGGACCAGTGACTGATGATAAACTGCCGTCTAACACCAGTGTGACAAAGGGTGGTGCAAGGCAGCTCCTGGCCTCTGTGTGAGGGGCTCTTTGTGTGGCCGAGAGCCCCAGGGATGGCTCCCAGCTTAGGGCCAGCCATGGGCCAACACTGGGGTCTTGAATGGGGCAGCTGTGGCTGGGACACTTTAGCTCACCCTCTCTGAAGGGTTACACAAGGACAGACAGCCAGGGCCGCAAGATCAAACTGAGCAGTGTTCCTTTAGATACCAAAGCCCTACGTCACATGAATAGAAAATAACCAGTCGCCAAACTGGAATTGCACAGCGGGGTTGGCCTGCTAGACACACACACACATACAAACAAACAATTTGTTTATTAGGATCCCCTATGAGCTACATAAAATGTACAAATACACATGACAGTACAGAACAGTTATAGATAAGAACAACATAAGATATTACATTTAATTCAAAATAAAAAAATACTACAAATGGTTACATATAGGAAGGATGGAAAGAGAAAACAAAAATACTGTTTACACACTATTCATATATACATATTCATATTCTTACATACAGTACAGTTTGATTAAGAAAGAGGAGAGGCACTGTGATACAATATGTACTTTTTAAAAATCTGTATTTTAAAGCTAAACTTGATTTTTGTCTGAGTAACAATGCTGGGTCCTTTCACAGCTGTGACATGTCGACACATAGTGGCTTTGGTGGGATATGAGAGGGTATTCTCAGTATAGGAGGCTGTCTGCCTCAATGCCCATAATCATTTGACTCCTTGGAAGGACATGTGTGTGCTTGGCAACCAAGAAATCCCCTTAACCTCCCTTTTAACCAGCTTAATTAGCCAGAACACCACACCTGAGCAGCCCGTAATTCAGTAACCACTCAGCCAGTCAACTACAGAGCTGGCCTGCCTCTTACCTAATCAACGTAGACCAGGGCTGTGTCCCAAATGGCACCCTATTCCCTATGGGCCCTGGTCAAAAGTAGTGCACTATATAGGGAATAGGAAGGCCAGCTCTGTGTTGGCAAATCAGCGAGTCACTCAGAACTCAGTGGAAAACAACACAGCCCTGTCTGTCTGAACTCCACAGAGCACACAGAGGCATCCATTGCGGCTTTCTTTAATGGCCAGTATTCAGGAACACAGCTGAAATCTGCAGTGGCACCACTTTGCTAAACACAGATTTAACTTTTAGACGTCGACACAGACTCAATTTGATCTCAAACAAGGTGATTATACATTGTAGAGTATAGACACAGAGCACATTCATATAGACTAATTTAATTGACCTTTTCACGAAAGGCTTAATTCCGTTCCCTTAGTAAAGCTCCCTATCAGTGAGAGGGGCGTGATCGTGATGGTAGGACTGGTCTATGAGTGTGATTATGTCTGTGCCCCAAATAGCACACTACCATACTCTACAGTGTACTACTTTTGACCAGAGCTCTATGGGCCCTAGTGAATAGGGTGCTCTTTCAGACGGAGACTGCGTGTTTGCACAGTACAGGTGGGATTGATTGACAGGCCTTTCTTTTTTGAGCTAGTGTCTCTGTTCTCTGAGTCTCTCTCTCAGCCCCCTGATGTCTCCTGATTGGCTGACTGGCTTATTGCAGCCCCGTTCCTGGCCTGTGAATCACACTACAGTCAGACTCCGAAGTGCATCCCAAATGGCACCCTATTCCCTATATAGTGCACTACTTTTGACCATGGGCCCTGGTCAAAAGTAGTGCACTATAAATGGAATAGGGTGCCATTCGAGACGCAATGCTAAGCTCCAGGCGCCTGCTCCCTATTTACCCCACAAACACACACCTTAGTTGGGTAACGTCTCTGTTAACTTAAGCCTTCCTGTTGAAAATACCCCCGGATAGAAGAAATACCACCAGGTTATAATTAATTTCTCTCTCCTAAAGGGATGGAATAGAGTGTCTTATCCAGTTAAGCTTTTGAATAAACAAGAAAATCTATATTTATATTCCATAACTTCCAGTGATGTACCTCCGCCTCTCCGTTTCCATTGACTTCCATATGTTGTAATTATTCTTCTGTCCCTTTCTAAAACACGATGTGACACTGCTTGGAAACCACCTCAGAGAAATAGCCTGATATGTATTTATCTGCTTTTATTGATATACTTTAGCGTATAGGTTATTACACTACAGAAATACACAGCTGTGCTGTACCGCATGGAACATACATAGACATATAGACGACTGGTGAATCCATTTGCACTGGACTTGGTTGTTGTCTGTGACCTGAGTATCGTATTTGAGTGCAGAGACCTAAGTACAGGCAACTGGTGCTGCACTGTTTGCTTTTCCATGAGTTCCCTGTTCAGTGCCCTTCTGTGGCTTCCCTGGCCCTACACACAGCTTGCCAACACACAAATAAGCCAAATGGGAGTCTCGCTCTCTCTATGCATAAAAACACTGACCTGTTCTGTGGTGAACTAACGTCAGGGCACACCCTGTCCACATTTCATTTCATGTTCCCTGCAATCCCTCTGGCCTGTGACTGTGTCTGTGTAATGACTCTCATAAGACTGGTCTGGGGCCAGTGGAGTGGCAGTAGCCTCACAGGGCAAGAGAACAGAACAGCCCATGGTTTAAACTGAAGCTCCAAGACCTGTAGTATTTAATGTCTCTTGTGTCCGCTGGTGTTTATGGGCTTTCCAATCCCCCTCGATGTCAGGCGAGCAGCTTTAGTGTGTCTCTCTGTCTCTGTCTCTCTCTCTGTCTCTCTCTCTCTGTATCTCTCTCTCTCTCTGTATCTCTCTGTCTCTCTCTCTGTATCTCTCTAGCACCCTCTGTCTCTTCATCTCTCCAGGTCTCTTACCTTGCTGGGGGTGTTGTCTGCAGCCAGGGCGCTCCTCTGTGGGGGGACCTGGTACACATCCTGCCCTGGAGACACCTGGTAGATGCCCTGCTGACCCGGGCTCTGGGAGGGCGGCACCTGGTACAGCCCCTGGGAGGACGACACGCCCACCTTCTGCTGGTAGGCTGTGCCCGTAGGCGACGATTGGGCGGCCGGGGACTGGGCGTCGAACATGGGACCAATCAGCAGCTTGAGGCGGTTGCCGGGGGCGATGCCCTGGCGTCCATGCAGTGAGCAGAGCCACCAGCCCTCCAGGCCACCCGTGTTCTGCTCGATGATCGTTAGGATGTCTCCCTTCCGGAAGGCCAGCTCCTCCGGGGACTCTGGGACGTTGTCGTACAACGCCTTGGCCATCAGGTTCTACAGAGAGAAGAGAGGAAGTTAGTCTACATTGAGCAACATACAGTTTATAATCTTTTAGCCTGTCACTGCTTAAAGAAAAAGACAGTAGGTTGGACTATATGCTAGTCTACAGTGAGCATTGAGCAACATATAGTTTATAGTCTTTTAGCCTGTCACTGCTTAAAGAAAAAGACAGTAGGTTGGACTATATGCTAGTCTACAGTGAGCATTGCGCAACATACAGATGAGTTTATAGCCTAGATTTAGCCCGTCACTGCTTTTAGCAACACGTCATAGGGCTAGAACACACATAGTGAACATTACCTTAAGCCTAATGCTATCTAACACATTTCCTGCAATTGTACACATTTTGTCATTGGGTGCAATGAAAATGTTGCAGTTTTAACGCTAACGTTAGCTGACAAGGGCTAGTTTAAGTTATAAATACAGTAGCTCTCTAAAGTATGCAATGACTAACATGACAAGAGGAACTAATGTTGCACTACCTAATGTCGAAATTTCTTAAAAAAGGTTCCTAAAAAATATATATATATATATATATAATTTATTTTGGGGGGGTTGTTATCTACAGTAAGTCACAACTGTGCAACTTGCAATTACCATGCAAAATTGTATTAGCTCCCATGCCAGATGTCTATTTGACTGATTTGAACTTGATAGGATTTTCTCAGTCTTTGCTGTTTGTGCTCCAGTGCACGGTTACCCAGCCGGCTGGTTGTTGTGCAGTGGTTAAGGATAATGGTTCCTAACCACAGCACTTGAGATACTAAACCCCTCGGGATGCCACTATTGTGTCTATAGGGGACAGGCACTTAGCCCAAATTGCCTTGGTAAACACATCCATCTGAGCAAACTGACATATAGTGCAAAATAAATACATCATATAGATATCCTCTGTGCTAGCAAAGCCACTGCAGTGCATTACTATCTCAACATACAACCACGAAAAGGATTCTTATCATCGCACCCCAACCCGAGATAAACTGCCACAGAGGGACTGTCACCAGTCTTACTGTTCATTTTAGATCTACTTAATTCAGTCAGTGTGCTTTTACACAGTGTGCTTCTGCTTTTCACTCGCTACGACATCAGAGAACACTGAACTGGGTTGGGCATAACATCTGACACCAAATCTGATACAGTACAAGACCATTCATTGGAGTAAAAAACAGCTCGTTCTACAGAGCAATGAATAGAATACAAGCACATCTAGACAGTTTTCAGGAAACACTGTCCTTTTATGCTGTTCCTGCATATAGCCTCTCATTTCAGAATTCAGGCTAAGCCCCCTCTCAGCCTGACCAATCCCTGGCTGTTCCCTGAATGTTCCTCGACCGTTTCCCGACCGTTCCATGGCCTTTTCCTTTTTCCCCACCCGCTCTGATTCACAGGGTTCCCATGTGAACCTTTACTAGACTGGTGGAATCGTTATCTCTCACTGGGGCGTCTGGCTTCACTAACCATTATGTCAGTGCTCTGTCAGAGCCACCTACACCCATTGCACCGGGCACTCACTGCACAATTACAGACCACAATTACCCCCCACGTCACTGCTGCTTGCCTGCACACCTGACGCTCCGCTTCTACTTGACCTCAAATGTCACAGCATGCTGCTGGCCAATGGGAGAGGATCTGCTGGGATCTGTTCATTGATAATCTGATGATGAATGTATTAGTCATACTGTTTTAGTAGTAGAAGGAACACAAATGCTAATTATTTTGAGTATGAACTGCCTTGTTAACCCCCGATACGAATATAGACATCTATATAACTGCCTTGTTAACCCCCGATACGAATATAGACATCTATATAACTGCCTTGTTAACCCCCGATACGAATATTGACATCTATATAACTGCCTTGTTAACCCCCGATACGAATATAGACATCTATATAACTGCCTTGTTAACCCCCGATACGAATATAGACATCTATATAACTGCCTTGTTAACCCCCGATACGAATATAGACATCTATATAACTGCCTTGTTAACCCCCGATACGAATATAGACATCTATATAACTGCCTTGTTAACCCCCGATACGAATATAGACATCTATATAACTGCCTTGTTAACCCCCGATACGAATATAGACATCTATATAACTGCCTTGTTAACCCCCGATACGAATATAGACATCTATATAACTGCCTTGTTAACCCCCGATACGAATATAGACATCTATATAACTGCCTTGTTAACCCCCGATACGAATATAGACATCTATATAACTGCCTTGTTAACCCCCGATACGAATATAGACATCTATATAACTGCCTTGTTAACCCCCGATACGAATATAGACATCTATATAACTGCCTTGTTAACCCCCGATACGAATATAGACATCTATATCTATCCAATTAAATTTATGGATGAAGGTTTTGTCAATTGCTGAGACAACAGTTCTATGAGTAAACCCTGGGCTATAGTGGTGTTCACAGTGGATTTGAATAGTTACTGGGTGAGGAGGACTGGAGAAGTATCATTCGTTTGAGATCACTGCCACAACAGACATGATAACAATATCATCCTTTTGCAGACTGTTGATCTTCTACTAATTACACAGATGATTCCTATCATCTGCCAACACAAATGACCAGACAGTTCATTTTAGCACAAACACAAACAATTACACACACAGTGAGAGAGCTTTGCTCAGCTAAGTGTTGAGAGTGTGAAGATTAGAGCTGATGATAAACACTCCACTAATCCTAACACTTCCAAACCCCCCCACAGTCTGCTAGTGTTCATTTCTGACTGTCAGCATTCAGTTTCCCCTACTGCAGGGGTGTCAAACATATGGCCTGTGATGGGGTCCAATCCAGCCTGCGGGTGGTTTGAGAGAAAAAAAAAATATATATATATATATATATATGAATATAAAACAACTAAAACCAAATGCAAACTGTGTAGAAATAATAATGGACCTACATTCATACAGTTACTTGACTGTGTCCAGCTCAATCCCCCAAATGAAAGCTAGACAGTCAGGGAGCATTGTAAATTCAAAAAAACTATCGAAATACAACACATTTTCAGTGTGGCACTTTGGTGCAGAATTTGTTTGACACCCCTGCCCTAGTGTCAACAGCTCAGCCTCACACACATTGCAAACATACTCACACCTTGATGAAGGTCTTGATGAAGGTAAGATCAGGACAGTACGTGACAGTACATGAATAGAGTAGCACAAATTCAACATTTATGGTCTGTCATCAGCAGTCATCACTGCTTACTGACAGTGAATAAACTCAAACGTTAGACTTCTTTGAAGGTCTGACAACTGGGTGAGTGAGCGTGTGGAGAAATGCCGTGACACGCACTAGGCCTAACTAACTAACACACATCAACTGTTGTGGTCTCTGGAACACAGAGAACAGGGTGAAACATACACACACACTCACACAAATTCACACTACTACTACTGATCTGTAATTGGAGCAGGTGTGACTGACCAACCAGCGCATGTGTACATATATATCCCCGGTATAAACATTGGTTAGTCATAACGAGGTGACTCAGCTGGCTACTGACTGTTGATCCTCCAGTAAACACGTTTGTCATTTGTCAGAGGGCTAGAAGGCCCCGGCTCTTAGGCTGCGACGTAGCCTTACTGTACTAATGAGAACCAACAGGCTTACTGGAAATTGGTAGTTAACTTTAAACTAGCTGTTAAGTAGCTTGGTTAGAGGGGCATTCCACCGCCTCTCACGACACCAACCATGACTAGTCGTTATCTTACCTAACGTTCTTAATGGCATGGTAACAATAGGTTTCCCACCAGGTATCTACAACAAACATTCTTCAGTGTGTTGACTGTGACTGTGTCCGTCACTTGGCAGGTGGCTTTTATCACAAACTGATAATGATAGTTACTATCCAGCACCAGTACTTAGATATTTAAGATACTAAGAGTTTAGAGTTTTAAGATAAGTACTTAGAGTTTTAAGATAAGAAGTAAACACATACAGAAACAGTTTGTGTGTCTAGAGACACATACGCTAATGACTGAAGTGAAAGAAAACCCTGACAAACACATGACCTAGTTGGAGATGTGCCTCACTTACAGTACATACTGTGCATTCGGAAAGTATTCAGACCCCTTGACTTTTTCCACATTTGTTACATAACAGCCTTATTCTAAAATTTATTAAATGTTATTTTTCCCTCATTAATCTACACACAATACCCCATAATGACAAAGCAAAAACTGGTTTTTAGAAATGTTTGCAAATTTATTTTCAATCAAGTTGTAGAAACATCTCAAGGATGATCAATGGAAACAGGATGCACCTGAGCTCAATTTCGAGTCTCATAGTAAAGTGTCTGAATACTTATGTAAATAAGGTATTTCTGTTTTTTATATATCTCAAATCCTGTTTTCACTTTGTCATTATGGGGTATTGTGTGTAAATTGATGTGGGGAAAAAAAATGTAATCCATATTAGAATAAGGCTGTAACGTAACAAAATGTGGAAAAAGTAAAGGGGTCTGAATACTTTCCGAATGCAATGTAGCCTTGGCCTCATGCTGTTTTCAGTAAAGTGTAGAATAGTGCTGCGTTGAGCTATCCAGACCCACACCTGGAGGCTGGAGCACACACACACACACACACACACACACAGCTGTCTAGCCCCTTTCATTCCCCTTAACATAGACCTAACACTTTTCCATCCATTCTGGAGTGTTCTATGACTCACACACTTCTAAATCAACAGGGGTATTTTTCACTGGTCTCGCCGAAGCACAAATAACAGTTCTCTCATTTGAGTTTGGGAACACGTATACTGAGTTGCTGACCAACTGAAAATAAAAAGCCCTTACGTAACGTTACCACTGAACGGGGCCCCAGCTTCCCTTCCAGTCAATAAGTGTTCAGGAAGGGCTCACTGGGTGGTTCTGGCTCAGCTTCCAGAGTAGATATCAATCTAATGAAGGTGGCTTTGGGTATATGAGCTCACAAATACGACAGTCCAAATTCCCCCTCTGCCGCAGCCAACTTCACCACCACGACCGCACCGCAGCGCAGCGCAGCACAGATCTGTGTCCCAGGGCGATGGGAAGGAGGGAGCAGCAGCCATATGCTGCGTTCATAACCAATTCTGAAGGTGGAAATTACCAGTTGTAACTCATTCACGTGCTTTCGAAACTCGTTGAGAAACGCCGGAATGGCTAATGGAACAACATGCTGTCAACCATAAACTAAAAGTACATCTATCAAAAACATTTTAATAGATTGCTTTTTATAAATAATGTTTTGTTGTTGTATTTAACTGTCTAAATGCTGTTATCATTTCCTTAGTAGGTGATGTCAGAGGTCAGCACGTGGAAGAAGTCGGACCTCAGCGATGATAGACAAGCTTCCCAATAGTAATTACCAGTTGGAGGGGCATTCAAGTGGATTTTTCCCAGTTGTATGTGGAATATAAACACCTTACCACTTAGTTATGAACGCAGGGTTAGCTGCATTTAAAGAGACAATGATTTAAACCTCTCCCTCTCCCAAGTCCCAACAACGAGTGAACCAGCACATCTCATTTGGCCTCATTACCAAAGGTAAATATAGAAAATAATTATAGTAATGACGGTAATGAGGACCTGATGACTATGAACGGCCCGTTCCTCTGAGTGTAGCCTGAGGCTGAGGCTGAGGCTGAGGGTGAGAGCCAGTTCAAGGCTGTGTCCCAAATGGCACCCTATTCCCTATATAGTGCACTACATTTGACCAGGGCACATAGGGTTCTGGTCAAAAGTAGTGCACTATACAGGGAATAGGGTGCAATTTGGGACGCATGGCGAATAAATGGGCCGTGTGAAGGGTTCTAGGTAAAACAGACTCGTTGGACTGGAAGGAAGTTCAGAGATCAGGATACATGGTAATTTTTTTTTCATTTGGACCGATCCTAGAGCACACTGCTGACCGTCTGATTACTAAGGCTGTTTAAACGTGAGCCAATGTGCTTGTAATAACATAATTACACAAGGAGACTGGGTAAAACCTCTACCACCAATGCCAGTAACGCCTATACCACGTCACAACTTAGACTTTTCCATTTCTAATGTAGCCTACAAACCTACCAGTCTCTATGTAGGCATTACCAACCATCTATCATGGCATGCCCTTCCCATATCTCTTGTATGTATATGTCAACTGATATGTATGTATGCAAGCATGACATTGATAGATGTGACTGTAAGCCTATGGTGTAGGTATCTCTGTCTTCTCAGTGTTTAGTCAGTACAGGACCTTTCGTATTTCTATATTTATTTTAAACGTAGCTCTGTCCTTGAGATGTTCTTGTCTATTATTGTTCTGTATTATGTCATGTTTCATGTTTTGTGTGGATCACAGGAAGAGTAGCTGCTGCTTTCACAACAGCTAATGGGGATCCTAATAAAAATACAATAACAAAATAACGCACAGTTCAGACATCGCAACAAACTTATTTGTTTTAGTTTGGTGCGGCGATAGAGGAGTGTTTGAACTAACAGTATTGAGATAATCCATAAATGACACACTCCAGGCTGAAGCTAGCATCTCTGTGAAACTAAGTCAATAGTTTATGAGAGGTCAGAGGTCAGTCCAGCCACAGTCATGGTACTGATGAGTCTATTGAGTTGATCCTGCTAGAAAGCTGAAGCAAAACTGATGAACCCCAACCAAACATAGTGTTCTTTATAATCAAGATATGAGGGACTTCAGCCCGAGAATAGTCACCCACCAACTTCCTCCTGTCATCTGTGATTCACTCTATTCCGCCACACAAAGGGCCCTGACACCTTGCGATACTATCACAGAAATTCTCACCCTTCCACCCCTACATATAACAGTCAGCCACAGCATGGCAACTGGATGTGATATGCCATGTTGTGTCTAACTGCAATGCATGCTGGGAAAAATCACACTTTGATATTTGGGCATGATGACCAAACTGAAGTCCTCAGTTAACACAGCCCTGTACCTTTACCACTGTGGGTCAAGTTTCAGAAGATATGTTGTCTATCCAATCTCAGTCTTCCATGAGATAATTTCACATAAAGGTAAAAATCTACTATGGTTGATAGAACCCTTTCAACTTGATATACCAGGTATTTCACATCACCAACTTCCACCAAACCAACATTCAACCAAGACAGCAGTAAAAGTAAGTCAAGTAAAACAACATCTGAAGCTCCTTCACTGAACCCAAATCACAGAGTTCGGTCAGACTGCCTATTACGTAAAACAAATGTCTTCCAGACCCTTAGGCCAGCCCTCAGTTCATTAGTGTTAGGTTTTATTGTCATATTGAGGTAATTCGATGTCCACCGCTCTCCTCTCCGTTTCCTCCCCACCCCTCCTTTAATCTGCAGCAGTACTGAGAGACCTACTGCAGTCAGACCAGGACTTACTGTGCCTAGTCACCTCACGACAACACCAGCTCTCTCCTCTGTCTGGACATGTAGTCAAAAGACACCCTCTACTACGTAAAACAAGATGAGAAAGTTACACTGGAGTATATTATTTCAAATGTGTATGGAAAGGCCTTCTCTGGAAGGCCTTAGCCTAGTAATATATTGTGTAATGCAGTCCTTGACATAATTGCAAGTCATGGCAGAACTTTTTCTACTCTCAACTAATGTTACGGTGTTCTTGGGTTCAAAGATAGGTCTCAGCTCTGGAGAGGCAGGGGGTGCTATTGAGAGGAATGAGGGGTGTAGTAGATGCCGATGGAGAGGGGATGTGAGTGTATCCCTCTTACCCCTTGGAGACATAATCCTTCAGAGCTGTTGGCAGATACTATGTTTATGGTATCTCTACAGGACCACATTTCATGGCTTTACACAGAAACAGACAACGAGCTCTAGATTCACTTCACACTGTCCGATCAATTTCACACTCCTCAAAGAGGTCACAAAAATATACAACGTCCTCCTCCGCCAATAAACGTCCCAGAGCATTTACTCTCTGACAAAACAAATATTTGCTTGTTTGCCAAGTTAAACCAGTAGAAATTATGCAAACAATTCATTTGATAGAACCCAAAATCTATCTGCAATATTAAAACTGTATACAAGGGATTGTGTTGTGAAAGCTGAGCTTGAAGAATTCCAGCAGCATGGGGACTACTTGGCTGGACCCCCGTGTTCGCAGCTGACAATGTCCTTGTAGTTTAACATCAGGACAGAGTCACAAATGGCTCCCTATTCTCCATATAGTGCACTACTTTTGACCAGGGCCCATATTCACAAAGCGTCTCAAAGTAGGAGTACTGATCTAGGATCAGTTTTGATTTGTAAGTCATAATTAATAAGAGCGGAGACCTGATCCTAGATCAGCACTCCTACATGACAGCGCTTTGTGAATATGGCCACTGGGCCTATAGGGCTCTGGTCAAAAGTAGTGCACTATACAGGGAATAGTGAGCCATTTGGGACGCACATCCTGGCTGTCCAATCTCCACAGGGATGAACTAAGCTGACAGACTACCTCTGAAAAGATCACCATGTGAAATGCTTGGCATTCTTAAGGGAGGTGGGGGGGGGGGGGGGGGCAAAACGTATTTCCGCCGAAGATTAATCATGGCAATGATTGGTCTGGTATTGTGGCAGGGAACTCTAGGGCACCGCGGCCCACAATGCAGTCTGCCTCTCTCCGCTGACTGTTTTCGAATGGTAATGCTCGGCCCACTGTGTGAGGACACATAAGGGGGTTCATAGCAGGGGAATATGTTGACGGGGTGGGAACCTTTGTCCATTCATATCAGGGGAATATGTTGACGGGGTGGGAGCCTTTGTCCATTCATATCAGGGGAATATGTTGACGGGGTGGGAGCCTTTGTCCATTCATATCAGGGGAATATGTTGACGGGGGTGGAGTGGGGTCAACGAGATGTAGAGTCTCAGTGCACACACACACATGCATGCATATGAACACACTTTCTCTTGAATGTCACCACCTTATGAAAACAAAATAGCTTGTCTGTTGTGTGGGGTCTTATATTGTAAGGACAAAGAATACTTTTTTATTGATAGTAAGAACATTGCGATACATCGCTGCATAACAATGTATCTGTAATTACAAGGGAACTGGACTCCCTCAGTAAAAGGTTGATTTGTGGGAGAAAGGCCTTGTACGACAGTAGAGGACTGTATGGTTCACCGGTGGCTAAAATCTGCCCCATGAATAAACACTGTTCTTCTCCTGGAGAATACAAATGCGTGTGTGGAGTAGTGTTCTTCCTGGACAATGCCACACACCCACCACACACCACTGAAAAGACTGAACTCTTGGTATAACCCCTGGCAGGGAAAAACCCTCGTAGCCAATTAGTTAGTTATTTTTTTTATTTAACCTTTATTTAACTAGGCAAGTCAGTTCAGAACAAATTCTTATTTACAATGACGGCCTACCCCGGCCAAACCCAGGCCAATTGTGCGCCGCCCTATGGGACTCCCAATCACGGCCGGATGTGACGCGTCTTGCACTGAGATGCAGTGCCTTAGACCACTGCGCCACTCGGGAGCCCAATGAGAGGGGGCACCTTGAAACAATCAAGTGCATATTTTAACTAACCTTTCCTCCATGCACAATTGTACATTCCTCCAGAATATTTTTTCTCATAGGAAGCTCCTTGACCCAACCAGCCCACCCCCATCCCTCTACACACCCACCACCCCCATCCCTCTACACACC
This sequence comes from Thymallus thymallus, assembly GCA_023634145.1. Taxonomy (NCBI): domain Eukaryota; kingdom Metazoa; phylum Chordata; class Actinopteri; order Salmoniformes; family Salmonidae; genus Thymallus; species Thymallus thymallus. The sequence goes on from CM042396.1 coordinate 28,779,447, forward strand.
CACCAGCCCACCCCCATCCCTCTACACACCCACCAGCCCACCCCCATCCCTCTACACACCCACCAGCCACCCCCATCCCTCTACACACCCACCAGCCCACCCCCATCCCTCTACACACCCACCACCCCACCCCCATCCCTCTACACACCCACCACCCCCATCCCTCTACACACCCACCACCCAACCCCCATCCCTCTACACACCCACCAGCCCACCCCCATCCCTCTACACACCCACCAGCCCACCCCCATCCCTCTACACACCCACCAGCCACCCCCATCCCTCTACACACCCACCAGCCCACCCCCATCCCTCTACACACCCACCACCCAACCCCCATCCCTCTACACACCCACCACCCCACCCCCATCCCTCTACACACCCACCACCCCCATCACTCTACACACCCACCACCCCACCCCCATCCCTCTACACACCCACCACCCAACCCCCATCCCTCTACACACCCACCACCCAACCCCCATCCCTCTACACACCCACCACCCCACCCCCATCCCTCTACACACCCACCACCCCACCCCCATCCCTCTACACACCCACCACCCAACCCCCATCCCTCTACACACCCACCAGCCCACCCCCATCCCTCTACACACCCACCACCCCACCCCCATCCCTCTACACACCCACCACCCCACCCCCATCCCTCTACACACCCACCACCCCACCCCCATCCCTCTACACACCCACCACCCCCATCCCTCTACACACCCACCACCCAACCCCCATCCCTCTACACACCCACCAGCCCACCCCCATCCCTCTACACACCCACCAGCCCACCCCCATCCCTCTACACACCCACCAGCCACCCCCATCCCTCTACACACCCACCAGCCCACCCCCATCCCTCTACACACCCACCACCCAACCCCCATCCCTCTACACACCCACCACCCCACCCCCATCCCTCTACACACCCACCACCCCCATCACTCTACACACCCACCACCCCACCCCCATCCCTCTACACACCCACCACCCAACCCCCATCCCTCTACACACCCACCACCCAACCCCCATCCCTCTACACACCCACCACCCCACCCCCATCCCTCTACACACCCACCACCCCACCCCCATCCCTCTACACACCCACCACCCAACCCCCATCCCTCTACACACCCACCAGCCCACCCCCATCCCTCTACACACCCACCACCCCCATCCCTCTACACACCCACCACCCCACCCCCATCCCTCTACACACCCACCACCCCACCCCCATCCCTCTACACACCCACCACCCCACCCCCATCCCTCTACACACCCACCACCCCCATCACTCTACACACCCCCCACCCCACCCCCATCCCTCTACACACCCACCACCCCACCCCCATCCCTCTATTTGCCCTCCCGCCGCCTCCCCACTTCCTATTTCTTTCATTTGCTTTCCCTTTCAATATTGGAATCCCCCCTCCTCCCTCCTCAATCACTCTCTCAAGGAACAATGTCTGCTCTCCGCTCTCCTCCGCCTCACTCTCTTTGGACCACTGCCTGGAGCCTCAGTCCGAAAAAAAAAGAGAGAGAGAAAAAAAAACACAATCCAGAAGAACTTTGGTTCACCTAATCACTCTTCACTGGTATTGGAGCTATTTCTGCCACGGTCTCAAGTCTCAAAAGAACCGGTGAAAAGTGGGTGTATGGTGTAAGACGGGGGGAAGGGACAGGTCGTACTGGGTACATGTCAGTGTGTTTTGGACAGGGGGGGATGGGACGGGTGTGTACTGAGTACATGTCAGTGTGTTTTGGACAGTGGGGGAAGGGACGAGTGTGTACTGGGTACATGTCAGTGTGTTTTGGATAGGGGGGAAGGGACGGGTGTGTACTAGGTATATGTCAGTGTGTTTTGGATAGGGGGGGGGTGTGTACTGGGTATATGTCAGTGTGTTTTGGATGGGGGGGGTGTACTGGGTATATGTCAGTGTGTTTTGGATGGGGGGGGTGTACTGGGTATATGTCAGTGTGTTTTGGACAGGGGGGGAAGGGACGGGTGTGTACTGGCTACATGTCAGTGTGTTTTGGATGGGGGGGGTGTACTGGGTATATGTCAGTGTGTTTTGGACAGGGGGGGAAGGGACGGGTGTGTACTGGCTACATGTCAGTGTGTTTTGGATAGGGGGGGGGGGGTGTACTGGGTATATGTCAGTGTGTTTTGGACAGGGGGGGAAGGGACGGGTGTGTACTGGCTACATGTCAGTGTGTTTTGGATAGGGGGGGGGGGGGGTGTACTGGGTATATGTCAGTGGGGGAAGGGGTCTCCTTTTCTCTCGTCCCAGAAAAGAAAACTTGTGTTGTAACACCCTTAAATGCCACGGGCCACATCATTCAAGCTCTCTCGCTCCCTCTCTCGCAATTCAATTAAAATGGGCTTTATTAGCATGGGAAACACATGTTTACATTGCCAAAGCAAATTAAATTAAAATAAACAAAAGTTAAATAAACAATCAGAAATTAACAATAAACATTACATTCTCTCACTCTCTCATACATCCTCCCCCCCCCCCTCTCTATGTCCTCTCTACCTCCGTATCCATGTTATCAATCCCTTAACCCTACTCACTCAGTCAGTGAGGCAGCCAGAAGTCTCTGTCTGTACAGACTCGTCCTGGGGGGGATTATGTGGACCTATGGAAACCGAGCCCTTCCCTTCACACCTGCCCACCTGTTGGAAAACATCTCTGATGTCACAAACAGAGGCTACTGCCGGATACACCGACCAGTAGCGGTGCGTGGGTAAAATCACTGGGGAAGCTAAGCAAGATAATTGCATTATTTGCTCTATAACCTGTTAGTTCATATGCCTTGTCACTGTGATATATAGACCTAAACACTGAGACAATAAGAAGAATACACAGTGGCAGAATAAATTCAACCACACCTGTTTACTCACAAAACCGATGTCCACAAAGCATATTGCATGTAACAAATAGTTACATGACCTACAGCATGGTCATTAAAGTTAATGTTTCCGTCATTTTCGGACTACTAAACAACTATTGACACCGGAGAGTTACTGCAAGTCGCAAAGAAAACAGGAGCTGCCACCACTATTCCAGCACCATTTCAACTTCAATATTTGAAGTTGAAACCATCAAATCACCTATGCTTAGTCTATTCTTAAAGATTCCAAAAACGATTTAATCTAATCAACGTAAGCTAAATGCAGTGTGTGTGTGTGTGTGTGTGTGTGCGTAAGTAGCAAAAACATGTTGACTCACCCTACTTGTAGAGAAACACCAATGCCATCCTCCTCCCATTCATGTTGACGAAACAGTCTATGACATACAGTACACGCATTTAGTTTTTGTTGTCCTAAGCAACCTGGCTAAAATTCTTGCTCGCTAGCCTAACTTCCTTTCATGGGCAACGATTAGCCAGCTAGTTACAATACATCTTTGGACTCACATTGTGAATGTGACGCATCGGTCCTTTATGGGCATATTTTGTCATCAAACTTTGTCATCAAAGTCTGGCATTCTCTGGATTTATGGTGGGAACAGCCACTCCATTGAATAGCAGGCTAACGTTAGTGGTTTCTTTGCAACGCTTGCAGCTAGCCACTGATTCCTTCCAAACGGCTCATTGTTGAATTTGCGATTTCCAACTTGTTGTGTAATCTTTTTGGCCGATGAACACCGATACGTTTTATCTATAATTTCTCTTCATTATTTCTCTTCATATGACAAGGATTAAAACGTATTTGCCAGTAGATTGTCCGACTTGATGACAACTGATGATGACTGCTAGACTTTGAAAGTAAGATGTTGACATGATCAGTCCAATCAAAGCTACTGTAGATATGGATAGATAGCTTGATACTAAATCATTCTCTCTACTGTTATTCTGACATTTCACATTCTTAAAATAAAGTGGTGATCCTAACTGACCTAAGACAGGGAATTTCTACTAGGATTAAAACTGAGTTTAAATGTACAGTTGAAGTCGGAAGTTTACATACACCTTAGCCAAATACATTTAAACTAGGTTTTTCACTTAGTTAGTATAGATCAGTTAGGATCACCACTTTATTTTAAGAATGTGAAATGTCAGAATAATAGTGAATGATTAAGGGAGAGATGGAAGGCAGGCAGGCTTTGATGAGACTGGTGGGAAAGGGTCTAATTGGGAAGTGGGTTCTTTGATAAGCTCTGTAATGATGTTCTCGTTAGCCAGGGTGAAGTCTGAAATGTAAGTGCAAGCCGATCCCTGTAGGGTGGTCGTGTAGGAAAGGTTATGGACTGGAGTACTGTGACACACTAATTGCTGGGGAATTTTAAAGTTCAAAAAGTTCAAAAACTTGTTACACAATTCGGGGGAGGGGTCTGAAGGGAAGTTGTCAGGAGGAAGAAGTAAACGGTTTACTGTGGAAAAGAGAAGCTTAGAGTTGTTTTTGCCAGAATTTATAATATCAGAAAAAGACAATGTTCTGGCAACGGAAAGTGCATTTTGTATTCCAAAAGGTGATCTTTGTAAGCTTGTGGGTGAGAGACTAGGCCTGTCCTTTTAAATTGACGTTCAAGACGGGACTTTACTAACACAGCTCCTCACGGACTTCTGAGAGGAGAAAGAGAGAGAGGTGAACTCTGCTGCCTGTTTGTATGCGGCTTTATTAACTCAATTATATATATTTGTTTTACATTGTTTGCAAACTGATATGTGACACGTATTAATGATATGTGACACGTATTAATGATATGTGACACGTATTAATGCCAAAATAACACGTATTAACGCAAAACAGGCAAAAGATATGTCGGGGCTCAAAACCTGCCCTGAATGACGGGTCGCCACTGGACCAACCAGCATCAGGTAGATGGGCTACACATACAGAGACAGAGGGGAGATGTTTCGCTCGCTCAGATGCTTTCTCCGGTGAGAAACATTCAGCCTCTTGCGAATTGAAAGAAAATTATGAATCGCAGAGAGACAAAATTATTATTTTACGGTTTTTTTCTTGGTATATTTTTTAGGGTAGCCTGGCTTCCCTTGGCATCCAAGAATACACACCACTGACACAGACTGACCTCTGACTATCCAGTGGCATTGTGCCTTAGAACGTGATTCAGCCCTATTCCATATACCGGGAGCTTGGGACTATAAGGTTCTAGATGCATTTTTGTCAAAATTGAGTTATTGGCATAGCGTTGTTCAGTTCAATGTTCTCTACCCATATAGTACTGTAAATACCCCAATTCATGTTGTTAAATTCAAAAGAATACAACATAAATATTGCTGACACCATTCAAACCAATGAGAGATTCTGAACTTTAAAGTCAGTTATCTCAGAATCGTATTTTTGCAGGTAGAACCTTATCTTCCCAAGCTGTCGATACAGTGCACTACTTGTGACTGGCCCCTGGTCAAAAGAAGTGCACTGTATAGGGAATAGGGTGCCATTTGGGATACATCCATAACCCTTCCAGGATTCATTTAATACTTAATATTTAACTTCAGTGCTATGAATAATCCACCATCAGTAAGAGCGTATAGGGACATCTGATAGAGGGGACATAAAACTTCCTGTAAATATTTAACTGAAACAAAGTAGGCTACATCAGAAGACAAAGGCTGTAAACTGTAAACCTAAGTGTCTGACTCAGGACCAGAGAGCAGATACATTATGGCTATGTCCCAAATGTGTAACCTATTTACTATATAGTGTACTTCAAAGGGAATAGGGTGGCATTTGGGAGACAAACTGTGAAGTGTAACCAGAGGTCAGGTCCGCGACTGCCTGACCTATCCCAGCCTGGCGTGCATCCGCCCTTCCCTTTCCCTGCGCTGTTGCGTAATACAGCGAGGTTATCGCAGAATGATGTCGGTTGTGGCAGGCTGACTGTGTAATTGCTAGGCTCTGTCAGACAGAAGTGGGAGAGTGGAGAGAGGACAGGTCTGCTGCATCAGAGGGTATGGCAGGCAGAATACCAATCCAAGCCCAACGGGGCCTGATAACAAACCCTGTAGCCCTGACCTACACTGCCCTATATTAACCTAGGTAACTTGTGGAACAGACACAGGCTGGAATGCGGTTTTAACCAATCAGCATTCAGGATTAGACCCACTCATTGTATAAAGTCCTATATTACTCTAGGAACGAGGAAACTAGGTTAGAAGAACAGACCAATAAGGCAACGCACTGTACGTAGGAATGCCGCAAACACACAAAGCACACATGACGACGCAACGCAATCACTAGGCCCTTGGGGAAAGCCTACATGCGCCATGCGCTCAGAAGTGTAATTCAGCCAAGTGAGTGATCATCTACTACTCATTTAGATTTGGGGCTTTTCACAGTGATTAAGGCCAAGCCAAGCCTCTACAGCATTGTGTTGACTTTAAACTGAAGTCATTGGACGTTGATACTACTGAATCGCCAGGAAACTACTTCACAGCTTTGCAAGAGAGAGCTGTGAGTTCTGGCTTTCCTAATATAGTAGGATGACACAGACTTCAGACTCAAGCACATGTCTCCAATAAAGAAGAACAGAGGAGAGAGTGAAATAACACTTATCTGGGAAAGCTCATGGGTGGTTATTTCAGTAAGTACAGTACCATAGAGGAATCCAAACAACACGGTCAGCCGGTTCCATAACGATTTGCCAGCTCTCTTGCCAAGTACCCTACATTCCCCAGATAGTGTGAAGTAGACAAAAGCATTCCATTCAAGAAGAGTTGTGACCCTCATACCATAGTAGGAAGTGGATCTTCCCATAAGCTCCAGTCAGAGCCAGTGTTAATGGTGAATGAAAGGGCTATAACTATAACTATAACAGAGGCCAGACAGCCCCATGCCTTCAAGGAAGGTTTTTATGTTGATGCTGACACAGGCCCTGAGTGCTAGAGCAATCTTAGTTACACCTTACTTTACAGAGCTCATGGACAGTGGAATCTACTAATTTATGCAATCTATGCAGCTTTTAAAAAACTCTGAATAGGCTAAGTTCTAGAAACATTTATGAATTACGACTGGTTTGCATGTTACAACAGGCGGAAGCCAGTCCAGCATACAAGGCAGAATTGAACACATATGATGTCAGTGCTAGGACTCGTAGGTCACATCCTTAAAGTAGAAAGGTTAAATCCACTCCACTGAATGTCTCGTTTGTTCGTCAGTCCTTGAGTGTAAAGAAAATGTATTGCCCAAACAAAGCTACTGCCAAGGTCGAATGGCCAGCAGAGAGAGAACGCAGCGAGAGAATGAATGCGCCAATGTATCCTTTAAGTGCTACTAAGTAACCTGAGTCGATGCAATTATTTATTACCCGTGATTAACGTACAATAGCGTTCACTGTCAATGCATGGTCATTTGATTACCCCATAATAAATCATTACCCACCCTTCCGAATAAGCATATGAGAGAGAATTCTTACGTAGGCTGCTGCTTTTCATTTCCCGCGATCCGAGCGTCACTTCACAAGTAAGTTCTATAGTGTGGCTTTACATCTCACTTTGGAAGAGCGCAAAGCCTACGCACAGATAAATTAACGGGACCTATAAGTTTGACAATATAGTTCACAATATCCTTGTGTATGACTCGTGGAGACCTAAGAACGAAGTAGACCACAGGGCATCATCTCCGCGTTGACAGCCCAAGGCTGCGGTGGGCAAAATGCAATCTACTTATGTAACATTGTTACAAAATAATATTGATACAACGGTGTAACATTGTTACAACTATGTTGTTACAACAATGTAATGTTACAGTATAATTTCACATCATCAGTCCATCATTTCAAAGCTCTGTTTATCTTCAAATAAACGATAACTTGGCGATTGCTATTGTATTCACTCTTGGGAACATTGCGTTGTGGTTAAAAGCTGTTATGACTTTTTCCAATAAAGTTTAGCCTAGAAGAGACACAATATTGTTGTTAAGCCAGGTTATGGTGGCAAAACCAATACATTGATTACACTCTCATCACAGAGAATTTCTGGAGAAGTCATGTCTTTGAATTGAGGCTAGTCACTTACTTTGTACTTCATTTTGAGCGCCTACGACTCGTCTTCTCTCTGACTCCGGGAAAGTGTAAAATATCCGCTTTTGCGTCAAAGAGAACACATCTGAATGTTGCAACGAAACCTTTTCTTTGCGATCAAACAGCCATTAAGAGTTGGTAAATGGTAAAGACAATAAAAAGCGAATGTTTCCTTCAATGACTTTCAATCCAGTTGCGCGTATCACTGAGGTTCTGCAATATACTTCTGCAAGCCCGCGGTAGGAGAATGCGTTTACTTACAACATGACTACCGTTTAGCTGATTTACATAATGCGGATCTCATTGGTTAAATCCGTACTGGTATCCCCCTCCCTCTTGCCGAGGACAACAAACGTCATAAAATGAATGGTCTGCTAAAATTATAATTTCCATGTCAATTGACTAGAAGCAAGGACCACTGGAGGAAATACTTTTTTTATTTTTTTATTTTATTTTATTTCACCTTTATTTAACCAGGTGGGTCAGTTAAGAACAAGTTCTCATTTGCAACTGCGACCTGGCCAAGACAAAGCAAAGCAGTGCGACAAAAACAACACAGAGTTACACAGTAAACAAACATAGTCAAAAACACAATAGAAAATCTATATACAGAGTGCAAAATGTAGTGCAAAATGCAGTAAGGTTAGGAGGTAGGACAATAAATAGACCATAGTGGTGAGATAAATTACAGATTATCATCATTAACACAGGAATGAAGGATGTGCAAATTATGATGTGCAAATAGATATACTGGAGTGCAAGATTTGTGAAAATAACAAAAATAAATATAAATATGGGGATGAGGTAGTAGTGTGGGCTATTTACAGAAGGGCTATATACAGGTGCAGTGATCGATAAGCAGCTTTGACAACTGATGCTTAAAGTTATTGAGGGAGATAGGAACCTCTAGCTTCAATGATTTTTGCAATTCGTTCCAGTCATTGGCAGCAGCGAACTGGAAGGAATGGCGGCCAAAGGAGGTGTTGGCTTTGGGGGTGACCAGTGAGATATACCTGCTGGAGCGCATGCTACGTGTGGGTGTTGCTATCGTGACCAGTGAGCAGAGATAGGGCGGGGATTTACCTAATAAAGACTTATAGATGACCTGGAGCCAGTGGGTTTGGCGACGAATATATAATGAAGGCCAGCCAACGAGAGCATACAGGTCGCAGTGGTGGGTAGTGTATGGGGCTTTGGTGACAAAACGGATGGCACTGTGATAGACTACATCCAATTTGCTAAGTAGAGTGTTGGAAGCTAGTTTGTAAATGACATCGCCGAAATCAAGGATCGGTAGGATAGTCAGTTTTACAAGGGCATGTTTGGCAGCATGAGTGAAGGAGGCTTTGTTGCGAAATAGGAAGCCAATTCTGGATTTAATTTTGGATTGGAGATGGTTGATGTGAGTCTGGAAGTTGAGTTTACAGTCTAACCAGATGCCTAGGTATTTGTAGGTGTCCACGTATTCTAATTCGGACCCGTCGAGAGTAGTGATGATAGTCCGGTGGGCGGGTGCTGGCAGCGTTCGATAGAAAAGCATGCACTTAGTTTTACTAGCGTTTAAGAGCAGTTGGAGGCCACGGAAGGAGTGTTGTATGGCATTGAAGCTTGTTTGAAGGTTAGTAAACACAGAGTCCAAAGAGGGGCCAGATGTATACAGAATGGTGTCATCTGCGTAGAGATGGATCAGAGAGTCACCAGCAGCGAGAGCGACATCGTTGATGTATATAGAGAAAAGGGTTGGCCCAAGAATTTAACCCTGTGGCACCCCCATAGAGACTGCCAGAGGATCGGACAATAGGCCCTCCGATTTGACACACTGAACTCTGTCTGCAAAGTAGTTAGAGAACCAGGCAAGGCAGTCACTTGAGAAACCAAGGCTGTTGAGTCTGCCAATAAGAATGCGGTGATTGACAGAGTCGAAAGCCTTGGCCAGGTCGATGAAGACGGCTGCACAGTACTGTCGTTTATCGATGGCGGTTATGATATCGTTCAGTTATAAAATGTATTGTATTGTATATCAAGATCTTATGGGACTTTGGTTGATACAACGTACAGACGGATGCAACTAGTGGTTAGAGCCGTTGGGTCAGTAACCCAAAGGTCGTTGGTTCGAATACCCGCTGACAAGGTGGAGAAAAAAAAACTCTCCTTGAGCAAGGTTTAACTTAACTATATATTTCTCCAGGGGCGCCGTACTACTACGGTAGGCCGTGGTTGCAAATAAGAATATGTTCTTAACTGATTTGCCTAGTTAAATAAAAGTTTAAAAAAATACTATTGTAGGCCTACTTATAGAAGTCTTTAGAATCCTATAGGCATCAGATTGCGACCAGTAGAGCTCACCTGAAGCTCCCGAGCTGGGAATTACATTTCTCTCTAATCCTTCAATATTTTACACATCAGAAACCTGAAACACCAAGACATTTCTATATGCTGCATAAATGAGCAAAGTTTTACTGAGCAAATAGTCAAGTGATATAAATGGCGCCAAACCCCCCAAAAACCAGAGGAAAGCAGCCACTGCCTTGTCGTCCACGCAAGGTAGATTTAACACCTTGTGTTAACTGGTTCTGATAGGGGGCGATGAAACAACGGAAGCCATTCATTTTCAATGAGAGAGGAGAAAAGTGTTTGTGGGACTGTTGGGTGATGCAAGCATGGGCGAGGGAGCATGAACGAGGCGGGACCTAAGTTGGGGAAAGCAGAACTTTCTGCAAATACTCCACGATATCGCAGCTGATTTTGGGGATCCCAAGTGGTGCAGTGGTCTTAGACACTGCATCACAGTTCTAGAGATGTCACTGCAGACAACCTGGTTCAAATCCAGACTATTACAACTGGCTGTAATTGGGAGTCCCATAGGGTGGTGCACAATTGGCCCAGTGTCATCTGAGTTTGGCTGGTGTAGGCTGTCATTGTAAATAAGAATTTGTTCTTAACTGACTTGCCTAGTTAAATAAAGGTTAAATAAATAAAAAGCTCACTATAGCTTCCAGCCCTACAGGATTGCCTGTTGATACATAACACTAGTTTGCTTGCTAGCATTGTGAGACAAAATACAAGTGCTAGTTAATCAAGGCAGTAACTAATGCAGCGAAGTGAAACCATGGTCAACCATACAATAATAATAGTTGCCATCAGGGGTGTAGGCATGGGTGGCCAACCCTGCAAGGCCCACCCAATCAGACTGAGCAAAAACAAAGAAATAATACTCCTGGCTACACCCCTGGTTGCCATGTTAAACTCTGTCTCTGCAGTAAGTAAGTAGGCTAGGCCTACTATGTTCGTTCTACAGTCTCATGAGAGAGTTCAGGCCATTGGAGCACTCAGGGGACAGGAACAACATGCATTGGCTTTGAAACCAAAGTACATTTTCTAAAATGTAGACATGTTAGAGATGGTTAAGGTGATCTTCAAACAGGACATGAGTGGAGAAAGAGTGGTTGAAGTTGGTGCAAGACATTCCCAAAGGCTGTTTAGGCATTGTGCGTTCCTGTCCATCATGTTAGAGCTAGCTAAGCCAACATGACATATTCACACACACACACACACACACACACACACACACACACACACACACACACACACACACACACACACACACACACACACACACACACACACACACACACACACACACACACACACACACACACACACACACACACAGGAAGAGGAAGTAAGATTGTATGATGCTTTTTTCAAGATCAGGTTTTTGACAGAGTTTCAGTTTCATTAATGAAAGATTGTTATTCAGCAATACTTAAAAACATACGTTTCTGAACTATTTCCAGAGAATAATGAATTGTCCATGTCAAAAAAGTATTTGGCTTTGTTGTTTATCAGTAGCTTCTACTTTTTATCTTGACATTGAGTGGACTTTAACCCATAATATTCATGATAACTTATCTTTTTTTCCCCTGGTAGACCCACACATTGACATTGATCATGCTGTTGTGTTGTTTTCCCGCCCTGTAAGTTCAACAACACGACAGCATCTTCTAAGAAAACTCTTGATCAATCCCCCAAGCACATACTTTTATCAAGACGTAATGGTAAATGTATTCATCAATTATAGACATAAGATGATTAGTTATTGTGCTTTATAACGGAGTAATCAAGAAAACGTGACCTAAAGAACTTTAAATCAAGCGGACTTACCCAGTCGTTTTGTACGCAGTGTAGTGGTGTACCAGCGCAGATGAGACTGAAGATGTGTCTTAGAGCATGGGGTACATACAGTAAGAAAGGAGAGGTGAGAAACTACACCCTAGTTAGCATCTATCTGAGCTGCGCGGGAGCCTGGCAGGAAGGCCTTCGTTTCAACACCCTGTGTGTGACATCCCAAACATGTGGCTAGAGACACACCGCACTGTACAACAGCCTCACAGAAAATCTTGAAGCTTAACTTTTTGGTCGTGGCTTTTGTGTCTTTTTCGTGTTTTGCCTCACCAGTTGCGAACTCGTTACCCTCGCACTTCAGGGTATCATTTCAATGTCTAGTTTTGATCTACATTTGGTTGAGTTGTCAACTAACGTGAATTCAATGTTATTGGATTTAGGTGACAAATATGACGAAATTCCCTTCCGTTGGTGACTTTTTGAAAATCCTATCAGTTTTCCACAATGATTTAACATCATCACATTTTTGTTGTTAAATTGATGTTGATTCAACCCGTTTTTGCCCAGTGGTTCCATATCTGAAGATATCTGGGTATCTATGTTGCAGTTGTCATATCTCTAAAACTTCTCATAGCCTGAGTCTGACTAGTTTGTCTCTGTGGGGGTTTCCATTGTCTATATATCCGCAGTCACAATGTAGATGGATAGATAGATAGATAGATAGGTACTTTATTGATCCCGAGGGGAAATGTCTTAAATGTGACTGGAACGAGGGAGAAGACACCTGTAATTAAACCACCTTTCAATGTGTTCGTTCTCAAATCTAAATTCTCCAATTACGTTTATCACAGAATCACAGGCCCTCGAACCACTCTCACTGTCTGTGCTGCTCAGTCATCCTCCATTAGAATACCTCTTATGGAAACACTCAAAACAGTCACTTGTGTTGTGTGCACCATGCCGAGCTGGAGACCATTCTCTGGGGCTCAAAATAGTCAGAAAAGGCCTGTGTGGTTGTGTCTCCAATGTACACCTGTTTCCTATGACAAACACAGCCCTAATTTCCCTCTGTTTATAAGTCGCAACTGAGAAAAAACAGCCTGAAACACACTCAAAGTTTGTTTATTCCTTTTAGCACGACCTTCAGCTGGGTTGAATAAAGTGTCAGAGACTGCCAAGCAGCAGTGGACCTCTATGTGTCAGTTTATGCAACAACATCTTCGTTTTTGATACTGTTTGTAGATATGATGGAAGTGATAAGGACCCAGAAAGCCACTAGCATGGAGGTCCTGCATTGCATTCTCTGATAGATTGTGTATCCAACCAAAATCCTCTGTTTGAAGTGTCTGCAGACAAACCAAACAAACGACGTCCAGAGAAAGATTAGCGTTCAGGCTCACAGTATTCCTTCCCTATCACATGTCCCCATGACAACAAGCCACCACAGCCATAGCATTTTGTTCTAGTTCTACTGTAGTGTGGTGGCAGAAGAGTCAACACAATCTTCTTATAAGCACACAGCTCCCAGATCTGTTTGTGTGGTCTTGCCCTCTCCATTGCTCTATTATCATACCAAACAATGACAGCAAAACAGCACAAACCAATCTGGGACTCAGCCTACACTATCAACGGTATTGCACTACTTTTTTTCAGCACGGACTGAAATAGCCTTACAAATAGCCTCAAATAAAACATGAACAATCACCCTTTCATCTTTGTGTCTGTTATGGGTTCTGTGAAGTTTGGGTTGCATAAGAGCCCTGTAGAGTTGACCTTTGTATGACAGGGCCAGATGTACCATACGTCTTCCATACAAGTTCCATAAGAAGTTCACAGGGTCCTGTGAGGCAAACCAGAACTGGGGCTTATTCACTAGGAAGCAAATAGGCTGAAACGGGGGGGGGGGGGGGGACTAACCTGAACTTGTCCAATAAGAAACACTTGTTTTTTAACAAAATATTTTGCTATAGTGGGCACTAATGAATACACCCCTGGACTGACGGAGGCATGAGGCAGGGTCTCCAGGTGGTGTAGCCTGACAACAGCCTCTCTGTGCTGGGTAGAAGAGGGTAGAGGGGGCCCTTCAACGATTACAGGCCCCTCTGTGAATAAGGAGCTTTCACACTCTCCCCAAACCACCTCAGGCAGATGTATAGGTCTCCCTCCCTACCATACCCTACCCTAACCTGGCTGCTTTCCACCTTGTCCAACAGGGCCCAGACAGGTGCTGTGTCCCAAATGGCACCATATTCCCTATATAGTGCACCAGTTACTCTGGTCAGAAGTAGTGCACTATATAAGGAATAGTGTGACATTTGGGACTCAGATAGGGTGAGGCCCCCCCCACTCGACCCCGCTCATCCTCACTGTCTCTCTGTGACACCTAGTGACCTCGTGGCCTGGCAGCATTGTGATGGAATGCACGGCACGCTAAGACAAGGGCGTCGTAATAAGGAGTTATGAGCCTGCCTGGCACACAGTGTTCCTTGCTAGGTGCCATTTTTTAATTGACATTGAAATATATCTTCTCCCCATGTGATTGGATGTGCACAAACAGGACCCCCAGCTGAGTTAAAGAGGTTTCTCTAGAGAACGTTTGAGGGGTCATGGGGCTGCGTTCCAAATGGGAGCAATATGTTCCCTGGTCAAAAGTAGTGCACTAAATGGGAAATAGTGTGCTATTTGGGATGCAGACATCTTGGTCTAGCTGTGTGTACCTGAGACAGAGGAGAGCTGAAAACATGTGGTCTGGTCTTGGACTAGCCCTGTCCTCCCTCCTCAACCCTCAAAGCTGTTTACTTTTAAAAAAATCTGGGTATTTTTGTGGCACATCCACTGCTCTGCTGTCTTCTTCTTTCTTTTTCTGAAGACATCCCTCCTTTTTGTCCTTTATTTTCCGGCTTATTCTGAAGTCAGTCAGGATAAATGACAAAAACACTGCATGGGTTGTTCTTGAATAATGATCCTATGTTGTCTTAAATCGCTTCTGGTTCATTATGTTTCCAAGTAGCAATGCAATTGAAAGCACTTTCTTTTCATGCACAAATGTGATATATCCTTGTGATTAATTATAGCGTTATTCGATGCCGCCATGCACAATGACAAAGTATCTTGGATTTTATGGAATGGAATTTTCTCAGCATCATTAGCTGAATAGTAATGGCCCCAAGATTAGACCCTGTGGCGCACCAGGAACTCCCAGTTGACGCCCGTTTTGCTAGCCCGGCCAATGTGAAGGTTTCATTTAGGTCGATTGTCACAGCTATAACTCAAGGAGCTGAATAGATCTCCTTGTCCCAGGCTAACAGCTCGTCTTTATTTGAGCTTTCAGACTGAGGTGGTATAAATGATACACAGGTCATAAAAACCAGTCTGAGAGTTGGATTACGCTTGATTAAGTAAACATTCCGAGCATTTTCAAATGATTCTGTATGACCCCAAGGTGAGCTTTTATGGCATTTTATGGCATTTAAATTCAGGTCTAGCCTTCCTGTTTATTTCTTATTTCTTACCCAGTCGGTCATTGTACAATATTATGACACAGCTTCCTGTGTGAATCATTTGTTTCTGTATAACTCTACATTTCTAGTACGGAGCCAACTGTTCATCATGTTGTCACCAGCCACAGCCAACCACTGCAGAACCATACTTCAGTGTCAACTAGAGTTTTACAATTTAAAGTTTTCACATGTCATACATATGGAGTAGATATAGGAGTAAGGATTCCATTGCGCTCTATCAGGAAAAGATAGGTATCTAATTATGAACAAATCCTTGCTCGTGGAAGCGCATCAGGATAACATATCCCACCTTGAAAGTGTTATCAAGGCCCCACATCTCAGACAATCATTCAGTCCATTGAACAGAACAGTCTATACCACCTCTCAATTCATCTACCCAATCACCTAATACATTTCACAAACACTACTTCTTCTGTCTGGCATGAGCATGGTCTGTGATAAGGCCAGCTTCTCAAATGCTACCCTATGCCCTACAGTGCACCCATAGAGCTGTGGTCAAAAGTAGTGCACTATATAAGGAATAGGGTGCCATTTGGGGCACCCTCAAGGAGCCTGAGGGTATTAAGGTAGGGGGGTGTTGGGGTATCAGGGGTTCAGTTATACAGCTCAGTGAGTGATGAGGACTGATAATGTGTTGACACTTACATTTCCAAGCGTGAGACACCCCGTCTGTTTGGGAGTGCAATAAGACCCTCAGTTGGCACGGCGACAGACTGTGTGATGGTAATGCGATGGACCCCCCCTCCCTCTGTGTGTGATTAGGTTGGGGGATGGTGGGTACGCGGAGGGATCTGTGCAAATTTTAATCAGGCCACTAATCCCACAGGGTTTTAAAGCAGCACCACTGTTAGAGTGAGGGTCTGAGTGAAATGAGACGGCATAAGGTGATCTTGAGACGATGAAGAGAGGCTGTGTATGTCTGTGTGGGAGATCATAATTGTGGGTCTACAAGGGTGTATATGGTTATGTGTGTTGTCAATTTCATCCAATTAGGATTTGCAATGTGTTCCTTAAAGGCCCAGTATCTTCAAAAATGTGAATTTTCTGTGTTGTGTATACAGTGCCTTCGGAAAGTACTCAGACACCTTCACTTTTTCCACTTTTTGTTACGTTACAGCCTTATTCTAAAATGGATTAAATAAAACAACTCAGCAATCTACACACAATACCCCATAATGACAAAGCAAAAACAGGTTTTTAGACATTTTTGTAAAACAGAAATACCTTATTTAAATAAGTATTCAGTCCCTTTGCTATAATACTGGAAATTGAGCTCAGGTGCTTCCTGTTTCTATTGATCATCCTTGAAGAACCCGATGTGTAGATGGGAGGACCTTCCAGAAGGACAACCATCTCTGCAGCACTCCACCAATCAGGCCTTTATGGTAGAGTGGCCAGACGGAAGCCACTCCTCAGTAAAAGGCACATGACAGCCTGCTTGGAGTGTCGTTGAGTGGCCCAGCCAGAGCCCGGACTTGAAACCGATCGAACATCTCTGGAGAGACCTGAAAATAGCTGTGCAGCGACGCTCCCCATCCAACCTGACAGAGCTTGACAGGATCTGCAGAGAAGAATGGGAGAAACTCCCCAAATACAGGTGTGCCAAGCTTGTAGCGTCATACCCAAAAAGACTCAAGGCTGTAATTGCTGCGAAAGGTGCTTCAACAAAGTACTGAGTAAAGGGTTTTTATTTTTTTTATTTTGTAAATGACCAAAAATGTCAAACAAAACAACAGTTTGTGCTTTGTCACTATGAAGTATTGTGTGTAGATTGATGAGGGGGGAAAAAATACTTTCCGAATGCACTGTATATACAGTGTTTCCACACTATGAGGTTGGAATAACACTGTATATACAGTGTTTCCACACTATGAGGTTGGAATAACACTGTATATACAGTATTTCCACACTATGAGGTTGGAATAACACTGTATATACAGTATTTCCACACTATGAGGTTGGAATAACACTGTATATACAGTATTTCCACACTATGAGGTTGGAATAACACTGTATATACAGTATTTCCACACTATGAGGTTGGAATAACACTGTATATACAGTATTTCCACACTATGAGGTTGGAATAACACTGTATATACAGTATTTCCACACTATGAGGTTGGTAATGCCATATTAGTGTAAGAGCCTGTTTTGGTGGGTAGAGTTTTGGCCTACCTGGTGACTGGGCGGTAAATTTGTTAATAGACCAATTAGAAAGAGAGTTCCAAACCTCTCTGCCAATAACAGTTTTCTTTTCCCCACGCTCTTTAATAAGAAGCTATTTTTGTTTATTTTTTACCCTTTTCATTTAAAACAATCACAGTAAGGTACTTAATTGTTATCCAGAAATGATTTGATATTGAGATAAAATAACAGCTGCATTGGACCGTTAACCATGTTTAAAAGTGAGATGCAGCATTAATTATCCTGCGGAGGAAGTCTGCTTAGTCTCTTCCACTTTACCACTCGTCTTGTCCTTCCCACATCCACTTTACCACTCGTCTTGTCCTTCCCACATCCACTTTACCACTCGTCTTGTCCTTCCCACATCCACTTTACCACTCGTCTTGTCCTTCCCACTTCTAAGTATGCAGATTTCTTCCTTCCTCCTTCGTTTTGTCTGTCCATGTCTGCCAGTGAATTCTCCCTGTATATTTTACAGGCAGATCCAGTGCATGTGGACAGCTACTTTCAGTTAGGGCCAAAGCTATGAAACAAAGCCTTTAGAGGAAAACATAGTGGTTGTGGCTGGCCTCTCCTGGTTATTTATGGACAGTAACCATCCACCCTTTTTTTGTGGCCAGGGGCGGAAGGGACGTTGCGGGTGGGACTTCAAGGAACTAGGGGCTATAAACCTAGCATCACCCCAATAGACTCTGGACGGTGTGGACACAGAGTGGAGATGGTGCCCCTGGCCTTCAAAACACACACACACACACACACACACACACACACACACACACACACACACACACACACACACACACACACACACACACACACACACACACACACACACACACACACACACACACACTCACACACACACACACACACACACACACACACACACACACACACACACACACACACACAGTAAATCGAACCCCAACCTCTCCCGGGTCCAGTCCTGTAGTTGCCAATTTTCTTTGGAGACAAACAGCCTTAAAGCCAAGTGACCTACTTAAGGGTCTCACTACACCACTACATGCTAACCTTTTCTCCTCCTCCTTTTATCTCGCATTCCTCCTCTATATGTCCATGGCTTTTACCAGCCTCAGGCTATACATACATACAGTACGTGTTAGACCCAGGCATGTTAGCTTAATCTTACCAAAACACGAGGAGAAACAAAGAGGCTTGAAAGTATGCAAAGAAAAGCAGTAAAATGCAAAGCAGTGATACCATACAAACCCTCGGTGCTGCTAGGCTCATTGTGCTGTCTCTGGTATGAGTGGCAGTCCGGTCGGTTTGTGGAAACAGGGCTCTGGTTTCCTGCATACTCTGGTGAGCCGAGTTGAGCGGTTGGAAATTCCACTCGTGCTCACGGAGCGCTATGTGTACTTTCCAACCTCTTCTAAAAACTGCTCTGTGCAAACTGCCACTCCAAATTCGCTCCATTCATTAAAATCACAATGTAACCAACACTCATCTACTTTTGTGACTACCTGGACCTACCATTTGGTTTTGAAGTATTGAAACCAAACCATATGATTTGAATGAAAAGTATTTTTATATTTTTATTTAACCTTTATTTAACTAGGAAAGTCAGTTAAGAACACATTCTTATTTACAATGAAGGCCTACCTACAGGGTCGGCCCCTGGAGCAAATTAAGGTTAAGTGCCTTGCTCAAGGACACATCAACAGGTTTTTTTTAACATGAAAAGTGGAATGTAAGATGCGCTCATCATTCCAAATAGGCTACATGTCATATTAAACAGATTATAAACACTATACAGGTCAGGAGCCAGACAGGGAGCCGAAGAAGGAACGAAAATGCTTTATATTGGCTATATTATTTGTATTATTTCAGTGCTATAGCCTACAAAGAAATACATTGTGAAGCATTTACTAGGTGCGTAACAATAGGCTGGTAGGGACGTAAAGCACTCAGCATTTTAACAACATTTCATTGTATTAAATCATTATAGTCTATATAGTTATACTTATAATTAAATACAAATGAAACAGAAAATGTTTTATTAGTGCCTTTAAATACATTTTTATATAAAAAAATGTGAAACACGAGTTTGGCCAGTCTGTGGCTTCAAGCTCACGTGATGGTGCATGGAGAGTAGGCCAGCAGCAGAGATATACTCCCTTTTTTTGCCTAAAAACCTTTAGGCCTACCTATATATAAAAAACATTCTGCATCTCTGACCAGCCTGACAAGAGTGTCCAAAAGGGTCCAAAAGTGGGAATATGCCAGGCATATTGGGCTAAAATCAATTATGGCCTATTGTACAGTTAATAGAAAATAAATGAACGAAACTTTTTAGAGACCTGATTATAGTTTATAAATACTTTGCTACAGTGATACACTTAGTTATCTACCCACTTCGTTATTTTCTTTTAGCATGTGCACATAGTAAGTACACCATCATGCTTTCGGGATACGTGCTTTTCAGATTCCACAATGATTCTTTAGTTGTGGACATTACATCACCGCTGTAAGGGTCTGACCGAGGCCAGGTCCCTGACTCCCTCTAGGGGGAGTGGGATGGCAACGGTCAGGTCCTTACACCCAGGGTTGGGTTATTGGTGATCCCCAATTAGAGACAGCTGTCGTGAGTTGTCTCTAATTGAGGATTCTATTTATGTGCACCGCACATCCACCTGCGTGTGGATCAATGCTTGTTTGAGTTAGTGTGTTAAAACCCAACGCCACGGTGTTTCGTTTCATTTGTTGTTTTGTTGTGTTTTATTTGAGAATAAAACAGGTTCGCAACGGTCCTCTCGCTCTGCGCCTCGTTCCCTTCAACCACACAGTGACAACCGCACTCCCTCTCCAGCTCTTGATCCTCATCTTTGTAAGTCACCTTGATTTTGTGTTTTATATCAGTTTCTTTATGAAAATATGTAGCGAACTCCAAGACAGTAGCTAAAGCAAGGGGCTATAGCCGCACACAAGTAGACTACAAAGGCATGCTGGGTTGGGCGTGCCCTGAGCTCATGAAGTGAGTGCTACTGGAGCGAAATTGGTGCTCCGCTATCCAGTCAAATTGGGCAACGCTCCGCTCACATACTCTGACTCTGATGAATGGGTGTGTAGTCTGGGGAAGTTCTTCATGAACTCATTGGGTGTAGTTTGGTTTTCTAGAAGACCAGGCCTGCGGCCCAAATGGCACCCTTTTCCTGGGCTGTGGTCGAAAGTACTATATAGGGAATTTGGGACGAATTCCAGGATGACAATTGCTCAAGACCGTGTCTGTGAAACCAACGCTGAAAATCAAACTGTGTCCGACTGTTGTTGTTGTCTTTTATGTTGCTGTTGTTGTTATGGGCCTTCCCTGATTGGCCCTGTGTGGTTTAGTAATGACACAACCCTGTTGTTTGCGTCCATGTTTACTGATGTGGTGTATTTTGATGAGATGGTGGTGAGAGGAAAATCTCTGGCTGGGATTACTGAGGCAGTGTTTTATCAATGTGCTAAAAACAAACAGGTGACATCAACCTTTCCAGCTGTGGGAGTATACTCAGTGGTGGAAAAAAATACCCAATTGTCATACTTGAGTAAAAGTATAGATACATTTTACTCAAGTGAAAGTGAAAGTAACTCAGTAAAATAGTACTTGAGTAAAAGTCTAAAAGTATTTGGTTTTAAATATACTTGATAATAAAAAATACATGTAATTGTTCAAATATACTTAAGTATCAAATGTAGAAGTAAAATTATAAATAATTTCAAATTCCTTATATTAAGGAAAGCAGACGGCACCATTTTCTTGTATTAAAAATGTACGGATAAGCCAGGGGCACACTCCAACACTCAGACATTATTTACAAAATATGCATTCGTGTTTAGAGAGTCCGCCAGGCCAGAGGCAGTAGGGATGACCATGTGTTCTCTTGATAAGTGCGTGAATTTCACAATTGTCCTGTCCTGTTAAGCATTATCAATGTAACGAGTACTTTGGGTTGTCAGGGAAAATGTATGGAGTATAAAATACAATATTTTCTTTAGGAATGTAGTGAAGTAAAAGTAAAAGTTGTGAAGAATATAAATAGTAAAGTAAAGTAATGTACAGATAACGACTTTTACTTTTACTTAAAATTAAGGTTAAGTGCCTTGCTCAAGGACACATCAACAGGTTTTTTTTACACACACACACACACACACACACACACACGTTTGTTTTACTATCTTTGTGGGCACCAAACAATTGATTCTCATTCAAAATCCTATCCTAACCCTTACCTTAACCCTAACATTAACCCCTAAACCTAACCCTAACTTCTAACCCTAAACTCTAAGCCTAATTATAATCAAAACGCAGCTTTATCCACGTGTGTTCTGGCTCTGGCCCAACTCATCCGTTTCTGGGACCAATCAGATTAGGTTAGAATGCGTTTTCGTTCTAGAAATCATCGGGAATGTACTCAGATCCACACTCGTTGCATAGCGTAGCGTTTTGCCAGAGCAAGGAGTTTGGGTAGCCAGGCAACTTCTTTTAACTTTAACCCATGGGGCTCTGGTCAAAAGTAGTGTACTATAAAGTGAATAAGGTGCCATTTGGGACACAGGATTCATTTACAATCTTAATCCCCAACAAGTTGCTGTACACTGACATCACAGTTTTCCAGACAGATGCTCTGGAGTAGAGAGAGCGTTCCAAGTAACAAAAGCTATAAAATAGACACAACTTTTATAGCAGAAGAAAAAGCCACAAAGAATGGAATTCATATTATATCAGGCTTTAGTGCGAACCATTTGTTTTTGCAAATTGAATATATCTGGGCACAGGAACCACATATGATGTTTATGTTTGTGTGCTTCAGGCCATGGAAAGAGATCAGCCCTGAGTTTTTCCTTTCAGAAAACATGTCTGTCATCAGAAATCACTTTATATGACCAAATCACAGATTTCGAGCCAGAGCTGTGGTTTAGATTCCGGGAAGCAATGCTTAATATTTATTAATATCAAATATACTTATTTGAAATTCAGAAACACATCATACCAACATCATTACGTTGACTTTCTATCTCTCTTCATACTGTATTATCTATTTTGAAGATAATCTTATTTAATTGTTATCTAAATTCTTATCTTATCTCCATTATTGTATAAAAGGCGAATCTGATCCTAGATCAGCACTCCTACTCTGAGAGGCTTTATGACTATGGGCCTAGATCTGTTTCTTCCCAGCGTAACCCAGAAGCGGAAACATGGCTGACTGCATCGGCTCATCAACTAACTTGAGGAGAGGTCATTAAACTGTAAAACTCCCCAGTCAGCAAAAAATATGGAATCCTCATAAAACGCAACTGAACGCTGGCTGAACCAATTCCACAAAGAACTGAGGGTTGCTCCCTACATGGCTAGCTGGGTTACAGCTGTGTCCCAAATTAAACCGTATTCACTATGGGCCCTGGTCAAAAGTAGTACACTATATAGTGAATAGGGTGACATTTGGGACACAGCCATTGAAGTGGAATGAAAACGGGGCACGGTACCAGCTGTAAAACCCCTGAGCAATGTCTGTCCTCACTCAAACTCCGACCAGACTTCTTCTACACAGTCTACACAAATACCCGCGGGGCTACAATATAGAGAAGCCATACTGCAGTTAGGAATGCCTCAATGATAAGAGCCTTTAGGGTGAACTAGGGTAATCTCTTGAGGATCTTTAGATTTGTAGATTCAAAGAGAGCCCCGGGGCAATCGTTAGTTTGTTTTATTACATATTCACATCTGTGAACATTTCACTCGCGGACATTCAGTCTGAAAATGACTCCTTATGTTTGACGTTACACAAAAACCTCTCAAAATCTTTGACATACAGTGAGAGTACAAAACACTGAAAAGATATGATCCCTTATTGATGTCACCTGTTTAATTCACTGTAACAGTGTAGCTGAAGGGGAGGAGACAGGTTAAAGAAGGATTTTTTTTAAACCTTGAGACAATTGAGACATGGATTGTGTATGTGTGCCATTCAGAGGGTGAATGGGCAAGACAAAAGATTTTAGTGCCTTTGAACAGGGTTTGGTAGTAGGTGCCAGGCGCACCGGTTTGAGTGTGTCAACAGTTTCTTCTGAGTATCAAGAATTGTCCACCACCCAAAGGACACCCAGCCAACTTGACACAACTGTGGGATAAATTGGAGTCACCATAGGCCAGCATCCCTGTGGAACCCTTTCAACACCTTTTAGAGTCCATGCCACAATGAATTGAGGCTGTTCTGTTGGTAAAAGGAGGTGCAACTCAATATTAATATGTTCCTAATGTTTTGTAAACTCAGTGTCTAAGCTCCTGTATGCTCCTGCTTGCCTTGGCTAGCCTTTCAGGCAGATGTGTGCAGTGCACAGTTTATAGATAGAGGGTATGACCTAATTTGCCCCATCTTTGTAGTTGCCAAAAGAGGGACAAAGTCTGACCACATTTAATCTGTTCATCTGATTCATAACTCACTGATACAATTATCTCTGCTATAACTATGTATATTATTTTTAGTGTGACATTGTTGCTTGGACTGCCCAGTGGACCATCTCTTGTTCCTGTTTTTAGTCGGCTGGGTGCATTGGAACAATAGAGAGTTTATCAGAAAAACATTTCTCATAGAGGTTACACAATCCTGGAGCTGTGCCAAACCACAAATGGCCAGGTCATTTTATAACAAGACAGAACTTGGCATGTTCTCACATACCTGTGCCATTCTAGTTCCCCTGTTCAGCAAGGATGCGTCCCAAATGGCACCCTATTCCCTGTATACTGCACTACTTAAAGGTGGCCTAACAGAAGTGCACAATGCAGGGAATAGGGTGTAATTTGGGATGTAGAACTTGTTGTTTCCAGCCCGAGGGGGCATATTTACTATTGTCATGCAGAGCTCAGATGCCTCTGTCATTTTGGATATAGCATTCCACATCATTGGTTGCCAGTTATGTTGCCCACCTGTCTCCATGTTATGGTACAGTAGTGGGTCCAGAACACAAAGGCCTCTCCGTTAGGAATATACTGTACAGGATGTAGCTCGCTCTCTCCCAACAACACAGCTAGCGTTTCACTCTCCTTTGTTTACCTGTGTGTCCCTGGTGAATGAACACCACGCACGCACGCACGCACACGCACGCACACACACACACACACACACACACACACACACATAGAAAACATCTGTTATAGCCAAGTCTAACCTGGCTACTGTTTCAGTTGTGTGTCTGCTCAGCTCATTTGAGACAGTGACCATCTATTATGAGGTGCAGAAAAGTGAGTCACTGTGGCCTTGTGGCTGTCTCTTTTAGCCTTCTTTACCTCTTGCGGCGAGGCTCCAGCCAAACTTTACTCCCCTGGACGATTGAACCTCAGGCCTTTTCCGGCCATGCTACATTTAAGTTAGAACTCAGAGGACAAGCTTGCTTTGAAATGCATCCTCATCCTTGTCATAGAAATGGG
This sequence comes from Thymallus thymallus, assembly GCA_023634145.1. Classification (NCBI taxonomy): domain Eukaryota; kingdom Metazoa; phylum Chordata; class Actinopteri; order Salmoniformes; family Salmonidae; genus Thymallus; species Thymallus thymallus. Next base: position 28,804,718 of record CM042396.1, read on the forward strand.
GAGAACTTTGGTAAAATAATTTCAGGTCTTGAGTGAAATGTGCAAACGGAATCCTCCGAATTCTCTGTCCCAACTGTCAGGATGTCTCTATAACAGAAAAAATATATTCTAGAAAGCCAACCTGCTATGAACCCATGGTCGGTTTGCCTTTGTGGTTGTTCGAGTTGAAAATTAGCTGGTTGGCTATATTTTGCACATTTGCAGTAATGTTATTTATGAGACACAAATGGTCCCTGAAGTTTCACTTGACACTATGTTAGGTTGTTGTCCATTAAAAGCAGACATGGTGCACTGACGACAGGGAGCAAGTGGACATTGAGTGATGAGTGATGTTTGTCTGCTCTTCCTGTGTCGGGGGCTCCGTCGTCTAGCCTGGGGGTTACGTCATTACTCTCTTCCAGACAAGGGGAAATCCTCCAGCCTCAGGCCCACCGTCTGGTCCACCAACTCAGCCTGCGTCCCAAATTGCACCCTATTATACCAGTGCGCTACAAAGGGAATAGAGTTCCATGCGGACACCCATGGAAGACCAGAGGTTTATGAATCTACATACATTGAAATGAATGGCTCTGGCCACAAGCTTTGGCTGTCAACAAGTGTTGTCCTATGGGTCTCTGAGTTGCAATGAACAGACACTGTGGTTTTTAAACCGGAACTAAGAGGCTTTTAGTAGTTTTGATTTATAACGCATCTATCCCATTGGAGTGAATCGGAGGATAAGTAATCACTTACATCTGTTTTCTTGTCCTAGTATGCTCAAACATATCAGTTTATCAGTGTCATTCTGGCAAAGCACCAAGGTTGTCAAGGTTAAAGGTGTGTCCTGAGGCAGATGAAGGATGTGTCTGTGTCAGTCTTGGCTCTAGCGCCTCACGCACTTGTGCTTGTTTGTTATTTAGGCAACATGCAGAAAACGTTTGCATTGATAGTGTTCAGGTGAACCTCAGGGCAAAAGTGTGATTTCTCTTGGCCTTCTGAGCAGGTTGAATCTTTTACACTTCCTTTTGAGTGTAAACCACTCATGCTGTAGGTCAGGGATCATCAACTAGATTCAGCTGCGGTCCAGGATGGTCGGGGGCCGTAACGTAATGACAAATAATTTGCAAATTGACCTCAAGACGTCCACACAGATATAATATTTGACTAAAACATAATAATTTCAAACCTTGCTTACATTTGTAAGGATCACATGTCTCTATTATTCGTGGGAATACTTGGGAACAGATTTCCAAAATTAAAATCACTTGGAGCTGATTTCCTTCTTCTATGTCCAACAATATGTTCAGGGATTCATCCAATGGCATTGAGGAGTTTACCACATCTATCTATCTATTCTATCTATTCTATCTAATCTATCTATCTATCTATCTATCTATCTATCTATCTATCTATCTATCTATCTATCTATCTATCTATCTATCTATCTATCTATCTATCTATCTATCTATCTATCTATCTATCTATCTATCTATCTATCTATCTATCTATCTATCTATCTATCTATCTATCTATCTATCTATCTATCTATCTATCTATCTATCTATCTATCTATCTATCTATCTATCTATCTATCTATCTATCTATCTATCTATCTATCTATCTATCTATCTATCTATCTATCTATCTATCTATCTATCTATCTATCTATCTATCGATCTATCCTGAGCTAAAGACTAGAGCTGCCGCTTTCAAGGAGCGGGACACTGATTCGGATGCTTATCAGAAATCCTGCTAGACCCTCCGACAAACCATCAAACAGGTAAAGCGTCAATACAGGACCAAGGTAGAATCATACTACACTGGCTCTGATGCTCGTCGGATGTGGCAGGGCTTGAAAACTATCACAGATTACAAAGGGACCCACCAAACAAGCTAAATACCTTCTATGCTCGCTTCGAGGCGAGTAACACAGCACCAGCTGTTCTGGACGACTTTGTGGTTATGCTCTCCGTAGCTGATGTAAGTAAGACGGGTTAACATTTACAAGACTTCCTGGCCAGACGAATTACCAGGACGCGTACTCAGAGTATGCGCTGACCAGCTGGCAAGGGTCTTCAATACCTACAGTCTGTGATACCTACATGTTTCAAGCAGACAACCATAGTCTAAAGAACACCAAGGTAACCTGCCTAAATGCCTACCATCCCGTAGCACTCACATGAAATGCTTTGAATGGCTGGTAATGGCTCACATCAACACAATCACAGAAACTCTGGACCGCTCCAAATCACATACCGCCCCAACAGAGCCACAGATGACCTCACATACACAAATCTACAACAGAGTACAACCACAGTAGGTGTATAGCAGCACTTAGAAATGTCCTTGTTTTTGAAAGAAAAGTAAATGTTTTGTCCATTAAAATAACAAAAAATTGATCAGAAATACAGTGTAGACATTGTTAATGTTGTAAATGACTATTGTAGCTGGGAACTGCAGATTTTTTTATGTAATATCTACATAGGCATACAGAGGCCCATTATCAGTAACCCTCACTCCTGTGTTCCAATGGCACGTAGTGTTAGCTAATCCAAGTTTATCATTTTAAAAGGCTAATTGATTATTAGAAAACCCTTTTGCAATTATGAAAACTGGCCTTCTTTAGACTAATTGAGTATCTGGAGCATCAGCATTTGTGGTATCGATTACAGGCTCAAAATGGCCAGAAACAAATAACTTTCTTCTGAAACTTGTGTATTCTTGTTCTGTGAAATGAAGGCTATTCCATGTGAGAAATTGCCAAGAAACTGAAGAGCTCGTACAATGCTGTGTACTACTCCCTTCACAGAAGAGTGCAAACTGTCTCTAACCAGAATAGAAAGAGGAGTGTGAGGCCCCGGTGCACAACTGAGCAAGAGGACAAGTAAATTAGAGTTTCTAGTTTGAGAAACAGACACCTCCCAAGTGGCAGCTTCATTAAATAGTACCTGCAAAACACCAGTTTCAACGTCAACAGTGAAGAGGCTGGACCTGCTGGAACTGGCCGACCGGACCTTGCTATCTGGCCAGCCGGACCTAGCTATCTGGCTGGCCGGCCTGGCCTAGTAGCTATCTGGTGTACCTAACTATCTGGCTGGCCGGACTCAGGTATCTGGTCGGCAGGCTGGTCGGCAGGCCGTACCTAGCTATCACCCCGCCCTGCCAGTCCTACCTATTTTACCAGCCAGTCGGTAGGTCCGGCCGGTCCTATCTGGCCAGCAGAACCTAGCTACCTGACCTGTTAGCCGGCCTTGACATAGCTGTTTTTGCCGGACCTACCGACTGGCCCATAACTTTTAACATAGCAAGGCCAGCTGTTCTATCATTCAGCCTACAGTAGTAGCCAATGTGTGGTCTTCAATGTAGGCCTACATTCCATGAGACTTTTGAAAAAAAAACATGCATGGCTTGACATTAACCTGTTTATCCTTCAGACAAGGAGATGACTGAAAATGTTGTTGTATTGTTTGATGCAAGAAACCACTTTACAAAATAAAATGCATTATTGTTCCCACATCATTATTACATAGAATCAGACAAATTATGCTACCCTCTGCATATTGGCTACTTAGCTTATTCAAACCTGTCTCAAAACACAACACTGGCCCTTTAAGACAAAGAAATAGCTATTTACCTTACTCGCTTTTCAATGTCTAGAAATGTACAAATTTTGTGCTCTTGTAGGAAGCAATCACTACCCTATTGCTGACTACACATGATCTATAACTGGGCTAATAACTCACTAACTAGCAAAGGATATGGACAAAATGTGCAAACTTGGCTACATGCAGCTCTCGCTTTGATCTCAAAACAAGCACATCTACTTGCTCATGCTGTAAACTCAGTCCAGTTCAAAGTAAATGGCACAGATCCAAATATGGCAATGGTCTATTTGCGTATTAGCCTACTGCAGCTCTGATTGTTTATGCCACACTGGTCTATGTAAAGTACGGGCTGATTAGTGCTTGTCAATGCAATAGAATCTTACTCTGATGTGTTCTGCCTACAACAAAATGTCTTACATAGTTCTCTGTGTTTCAGTATGTTGCATTGATTCGATCACAGTTGCCACAGTAAAGGGAAACGTTGATAGTGTTAACAGGGAAAACTATAGAACAGTGGTCACCAACCTTTTCTGAGTCAAGATCACTTTGAGTCAAAATGTAAGCCGAGATCTATTTTTTTTAACATGACTTAAGAAAACATACGCCTATGCAACATTAACCAATTAAAAACAGTACTGTAGCAATAAGGTTTTTGCAGTATATATGTCCAGGTAGCTGCCAGCATCTGTGTCCGACTCACAGAGAATTTATTCCAAAGCCTCTTTCTTGGTATACCTGGCATTTGTCATCTGTTGGCTAGTAAACTTGGTTTTGCCATCTTTTTACATCCCTGAGAAGCCATTTTTATGCCAAAGCGATAAAAGAATACATTAAAAATACTATAATACTATACTGAACTCATGCATTCTGAATGCGTCCAGTCTGAATGCCATAGCAATGGTTCACATTATTCAAAGGAACTACTCAGTCCTATACAGTCCCCCCCAGGTCATCTGTATATGACTGGAAAGGTTATTTTATTGCCTAAATGACTGTCCATCTTTCATTTTACCCACTTTCCAGTCTAAGGCTACACAAAAGGTTCAACGATAAAAACAACACACTTTTCGTTCACAAAAATTAGGTAATTTTATGTTCTAATTCAGCATTTACATTATTGGAAAATATTGCCATATATAGCTCTAGCTTAAACACAGACTAAATTGAAGCATACCTTGTAAGATGTTTGTTGTTCAGTAAAAGTATAAAATTAACTCCTTGACTCTCTGGGCTGTAAATCGATCATTTTAGGTCACAGGCTGACAAATAGCATATCCTTATCATGTGTGGAATCTATGCTTTCACCACCTACCAATGTTGTTCAGTCGCCATAATGATGTCCACTCTCTTACCAGGAGGCCCACTCTCTCAGCAGGAGGTCCACTCTCTCACCAGGAGGTCCACTCTCTCACCAGGAGGTCCACTCTCTCAGCAGGAGGTCCACTCTCTCACCAGGAGGTCCACTCTCTCACCATCATGAGGTCCACTCTCTCACCATCATGTGAGATTTGACCTGACCTTCTCTCTGGGCTGTTTGCCAATCCATCAGTGGGTAGACCTTTGTGTAGTTTTTGGTTCCATGTCAGAGTGTGAGTTTCCTGTAAGTGGTTTTATGGACTCTTATGGACTGTCACAGAGGATAGGAAACCCCATAGTTATCCACTGGCCTTTGTGTTGAAGCTGAAAGTTTTAGTGAGCAAGTGTATGTTAGTGCTCTTCTGTGATCTAATGGTATGAAAGCAATCAGACCTTCAGTACTCATGACTTCCCACTGGTCCTGCTTTCCTGAGCACATAACATACAATACTACACAGGTACAAGCCTAAACAAACTAATCAATGTGTTGTAGTCTACTTAAAGATAATACCACACATTCCCCTGCCCACTTACAGTACAGTGCATTCCAAGGATATCAGTTGGAAAACTCCTCAAGGGATAACAAAGATCCAAGAGCTCCTAGATGCAGGGATGCCTGTCTGGGTACTTCCTGAGTTCTGCCCCTTCCTACCAATGGGCTTGTGGGAAGAAAGAGGAGTACGTGGGAAAGGAGCTTGTTAATTCTGCTTACGGCAGGATTTATATGGGCGTCTTTCGGAGGTGACAAAGGGGGACGAAAACAAATCCAGCTGGCTTATTCTATGCCTTTGTATCACAATAAACCCCACCAGTGAATGAAGGGCATTCCATGCCCAGCGAGAGAGAGTATTAAAGTAAAGTTGAACATCCTCAGTTGAACGATGTTCGGAACTGAGAGAGCATTGTAAGTCAGTCAGAGCATCTTAAGTTAATTTGGGTAATTTATGGTACCTGTGTGTGTTTATGTACTGTACTCTGTTGTATGGGCTCTCGTGAAGAGTCAAATGTCCCCATGTTTATGGAGTTCAGATCATATCGAATACCTACAGTAGGGTGCCCCAACTGGTGGCCTGCGGGCCGAATTTGGCCTCTGTGTGGTTTAGTTTTCTGAGCAAAAAATAACAATACTCTATATGTATATATACAGTACCAGTCAAAAGTTTGGACACACCTACTCATTGCAGGGTTTTTCTTTATTTTTACTATTTTCTACATTGTAGAATAATATCCAAACTAAGAAATAACACATATGGAATCATGTAGTAACCAAAAATATATTTGATATTTGATATTATTCAAAGTAGCCACCCTTTGCCTTGATGACAGCTTTGCACACTCTTGGCATTCTCTCAACCAACTTCACCTGCTGTGGTAGCCATGCTGGTTAAGTGTGCCATTGAATTCCAAATAAATCACTGACAGTGTCACCAGCAAAGCACCCACACATCATCACACCTCCTCCTCCATCCTTCACGGTGGGAACCACACATGTGGAGATCATCCGTTCACCTACTCTGAGTCTCACAAAGACACGGCAGTTGGAATGAAAAATCTCAAATTTGGACTCATCAGACCAAAGGACAGATTTCCACCGGTTTAATATCCGGGCTCCTGAGTGGCCCAGTGGTCTAAGGCACTGCATCTCAGAGCAAGAGATGTCACTACAGTACCTGGTTTGAATCCAGGCTGTATCACATCCGGCTGTGATTGGGAGTCCCATAGGGTGGCACACAATTGGCCTAGTGTCGTCCGGGGTAGGCTGTCATTGTAAATAAGAATTTGTTCTTAACTGACTTGACTAGTTAAATACATTTTATTTATTTTTTATTCAAGTTGCTTGTGTTTCTTGGCCGAAGCAAGTCTCTTCTTCTTATTAGTAGTGGTTTCTTTGAAGCAATTCGACCATGAAGGCCTGATTCACAGTCTCTTCTGAACAGTTGATGTTGAGATGTATCTGTTACTTGAACTCTGTGAAGCATTTATTTGGGCTGCAATTTCTGAGGCTGGTAACTCTAATGAACGTATCCTCTGCAGCAGATGTAGTAACTCTGGGTCTTCCATTCCTGTGGTGGTCCTCATGAGAGCCAGTTTCATCATAGGGCCTTATGGTTTTTGCGACTGCAGTTGAAGAATCTTTCCAAGTTCTTGAAATTTTCCGGATTGACTGATCTTCATGTCTTAAAGTAATGATGGACTGTCGTTTCTCTTTGCTTATTTGAGCTGTTTTTGCCATAATATGGACTTGGTCTTTTACCAAATAGGGCTATCTTCTGTATACCACCCCTACCTTGTCACAACACAACTGATTGGCTCAAATGCATTAAGAAGGAATGAAATTCCACAAATTAACTTTTTACAAGGCACACCTGTTAATTGAAATGCATTCCAGATGACTACCTCATGAAGCTGGTTGAGAGAATACCAAGAGTGTGCAAAGCTGTCATCAAGGCAAAGGGTGGCTACTTTGAAGAATCTCAAATATAAAATATATTTTTTATTTGTTTACCACTTTTTTGGTTACTACATGATTCCATATGTGTTATTTCATAGTTTATATGTATTCACTATTATTCTACAACGCAGAAAATAGTACAAATAAAGAAAAACCCTTGAATGAGTAGGTGTGTACAAACTTTTGACTGGTACTGTATATAAAGAATTGTTGATGAAATTAGAGTGGACCTCATGATGGTGAGAGAGTGGACCTTATAATGATGAGAGAGTGGACCTCAGTGTGTACCCTCCAGTGTCTCACCAACAAGCTATTCAGATATGACAGGCAAGTCACTGCTGTTGAAGTTTAAAACACACAGCTGCAGAGAAACAGTCAATTACTGGTAAAAACAGCTGTCAGTCAAACATTATTGACTGACCACTCAAACCAGTGAATCACCATGCACACACACGCACGCACGCACACGCACGCACGCACACACACAACACACACACACGCACACACACATTATCACACACACACACACACACACACACTCTCAAAACCACCACACTGCTATGGCTCCCTACTGAAAAAACAACCATTGTGTTGGTCCACAAGACTTCCTGACAAACCTCAAGAGACCCACAATACACTCCAACGCCAGGTGTTCATTAACTGTCTATCTCTCAGTCCTACCAGTCTAACAGTGGAGGAATGGGGGTTGCTAATCCCTTGCCTACAAAGTTTTAAATCTGCAATGATCCCCAAGGTAGATAATGAATTTACAAATGCATTTTTTATTATACATTTTATATGCAAATACACGCCATCGACCTTACGGTAATATCAAAAGCAAGGCTGTATTACAGTATGAGACTAGAATACATCGATTCGTTTTGTCTAAATCTTTCTCTACCAGGGCTTACAGATGCTGATGATAAATTGATGTAATTTTATCACAAGAAAAACGATATGACATTCTCTGTTGGAGAAACACACTGTAGCAGAAGGGAGATGTTGGTCCAAAGATAGAGGTTCCAACTCCCTCTAGCCAACTGGGCTGCAGTTGAAAGTTTACTGTCTCTTTGGATGGATTAGGCAGGGGCCCCAGCAGTGAGGGTTTATTATTTGGAGAGAGAACTCAGAGAAAGCTCAGATGAGAAAAACACCTGTTTTTGACTGAGCTGAGGCCCCATACGTTCACAAAGAATGCATCCCGTTAGAGGCTTTGGTACCAGTACATTTGAGAATTTCTATATCTTTGCCCCAGAACTTTTTTTGATCTATTAATATCGTAAGAGAAGCAAGTTGATAATATCTCACTATGCTAATTTAGGTGTAATGTAGCATGATGATGCACACATAAAATGCTACAGGTGTACACAGGCAGATCAACAATGCTACTGTAATCAAACGATGATAGGCCACTGTTATAATCAGTCTGATAGGCGATAAGAATCTGTGGTGCTGGAGAACCTGAGATGCTGAAAGCTGATATCCTTGCGTGCTGTGATCACTACAGCCTGGATCCCTCTCAGAGTTAGACAAGGGTCTCCAGTTCCCAATATTTCAAATGGTCTGCCCAGGACAACGAGGACAGGGACATCTCCATTCCTGTCAATCCATGGGAACAAAAAAACTCCCTACCACCAGCAGAGAACCTTACACCGATCCACAAAACACTAGAGAGATAAGGTGTCTGACTGTCCGTCACTTGGTCATTAGGTGATCTATGGGGTCCTGAGGGAGCTTGGTAGAAGCACAAAGGGTGAGTCCTAAATTACACCCTATTATAGTGCACTCCTTTTGACCAGAGCCCAATGGGCCCTCTTCGAAAGTAGCACATACCTAGGAAATAGGGTGCCATTTGGGTGCCATCCCTATTCTCCGCACAGAGAATAGGGATGACGTATGCCCCGTGTTCTACACTATGAGGTTGTGACACGTGTGTCCCCTTGTGAATAGCAATTATTACAGAAGTGTGGTGAGAGGCATGGCCGACTGTCACCTTATACAGCAACGTCAGTTGGATGTTGCACGTGTCTCGAGTCATGCATTGTTCAGGCGGACAGGATAGAGCCGGTCGGCTGTGACATGGTCTCACTCAGGTCCAGGGCCACGTCATACTCTGCATGACTCACACTCTGTGGCTGTGCCACATCATACTGCACTGACAAAGCCTTAGGTACCTAATATGAGTATATCTCATTAAGTGTGTGTGAGAGAGAGTTCATACATGTTAATGCTTGTGTTTGTGTGTCCATGTGTGTCCATCTGTTTGTTGGGTGTTTTTGAATGAACCCAGGGAGCATGTTTACTCCTGTTTGCGTGTCTACATATCTGAGGTCAGAGATAAGCCATAGGCAGCTATGGAGAGTTGAAATTCACACCTCACTGCAGAATAACCTATTTCCTCCAACCCTCCCCTCCAGGCCTCGTCTCAACACCAATCTCTCACAACGCTCCTCTTCCAGACAGACAAGCTCTGGGGATCTATCTACATCCATCACGGAAAGACTGACTGACAGCACAACATGTTCCCATAATAGCTCCAGGATTTATACAGGCCTGAGAAAACGCCACAACGCTGCAGGAATATATTTTAAGATTGTTGTTTTGCTGGCAGACAAGAAAGATTGTCTGTGTCCCAAATGGCACCCTATTCCCTACACAGTGCACTACATATGACCAGGACCCATAGGACTCTGTTCAAAAGTAGTGCATTATATAGGGAATAGGGTGCCATTTGAGATGCAGACATTAGGTTTAGTTTCTGATTTATTTCTCTGTGAAGTTCAGCAAGGTGATGTTGCTGCAGATGTTGCCACAGCGATGAGAGGAAGGAGTCTGTTAGTTAGAAGGAGGAGTGGAGGATTGTGACTCTTTTACACCATTTGTTGGGGCAGTCAGTTTCTAGAGGAGACATTACCCAGACATTTGTAATTTATCATTTGACATGGTCTTGGCGTGTCCTGCTGCAGGAGATTCACTAGACTAGTTCCAGTGCTGCTCTGCTCGAGGGGGAACTGACATTTACTGGGATGCGCTCGGAAACCTGGAGAGAACCATGGGATGAGCCATGAGGGTCGGCTGGGGAAAGATGGGGGGATGGGGGAACCAAATCCTGACTCTAGCTGTGGATTTGAACAAAATATACAATAAACAAAAGAGAGCGTTGGAGAGAATCATAATTTTTTCTCTTTTTTTTTCTTCTCTTTTTTATTTTTTTCCTTACAGTCACGGTCCTGAACACTAGAGGAAGTCACGGTCCTGAACACTAGAGGAAGTCACGGTCCTGAACACTAGAAGAAGTCACGGTCCTGAACACTAGAGGAAGTCACGGTCCTGAACACTAGAAGAAGTCACGGTCCTGAACACTAGAGGAAGTCACGGTCCTGAACACTAGAGGAAGGCACGGTCCTGAACACTAGAGGAAGTCACGGTCCTGAACACTAGAAGAAGTCACGGTCCTGAACACTAGAGGAAGGCACGGTCCTGAACACTAGAGGAAGTCACGGTCCTGAACACTAGAGGAAGTCACGGTCCTGAAAACTAGAGGAAGGCTCTGCCTGCTCTTTGACCCCATATCTATTGTTCCCCATTATCAGAAAAACATCATAAGAGATCCTTGTTCAGTTAAACACAGAGAGGAGACGTTGGTCGGACTACATGGAAACCAATTATCCAGAAGAACAACGGTTCCTGACCAGTCACAGACCACCTACGGGCCAGACTCATCCCAGTAGCTGTTTAGGAAGGATTAGCTGGCTCTCCCGCTAATCCTTCCTAAACAGTGGATAGGTCCACCAGGCTTCAACCCTGGGGGATGCTCTGAGGTACCATTGGATTGAGTGGGAGTGGGTGAATAGGAGGAGGGGAGTGAGTAAGTGGGTGGAGGGACAGACAGGACAGAAGCTGCTGTCTCTAGATGACTTGATGGCTGTCTGTGGTTCCACCTGAGCAAGCAAACCACCATCATTAGAATCACAGAGACATGGTCTGTCACTGTCAGCCACTGTGAAATGCCTGTCTAAACATGGTTGACACAAACAGAGGTTTTTATCATTGCCATCTACCAGACATAGGACAAAAACAGTCATACATCCATTCTAAATATATTATAGTCATTTTTAGTGATACTTCCATCCATTCAAAACGTCATACTCTTTCTTGTCTTTGTTTCTGAGGCCTTTCTCTCACAGTCTGGTCTGGAGACATGGGAACGGGGAGGGGAGATCTCTGGTTGGCGTGTCTAGTCTGAACACTCTCACACCAATCTATCTACCCTCCTGCTTTGAAATCACATTTCACAAAGTTGACTTTCCGTCAGCCAGGCTAATGACCAGTTAATGAAACCCCCTCTTAGTGCAAACAACATATGGCTTAGCGATATGCGTGTGTGTGTGTGTGTGTGTGTGTGTGTGTGTGTGCATGACTGTGTGTGTGATTTTGTGGAAAACTGTCCACGTAATTACAACTACTGATTTGCATTTTACATTTGATTCCCTCTCAACTAAAGACTTTCACATCTCTTGCCCCTGTCATAAACAATTCCATATCCGCCTCCTCAGACGCATAATCACATGCTAATGACTCCATCTGATTAGGAAGATAAAAAAAAAAAATGGAACAGATTTAAAGAGAAACAGCGAGGAGCTACAGCTGGGATTTGATTTGGCAGAATGAGTGATGAGTTTGTTTGTGCCCCAAATGGCACCCTTTTCCCTGTATAGTGCACTACCTTTGACCAGGGCCCATTGGGCACTATATAGTGAATAGGGTACCATTTGGGATGCAGTCCCAAATTTTTTGACTTTACTAACTGAGGACAAGTATAGTTTCAGGGCTTAGTTTTTTTGACTTTACTAACTGAGGACAAATATAGTTTCAGGGCTTCTGTCCCTTCTTAAAACAATGGCCTCCAACTACCCATAATCTGCTTCAAAGTGGCAGTACAGTCCAGATAAGCATGGTCTGGTGGATGTGTCTTTCAGCTGGTTTATTGAGCGACTGTTCTGTTCTGTCCTCGCACGGCCTGGTTGTGCCCAAACATCAGAATCTATGAAAGGTATAAATACTCAGAGAGGTGAGGAAACACTAGGAGGCCTTGAGACTTCTTTTAAAGTTTTGGTTTCTAGATATTTGTATAATACACATACACACACTTCACAGCAAGAGCTGGTGATATATTGACCCCTGTAGATTCCAAACAGGAACCACTTCAATCAGTGCATAGACTGCCAAGGTCAAATTAAGCTGTTATCAAAGAGAGCACGTTTAGCTAACAAGGTGTGTGACTTCTCCCCTGTTAACACACTTACTCCTCTCCTCTTACACTGGAGGACACTTTCTCCTCTCCTCTTACGCAAGAGGACACTCTCTCCTCTCCTCTTACACAGGAGGACACTCTCTCCTCTCCTCTTATACAGGAGGACACTCTCTCCTCTCCTCTTACACTGGAGGACACTCTCTCCTCTCCTCTTACACAGGAGGACACTTTCTCCTCTCCTCTTACACAGGAGGACACTCTCTCCTCTCCTCTTACACAGGAGGACACTCTCTATTCTCCTCTTACACAGGAGATCACTCTCTCCTCTCCTCTTACACAGGAGGACACTCTCTCCTCTCCTCTTACACAGGAGGACACTTTCTCCTCTCCTCTTACACAGGAGGACACTCTCTCCTCTCCTCTTACACTGGAGGACACTCTCTCCTCTCCTCTCCTCTTATACAGGAGGACACTCTCTCCTCTCCTCTTACACAGGAGGACACTCTCTCCTCTCCTCTTACACAGGAGGACACTCTCTCCTCTCCTCTTACACAGGAGGACACTCTCTCCTCTCCTCTTACACAGGAGGACCCTTTCTCCTCTCCTCTTACACTGGAGGACACTCTCTCCTCTCCTCTTATACAGGAGGACACTCTCTCCTCTCCTCTTACACAGGAGGACACTCTCTCCTCTCCTCTTACAAAGGAGGAAACTCTCTCCTCTCCTCTTACACAGGAGGACACTCTCTCCTCTCCTCTTACACAGGAGGACACTCTCTCCCCATGGCCTAAAATAGGCCAAGCAGGCAGACAGACAGATGGACTGACAGACAGACAAGCAGGCAGGCAGACAGCCTCACCTCAGTAACCAGGCAGTCTGTGTTTAAAAAACAGCTTTGTGGACTTTGCTGCTGCCACTCCACACGGAAGGATGTCCTCTTACATTGTCTAGTTTGAGCCTTGAGCCCAGTGCCTGGCCAGCGTCACAGGAACAGAATCTAGTTTAAACCCTGAGCCTGGCCAGCGTCACAGGAACAGAATCTAGTTTAAACCCTGAGCCTGGCCAGCGTCACAGGAACAGAATCTAGTTTAAACCCTGAGCCTGGCCAGCGTCACAGGAACAGAATCTAGTTTAAACCCTGAGCCTGGCCAGCGTCACAGGAACAGAATCTAGTTTAAACCCTGAGCCTGGCCAGCGTCACAGGAACAGAATCTAGTTTAAACCCTGAGCCTGGCCAGCGTCACAGGAACAGAATCTAGTTTAAACCCTGAGCCTGGCCAGAGTCACAGGAACAGAATCTAGTTTAAACCCTGAGCCTGGCCAGCGTCACAGGAACAGAATCTAGTTTAAACCCTGAGCCTGGCCAGCGTCACAGGAACAGAATCTAGTTTAAACCCTGAGCCTGGCCAGCGTCACAGGAACAGAATCTAGTTTAAACCCTGAGCCTGGCCAGCGTCACAGGAACAGAATCTAGTTTAAACCCTGAGCCTGGCCAGCGTCACAGGAACAGAATCTAGTTTAAACCCTGAGCCTGGCCAGCGTCACAGGAACAGAATCTAGTTTAAACCCTGAGCCTTGCCAGAGTCACAGGAACAGAATCTAGTTTAAACCCTGAGCCTGGCCAGCGTCACAGGAACAGAATCTAGTTTAAACCCTGAGCCTGGCCAGCGTCACAGGAACAGAATCTAGTTTAAACCCTGAGCCTGGCCAGCGTCACAGGAACAGAATCTAGTTTAAACCCTGAGCCTGGCCAGCGTAACAGGAACAGAATCTAGTTTAAACCCTGAGCCTGGCCAGCGTCACAGGAACAGAATCTAGTTTAAACCCTGAGCCTGGCCAGCGTCACAGGAACAGAATCTAGTTTAAACCCTGAGCCTGGCCAGCGTCACAGGAACAGAATCTAGTTTAAACCCTGAGCGTGGCCAGCGTCACAGGAACAGAATCTAGTTTAAACCCTGAGCCTGGCCAGCGTCACAGGAACAGAATCTAGTTTAAACCCTGAGCCTGGCCAGCGTCACAGGAACAGAATCTAGTTTAAACCCTGAGCCTGGCCAGCGTCACAGGAACAGAATCTAGTTTAAACCCTGAGCCTTGCCAGAGTCACAGGAACAGAATCTAGTTTAAACCCTGAGCCTGGCCAGCGTAACAGGAACAGAATCTAGTTTAAACCCTGAGCCTGGCCAGCGTCACAGGAACAGAATCTAGTTTAAACCCTGAGCCTGGCCAGCGTCACAGGAACAGAATCTAGTTTAAACCCTGAGCCTGGCCAGCGTCACAGGAACAGAATCTAGTTTAAACCCTGAGCCTGGCCAGCGTCACAGGAACAGATTCTAGTTTAAACCCTGAGCCTGGCCAGCGTCACAGGAACAGAATCTAGTTTAAGCCCTGAGCCTTAGCCAGTCCAGCCAGTCAGCCTCACAGGAACAGAATGTGCCATGAGATTCCTGTAAACCCACCGACTGCTTCCTACTCTCTCTCTCTCTCTCTCTCTCTCTCTCTCTCCCCTAACTCCCCATCCCTCCCCTCTCATCAACCCCCCCATGATTAAACAGGCTGCGGCCTCGCTGTATGTTTATCCAATCATTTTCCTCCATTATCCCACAAAGCTGTGCTTCCTAGGGGTGTCTAGCTAGGTTTTTCCGAGAGGTCTGTCGTCTTGATGAAAGCTCTGCGGCTTGGGGTCCATGAGTGAAGTAAAGGTCTTTGCCCCAAATGGCACCCTATTCCCTACATAGTGCGGTACTTTAGACCAAAAGCTATATAGGGAAGAGGGCGCCATTTGGGATGCACAGAAGACGTGATGCCTGGACTGGTGAAGCTTGGAGGAGAGGAGAGAGGTGGATCCTTCTTTGCATATGGGGTATTTGCTATGGAAACCCTGCTATTATGGCCATCTGGCTTTGTGTTGATGCTGTATTAAACAGATGTAATCTACAGTTGAAGTCGGAAGTTTACATACACCTTAGCCAAATACATTTAAACTCCTGACATTTTATCCTACTAAAAATTACCTGTCTTAGGTCAGTTAGGATCACCACTTTATTTTAAGAATGTGAAATGTCAGAATAATAGTAGAGAGAATTATTTATTTCAGCTTTTATTTCTTTCATCACATTCCCAGTAGGTCAGAAGTTTACATACACTCAATTAGTATTTGGTAGCATTGCCTTTGAACTGTTTAACTTGGGTCAAACGTTTCGGGTAGCCTTCCAGAAGGCCATTCCTCCTGACAGAACTGGTGTAACTGAATCAGGTTTGTAGGCCTCCTTGCTCGCACATGCTTTTTCAGTTCTGCCCACACATTTTCTATAGGATCGAGGTCAGGGCTTTGTGATGGCCACTCCAATACCTTTACTTTTTTGTCCTTAAGCCATTTTGCCACAACTTTGGAAGTATGCTTGGTGTCATTGTCCATTTGGAAGACCCGTTTGCGACCAAGCCTTTAACTTCCTGACTGATGTCTTGAGACAGTACACTTTATGGGGAATAGACTTCAGTATATCCACATAATATTCCTTCCTCATGATGCCATCTATTTTGTGAAGTGCAACAGTCCCTCCTGCAGCAAAGCACCCACAACATGATGCTGCCACCCCTGTGCTTCACAGTTGGGATGGTGTTCTTCGGCTTGCAAGCATCCCCCTTTTTCCACCAAACATAACGATGGTCATTATTGCCAAACAGTTTTATTTTTGTTTCATCAGACCGGAGGACATTTCTCCAAAAAGTACGATCTTTGTCCCCATGTGCAGTTGCAAACCGTAGTCTGGCTTTTTTATGGTGGTTTTGGAGGTGTGGCTTCTTCCTTGCTGAGTGGCCTTTCAGGTTATGTCGATATAGGACTTGTTTTACTGTGGATACTTTTGTACCTGTTTCCTCCAGCATCTTCACAAGGTCCTTTGCTGTTGTTCTGGGATTGATTTGCACTTTTTGCACCAAAGTACGTTCTTCTCTAGGAGACAGAACGCGTCTCCTTCCTGAGCGGTATGACAGCTGCGTGGTCCCATGGTGTTTATACAAGGATGAACCAGACTTGTGGAGGTCTACAATTCTTTTTCTGAGGTATTGGCTGATTTCTTTTGATTTCCCCATGATGTCGAGCAAAGAGGCACTGAGTTTGAAGGTAGGCCTTGAAATACATCCACAGGTACACCTCAAATGACGTCAATTAGCCTATCAGAAGCTTCTAAAGCCATGACATCATTTTCTGTAATTTTCCAAGCTGTTTAAAGGCACAGTCAACTTAGTGTATTTAAACTTCTGACCCACTGGAATTGTGATATAGTGAATTATAATTGAAATAATCTGTCTGTAAACAATTGTTGGAAGAATTACTTGTGTCATGCACAAAGTAGATAGATAGATAGATAGATAGATAGATAGATAGGTACTTTATTGATCCCCCGGGGGGGAAATTTCATAGATGTCCTAACCGACTTGCCAAAATTATAGTTTGTTAACATGAAATCTGTGTAGTGGTTGAAAAATGAGTTTTAATGACTTCAAGTGTATGTAAACTTCCGACTTCAACTGTATATAGAAGTTGGTCCTATGGACCCTGGTCAAAAGTAGTGCACTATATAGGAAATAGGGTGCCATTTGGGATGCACACTAGAACTGCGTCTCTTGAGTCTTCTGATTTTCTTCAAGGCCCACTGGGTGCATGGCTTTCACCAGCTCACCACTAACAGAAAGAGATGAGTGCCTGAGTCGCCTTTGGGGTGGATTATGGACGGTGTCCCATCCTGCTGAGGTCTGTGAGGATGCAGTAGAACAGCTCCATACCTCAGAGGCTGAGTCACTCAAGGCCCTGTGAATTCTGTCAACATAAACTACATGAACAAAATTATGTGGACACCTTCTCGTCGAACATCTCATAATATAGATTTGGTCCCCCCTTTGGAACATGTTGGAACATTGCTGCGGGGACTTGCTTCCATTCAGCCACAAGAGCATTAGTGAGGTAGGGCACTGATGTTGGGCGATTAGGCCTGGCTCGCAGTCAGCGTTCCAATTCATCCCAAAGGTGTTCGATGTGGTTGAGGTCAAGGCTCTGTGCAGGCCAATCAAGTTCTTCCACACTGATCTCGACAAACCATTTCTGTATGGATCTCGCTTTGTGCATGGGGGCATTGTCATGCTGAAACAGGAAAGGGCCTTCCCCAAACTGTTGTCACAACATTGGAAGCACAGAATCATCTATAATGTCACTGTATGCTATAGCGTTAAGATTCCCATTCACTGGAACCAAGGGGCCTAGCCCTAACCATGAAAAACATCCCCAGACCATTATTCCTCCTCCATCCCCAGCTTTACACCACTCCAGCTAACGCTTGGCATTGCGCATGGTGATTTTAGGCTTGCATGCGGCCATGTAAACCCATTTCATGAAGCTCCCGAAGAACAGTTCTTGTGCTGACGTTGCTTCCAGAGGCATTTTGGAACTCGGTAGTTACTGTTTCAACCGAGGACAGACGCATTCTGTGAGCTTGTGTGGCCTACCACTTTGTTTGTGGCCTACCACTTTGCCGTTGTTGCTCCTATAAGTTTCCACTTCACAATAACAGCACTTACAGTTGACCGGGGCAGCTCTAGCAGGGCAGAAATTTGACAAACTGACTTTTTGGAAAGGTGAGCTAAGCATATTAGATGGTGAGGAGGGGGAGGTCAGGAAGTCTCACCCCTTAGAATGCTTCTGTTCCAACACACGCACTCACGCGCACAAGCATACACACACACACACACACACACAAACTACGTTCCAATACCAAATCACCCTAGTGCAACTGGTTTCCATTTTAAGACCCTTGAACTTTTTAAATTCTAATACTCTTTGAAGAACAGAGGAGGAAGAACAGTCAGGTTGTAAATGTGTAGATCCAGGTATTCGATCCCATCCTGTTATACTGGTCAGAGAATCACAGAATATTTAAAGGTCTAATGTGGTTGGTGAAAGACTACAGAGATAAAGTACAGGAAGTAAAGGAAGTACAGAGATAAAGTGTTAAAGCGGGCATTGCTTCCAGGCCCCAGAGGTTCAAGTAGGGACAGATGGGAGGAGCTGTTGAGGAGTTGTTGTTGCTGCTTGGTCTCCCCATGTCCTCCTACCAGGCTGTATTCACCTGAGACTCATCAACTATCCATCCAAGCCAAGAGTAAAACATGAAAGAGCTGTTCTATTTGGCACCAAAATGATGGTCTAGGGAAAGGGGGGCATCAGTTGTTGTGACCCGATCCCATCAACACTTGGGGTGTTGTTAGAGTGTGGGAGAGAGTGTGGGAGAGAGTGTGGGAGAGAGTGTGAGAGAGAGAGAGAGGTGAGAGAGAGAGAGAGAGAGAGAGAGAGAGAGAGAGAGAGAGAGAGAGAGAGAGAGAGAGAGAGAGAGAGAGAGAGAGAGAGAGAGAGAGAGAGAGAGAGAGAGAGAGAGAGAGAGAGAGAGAGAGAGAGAGAGAGAGAGAGAGAGAGAGAGAGAGAGAGAGAGAGAGAGAGAGCCCTCCAGGTAATTATTTGAACAGACCAGTGGTAATGCATGTGAGGGTACAATACAGTATGTGTTTGTTCAGCTGAGAGTAAGGTTACCAGTATACCTGAGCTACTGTAAGATAACAACACTTTACTCTTTAGCTGCTTAGACTAAAATATTATGTCTCTGTGGAACTGTTGTTCCTGTGATGGACCTTGTGAACCAGAACCACAAAGGTGTAACATACATGGAAGATTCATATAAAACACATTACAAACATATTGTTAAATACTGTTAACCCGAAATGTCCCAAACAGTGACAAACCTGCAGTTCTGAAACAAATATACATATGTAATTTACCGCACATCTCAGTAATATTTGCATTATGATTATAAACCGTATGGTCAAATAACATTGCATCAATGTGTTAAAAATGCCAACATGCTGCTCAGTACGTTCAACTCAATATAGAAACGGAGAGGGGATCACGGAAAGAACAAAATAGCCATCACTCAGTGACAGATCTCACCAGCCACAAATGTTCTTTGTTTGTTCATGCACAGTTACCCATGCCATGAGCAGCTTTGCTCGGAAGATGCCCTGTAATTTTCAACCATGCAGTCAGTCAGTGGCTGGCTGGCTGGCACAGTCTAGTGCCCATGACACAATCACTCTCCATGGACGCAGCTAGTGCTCTGGACATGCGTCCTAAATGGCACCCCATTCCCTATGGGCCCTAGTCAAACGTGGTGCACTATAAAGAGAGTAGCGTGCTTTTTGTGATGCAGGACACGCTTCTTTTATCATTGGGGACACAGAGACAGAGACAGATTGTTTGAAAAGAAAAAAAGATTGCCCACTAGGAAGCACCCTTTAGTGTAATAACCTCACACAATAAAATACAGTATGTTTTTTGCTGTGAGTATGAATATGGTACGTACAGTCTTGTATGTATATGTAATTGGACTGACAAGGGGTTTGTCTTTTACAGGCTTTTCACAGGGAGATGGACTCTGTCCCACATGGCACCCTATTCCTTTGTAGTGCACTGTTTTTCAAAAGTAGTACACTTTATGGGGAATAGGCTGCCATTGGGGACGCAACTATGGTTGTTCAGTGGTAGAAACAGGAGCCAAACGGTGATGTCAAAGGTTAAGACCCTGGGGGTCACTATGTCATTAGGTACATTCCAGGAACTATAGTCACGGACATGCACTCTTTGACCGTGGATTTAGGTTCCTGTACAGTAATACTAATGTGGTCAAATACTTTGCAATAATAAAACATGTTCCAGTGAGGAAATGTTGTGATTAAAATTGTATTTGTCACATGCGCCGAATACAACAGGTGTAGACCTTACCGTGAAATGCTTACTTACAAGCTTAACCAACAATACAGTTTTAAGAAAAATAATAGTTAAGAAAAATATTGACTAAATAAACTAAAGTAAAAAAGAAAAGATCAACAATAAAACAATAACGAGGCTATATACAGGAAGTACCAGTACAGAGTCAATGTGAGGAGGATATATACAGGAAGTACCAGTACAGAGTCAATGTGAGGAGGCTATATACAGGAAGTACCAGTACAGAGTTAATGTGAGGAGGCTGTATACAGGAAGTACCAGTACAGAGTCAATGTGAGGAGGCTGTATACAGGAAGTACCGGTACAGAGTCAATGTGAGGAGGCTGTATACAGGAAGTACCGGTACCGAGTCAATGTGAGGAGGCTGTATACAGGAAGTACCGGTACCGAGTCAATGTGAGGAGGCTGTATACAGGAAGTACCGGTACCGAGTCAATGTGCGGGTGTCAAGGTTATTGAGGTAGGGGTAAAGTGGCTATGCATAGATAATAAACAGCGAGTAGCAGCAGCATAAAAAAAGGGGGGGGGGGGGCGGGGGTCAATGCAAATAGTCGGGGTAGCCATTTGATTAGCTGTTCAGGAGTCTTATGGCTTGGGGGTAGAAGCTGTTAAGAAGCCTTTTGGACTTAGACTTGGTGCTACGGTACCGCTTGCTGTGCAGTAGCAGAGAGAACAGTCTACGACTTGGGTGGCTGGAGTCTTTGGCAATTTTTAGGGCCTTCCTCTGACACCGTCTGGTATAGAGATCCTGGATGGAAGGAAGCTTGGCCCCAGTGTTGTACTGTGCCATACGCACTACCCTCTGTAGCGCCTTGCAGTCGGAGGCCGAGCAGTTGCCATACCAGGCGGTGATGCAACCGGTCAGGATGCTCTCGATGGTGCAACTGAATATCTTTTTGAGGATCTGAGGACCCATGCCAAATCTTTTCAGTCTCCTAAGAGGGAAAAGGTGTTGTCGTGCACTCTTCACAACTGTCTTGGTGTGTTTGGACCATGATAGTTTGTTGCTGATGTGGACACCAAGGAACTTGAAGCTCTCAACCTGCTCCACTACAGCCCTGTCGATTAGAATGGGGACGTGCTCGGCCCTCCTTTTCCTGTAGTCCACGATCATCTCCTATGTCTTGATCACTTTGAGGGAGATGTTGTTGTCTTGGCACCACACTGTCAGGTCTCTGACCTCCTCCCTATAGGCTGTCTACTCATTGTCGGTGATCAGGCCTACCACCGTTGTGTCGTCGGCAAACTTAATGACGGTGTTGGAGTCGTACTTGGCCACACAGTCATGGCGACTAAGCAGCACCCCTAAGGGGCCTCTGTGTTGAGGCTCAGCGTGGCAGATGTGTTGTTGCCTACCCTTACCACCTGTGGCCGGCCCGTCAGTAAGTCCTGGATCCAGTTGCAGAGGGAGGTGTTCAGTCCCAGGACCCTTAGCTTAGTGATGAGCTTTGAGTGGACTAAGGTGTTGAACGCTGAGCTGTAGTCAATGAACAGCCTTCTCACGTAGGTGTTCTTTTTGTCCAGGTGGGAAAGGGCAGTGTTGAGTCCAATAGAGATAGAGATTGTGTCATCTGTGGGTCCGTTGGGGCGTTACACAGATGGAGTTTCTGGGATGATGGTGTTGATGTGAGCTATGGGTCGGTAGTCATTTAGGCAAGTTACCTTGGTGTTCTTGGGCACAGGGACTATGGTGGTCTGCTTGAAACGTGTAGGTATTACAGACAGGGACAGGTTGAAAATGTCAGTGAAGACACTTGCCAGTTAGTCAGTGCATGCTCGGAATACACATCCTTGTAATCCGTTGACCTGTTTAAGGTCTTCCTCACATCGGCTATGACGAGCGTGATCACACAGTTGTCCGGAACAGCTGGTGCTCTCATGCATGCTTCAGTGTTGCTTGACTCGAAGCGCGCATAGAAGTCGTTTAGCTCGTCTGGTGGGCTTGTGTCACTGGGCTTCCCTTAGTAGTCTGTAATAGTTTGCAAGCCCTGTCACATCCGACGAGTGTCGTAGCGGGTGTAGTAGGATTCAATCTTAGTCCTGTATTTACGCTTTTCCTGTTTGATGGTTCGTCTGAAGGTATAATGTCCGATTCAGAGTCCCGCTCCTTGAAAGCGGCAGCTCTACGCTTTAGCTCAGTGCGGATGTTGCCTGTAATCCATGGCTTCTGGTTGGGGTATGTACGTACGGTCACTGTGGGCACAACGTCATCAATGCACTTATTGACGAAGCCGGTGACTGACTAAACTACCACACTACTACACTACCACACTACCACACTACCACACTACTACACTACTACACTGTACTCCTCTATGCCATTGGATGAGTCCCGGAACATATTCCAGTCTGTTCTAGAAAAATAGTCCTGTAGCTTAGCATCTGCGTCATCTGACCAGTTCTGTATTGAGCGAGTCACTGGTACTTCTTGCTTTAGTTTTTGCTTGTAAGCAGGAATCAGGAGGATAGAATTATGGTCAGATTTGCCGGTTAGAGAGAGCTTTGTATGTGTCTCTGTGTGTGGAGTAAAGGTGATCTAGAGTTTTTTTCCCTTTGGTTGCACATGGTAGTTCCCGGGCATTTTCTTGTTCGCTTGAGTCCAGTCATAGTGCCAGCATTGGTTTGTGGTGGTAAATAGACAGCTATGAAAAATATAGATGAAAACTCTCTTGGTAAATAGTGTGGTCTACAGCTTATCATGAGATACTCTAACTCAGGCAAGCAAAACCTCGAGGCTTCCTTAATATTTGATTTTGCGCACCAGCTGTTATTGACAAATAGACACAGACCACCACCCCTTGTCTTACCGGAGGCAGCTGTTCTGTCTTGCCGAAGCACGGAAAAACCAGCCAACTGTATATTATCTATGTTGTCGTTCAGCCACGACTCGGTGAAACATAAGATATTACAGTTTTTTATGTCCTGTTGGTAGTATAGTTTATTCTCCAATGATTGCCAATAGGACGTATGGTAGAGGCAGGTTGCCCACGACAAATTCTAACAAGGCACCCGGACCTGTGTCCGCTGTATCTGCGTCTTTTCTTCATGCGAATGACAGGGATTTGGGCCTGGTCCGGTATCTGGAGTAAATCCTTCGCGTCCGACTTGTTAAATAACAAATCTTCGTCCAGTTCGAGGTGAGTAACCGCTGTTCTGTTACCCAGAAACTATTTTCGGTCAGAAGAGATGGTGGCAGAAACATTACGTACAAAATAAGTTACAAACAATGCAAAAAAACACACAAAATACTCAAATTGGTTTAGGGCCCGTAAAACGGCAGCCATCTCCTCCGGCCCATTCTCTCATTCTCTGATTGTTCCCCAATATACTCATTGTTGTTCAGAGACCCTGCCATTCTCTTCTGGGTCTCCATTTTTGTTTTCTTAAGACTAAAGGTAGCATAGTGGGGTAGCCAGGTGTAGCGTCATGGTCAACTGAGCGCTTTGAATAGTGTGGTTTCAGAAGCAAGACAGATCATGTACAGCATTCTAGTGAGTTAACCCCCTCTTACTTCAAAGTCAATTCAGAACCTTTCAGATCAATAAAGCTACATGTATTATTATCCAATTAACAATGTATTAGCCTATTAATCAATACGGCTATCATATATCCTTCCTTCAATGGTGATTCCAATTACCTTACAATAATGAATAGCTGATGGTTTTATATTTCACATTGGCTTCAAAGAGCACCATTATCAGAATAAGTCTGTCTTAGTTGGAATGCAAACACACACCTGAACCTGTGATTTCTGATCCAATTGGCCGGGCATGAAAAGATCTGTAATGAAAGAGTGAGGTAGTGTCCCAAATAGTACCCTATTCCCTTTATTGTGCACTACTTTTGACCAGGCTCTGATCAAAAGTAGTGCACTATGTAGGAAATAGGGTACCATTTGCAACATATCCTAAATCTGCAGAGGGAAGGTGTGTGTGGTTAGATCATCACGGTGGTGTGTGTAACTCTCAGTGTTCTGTGTTGACGGGGAAACACCATTGAAATCTTATCTGGTAGGTGTGTTAGTTAAGGGCATTCATTCATCGGCTTATGTTACTAATCCCTATGAGGAGGGTACCTAAGCCAAAGCACAGGTAGTTATTGTGTGACTGAGTCCCATTTGAACTGGGTCAACGAGTTCACAAAGGATGAGGGACAAGGACTGTCAGGTGGTGTGTTGTGCCACTGTATAGATGTATAGCCACGTATGTTGGAACTGTAAAGGGTGGTGTGTTTTTTGGAAAATGAATAGGAGAGTGCATGTGAACAGAGCAAGAGCTCGGAAAAGACTATGGCTTCATAGAATGACGTCAGAGTCCCAACCGGCAGAGCCTTTGTTTAGTCTGACGCTCTGTCCAACCTGCGCTGACCTACAATGTGACTCAAATGGTACCCTTATTCCCTATTGGATAGGGCCCATAGGTCCAAAGTTGTGCACTTTATAGGGAATACGGTGCCATTTGGGAAGCTGCCCTACAGAATGACTCACCGAGCTCTAATGTTTTCATGAGTTCAAATGAACACTGTAAAAGCCTACTGAGTCTAAATATTAGGATGTGTCAGGGATAACGTTACATTATTCCATTGGTATACGTACGTATGCAGCCACATCCTTTACAGTAGATGAATGAACAGAGCCAATGCAGTCATTGTACACACTCACATAAAGAGCGAGTGTGTACACTGTGAAATGTGTGTGTATTACATATCACACACTCACATACAAAGTATGTGCTGCCTATGACAAGGTGTGCACTAGACAATTCACTCATCTAAAGATACAGGAAAATCCTTTTTTGGGGGGGGGGGGTTTGTCTAAAACAGGAAGTCATCTCTGATAGAAGTCAACCATTTGCTCTGATTAGAATCTCTGGAATCTCTCTGATGGTATCTTGGCTGACTGTCTGGTTGACTGTCTACGTTCTGCTATGGTATTTTGGCATTGATCTGTATCGTTGACAGCAGCTATCTGTGGGGTGAACATACTATAGCATCTGTGAATCTCTGTCATCAATTTAAATGTTATTTGTTGCCAATTGATAGAAACAGAATACTGTACATCTTAGGGTATTCAATGGTTCAGTGTTATTTTCTGTAAACTCCACCTGCGTAAAATGTTTTAACCTTTATTTAACTAGGCAAGTCAGTTAAGAACAAATTCTTATTTACAATGACGGCCTACCCCGGCCAAACCCTAACCCAGACGACACTGGGCCAATGGTGCGCTGCCCTATGGGACTCCCAATCACGACCGGTTGTGATACAGCCTGGAATTGAACCAGGGTCTGTAGTGACGCCTCTAGCACTGAGATGCAGTGGCTTAGACCGCTGCGCCACTCGGAAGCCCAAAATGATACAGTCTACTTACTTTCATACATTTTATTTTATACAACTCTACCTGAACTTCACTGACTTGGAAAGGACATGCTAACAGTCAGTCAAGTGACTTCGTCCCAAATGGCACCCTATTCCCTACAGTATGTAGGGCAATACTTTTGACCAGGG
This sequence comes from Thymallus thymallus, assembly GCA_023634145.1. NCBI lineage: Eukaryota > Metazoa > Chordata > Actinopteri > Salmoniformes > Salmonidae > Thymallus > Thymallus thymallus. The sequence goes on from CM042396.1 coordinate 28,830,697, forward strand.
TACATAGGTCTTTGGTCGATAGTAGTGCACTATATGGGGCCATTTGGGTCTGTGTACACAGCAGCTCATGTGGGACATTCTGTCCTCCTCCTCTATCAGGACCACTCTCCAGATCCTACACTCTTAGAAGTAAAGTTGATATCTAGAACCTAAAAGGGTTCTTCGGCTGTCCCCATAGGAGAACCCTTTGGTTCCAGGCAGAACCTTTACACAGAGGGTTCTACATGGAACCCAAAATAGTTCTGCCTGGAACCAAAAAGGGTTCTTCAAAGGGTTCTCCTATGGGGACAGCCGAAGAACACTTTTTTTCTAAGAGTGTAGACGTTGATAGGCCGGTTGGAGTTACAGCTGGATGACATCGTCTTGGGCTGATTGAGGGAGGATCAACTCAAAAGGTGGAAACTGGGATATCCTGCCTCTAGCTAGTTTAGAATCCACACATACCTTTAGCCTGGGGCCCCACTCTTTGCCCCAACCACAACCCCCTTTTTGTAGGGCTAGATAGTCCCACTCTTTGCCCCAACCCCCTTTTTTGTAGGGCTAGCTAGTCCCACTCCTTGCACCAACCCTAACCCCCTTTTTGTAGGGCTAGCTAGTCAAAATGAAACAGGGGACCTGCCTCAGCTTTGGGTTTACCAAGTTAACCATTATAGTTAAAACTATATATTTTTTTAAATTATTCGCACAAATTGAAAGTTACAAAAAACAACAGCATGAGAGGAGAAAAAGCCCAAAAGGGATTGTCCCCCCCCCCATGCAAAAGAGGTCAAATAAAATAAAACAAAATCCAAGCAGAAAGTCAAGCTGCTGGGGATGTAGAGCTGCTGGGGATGTAGAGCTGCTGGGGATGTAGAGCTGCTGGGGATGTAGAGCTGCTGGGGATGTAGAGCTGCTGGGGATGTAGAGCTGATGGGGATGTAGAGCTGCTGGGGATGTAGAGCTGCTGGGGATGTAGAGCTGCTGGGGATGTAGAGCTGCTGGGGATGTAGAGCTGCTGGGGATGTAGAGCTGCTGGGGATGTAGAGCTGCTGGGGATGTAGAGCTGCTGGGGATGTAGAGCTGCTGGGGATGTAGAGCTGTGATGGACAGTAGGTGCCTCTTAATATTGTTTTTAAACAATGACGGGGGCAAATTAAGTCAAATCTGTTTAACTGAACTCTTAAACCATACATTTTAGATGTGTGCCATTGCAGTCCAATTATTACAAAACAATTTGGGTAGTAGTCTTTCAATTACACATGATAGAAAAAAAAAAAACATACATATTCCTTTCACATTGACTCTGATTGACAGCTCAGTTACTGCCCCCACCTAAGGTAAAGCCCTCAGGTGAACAATTCCCTCAATGAAAGACTAAATTCACACACATGCCGGGACATGAAAAAGCTCAGCCTCTGTGTACCTCGCTGTACTCTGATGAGTCGTTCTAATGCGTGCCATATAGTCTCAGGTCCTCGCTGAACAATTCAAGTACATAGGGTTTTGGTTTCCTTTCATTGAAGGGAACACAGTGCCTGAAGCTGTGCCCGAGTGTGGACTTTTAGTTTCCCACAGTGGACAGATGGTGTCAGAAGTGGGGGAATCTTTTTGATGTGACCTCTCACAGGAACTGAATCCCTGTAATCACACACACACACACACACACACACACACACACACACACACACACACACACACACACACACACACACACACACACACACACACACACACAGGGCTATAGTACAGTAGATGTTTATAGTAGAATGGGGTTAATAAAGGGAAGGTTGTGGCCTTGTCCCAATGCATCCTGGGGGCATAGAGTCTTTGTCAGTGGCAGGTGTTGGGGCAGATTCAGGCAAAGCACAGTCCTCTCAGGACCATGTAGTTATTTTCCTACAGGAGCCAATTAGATCTCAGATGGTTCAGATCTGATATGCTCCCTCAGTAAGACATAGATCACCACATCAAACGCTGTTCAACCTCAACCTGTGATTTACTGTAACGAACTCATGGACACCTTCTTTAGAAATCATCAAAGGTGAGCTGCAGCGACACACTGCTAGTGAACCTGTTCTCCACACAAAAGAAATCCCTGACTGTATGAACTCACTGGCTTTATTGCCTTTTTTCGTGCTCTCCTTAGCCTGGTTCCAGATCTGTTTGTGCAATCCAACAATGACCATATGAGTTGGCAAGACAACACAAACAGAACTGGAACCAGGCTATGTCCGCCACAACACAATCAACCAGTTGAATGTGTTCCCTATTGCTCGATCCTCGGGAATGTCCCCAGCCATAAAGCCTTGAATCGACCAAACATAAACAGATAAGGAAACCAGATTAAAAGAGGATTAAAATTAGTGTACAGTACAGTATGTCTTGCTTTTACAGACTGAACAAGCATCTTATATGCATCCCAAATAGCACCCTATTGGGCCTTGTCAAAACTAGTGCACTCTATAGGGATATGGTGCTATTTGGGAGCAGGGTGACCTTGACTCATTCTCTTCAGCCGGTTGGTTCCAGTTAAGGCAACATCCTGTGACAGGGATGCTAACCAGATGAAGAGCTTCTGTTGATGATTCAACTGTACAGAGACTGTCTGCCTGCAGCGAAAGAAGAGAAAAAAGAGAGAGAGAAAGAAAGAGAGAGAGAAAGAAAGAAATAAAAAAAGAAAGAAAGAAAGAAAAAAGAAAGAAAGAAAGAAAAACAATGAGAGAAACCACATGAAAAGGGAAGTGTGAGTGAAAGCATTTTGGGGCAATATCTCACCTTGCAGATTCAATTCCACAGGACAAACAAATGGGTTGACAATGAAAGAGATAAAAAAAGACTTTATCTGTACCTGAGAGTGACTTTGTGGAGGAGCGTAACAGTACTGAGAGGCTGTCCTGGTACTGAGAGGCTGACCTGGACACTGTCACAATATCACAGCTTGTCCCAAAATCCCTGTTTCAGACAAATACACACAGGAGAGCTTCTCATGGGAAAGCTCATACTTAATTATTTACTGCATATTTATTCAACAAGAGAAGTAATTTACTGGTGTACCATATATTTATATATATATATATTCAGTTGGAGTCGGATGTTTACATACACTTAGGTCATTAAAACTCATTCTTCAACCACTCCACAGATTTCATGTTAACAAACTATAGTTTCGGCAAGTTGGTTAGGACATCTAATTTGTGCATGACACAAGTAATTCTTCCAACAATTGTTTACAGACAGATTATTTCACTTATAATTCACTACATCACAATTCCAGTGGGTCGGACGTTTACATGCACTAAGTTGACTGTGCCTTTAAACAGTTTGGAAAACTTCTGATAGGCTAATTGACATAATTTGAGTCAATTTGAGGTGTACCTGTGGATGTATTTCAAGGCATGCCTTCAAACTCAGTGCCACTTTGCTCGACGTCATGGGAAAATCAAAAGAAATCTAGCCTATATCAGGAAAAAAAACATTTGTAGACCTCCACAAGTCTGGTTCATCCTTGGGAGCAATTTCTAAACGCCTGAAGGTACCACGTTCATCTGAATAAATAATAGTACGCAAGTATAAACATACCGCTCAGGAAGGAGACGTGTTCTGTCTCCTAGAGATGAACGTACTTTGGTAAATAAAGTGCAAATCAATCCCAGAACAACAGCAAAGGACCTTGTGAAGATGCTGGAGGAAACAGGTACAAAAGTATCACAGTAAAACGAGCCCTATATCGACATAACCTGAAAGGCCGCTCAGCAAGGAAGAAGCCACACCTCCAAAACCAGAATAAAAAAGCCAGACTACGGTTTGGGGACAAAGATCTTACTTTTTGGAGAAATGTCCTCTGGTCTGATGAAACAAAATTAGAACTGTTTGGCCATAATGACCATCGTTATGTTTGGAGGAAAAAGGGGGAGGCTTGCAAGCTGAAGAACACCATCCCAACCATGAAGCCCGGGGGTGGCAGCATCATGTTGTGGGGGTGCTTTGCTGCAGGAGGGACTGGGGCACTTCACAAAATAGATTGCATCATGAGGAAGGAAAATGATGTGGATATATTGAAGCAACATCTCAAGACATCAGTCAGGAAGTTAAAGCTTGGTCGCAAATGGGTCTTCCAAATGGACAATGAACCCAAGCATACTTCCAAAGTTGTGGCAAAATGGCTTAAGGGCAACAAAGTTAAGGTATTGGAGTGGCCATCACAAAGCCCTGACCTCAATCCTATAGAAAATGTGTGGGCAGAACTGAAAAAGCGCGTGAGAGCAAGGAGGCCTAGAAACCTGACTCAGCTACACCAGTTCTGTCAGGAGTAATGGGCCAAAATTCACCCAACTTATTGTGGGAAGCTTGTGGAAGGCTACCAGAAACGTTTGACCCAAGTTAAACAATTTAAAGGCAATGCTACCAAATACTAACTGAGTGTATGTAAACTTCTGACCCACTGGGAATGTGATGAAATAAATCAAAGCTGAACTAAATCATTCTCTCTACTATTATTCTGACATTTCACATTCTTAAAATAAAGTGGTGATCCTAACTGACCTAAGACAGTGAATTTTTACTAGGATTAAATGTCAGGAATTGTGAAAAACTGAGTATAAATGTATTTGGCTAAGGTGTATGTAAACTTCCGACTTCAACTGTATAAGGCTTTTACTCAATGTGAACTCAAACTGTTCAGTGAACTCAAACTTTTGAGAACATTGTATTGTTGTATACGCCTACAGTATTTGTTAATTATGTGCTGCAATGTGCACCAGCAAATAAAGAAGGTTAAATATAAAGTGTCTACATGTTTCATCTAACCACATGATGCAGTCACATAAAAAGCATCAAAGCAAGAATGAGATTGAACTGAAATAGACCTTCTGTGGAAAACTACAGCAAGGATATAGAGGAAAGTGGAGTAAGACTCCCTCTGGTGGCCAAATAGTTGAACAACAAAAGTCTGTGGTTCACAGGAAGATGACGAACGCTCCTTTTCAAAAGGAAAACATTTACATTTTCGTGTGGAATTTGGCCTTTAGGTCTGGACTCATTAAATATTTACCTCTTTCTAGTGAACTTTGTTTTAGGTTCAGCCACAGCTTCATTAAATCCTGTTTTCTAAAAAAACAAACATGGGATGGATGTATTTGATATGCAAATTACATGTTTGTTTTCTTACAAATCATTTTTAAATCATCAAAAGAGAGATTAATTGTGAGCTTCAAAAACACTTTATTATAACGAAGATTAACATGCCATTATATGATCAACACTGTCTACCAGCTATGCAGCACTGCAAAGTACACTACATCACCAAAAGTATGTGGACACCTGCTTGTCGAACATCTCATTCCAAAACCATGGGCATTAATACGGAGTTGGTCCCCCCCTTTGCTGTTATAATAGCCTCCACTCTTCTGGGAAGGCTTTCCACTAGATGTTGGAACATTGCTGCAGGGACTTGCTTCCATTCATCCACAAGAGCATTAGTGAGGTCGGGCACTGATGTTGGGCGATTAGGCCTGGCTCGCAGTCGGTGTTCCAATTCCTCTCAAAGGTGTTCGATGGGGTTGAGGTCAGGGCTCTGTGCAGACCAGTCAAGTTCTTCCACACCAATCTCGACAAAACATTTCTGCATGGACCTCGCTTTGTGCACAGGGGCATTGTCATGCGGAAACAGGAAAGGGCCTTCCCTAAAATGTTGCCACAAAGTTGGAAGCACAGTATCGTCTAGAATGTTATTGTATGTTGTAGTGTTAAGATTTCCCTTCACTGGAACTAAGGGGCCTAGCCGAACCATGAAAAACAGCCCCAGACCATTATTCCTCCTCCACCAAACTTTACAATTGGCACTATGCATTGGGGCAGGTACCGTTCTCTTGGCATCCGCCAAACCTAGAATCGTCCGTCGGACTGCCAGATGGTGAAACGTGATTGATCACTCCAAAGAACACGTTTCCACTGCTCCAGAGTCCAATGGCGGCGAGCTTTACACTACTCCAGCCAACGCTTGGCATTATGCATGGTGGTCTTAGTCTTGAGTGCGGCTCCTCGGCCATGGAAACCCATTTCATGAAGATCCCGAACAACAGTTCTTGTGCTAAAGTTGCTTCCAGAGGCAGTTTGGAACTCGGCAGTGAGTGTTGCAACTGAGGACAGCTTCCGTTCTGTGAGCTTGTGTGGCCTACCATTATGTACAGTATATAGGAAATAGGGTGCCATTTGGGAACCAGATTATATGACTGATATCCATTGACGTTTTCACAGAGAAAGCTTGGTATCAAAGGCATGCAGAGAGGTGGGAAAGAGTCAAATAACTCTTTCATCCCACTAACCTGACCTAAACTTCCCAAAGGTCTGGAGGGTGGGTGGGGTTGGTCGTCCTTTCATCTATCTTGCCCTTCACTCTCAATAATATCCCACAGTCGAATTCCTCACTACTTGTTATATCAGATACACACTGCAATCCAATCTATCTATTTCAATTCCTGATATAACAGACCAAACAATAGGTAAAACCTGACCGCCCCGTGCAATAGTTCTATATATCATCATTTCATTATGTAATGTAATAATCGGCTGTTATGGTTCATCTGTTTCAAGCCTAGTTCACATAGGATAATTGGTGGGGGATGATGATTGGTTAACAGTGTGGGATGAAAGCGAGAGAGCTTCAGAGCAAACCTTCCCAACCAAAACAAAGAACTCAGGGTTCCAGAAGCCAATGGTGTCCATAGCAGAGCTTTGACAGTCACACTAACTTTCTGCTACTTTCACAGCTTTATGGATGGGAAATGTGGTCAGGTTAGTGCCACAGAGAGTGAAATGATACCTATGACACATTTTCTCTCTATTGTAAGCTATATATTTCATTATGATGCCAAGGCTGTTTAGAATTCAGACTCTAGACCAGATCAAGTGTTAGTATATCAAAGTTTGCACTTGTTATTTTCAAAAGCGAATACAACTTAAAAGGTAGAGCAGAAGTAAACAAGATTAGAAATACGACCCTGAGAAAGGGATCATAGTAAAAATATATATTTTTTTGTTTTCATCTATGATTTTTTTCTTTTATTGCCTTCTAAAAATGCAAAAGCCTAGTAAATCTACCCCAAATTATTCTACAGTGATCCTGTTATGATCGACATAGCATTCCATCTACCAAATCACATTCAGGTCGTTCACCTCACTGTGCATTCCTGACATAATGTCGAAGGTATACTCCTGAGGTGTCAGATGTCTGACGTTTCCTCTTCATTTTCATACCTTTTGAACTGGGACACATCTGAAAATACTTCACCCTTAGAGATTTGTTCCAGAACACTCAGAGACCATAACACTCTCTCTCTCTCTTGCTCTGTCTCTTTCTGTCTCTCTCTCGCTCTGTTTGTCTGTCTCTCTTGCTGTCTCTCTCTCCTCCCTCTCTCTTTCTCTCGCTCTTTCTTTATGTCTCCGTCCCTCACTGTCTGTCTCTGTCTGTCTGTCTGTCTTTCTGTCTCTCTCTCTCTCTCTCTCTCTCTCTCTCTGTTTGTCTGTCTCTCTCTCCTCCCTCTCTTTCTCTCGCTCTTTCTTTCTGTCTCCGTCTCTCACTGTCTGTCTCTGTCTCTGTTTCTGTCTCTGTCTCTGTTTCTGTCTGTCTCTCTCTCTGTCTCTTGCTCTCTCTCTTTTTCTGTCTCGCTCTTTATTTTTTTCACTCTCTCTCTGTCTGTCTCTTTCTCTATCTCTCTTGCTGTATGTCTCTCATTCTCCCTCCTCTCTTTTTCTCTTCCTCTCTCTCTCTTTCACACTCTCAGTGTAAGTGATGGCTTCACATTGTACTTATATTAGCATTTTGTTTTTGCAAAGTTTAATGTATTGAAGCTGAATCATGCTAATTAAAGTTAGACTGTTTTATTGGCCTAGTTCTATAGAAGTTTGCTTTACAAACTCTACTCTCACACAGAAATGTAACCACCTAAGTTATCAAAGATAACATAGATAGAGCCGCAAAGCCAACCCCAGTGGTATATATGTTAAGAAGCCATTAAAATCTTAATAATGCTTATACATTTTGCAGCAATGCTGGAACTCACATTTATAAATTCAAAGTGTAATCATGCGTATTAACAATAGTAATTAGGCCTATTGTAAAAAGTCTCACCACTAACTTGATGTGAAATGTAAAACCTGCAAAGCGTTGATCTAAATTCTAATATCTATTTGTTGAAGGGACCATAATGGAGATAAGCTTTGTTGCTAGCTCTGGTGCAAAAGCTTCCTTATTATGCTGTGCATGGTTCCTGACAAATAGACTTCCTGACAAAGATAGCTTTGAAGCGTTCAGACTTCTCATCCACTTTCACGGCAAAAATCACTGTGTCTGGAATGTTAGATGATACACATCTCTCTGGTAAATTCCCGAATGATGACCTTAATATTGACTCATTTTATAGTAATAACGAATATGATCTGCTGAATATGATACCTCTTATTGATATTATGCTATGCTACTCCACCTTTATAAGGCGATTTAGTATTGACGCCACGGGAGCGAATCAGCATCATCGACAGTACCTGCATCGTTACGACGTCACGGACAACGCCCTGCAATACAACAACGCATCATTATTGTAGTACTGTGTCACAAAACTACCCTTTGAATGCAAATCAAAAGACTTAAATGCAGACTACTACTAGCCTACAACGCCCATCACTGATTTTCACAATTTTACCGCTCCAGTACGCCGGTATGGGCCACAATAATTACGCACGTTTTCAGCGTAAACGCTACTGTACTAATTACTCGTCCTTTGTTCCCCATTCATAAGCTACTACAAAATCATAACGGTACGATTTTACTGTATACTCCCCTTTAACTGGTTACGGCCCCTTTAAGGGTTATGTAGAGAGAAGGGCTGATGTAGCACGACTCCTTCGTGTGCGCTGCGCTCTCTCGCGCTGCCATCCTCATCATGGCCTCCAAACAGCCGCCGCTGCAACCGAGAATGAGCACGAGCAGACGAGCCGTTGGCCCTTTCCTTCCCCGCGCGGAGACGAACAACGTTAAGCCGAAACAGAGGCACCGGTAGAGGGGTGCGCGCCGGGGGATCAAGCCTCCGAGCTCATGCCACCCCGGTCTCCTCGATGTCTTCGTCAAAAGCCACTGACAGCCATTTGACAAAGAGGGGTGCGAACCCGGGCGGCGGCAGCGCCGGCGGCAGAAACATGAACACGAATAGGGATTATTCTATCAATCTATCGGTGCAGCAAGTGCTGAGCCTCTGGGTGCAAGGCACGACGCTGCAACATTTCACAGGTAGGCTATGTACTGTATGGCACATTATTACTGTACGGTGTACACACATGTAGTGCACTTGGCAGCGTTTCAACCGCTGTGTGTAGTGTCTGGCTCGGTTCACACAATTGCCGGTGGTGTAGGATACACACAGGGCTGGCCGTTATCTACTAATTTACTGTACTGTTGGATAGAATGGGGTGACATGGGCAGCTGTGCGCGTCCATTTTTAAAGGGAGAGTATACACGGTACGAAATGTCCACCAGGCACCGGTAACTGCCCAGAAGTGTTTCTTCTGTCGTTCTCCATACTGTAGCCTACCGATACCTTACCTTTTAAGATGCATTCGCCTCTAAGTGCCTTGGTGTCACTTGAATAACATCGGACAATGTGTTAACGGCAATTATATGATAAACACAAATTTAATTTCACTCCCATGTCCAATGCTGCCGGGGTTGGAGTCATCGAATGAATAACAAGTCTATTCTACCGGTTAATGCATCTTTATGCTGCGTGAATGCACTTGGCAGTGTGAAGTGTATTGTTGTCATCTCTGTTGCAGCCACACAGCCCCCTTCCTTTGTCTTGCGGTCGAGTAATCACAGGTAATTAGTGTCATCCTCTCCAACTCCTGGATAGGGTGTCTGTGGTGTTCTAGGGAGATATGGCACATCCATCCAGGCCTTACATTTACAGTGTGTGTATGTGGTGTGTGTGTGTGTGTGTGTGTGTGTGTGTGTGTGTGTGTGTGTGTGTGTGTGTGTGTGTGTGTGTGTGTGTGAAATTAGGCCTGGATGCTGTATTGTAGACTACTGTGACTATTCTGCACAGTAGTTGGTAAACTTCTAAATTACTGTAAGTATTGGTTGAGATGTAAACAGTAATGAGTGATGGTGTCACAGAAGATGGTTAAATGCCTGCCTAACCAGTCATTACAATTAGGTCTCTCTCTCTCTCCCTCTTTTTCTGTCTGTCCGCCCATCCATCTGTCTCTCTCTCTATCCTCTCCCCCCCTTTCTCAAACACGCTTTTACAAGGCTTTATTTATTTACATAATGAGATATGATATGAGCATCCTACAATGGTCGTACTTGTGGTATTATTTTTGAATGTGTGGAAATGCTAAAGTGGTAACAATAAGCTAAGAATACAATAACCTAAGAATACAATAACCTAAGAATACAATAACCTAAGAATGAATTGGCGATGGAACAACAGACATTACAATGTCATAATAACAAGATCTCTCAAGACCTCTCTTGACTGGAATTCCTATTTGCCTTGCAACGAGAAAGATGGACATACTGTAAAAGGGCATCATAGCTGACATGGAGATTTCATGAGAGCGAGCCCAAGCGGACATCCTGGGCTGAGAAACATGAAGAAAATCAAGACATAGTATGCGTCCCAAATGGCACCCTATTTATAACCATGATTAATCATGTTGACTCAGCAGGGAAGTGACTGAATCACATGCACAAGTATGGCAGAAGTAAAGTTGCTGTGGTGATGAGATGAGAGGAAACCAAGGAGTGACATACGATCCTTAAAACCAGTCATGAAAAACAAGCTACAATGAAGTTCGGTGTAGCTCAGAGAAGTTAGGAAGGCCATAAACAAGTTCAACGTAGACTCACACAGTGGCCATAAACTCTACAAGTTATGACAGACAACTCCTTTATACGTTTACAGTGTCACTCTGACTCCTCTGGCATAGCACTGTAACAAATGGTATTTCATGTGTACATCCATACCAGCAGTTTCACTCATTTCCTTCTCTACTCTCAATCATGTACAAAAACATGCGTCATTTCATATCCCGATCACGATATAGCACATTTTCTGTAAATTCAATGAATAAATAGTTTATATAAAATGACCACATGTACATTTTCAATTAAGCATGTAACATATATAGGGCTGAGTCGTTCAGCTCTTCCACATATCTGTTGTTGTAGCGTAGTACAATACCTTGTGGATTTCCTTGTCTACTTTGGCCCGACACTCTCGATATAAACGAGGCAACTCGACTTGATTGAAGTGTTTTCGGCTTGGCATTTGGTTCCTTGGGTCGAGTATTGGCACCAACTCACGAAACCCCCGTTTCTGGACCGTGTAAATTGGGGCCATGTCTTTGCAGATGTAAGTTGTAATGGTAGCTGTTATCTCCTTCCATCTTGGTGATTCTTTGCCATATGGTGTGCCGTGGGCAAAAGCCTCCTGCAACGACTGAGTTGGGGGTTTGTTTTGAGCACTACACTGTACTTTTTTTGGTCTCATCCGTAGACTCTCTCCGTACTGTTTCACATGATTCTTGCGTAGGTGGTAAAGAGGTTAGTGGTGTTTGAGCCTGTTGTCGGGACCGGCCTACGGCATATTTTGCAGAGGACGGTTTTCTGGTCCGTGCCAGACTTTTCATACTCAAACCACGTCCATGCGACCGAAGTAGGCCCTCTTTTAGGTACGAACTCTGTCTGCGTGCTCTGTGTCAAGTTCACTATCCTCCATGTTTGTTTGTGTTGCAAATTTCTTCCACACGGCATGTCCAATTGACAAAAAATATATTGCCGTAAAGAGTGTGATTTGCGACACAACTAAATAAATGATAGAGCATAATATGAAACGATAGGTGTTTTTCTATCGTCACACGATACATATCGTCATATCGCCCAGCCCTAATGGGCCCTGGTCAAAAGTAGTTCACTAAATAGGGTCCAATTTGGGACACAACCAATGCCTGGCAGTGCGCCTTTGTAGGCTCTATGGGCCAAACGTTTGACAGCTTATCAGTGGAATGGGAACATAATGCCTTTCTCGTTGATGTTTTGTGTTAGCATGCAAGGCCAGATGGCCCCCACTGTGTGTTGTGAAAACTGCTGACGGAGGCCCCCAGCTTCGTGCTAGGAGATTAGCAGCATAACAAACAATAATACTACAGTCTTCTGACTGAGGGGTTGGGTTGAGGTTTATGTTGAGGTTGGGGTTGGGGTTGCATGCCTGAAGATGACACAGCACTTGTACTACACTTCAGATGACCTCAACCCCCCCCCCCCCACACACACACACACAAACACAAACACACAGTATGCATGCAGGCACACACAGTGTTACAGTATAAGCGGTGCCATGCAGAGAGTGGTGCCGCTGAGGGATCTGTGTTCCAGTGGCGTGACAGAGCAGAGGTGTGTGGTGTGCCCCTATGCCCCACAAATCCAGCCAGGCTTAGGGTTGGGCAGCAGCTGCTTGGCTGGGGCCTGTGTGAAATTCTAATGGGGTTGGCTAGCGGTGGTGTGCCTCTCTGGCCCAAGTCTGGCCCTGCTTGCTCCTCTCTATCCATCCATCCATCCATCTCTATCTCTATCTCTATCTCTATCTCTATCTCTATCTCTATCTCTCTCTCTCTACTCTCTACTCTCTACTCTCTACTCTCTCTTCACTCTCTACTCTCTACTCTATACTCTCTCTTCACTCTATACTCTCTACTCTCTACTCTCTACTCTATACTCTCTCTCTCTCTACTCTCTCTTCACTCTCTACTCTCTACTCTCTCTTCACTCTCTACTCTATACTCTCTTCACTCTTCACTCTTCACTCTTCACTCTTCACTCTCTATTCACTCTTCACTCTCTACTCTCTCTCTACTCTCTACTCTCTATTCACTCTCTACTCTCTATTCACTCTCTACTCTCTACTCTATACTCTCTCTCTCTCTACTCTCTTCACTCTCTACTCTCTTCACTCTTCACTCTCTATTCACTCTATACTCTCTCTCTCTCTCTACTCTATACTCTCTACTCTCTCTTCACTCTCTACTCTCTACTCTCTACTCTCTTCACTCTCTACTCTCTATTCACTCTCTCTCTCTACTCTCTATTCACTCTTCACTCTCTACTCTCTCTTCACTCTCTACTCTCTCTCTCTACTCTCTACTCTCTATTCACTCTCTACTCTCTACTCTCTACTCTCTTCACTCTTCACTCTTCACTCTTCACTCTTCACTCTCTCTTCACTCTCTACTCTATACTCTCTACTCTCTCTTCACTCTCTACTCTATACTCTCTACTCTCTCTTCACTCTCTACTCTCTACTCTATACTCTCTCTCTCTACTCTCTCTTCACTCTCTACTCTCTACTCTATACTCTATACTCTCTCTCTCTCTACTCTCTCTACTCTCTACTCTCTCTTCACTCTCTACTCTCTACTCTTCACTCTCTACTCTCTCTTCACTCTCTACTCTCTACTCTCTACTCTCTACTCTCTCTTCACTCTCTACTCTCTACTCTATACTCTCTCTCTCTCTCTACTCTCTCTTCACTCTTCACTCTCTACTCTCTACTCTCTCTTCACTCTCTCTCTCTCTACTCTCTCTTCACTCTCTAATCTCTACTCTCTCTTCACTCTCTACTCTCTACTCTATACTCTATACTCTCTCTTCACTCTCTACTCTTCACTCTCTACTCTCTACTCTCTCTTCACTCTTCACTCTCTACTCTCTACTCTCTACTCTACTCTCTCTCTCTCTCTACTCTCTACTCTCTCTTCACTCTCTACTCTCTCTTCACTCTCTACTCTATACTCTCTTCACTCTCTATTCACTCTTCACTCTTCACTCTCTACTCTCTCTCTACTCTCTATTCACTCTCTACTCTCTTCACTCTCTTCACTCTCTACTCTCTTCACTCTCTCTTCACTCTCTATTCACTCTCTACTCTCTACTCTCTCTCTCTTCACTCTTCACTCTTCACTCTTCACTCTTCACTCTCTACTCTCTATTCTCTCTCTCTCTCTCTACTCTCTACTCTCTACTCTCTATTCACTCTTCACTCTCTACTCTCTCTTCACTCTCTACTCTCTCTCTCTACTCTCTACTCTCTATTCACTCTCTACTCTCTACTCTCTATTCACTCTCTACTCTCTACTCTCTTCACTCTTCTCTCTTCTCTCTTCACTCTCTACTCTCTCTTCACTCTTCACTCTTCACTCTTCACTCTCTACTCTCTACTCTCTACTCTCGCTTCACTCTCTACTCTCTACTCTCGCTTCACTCTCTACTCTATACTCTCTTCACTCTTCACTCTCTATTCACTCTTCACTCTTCACTCTCTACTCTCTCTCTACTCTCTACTCTCTATTCACTCTCTACTCTCTATTCACTCTCTACTCTCTATTCACTCTCTACTCTATACTCTCACTCTCTTCACTCTCTTCACTCTCTACTCTCTTCACTCTTCACTCTTCACGCTCTATTCACTCTCTACTCTCTCTCTCTTCACTCTTCACGCTCTATTCACTCTCTACTCTCTCTCTCTTCACTCTTCACTCTACTCTCTTCACTCTCTCTCTATTCACTCTTCACTCTCTACTCTCTCTTCACTCTTCACTCTCTACTCTCTCTTTACTCTCTACTCTCTCTCTCTACTCTCTACTCTCTATTCACTCTCTACTCTCTATTCACTCTCTACTCTCTACTCTCTATTCACTCTCTACTCTCTACTCTCTTCACTCTTCACTCTCTCTTCACTCTCTACTCTATACTCTCTACTCTCTATTCACTCTTCACTCTCTCTCTCTCTACTCTCTCTCTACTCTCTACTCTCTCTACTCTCTATTCACTCTCTACTCTCTCTTCACTCTCTACTCTCTCTTCACTCTCACTCTCTCTTCACTCTCTACTCTCACTCTCTACTCTCTCTTCACTCTCTCTCTCTACTCTCTATTCACTCTCTACTCTCTCTTCACTCTCTACTCTCTCTTCACTCTCTACTCTCTCTTCACTCTCTACTCTCTCTACTCTCTCTTCACTCTCTACTCTCTCTTCACTCTCTACTCTCTATTCACTCTCTTCTCTCTATTCACTCTCTTCACTCTCTACTCTCTCTTCACTCTCTACTCTCTCTTCACTCTCTACTCTCTCTTCACTCTCTTACTCTCTACTCTCTATTCACTCTCTACTCTCTATTCACTCTCTACTCTCTATTCACTCTCTACTCTCTATTCACTCTACTCTCTATTCACTCTCTACTCTCTTCACTCTCTACTCTCTATTCACTCTCTACTCTCTCTCTCTACTCTCTACTCTATACTCTATACTCTCTCTACTCTATATTCTCTACTCTCTACTCTACTCTCTCTACTCTATATTCTCTACTCTCTACTCTATACTCTCTCTACTCTATACTCTCTACTCTATACTCTCTCTCTACTCTCTACTCTATACTCTCTCTACTCTATACTCTCTCTATTCTCTACTCTCTATTCTCTACTCTCTACTCTCTCTCTACTCTCTATTCACTCTCTACTCTCTACTCTCTCTACTCTCTCTCTCTACTCTCTCTCTCTACTCTCTTTCTCTCTCTGTTTCTCTCTCGATACATCCCTCTCCCTCTCTTTACAGTATCTCGTCCCATCCCTGTCTTCCCCAGATAGGGGCTGTATTGTAACTCATCACAGCCTGACATCTCACTCCACTGCCAGATGGGAGGGGACCACAGATAGGGGCTGTATTGTAACTCATCACAGCCTGACATCTCACTCCACTGCCAGATGGGAGGGGACCACAGATGGGGGCTGTATTGTAACTCATCACAGCCGGACATCTCACTCCACTGCCAGATGAGAGGGGACCACAGATAGGGGCTGTATTGTAACTCATCACAGCCTGACATCTCACTCCACTGCCAGATGGGAGGGGACCACAGATAGGGGCTGTATTGTAACTCATCACAGCCTGACATCTCACTCCACTGCCAGATGGGAGGGGACCACAGATAGGGGCTGTATTGTAACTCATCACAGCCTGACATCTCACTCCACTGCCAGATGAGAGGGGACCACAGATGGGGGCTGTATTGTAACTTATCACAGCCACTGTGCTGACTGAGCTGGCTGTGTGTTCTGTTTAGACCATGAAGGCTAGACAGCACAAAAGGCCTTGTGTCACCCCCCTGTAACGTCTCTCACTCTCTCTCTATGCCAAGCATGACAGCTGAGGGCCTGATCGATACACAAGGAGGCAGGAGGTAATCACTCAGTGGATTGTGGAACAAGGTTAAATTGATATGCTAAAGAGTTTATACTGATTGATACATTACTTTGCAGAGCGGTTTAATGCCCATCACATTCAGAACATTCAAATCATCGGTACATGTATTGCAAGAATGTGATAACACGTCCAAAATTAAATCAAAGCATTCCAAGCTTTTTTTTTTTCACTACAGACTTCTTGTATTTTTATACGTTTTCATACTGCCGCTCTATGTATCATGTACCGTGTATCTGTCTTTTGTGTACTTTTGTTCTGGCATTTTGCACCTGCCCTATGTTTTGTTGTAGCTGCTTGACAAAGAAATTTCCCCTCGGGAATCAATAAAGTATCCATCTATCCATCCATCTATCTTCCATTCACTCTCTCCCCTACCCCCAAACATCCAGTCGAATCTTATGTCCAACCCACTTTGCCTCAGTGTCAGTGGAACCAATCTGGCCCCTTGCAAAGCTTGTCTCTCGGAGCCTGTGGCCCAGGAAACAAGGAATAGAGAGAGGGAGGAGGAGGAGAGGGAGATAATAGGGCTCTCTGCAGGACCCTCTCTGGAACTTCATATGATTGGGTCCATCCTCCCTAGTTTCTCCAAATGGTCTCTCTGTTTTCCTTACACAGGCCTGTCTTGGTCATGTACTAACAATGCCAGGTTTGTGTTGGAATTCCTATGTTGAAACATAGAGACAAATTATTCATCTCTAGTGTCGGAAGGCCCAATATTTGTGGAAGAGCTCTTTGTGAAATGGGAATTGTAGAGTATTTACCAGTTTAATCTCTCGTGACTAGTGTCAGTTTGGGGTTTTCATTGGAGTAATGTTGAGTCGTAAAATCGCTTCCACTGACGGGAGCGACACAGCAGGAGAATGTTCGGTATCCAAACATTTGTCAAAATGTTATATAAAATGCAATTTAAAAGCTTATTTAAGTGCTTTTAAATCATTCACTGAATGGATTTAATACCCTTCATAAACCTTCAAAATGGGTACCTGGATTTCAGATGTTACTGCTTTAATCTATTCAACAGCAGACTATGTCTGTGTAGGGTGTCATTTGGAATGCAGCCTGTTTTGTGGCATAGTGTGAGTTTGTTACGCTGCTCGGCTGCCTTGTTGATGGGCCCAGGCACAAGGTGCATGTAGATTGTAATCTGATGTTTGCGGCTGCTGCTTTCTGCTTCTATCTCTATCAGATATCATCCTGAACCTGTGGTTTAAACCGTTTTTGTTTGTTTAGAGATACGTCTAAAACCTCATCCTCGGTTCTGTCTTTAGAGTTTGCAAAGGCCAGGTTCTCTGACGCAGGGGTTGTTACTTCAAATGTGTCTCTTCTAACCAGATGTTTTCCATTCAGAGACCTGTATGTACAGATGTAGGGTCTTTATTAGATTACTCTTTTGTTTCTGAGAACTTGTAGTTTATTCAAGGAGTGAAAAGGCTTCTAAAGTTTGTAACTTCCACTTTAAAATGCCAGACTTGATTTGCCCTGACGAAAAATGTCCATTTACCCAATGAGTCCCACCGTAACACCGGCGCATTTTGGACTTCTAACCCCTTTTTTAACATAGTGTGTTACATACTCCTGGATTTGTCTGTTTCTTCTGCACCCGTAGATACCAATCATTAGTCTGTGTGATTAACGGGAGCGGTGTCCGTGAGACAAGGGTGGATCCCTAAGGGGGCCGGGTCTTTTATACAAAAACGTCTGTAGAGTCAGAATGGTTTGAGCTACAAACTATGAAAAGCTGAAACACGCAGCTTTAATAATAAGCTCACATAGTTGCTGTCACAAACTCCAAACTCCACACAGTTGTCACTGACTAGTTGGATATTAATTTCCCAGTGAGCAAATCATTTCTGTACTTACAGCATTCATATAAATTCATTTTGATCAGGTTTTTTCAATAAAACTCATGAATGCAACTGTTTATGTCAAATTGTCTTGTGTCAAATTGTCTTGTGTTCTACTTCTAGCCCTGGTTGCCGTGAAAATAAAATGGTTAACACTTAATTGTGCGCCTAAATATCAAATTAAAATCCTACATCTGTATGCCAACATTTCCGAGTTTGTTGGTAGGCCTATAGAGCTGTCTAACTAACCACTTGACTGCATGTGTTCTTTCCTCCTCTCCTCAGAGATGTGGTACTGGGTGTTCCTGTGGTGTCTTTTCTCCTCCCTCTTCGTCCACGGGGCGATGGGCCTACTCATGTTAGTCATGCTTCAGCGCCACAAGAGGGGTCGCCTCATCACCCTGGTCCTGGTCAGCGTGGGCTTCCTGGCCTCCCTGGCCGGTGGGGTCATCACCAGTGAGTCACCGCCCACTGTGGTGTGTGTGTGTGTGTGTGTGTGTGTGGGGAGGGGGTCTGTCTGTCCTATCTGTCCTATCTGTCCTATCTGTCCTATCTGTCCTATCTGTCCTATCTGTCCTATCTGTCCTATCTGTCCTATCTGTCCTATCTATCTATCTATCTATCTATCTATCTATCTATCTATCTATCTATCTATCTATCTATCTATCTATCTATCTATCTATCTATCTATCTATCTATCTATCTATCTATCTATCTATCTATCTATCTATCTATCTATCTATCTATCTATCTATCTATCTATCTATCTATCTATCTATCTATCTATCTATCTATCTATCTATCTATCTATCTATCTATCTATCTATCTATCTATCTATCTATCTATCTATCTATCTGACTCTCTCTATCCCATGCCCAACATTTTTATCCCAAATATCATACTCCCTCCTCTGATAAATCACCTTCCAGTCCAGTAACTAAGTATATCAGAGAGTGGTACATAGTACTGTATCTGTCTGTGTAAATAGACCTGCCTGTGGCTGTGTCCCAAATGGCACCTTATTCCCTACATAGGGCAGCCATAGGGCTCTGGTCAAAGCAGTGCACTGTATAGGTAATAGGAGTCTGTGAGCTACGTAGCGTATGACAGGACAGGAGCTCCTGAGGACGGGGCTGGATGAATCACACTCAATCACAGAGAGGCAAGCCGAGCCAAAAATAGACAGACCACTTTATTATTAATGTGGAAGCTCGCCGAGAGAGCGAGCGAGCAGACTATTGACTGTGCATTGCCCCGTGTGTACACTAAAACAGCTAAGAGCTAGCACAGCCAGCAACACTCTGCCAACAGGGAGGGAAGGTGAGGTTATTCACTGGTCGACTGGCAACAACTTTGAGCCAGCTTATAGGTTATCACTCCGTTGTCTTTTCTTTTCCATGTTGACTTGAATTAAGATTTGTATCGTGACTTTGAGATAATAATTTGTAAAAGTTGTACTCAGACAGTTGTACTTTTGAGACCTTTTTCAATACAGGCTGTTTCCATAGCGATAATCATAACGGCATACTTTGAGAGATGCGTGACTAACTTGTAGGGAGAGAAAGAGTGATACATCCACAATGGCACCCTAATCCCTACAGTACATAGTGCACTAGTACTCTATGAAGGGAATAGGGTGGCAAGTAAACACAGTATGTGGGCAGACACTCAATCACACATAGTAATACAGACATCTTTTAACGGTATTAAATCTGTCCATGCAGGAGGTTCGACGGAGACCACTTTAGATTCCAGTAGGGAGATGTGACGATACGAGGGAAGGATGAGGAGAGCTCATACACTGACTGCACAAAACATTAGGAACCCCCTTTTGCCCTCAGAACAGCCTCAATTTGTTGGGGCATGGACTCTACAAGGTGTCAAAAGAATTCCACAGGGATGCTGGGCCATGTTGACTCCAATGCTTCCTTCCCACAGTTGTGTCAAGTTGGCTGGATGTCCTTTGGGTGGTGGACCACACTCAAACCGCTGCGCCTGACACCTACTACCATACCCTGTTTAAAGGCACTCAAATCTTTTGTCTTGTCCATTCACCCTCTGAATTGGCACACATACACAATCCATGTCTCAAATGTCTCAAGGCTTAAAAATCCTTCTTTAACCCGTCTCCTCCCCTTCATCTACACTGATTGAAGTGGATTTAACAGGTGACATCAATAAGGGATCATAGCTTTCACCTGGATTCACCTGGTCAGTCTATGTCATGGAAAGAGTAGTTTTGTACACTCAGTACTTCTTTCTTTCTTTCTTTCTTTCTTTCTTTCTTTCTTTCTTTCTTTCTTTCTTTCTTTCTTTCTTTCTTTCTTTCTTTCTTTCTTTCTTTCTTTCTTTCTTTCTTTCTTTCTTTCTTTCTTTCTTTCTTTCTTTCTTTCTTTTTCGTTTGTTCATTCTTCTTTTTTGTGTGTCTTCTTATTGGTACTAAAATGCTATTGAACAGTCTTTTACCACAGTTGACAAGCCTTGACTGGCTGGCTGCCGGTGTCTGTCTGCAGGCCCATTGTGTCTTTATAGTCATATCAATGTCATATAATCTATATGTGTCTCTTGTGTCTCTTTCCAGGTGCTGCGGTGGCAGGGGTGTACCGTGTGGCTGGGAAGGACATGGCCCCCCTCCAGGCCCTGGTGTTTGGAGTGGGCCAGACCACACTCTCTGTAGTCATCTCCTTCTCACGTATACTGGCCACTCTCTGAAGAGATGACTCTTATACACGGACGGACAGACTCACTGACGGACAGACACACAGGAGAGGAGAGAAGAAAGGGGGAGGGAGGGACTTGGCACATGTGCGATAGACCGTGGTTCACATCCCACCAGTTACACAAGCAGTGACGGACAGCAACAGAGCCACTGGGTGGCAGTTAACTGCATGCAGTATTTGAAGGAAAGCAAATAGAAGAAGAGAAGAAGATGGAGTCCCAGCCCTAGGCGTCCAGACATTTGGGGATGGATGAATGGGGAAGAGTGCCCCCTAGTGTCTCTGTTCAGTCACTGCTATGTTCACTAGAGCTCCCTTTTCTACAAGGGACCTCTCAATGCAGGCCTCACTCCGTGTCAAAGAAAACACACTTCCTTAGGCTCCCCACTAGTTGGCCATGTCCACAGACTCTGTCAAGTGTCAAGTCAGTGAAACCCCATCCTGGACTGAAAGCTAATTTGAGGTTCTATGTGCCAATGGCCTCTGGGACTTAACTTCAGTGTTGTAAAGGGGGATGCTTTCATGGCCATCTCTACAAACTGTTGAAGGCTTTCTGTTGCACTTATGGGGGGGGAGGAGGAGGAGGACGACGACTCCTAATTTTTTTGAGAAATGACAGCAACCTGTAATTAATTGAATAATTCAAGCCTACGGTCCTTGAAGTGCCACGATACGTTGATGAGATGACCAGAACAAAATTGGACCTGTGATTCTGTCATTCTGACATGCCGGAGAGGTTTTAAACCCAACGATGATGGTCAACCAAACTACCATTCAGTGTTAAGAAATCTACCAACTACAAACCAACCACAACCAACTGGATCTTCTGTCCTTGGAAAAGGACATCCTAATAACCATTCCTTCTTGTAAAGTCTTTTAACTACCACAGCAGGGGTTTTGTTCGCAACACTCCATAATGTCTTTAGTAAAGCAAAGAGAGAAAATGACGCTTAACCTTTGCACTTTCTACATGTTGGTGATCCCCCTCCTTTGCCTAAGATGTGTCTAAATAGGGTAGGATGTGTCTAAATAGGGTAGGATGTGTTTAAATAGGGTAGGATGAGTCTAAATAGGGTAGGATGAGTCTAAATAGGGTAGGATGTGTTTAAATAGGGTAGGATGTGTCTAAATAGGGTAGGATGTGTCTAAATAGGGTAGGTTGTTGAGGTGCCGTTGTTCAAGGTATAACATGGAGCTAACAGATTCTACGCAAACTGAGCCGACGGGCCTCCTTCATTTGCGTAGACTGTGTAGAGCCCTTCAAATGTTTGTCCAGTCAAGTCTGGACCAGTCCAGGTTGATGTTTGTCCAGTCAAGTCTGGACCAGTCCAGGTTGATGTTTGTCCAGTCAAGTCTGGACCAGTCCAGGTAGATGTTTGTCCAGTCAAGTCTGGACCAGTCCAGGTAGATGTTTGTCCAGTCAAGCCTGGACCAGTCCAGGTAGATGTTTGTCCAGTCAAGTCTGGACCAGTCCAGGTTGTCCAACATACTCTGAGGAAATAGCAACTCGGACCATGAAGCTTGGCTGGAGAGGGTCAGAGTTGGGGAATGCTGCTTTGTTCTTACAGGGCTTTATTGAGGTAAACTAATGTATTAACTGAATTTTTTTTTCCTAGTAGTAGCTGTATTATTGCTTCTTGAGGAATAGCTCTGATAGAGTATCTCTTGGAGGTTTTACTGTCTCTGTGTTGTGCTGCAGATTTACTGTTAAGGATTAGAGGTTGGAATCCAGCTGCTACTTGGCTGTTGTGATAACAATGTTGTCTGGACCTATAAATCCCACTCCATAGAGAGCCATTCCTGGAGAAGGTCAGAGACTTAGTGTGCATCCCAAATGGTACCCTTTCACTATATAGTGCACTGCTTTTGACCAGGGTCAATAGGACTATATAGGGAATAGGGAAGTATCTTCTAATGCTGCTGCTGAAACAGCCATTTCCTATGGCTCCCTGCCTTCCTCCCTGTTAGTTCTTGCTAATCTAGTGTGTACTGTTTGTGTTATAACTAAGTTTGACTTTGCATATTGCACTGATAAAGATCTGCCTTTATTTCGCACAGTTTTGTTTTATGATACTGGTCCCAGTGGGTGACCCATAGATCCATATAGGATTTTATACAGTATGTCCCATCAAAACCAGTAGGTCCCAATAAGCAGGTCTTCGTCCCAAATGGCACCCTATGCCCTTCATAGTGCACTACGTTTGACCATAGCCCTATGAGTTTGAGAAGTGCTGCTGTGGGTTTTGGAGGTGCTGTTGGGATTGCAGAGCAATGGTTGTTTAGTGGGGCCCTGTGGGACTAACCATGATGAATGTGTTTGTCTGGCCTGTCCACCCTCTGGAACAGTTCATGTGTATTAACCAACAATAGGACAGGTTTTACCGCATCCCAAATGACACCCTATTCCCTACAAAGTGCACTACTTTTGACCAGAGCCCTATGGGGGAATAGGGTGGGTGCCATATAGGGAATAGGGTACCATTTGGGACGCACACATTCACTCCTGATATTGAAGGGTTGCAAAGGCCCACTGGTTTTTACCTTACAATGTCATTCACTTTTAATCAATAGCTGACAACATCCCATCACTCAGTCACTTTCATTGGTCAGTAAATTACCGTGGACCAATAAAACAAGGCCCTCTGCTGCAATCTATACTAGGGGTGAATACCAAACCACGCCCTCTCTGGAAACAAAGGGTTTGTTTTTATGCCAAAGGACTTTGTTCTCACATGTTAGCTTTATTTGTTAAGGGTTCTTTACTTTTTTGATTGTTGTTATTATTGCTGAGAAATTATGAATTATAATTTCAGAACCATTATTTTGCACAATGGCATGAGCTGAGCTAAACTGATTTAAAATCCCCAAACCCACAAAAAGTTAACAAGGGTTGATTCATTTTGGCTTAATATGAAATTCCAGTGTGTGACCTATTTGAGTGATCTAGGAGTGTTTACCAATTAATGTTTTTTCATTAGATATGTAATTGACACTACTCACCTTCAATACCCAGTCAGCGCACCAGAGGGAGCCAGTGCGCTGAGTATTGAATAAGTGACAGTAGCAGCCAGTGTCAGTGGTGGAATTGGATTGATACAGTAATGATTATGGATGTTATATATGAGAAAATATGCCTGCGACAGCTTTTTGATACTGTCAATTTGTATTAGAATTTCTATTTGATTCTAAAATGAATTCCCAAGGCTTCCAGATGGTCTGGAAACGCCTCTGTTTGATAATTTTCCTAATCTAATGTAAGACTATCCCATACTATCGCTCTCAGAACGCTCTGATTAAAGAATATACTTGGAAATTGTATGATTAAAACAAACTGTAATCAGGAAATACTATTAATGATTGAATTCCCCAGATTAACTGAACTCAGTAAGTTATTACACTCATTTGAATATTTTGGGCTCTAATTCAGAGACCAAATGTAAGTTATTTCTACACTGCTGTCATAGCGATATTTTCTCGATATTTCTGTTTGTGAATGAAACTGTGTTTGAGAGTTGGATATGGTGCATAGGACTTGTGACAAGTGTTGTTGATGTTGTACTGTATGTACTGTGTGATTGTATATGTGAGGGTTATGACATGTATTCACTTATTTATTTTCATAAGGGGCCTGCAATACAATAGTCATTGTGGCATCTGAAGCGATTTCTCGAGTTGAGGAAAAAGGGTAAGGACCTTGTCAAAGGTGCAACACTGACTGACACTGTGTGTTCAGAAATGTAGTCATATGGCGGGTCACTAAGCAATGTCTTACATAATGTGTTTTAAAACCTTTACAACTACAAGGGGTTCACTACTTTTCGGCCAACAAAGCTCCAAGCACTATTCTTGAATATTGCTGAGAGACGAAGCATAACTTTTGTTGTTCATAACTTTTCCGGTATTAAGGTAAATAGTATACAGAGTGTTCATCAGAGGGATGTGTACCATGAGTTGTACTGGAAACATACATACATAGACATTAAAGTGTTAATCAGAGGGATGTGTACCATGAGTTGTACTGGAAACATACATAGAAAGACATCACGATTGCGCCATGGACAGTATTTTGATACCCATAACATGTATTTGTCTATACAGTCTATTACCGCGTTTCAGAACGTCAATGTGTGTGCCATGTATGTAAATGTTTGGAATTTTGGGGGGTTCTATCCTTGTGTGATTGTCTTAAATGTGGACAGGTAATCCTCGGTTTATTCTGCAATAACTAAAGGGACATTCTGCAATGGGTGATCCCTACAGTTTTAAATACCATCAACCCCCATCTGACCGTACCATGTCCTGTCCTAGAATCCTTCTCGCTGGGTTTCTCGCTGAGCTTATGGCCAATGCCACCCCCTCAGTCCTCTCCAGTGTTGTACAAATGCCACTTACGCTCCACTGACAAGTCTGTGCCCCTCAACAACTGCATGCGTTATTACAACTCGGATAATGTGTGTGAATGGATTTGGACAATTCATTATAGACAATGGTGTGCAAAACAAGTGGCACATGTAGATAATGTATAATATGTTGTTTTTTAATTTTGTACCAGCGAACCGCTGATGTTTATAACTTGCCGATTTATGTACAAGTGTACTCCTGTACATACTCCGCAGTCAGTTGAAATAAAATGTTTTACAGTAAAAATACTGTTTGCTAACATTGTCACTTGTTCCTAAATGTATTAAATAGACTTCTTCATATAGTACAGTATGTTCAGCTGAAGGATATTGTTAAAAAGAGCATTAGTATTAATAGAAGTATTTTTGGGACTATGACGCTGAAGCTCTCTGCCTCTCCTGGAAATCCACCATGGCAATCTACCGTTCTGCTTTCTAGAAGCTCCCGTTCAGTATACCGTCTGTCTGTCTGTCTCAATCTGTCTGCCTGTCTGTCTGTCCGTCTGTCTCCCTCCTGTCCAAATGAACACTACCTACACTACCTGACCATGCTAAAGCCGTACCAGGCTGGCACACCCCACACCCACCCCACCCACAGATTCATGCTCATTCCCATCACAAATCCCCATTGTGTTGCCACATGACTCTGCCATTGTTTAGTGGGCTTAGGCCTGTCATCTCCCATTCATGGCTGGTCTCCTGGCAGTGCCCCGAAGAGTCTGCCCAGGGGGGGACATGCTGGATGTGGAGTCGATGCCAGGAAGGGATCATGAGAGGAGGGAGAGGCCATTTACTTGGGCTGGCGCTGCCAAGTGCCTCTGCTTGGGTAACGCCAGCCCGAGTGACCTCCTCTGATGATCTGGAATGGGGTCCACATCCAGCTTTGGGTGGGACAGGAGATCACTGGAGATGGAGCCTGGAGCCTAGGGTATTTATAGACAAAGCAGTTCAATACTACATGCACTAAGTACTGTATAAGAGCCATTTTTAACCAAGCTGCTGAAAGACGTGTTGTGGCCGCCCATTGGGTTTGTGGAAGTTTGCTGTTTCGGCTAGTATGGTACAGCCCTTCAATGTTCAATGAGAGCCCTCAGTACGTGATAGATCATCACACAGCGAGTGGAGGCGAACAATCATAAAGTTCTCTATCTGATCCTAGTCTCCATGTCAGAACAAAAGATGATTAAGAACCACAGACAGTTGGTATTTCCGTTGTTATTTGTGTAATGTCAGAGGATTGAAAGCATGTGACTGGAACCCAAAAGTTCAAGGCTTAGATGCTAGCCTCTTATTACTGTATGTCCTAGCAGCCTCTGTGCTGTACTACTATTGGTACTCAATGTCCAGGGGTCATTGTTAATATTTCCTATTATAAACTGGGTGGTTCCAGCCCTGAATGCTGATTGGCTGACAGCCATGGTATATCAGACCGTATAACAAAACATGTATTTTTACTGCTCTGAATTACGTTAG
Source organism: Thymallus thymallus (assembly GCA_023634145.1). NCBI lineage: Eukaryota > Metazoa > Chordata > Actinopteri > Salmoniformes > Salmonidae > Thymallus > Thymallus thymallus. The sequence continues at coordinate 28,857,417 of CM042396.1, forward strand.
TAACCAGTTTATAATAGCAATAAGGCACTTCGGGGGTTTGTGGTATATGGCCAATAAACCACGGCTAAGGTCTGTAACCAGGCACTCCACTTTGCGTCGTGCCTATGAACAGCCCTTAGCCGTGGTATATTGGCCATACAGTCATGTCAAAATAAAGTAAGCACACCCCCTGGAAGGTTCTCTTCTTTTTTTCTTTTTTTTTACATATTTGGACAGATGGATATGTAATCTTCACTTCAACACTATTGACAGTTAAAGGTTACCCAATTTAACAAATCACACACACAAAAATAGTAATTCGAAAATGTTATGCAATTAAAATAAACAAAAATGTATTTTCCTTATGGGGAAAAGTTAGTACACCCCTACCTTTACTATCACATAAAATAGGTCAAATTAGAATTAGGTGTACCACAACAAGTGCAGCCTTCCATAAAGATAAGAAAATTGGTCTGGTTTGGGTGTGTGGTAACACATCATTCAAAGATCAAAAGACCTACCGAGGCCCTCAGAAGAAAGATTATTGATGCCCGTGAGTCTGGGAGGGGTTACAAATACATTTCCTAGCAATCCTGATTGCCACAATAAATTTCCATTGATTGTGGCAAGAGCGGCCTGTAGATGCCTTGATGTTACCCTGGGGTTCTTAGAGACTTCTATGAGCATCTTTCGGTCAGCTCTTGGGCTGACATTGGTGGGACGACCTGTCCTAGGTAGATTGCCAGTGGTCTGGAATTTTCGTCGGACAGTGGAATGATGTACTTCGAATTGCTTGGAAATGGATTTGAAACCTCTCCCAGTCTCATGGGCAAGTACATCATTATGGGCAACGTGAGATCGCTACATAACAAGGTGGATGAGCCAGAAAGCTACCGGAAAGCTAGCCTATTGTGCTTTACAGAAACATGGCTAAACGATAACATCCCCATAGAGAACGTAACTATCGGCGGTTTCCAGACCTTAAGAGCGGACAGGGATAGTGTTTCTTCCGGTAAGAGTAAGGGAGGGGGGCTGGCTTTATTAGTTAACAACAGATGGTGTAATCCGAGACATATTATTGTTAAGGAACAGTTTTGTAGCCCGGACATTGAGCTGTTAGCCGTTAGCCTGAGACCCTACTATTTGCAGAGGGAATTCCCGGCGGCCATTGCTGTTATTGTTTACATCCCGCCCTCTGCGGATGCAAACACAGCGTGTGACGTCATCCGCTCTGCTATCGCGAGGTTACAGACGCCGCATCCCAGTGCCTTCTTTGCCATTTCGGGGGATTTTAACCATGCATCTCTCTCTTCAACGCTGCCCACATTCAAACAGTTTGTGAAGTGCCCAACCAGGAATAATACAACTCTGGACTTGTTATATGCTAGTGTGAAGGATGCATACAACTCCTCTGCACTCCTTCCACTCGGTAGATCGGGTCACAACCTTGTAAACCTCACCCCACTCTACAGGCCTATGGTCCAACCACAGCCAGCGACCACTAGGACCATTAGGAGATGGTCCACGGAGGTGAATGAGGCCCTACAGGACTGCTTTGAAACAACAGACTGGGATGTGCTCTGTGAGATTCATGTGGAGGACATTGATGGACTTACTGACTGCATAATGGACTATATAAATTTGTGTGTAGACAACTGTACCCACCAGGAAGGTACAATGTTTTCCAAATAATAAACCCTGGATCACCAGCGACCTGAAGGCCCTGCTGAATGAGAAGAAGAGGGCCTTCAAGGAGGGGGACAGGGACAAATTGAAATGCGTCCAGAGGGAGCTGAAGTTGCGGATTGCTGAGGGGAAGAGAGGGTATAAGGAGAAGATGGAGGACAAGCTGAGGCAGAGCCAGGTGAGAGAGGTGTGGAAGGGTATGAGAAATATCACTGGCTTCAAAAAGTCAAACAGTGGGCAGATGGAGGGGACCCAGGACAGAGCCAATGAACTGAACCAATTTTTTAACAGGTTAGATACTGGCCCTGTCCACCTCCCCTCCAGCTCCCCAGGCCACACACCCTCACGGCTGTCCCACCTCCACTTTGCTCACAACACCTCTGTTGAGACAATCAGTGACCCCCTCCCCACCTCTGCCCCCGCTCCCTCTGGACTGATCTGCAACACCTCCCTTCCCCCCACCTCTGGACTGATCCTCAACACCCCCCTTCCACCCACCTCCCCACCTGGGCTGGCTTTCACCACCAACCAAGTGAAGAGAGAGCTGGAGAGACTACATCAGTGGAAAGCGGCGGGCCCTGATGGTATCAGCCCAAAGGTGCTTAGGGTCTTTGCTGACCAACTGTGTGGAATACTCCAGCGCCACTTCAACCTTAGCCTGAGCCTAGAAAGGGTCCCTGTGCTGTGGAAAACATCCTGCCTCGTCCCAGTGCCCAAGAAGACGCACCCCACTGTCCTGAATGACTTCAGACCTGTAGCGCTAACATCCCACATCATGAAGACCCTGGAAAGTTTAGTCCTCGCTCACCTCAGATCCCTGGTGTGTAAATCACTGGACCCCCTGCAGTTCGCATATCAGCGCAACATCTGGGTGGATGATGCAATCATCTACCTTCTGCAGAGGGCCTACTCTCACCTGGACAACGCAGGTTGCACTGTGAGGGTTATGTTTTTTGACTTCTCCAGTGCCTTCAACACCATTCAGCCCCTGCTACTGGGTGAGAAGATGAAGAGGATGAAAGTGGAAGCACCCTTAGTCTTCTGGGTTACGGACTACCTGATCGGTAGGACACAATTTGTGCGACTACAGAGCTGTGTGTCAGAACGGACAATGAGCAACACAGGGGCCCCCCAGGGAACGGTCCTGTCCCCCTTCCTGTTCACCCTCTACACCTCGGACTTCAGATATAACTCTGAAACATGCCACCTACAGAAGTTCTCGGATGATTCCGCAATTGTAGGGTGCATCAGGGGTGGGCAGGAGGAGGAGTACAGGAGCACAATCAGTGACTTTGTGTTGTGGTGTGAGCAGAACCACCTTCAGCTCAACATCAGCAAAACAAAGGAGATGGTGGTGGACTTCAGGAGAATCAAGGCCCAACTGACTGTAGTCCCTATACAGGGGATGGATGTGGAAATGGTTGGGTCATACAAGTTCCTGGGAGTCCATATGGACGACAGGCTGGAATGGGCTGGTAACACCGGGGCCCTGTACAAAAAGGGCCAGAGCCGACTCTACTTTCTGAAGAGGCTCAGGTTCTTCAACGTGTGCAGTAAACTACTGCATACTTTCTACCAGTCTGTGGTGGCCAGTGCCATCTTTTTTGCAGTGGTGTGCTGGGGCACCAACATAAAGGCCGGCGAAGCTTCTCAGGTAAATAAGCTTATCAGGAAGGCTAGCTCTGTTCTGTGGATTAGCCTTGACACTCTAGAGGAGGTGGCGGAGAGACGGATCCTGGCCATACTGCTGGCCATCATGGACAACGTCACCCACCCTCTGCATGCCATGGTTATGATGCAGAGGAGCACCTTTAGTCATAGACTGATCCCACCACGGTGTGACAGAGAGAGCAACAGGAGGTCCTTCCTGCCGGCGGCTATTAGACTATTTAATGCCTCACCGGGGTGCCGTCAGCAACATAGACCTGGAACTGTTGGGGTGTTAGGACCTAGTTTAACAATTATGCATCCATCCGTGAGTAACTCTGGTCTGTATTCACTCAGGACTTATTTATTATTTCAGGTCTGTATATACATATTCATGTACAGTTGTCATATCATATCACATGCAATGTTGTAAGTAATTCTTGGACAGAACTTACGTAGTCATTCACTCAGGAATGCATATTAGTATCCTGTCAGTTTTCTCATTGCTTTTAGTATATCGAATGTGCAATACGTGCGTTTATCTGTAATTAAACCCTGCACTAAGGACTGTATTTTAAGGGAATTACTATTATTACCCTAAATTATAACATACACACATTTAGCTATTTAAGTATCTCTTCCTGTCATTTACCTGTATAGTTAATATAACCATGCAAATATTCACTTACCTGTACATTTACCCGTACAGTTAATTTAACTATGCAAAATATTCACTTACCTGTACATTTAACCAGACTGTATATTAAGTAAACCATTATTACCCTCACTTATATCATACGCACTTTTAGCTATTTAAGTATTTCTCTGGCATCGACCTGTATAGTATAGTTAACCATGCAAATATTCCTTATTTATCTATATCAACTTGCAATATTTGTATCATTATTTATTTTTTTCACTAGTAGAAGAGGGTTTTATAACCAGTAGGAGGGGATTTAATAACCAGTAGGAGATGGTTTTATAACCAGCAGGAGAGGGTTTTACTGTGTAACCAGTAGGAGTGTGGCTTAGAAGAGCTTTTAAGAGGTCAGTGGCTGATTTGTGGCCTAGTCTGAGGTTGTTTCCCAAATGGCAACCTATTCCCTATATAGTGTACTACTTTTGACCAGGACTCATAGGACTCTGGTCAAAGGTAGTGCACTATCTAGGGAATAGGGTGCCATTTGGGACAGCCTGAGTCTAAGCACGGATAGGGGGCAGGAAATGTTTCATAAGAGTAGAGCAGAGCAGAGCGGCAGTTTGAGCACGACACAGGAAATGTGTGGTCAAGTGGTCAGAGTGTGTGTGAGTCTGTGTGTCAGGCAGTGTGTGTCAACATGGTGCCACCCCAAACTGAACCCGTCAGACAGTCTGAATTTTATCTTCTGAAATAGGAACTCTGTTTCTTTCCTATTTTTTCTGTCTTACATAACTTGTCCTGGAATTCAACATGTCACACCAGGGGTTACGTCCCAAATGGCACCATATTCCTTAAATACTTCAGTTTTGACCAGAGCCATATTGACCCTGGTCAATAGTAGTGCACTATCTAGGGAATAGGGTGCCATTTGTGACGAAGCCCAGTTGTGCTTTACGTGGCGCCTGGTACGATCTGTGCTCTTATTTTCCAGTAATGTATTTAACATTTAACTAGTGAACCACCAGGGAAAAATAAAAACACTAACAGGTAAAAAGTCTCATCATCTTATTTCAAAAGAGACAATAGATCAAATGGTTTTGCATCCCCTCTGGCTTGTGCGTTGGAGGAGATCTTCGTGGGATATACTCAACCTTGTCACATGGTAGTAAGTTGGTGGTCTGTTGATATCCCTCTAGTGGTGGGGGGGGGCTGTGCTTTGGCAAAGTGGGTGGGGTTATATCCTGCCTGGTTGGCCCTGTCCAGGGGTATCGTCGGACCGGGCCACAGTGTCCCCCGACCCCTGTCCCCTGTCTCCCTGTCTCAGCCTCTAGTATCTACGTATGCTGCAACAGTCTATGTGCCGGGGGGCTAGGGTCAATCTGTTATATCTGGTGTAAATCTCCTGTCTTATCTGGTGTCCTGTGTGAATTTAAGTTTGTTCACTCTAAAGCTCTCTTCCTCTCTCCCTCCCATCCTGGACGATCTGAGCTCTAGGACCATGCCTCAGAACTACCTGGCTTGATGACTCCTGGCTGTCCCCAGTCCACCTGGTCATTCTCTAACAATGATGACTAAATTACTCATATGACTGCCCTAATCCAAAGTTTTAGTGGTGAGTCCCCCATCTCACCACTTGTTCTTATTGTGTTATTGTTCCCTCCTCAGGAAATACTCAATAGTTGAGTACTAGTGCAGACAAGAGGAATGCATGCTCGCCTTCAAAGACCCCTTCAACAATGGTTTCCACTAGATAGCACAGCCACAAAGTCAACATCACCTATATCGTAAAAATGAATGAAAACAAAACTTAGCTTTTTGGTCTTATTTAAGGTTAGGGTTAGGCATAAAGTTAGCAATGTGGGGTTCATGTTAGAGTTAGGTTTAAGATAACATTTTAAGAAGATAAATTGTTGAAATAGATGACGTTCATGACTTTGTGACTTTGTGACTGTGGGAACTAGTGACACCCTTCAACATTGGCTGGATCCTGACCAAGTTGTTTGACCTGGCATAACATATCAAATGATTGACCTTGCCTCCTGTGACTGTGAGCTTGGCGGCGACTCTGGGTCATCATCTGAAGCAGCAGACTGTTTGGAGATTGTCTCCTGAGCTGGCCAGGGGTCCAGTCCAGCCAGTAGCCAATGTTGCTGTCATGTTGTGTTGTTGACTTAGGTCTCTCTTTGTGTAGTGTTGTGGTGTCTCTCTTTGTGTAGTGTTGTGGTGTCTCTCTTTGTGTAGTGTTGTGGCGTCTCTCTTTGTGTAGTGTTGTGGTGTTTCTCTTTGTGTAGTGTTGTGATGTCTCTCTTTGTGTAGTGTTGTGGTGTCTCTCTTTGTGTAGTGTTGTGGTGTCTCTCTTTGTGTAGTGTTGTGGTGTCTCTCTTTGTGTAGTGTTGTGGTGTCTCTCTTTGTGTAGTGTTGTGGTGTCTCTCTTTGTGTAGTGTTGTGGTGTCTCTCTTTGTGTAGTGTTGTCTCTCTTAGCTAAGCCATCATTGTAAATAATAATGTGTTCTTAATTGACTTAGTGAAATAATGGTTAAATAATTGTTTTAAAAGCAGTGCCTACAGTCTGGCTTAGTCACTGAGGGTGGGTCAGGAGACTTTCTATACAAAGTAATTATATTTCTATGGACTGTGAGCTTGGTGACTTCGCCGGTTCATCATCTTTAAAAGCTGACGAGAGTAGACAATGTGTGGGTTGTCTCCTGGCCTGGCCAGGCCTACAGTCTGGGCTAGTCATAGCATAAACTAGAGGGAGGATCAGACAGACTTTCTATGGAAAGTCATTCAATTTCTTTGGGTCAGTCTTCTGCATTGTATAGGCTACGCTGTGGGGAGTACCTCAGGTACTTTACTGTACTTTCCTCATGTCCCTGGGTCTGGCTAATGCTCTGTCCCAAATGGTCAGAACTCTCAGAGCTCTATGGGTCCTGGTCAAAAGTAGTGCACTACATAGGGAATAGGGAGCAATTTGGGATGCAACCTAGGTTTATCTGACTGGCTCCGGGCCGACTGCGTGGCCGACGGCACAATGCACCCTGGGACTGATTTACGGTCTTCTCCCCTCTAATCCTATTAATAGACAGTATGACACATGGCCTTTCTCTTTGGTTCCCATTGTTTTGGGCTTCTTCTCCGACACTCCCGACTCTCCCTCTGAACAATAAGCAATCCTCGCCCTGCTGGGTTGTCCCCTGGAGAGGGGCATATGTGTGTGTGCATGTGCATGTGTGTGTGTGTGTGTTTGAGAGAGTGAGGATGGGGCGTCCTCCCTTTGTTGTTGAAGTTCAGTGCCTGAAAGGGGCCGCTGTCTGGGCCGCTGGCGGTCGTGTGCAGGGACAGTGCGGCAGGCGTTGACCCACGCACCTACTTCTGGTTCTAGTACAGGCTTCTTACCGTAAGACGTTAAAAGGAAAATCAGTCACGCATGGCTCTGAGTGAGTGACTGATTGACTGCAGTCTCATTGACTGTCATTGGGTGTGTCACTCTGTATGAAGAGTAGCCCTGTTCCACTTCTAGATCCGTGTTACTCAATACTTCAGGTTTACACCATACACATAGTTATTTCCCCAGAAGATAAGTCAAAATTACACATACATTTTGAACCTGGCTATTTTTTACTTCAGTTCAAATGTTTGTTCAGAAAATGTCCACCAGGTGGCAACAGTGTATAACTTATTCTCTATAAATCGACTACTCATTTTTGCAAGGCAGGCTGTATTTTCCAGTAGGGTGGCCTTTTATCTGTATGTGTGATTGATCTTTAAAACCTATTGGTGATTGATATGTGAGCAAAACAACCCATCAGTCACTCTCTCAATCAATAGTCAATCAAAGCAGTGATGATCCACTGTAAATCAAGACATTAGCCCTTATATTCACTGATGCCGGCAGTGACCGGATGATTGACTGTTCAGGGCTCCCAGTCCACAGAGCAGTAGGCTCACACCATGTGTGGTAAAATAGGGATTGTGTGAGTTTGAACTGGCACACTAGATAGATAGATAGATAGATAGATAGATAGATAGATAGATAGATAGATAGATAGATAGATAGATAGATAGTACTGCACTATAAAGAAATTGGGTGTCATTTCAGATATTTCTGATTCAGATACATGGAATAGGGGGGGCACTTTTTTTGTGTCAAATCGCCAGTTGCCAACCCATCCCTTACAGGATTAATTTACACATAAACAAACGTTATAATAATTCACTGTGACAATTCAGTGATAATTCTTCTGGTGTTCTGTGCAGTGCACAACGCATAAAGAGTGAATAAATCTATACATAATAGTAGATAACATTATCCAAGCAATAATTATATTCATAGAGCAGTAAAAAGAATAACACATAAATACAGGTAAATATGAGGGATGCGATGGGTGAGTGAAGGGGAGAGTGTCCGACTGCCCACAGGTTAGTTAAACAACGAGCAGGGAGACATCTGGAACAATGAAACGTCATGTGTAGGCAGCTTAATCTAATCAGCATGCAAAGCCTTTGTTTCACAATTAAAATCAAGATGTTATTTCCATTTATTTAACCATTACTTTGGCAAGGCCCATTGAGATAAAACGGGGTGTCTGTCTGACGCTGTAGCCTCCGGACCACAAACCAATGAAATCCCAGGATTCCTCCATTCACATTCACTGTTCTTGAACTCTTGTTGTGCTTTCTGTTTCCACAGATGAAACAACAGAGCATCCTGCGGTTACTTGATCCAAACTACTTGTGCTCTTTACGTGCATCCTCCTCATCAATATTGGATGCCAGGATAAAATATCCTCAAAAACAGTGAGTATATTCTATGATGTCCAACTCTAATTGTTGCATTGTATGTGTATATAGTTTTGTTCAATGTTGTGCTAGTGTATGTAAGTTGTTTTGTCTGAAACTTTATTCCCCTGCTGCTGTTGGACCTGGTCTCTCTTGAAAAATAGATTTTTATCTCAATTAGAAAAACCTGTATAATTAAAGGTAAAAACAAAACAAACAAACAAAAAAAACCGCTGTTGCAGAATAATAAAATACTCTAGGCATGAATTGGCGGCACAATGGCATTCTACAAGGTACAGTCCCAGGGCCCTTTGAGTTTAATAGAGAGTCCTATCAGGTCTCCCCAGACCAGGCTAAGGTCTGCTTTCCTGCCCCAACCTGGGACCCAACCTGGGGTCCAACCTGGGGTCCAACCTGGGGTCCAACCTGAGGCATGACATTTTCGTTGAGTGCTGAGGCTTCGCTAACAAGCTGCCGCTGTGATGCCTCAGCTGATTTGGAGCCGTGGTTGCCATTGCCATCCCGTTGCTTTCACAACCAACAGGGGAGACCATTTTTAACCCAGTCTGCATCCTTAATACCCCCCTGTTCAAAAGTAGTGCACTAAATAAGGAATATGGTGCCATATGGGATTCAGCACCAGGCATTCCATTGTTATGCTGGGTTGGCATGCCAACCCAAGTGTTCTAGGCTTATGTAATTCACTTGTGCTTGACTGCAACCTTTTGAAATACAGTAGTGGCTATACGCACTAATTTAAATACTATTGAGTTTAGGTTTGTTGCAGTATTTGCTATAGAATTTCACTTGAGCAGAGGATCCAGTAATATTAAGCTATTCTATTGTCAATATCAAGTATATCATGTTTTCATCTTCACTAAAGATAGAAACAGTATTATGACAACATGGTGTCTAAACCAATATTTCTATGAGGGAGAATAAAAACAAAGAACGCTCCCTCAACCCCAGTCTGGGTATAAATAGACACACACTCACACATATACACTTTCCACGCCCTGCTGCCAAATTACATAAGATTGGAACGTGGGAGGTGCGATGCGAACCATACTGTATATAATTCAACAACGTGGGATTGGATCAAGCAGCAGCTCCCATCTGACCATAAGACAGACCCCCCCCCCCTCAACACACACACACACACACACACACACACACACATTCACACGCACTCACACACAGATATTCCAGTGTATATTTCCATCTTTGTCACTCAGAGTTCTACATTCTAGTCAAAAGACTGAACCATAATACACTGAGCTTCCTGAATACGATGGCTTGATTTGGTCCTTTTTTCCTAAAGTACATTCATAAATGGCATTCAATTACTTGTATAAAGTGCCAATGGTGTCGTGTTGAGCCACAAAACAGTTGCATTCACTACTGACAACAAGATCATATCTTCTAAAACAGATAATGTCATAAAATAGAGTTACTGGTGGATGTTACATACTATAGAACCATCATGAAATAGAGTTACTGGTGGATGTTACAGACTATAGAACCATCAGAAAATAGAGTTACTGGTGGATGTTACATACTATAGAACCATCATGAAATAGAGTTACTGGTGGATGTTACAGACTATAGAACCATCATAAAATAGAGTTACTGATGGATGTTACAGACTATAGAACCATCATGAAATAGAGTTACAGGTGGATGTTACATACTATAGGACCATCATAAAATAGAGTTACTGGTGGATGTTACATACTATAGAACCATCAAACTTAACTCTGGACCTTGAAGCCAGTTCCACATTTTGGGAAACCCTGTCCTAGGGTAAAAGTTGAATACCCTTGCTATAGAATAAACTCATTCAATGGAGGGCCTAGTGTCTGTTGGTTTTAGTTTTTTTCCTTTCAATTAAGTCCTAGACAACCAGGTGAGGGAGTTCCTTACTAATTAGTGACCTTAATACATCAATCAAGTACAAGGGAAGACACTTGGCCTGCCATGGAATTAGTTTGACACATGCTATAGAAGAACAAACAGAATATTCTGCTCTGCTTCCGTTTGTTCTTCCAGTAGCCCATAGAGGGGGGTAGAGAGCCTAACATTCTGTTCCAATAGGAGGTGTAAGCAGCACGTTGACACTTGTTTAAACCGTCTCTCTCATCAAAAGCAAACAGTAAAAAGACACTTCCTATTACCTGGACTGGATTCTCCCATCACAGTTCCCCAAAACACACACTATGTAGAACCTGGACTGGATTCTATTGATGTGCATGTTGACACCTCTTGACCCATCTCTTGAAATCCAATTTTTATGTTAAGCCCTGGTTCAAACATTATATTGTCCATTTCACAAGTCCTTGTTTATGTATTAAACTGTCAAAGTGAATAGAAAACACATGAAAAGTTGAGTTTGTTCCAGTTGTGGTGATGATATGAGAACAACTCGAACACCATGGTGGATTGGCCTGCACTTGCCTACATGTCGGCATTTGATTTAAATAAAAACAAATAAATACATCTGTCAAAGCAACATATTTCCCAACTGTAAGTGATTTACAATCATTGAGGTAAGTAGTAACTACAGCAGCCAAAAAGGAGTGTGGCTTGAAGAGGGATAACTGTAGTTTACATAATATTTGCGGAACATCAGAGAACTTCTAGTAAATGTGTTTATTAATTAATGGTTATACGTTTGAATTTTTGCATTGTAATTTCAGAAAATGTCCATAATACTTGTATATCTGCAGCAATACTGGTGGAATGATAGTGTTTCACAGTATTACTTACCCATCAGAGTCGTGATTGGCTGTGATATTGTTTTGTCACGCCAGAGCGACATCTGTTGACTTGGCTTAATTATCTAGTGGATATCGGGTAAAGTGGTCAATGTAGAAATCGCTGTCATGTCCTGGTTGCTAGAATTCTACACTGTTCGCTCAATTTCAGTTATGTGAGAAAACAAGCATTGAATAGTGTAGGGAATCATTTTACAATCTAAAAATATATTTTCAATAACAAAAAATATAGTTTTTGCAGCTGTTTGAAGCTGTTGGCCCAAAACCGAAAGCAAAAGCCTCAAGCATGAGTCTCCACCATGTTACGGAGAAATGGGTGGGGATTTGTTTTGAATGGAGCCTAGTGTTGGTGCAATTCACTTCTACATAGGGAAGAAATTCTGAGAAATTCTAGGTGAAGCACCTTTTAAAAGCCCTAAATATAGATTAAAAAAAAAATAATAATGTGTATTGTTTTTTTTCACTTGGCCCCCACACCCCCACTATGGTCATTCCCCCATACGCCCTAAGCAGTCTTTACTCTGCCTCCCCCAATGGACATTTATTTATTAATCACTGCTACAGTGATGATGTATATAGTGCTATTTATTTATTAATCACTTCTACAGTGATGATGGATATAATGCTATTTATTTATTAATCACTGCTACAGTTAATATGTACAGTGGGGAGAACAAGTATTTGATACACTGCCGATTTTGCAGGTTTTCCTACTTACAAAGCATGTAGAAGTCTGTAATTTTTATCATAGGTACACTTCAACTGTGAGAGACGGAATCATTGTATGATTTTTAAATAATTAATTTGCATTTTATTGCATGACATAAGTATTTGATTACCTACCAACCAGTAAGAATTCCGGCTCTCACAGACCTGTTAGTTTTTCTTTAAGAAGCCCTCCTGTTCTCCACTCATTATCTGTATTAACTGCACCTGTTTGAACTCGTTACCTGTATAAAAGACACCTGTCCACACACTCAATCAAACAGACTCCAACCTCTCCACAATGGCCAAGACCAGAGAGCTGTGTAAGGACATCAGGGATAAAATTGTAGACCTGCACAAGGCTGGGATGGGCTACAGGACAATAGGCAAGCAGCTTGGTGAGAAGGCAACAACTGTTGGCGCAATTATTAGAAAATGGAAGAAGTTCAAGATGACGGTCAATCTCCCTCGGTCTGGGGCACCATGCAAGATCTCACCTCGTGGGGCATCAATGATCATGAGGAAGGTGAGGGATCAGCCCAGAACTACACGGCAGGACCTGGTCAATGACCTGAAGAGAGCTGGGACCACAGTCTCAAAGAAAACCATTAGTAACACACTACGCCGTCATGGATTAAAATCCTACAGCGCACGCAAGGTCCCCCTGCTCAAGCTAGCGCATGTCCAGGCCCATCTGAAGTTTGCCAATGACTATCTGGATGATCCAGAGGAGGAATGGGAGAAGGTCATGTGGTCTGATGAGACAAAAATAGAGCTTTTTGGTCTAAACTCCATTCGCTGTGTTTGGAGGAAGAAGAAGGATGAGTACAACCCCAAGAACACCATTCCAACCGTGAAGCATTTGGGGATGCTTTTCTGCAAAGGGGACAGGACGACTGCACCGTATTGAGGGGAGGATGGATGGGGCCATGTATCGCGAGATCTTGGCCAACAACCTCATTCCCTCAGTAAGAGCATTGAAGATGGGTCGTGGCTGGGTCTTCCAGCATGACAACGACCTGAAACACACAGCCAGGGCAACTAAGGTGTGGCTCTGTAAGAAGCATCTCAAGGTCCTGGAGTGGCCTAGCCAGTCTCCAGACCTGAACCCAATAGAAAATCTTTGGAGGGAGCTGAAAGTCGGTATTGCCCAGCGACAGCCCCGAAACCTGAAGGATCTGGAGAAGGTCTGTATGGAGGAGTGGGCCAAAATCCCTGCTGCAGTGTGTGCAAACCTGGTCAAGAACTACAGGTCTCTGTAATTGCAAACAAAGGTTTCTGTACCAAATATTAAGTTCTGCTTATCTGATGTATCAAATACTTATGTCATGCAATAAAATGCAAATTAATTACTTAAAAATCATACAATGTAATTTTCTGGATTTTTGTTTTAGATTCCGTCACTCACAGTTGAAGAGTACCTATGATAAAAATTACAGACTTCTGCATTCTTTGAAAGTGGGAAAACCTGCAAAATCGGCAGTGTATCAAATACTTGTTCTCCCCACTGTATATAGTGCTATTTATTTATTAATCACTACTTCTTCAGTTATGATGTATATAATGCTATTTATTTATTAATCACTTCTTCAGTTAATATGTATATAATGCTATTCATTTATTCATCACTGCTACAGTTATTATGAATATAGTGCTAAGATGGCACACCACAGACTGGTAGAAGGTATGCAGTAGTTTACTGCACACGTTGAAGGACCTGAGCCTCCTCAGAAAGTAGAGTCGGCTCTGGCCCTTTTTGTACAGGGCCCCGGTGTTACCAACTCATTCCAGCCTGTTGTCCATATGGACTCCCAGGAACTTGTATGACCCAACCATTTCCACATCCATCCCCTGTATAGGGACTGCAGTCAGTTGGGCCTTGGTTCTCCTGAAGTCCACCACCATCTCCTTTGTTTTGCTGATGTTGAGCTGAAGGTAGTTCTGATCACACCACAACACAAAGTCACTGATTGTGCTCCTGTACTCCTCCTCCTGCCCACCCCTGATGCACCCTACAATTGCGTAGTCATCCGAGAACTTCTGTAGGTGGCATGTTTCAGAGTTATATCTGAAGTCAGAGGTGTAGAGGGTGAACAGGAAGGGGGACAGGACCGTTCCCTGGGGGGCCCCTGTGTTGCTCACTGCCCGTTCTGACACACAGCTCTGTAGTCGCACAAATTGTGGCCTACCGGTCAGGTAGTCCGTGACCCAGGAGACTAAGGGTGCTTCCACTTTCATCCTCCTCATCTTCTCACCCAGTAGCAGGGGCTGAATGGTATTGAAGGCACTGGAGAAGTCAAAAAACATAACCCTCACAGTGCAACCTGCGTTGTCCAGGTGAGAGTAGGCCCTCTGCAGAAGGTAGTTGATTGCATCATCCACCCCGATGTTGCGCTGGTATGCGAACTGCAGGGGGTATGATGTATATAGTGCTATTTATGTATTCATCACTGCTACAGTTAATATGTATATAGTGCTATTTATTTATTAATCACTGCTACAGTTAATATGTATATAGTGCTATTTATGTATTCATCACTGCTACAGTTATTATGTATATATTGCTATTTATATTTTTATTGTTGTTGTTTTTTATTACCATTTTCATTATTTTATTTCACTTGGTCCTGAATGTTGATGCTACGAGCCTAAGATTTTCAGTGTACCCTGAAATACACCTGCAACCCCTGTACATTACTGTTAAACACTCTGAATCTAAATCTGAAAATAAATTGCCACCAATCCGGTATCTCATGTTTAGCTAATAATGCATATTCAGCAATCAATATCATGATGAGTTTCATTCCAATTTGTAGAAATTGTGTTGTTGGACTAAAAGATTACCATTACCTTGCTAAATAAGCAAAACATTGGATCGACCGTAGCCTACTCTATGGAAAAGGCAGATGAATGGGGTTGAAAGGGTTAATAGAAAATAGTTAATAGATAGATAGTCAATCTGAATGAATTATATTGACAAAAGGGGGACCTTTCCATAGGAGATGATAGAGGTTTCACTTCCTTTTCACGATCAGGTGACAGTCAGAGACGGAAGAGGAAGCAAGACATTCCACTCCTTCATTTTTTCTGGTTCATATACAGTCAATGAACTAAGCAGACCAGACCCATCTGCTAATACATTGGTGCCTATGTGAGAACCACACCTTTAAGCACACTTGAATTTTTTCAATGGTAAATGGCCTGAGTGGATCTTAATTTATCCACCATCTTTGGAGTTGTTTCTCCTGACCTCCCTTTTCTTTTCTTGATGAAGAGTTAGTGTTCATCATTTACATTAACATTTAAGTGTAGAGAATCATTGTACCATCTAAACCGCTTTGAAATATGGACACTCTTTGGACACTGTGTTTACTAACCTTCAAACAAGCTTCAACGCCATACAACACTCCTTCCGTGGCCTCCAACTGCTCTTAAATGCTAGTAAAACCAAATGCATGCTTTTCTATCGAACGCTGCCCGCACCCGCCCACCGGACTATCATCACTACTCTCGACGGGTCCGAATTAGAATACGTTGACTCCTACAAATACCTAGGCGTCTGGTTAGACTGTAAACTCAACTTCCAGACTCACATCAACCATCTCCAATCCAAAATTAAATCCAGAATCGGCTTCCTATTTCGCAACAAAGCCTCCTTCACTCATGCTGCAAATGAGAACTTGTTCTCAACTGACCTACCTGGTTAAATAAAAAAATATAAAAAATATATATATATCTTTGATAACCAAAAATATAGAATTTTCAGCTGTTTGAAGCTGGTGTACAAAACCGAAAGGAAAAGATGCAGAAACTCAATTTAAGCACGGGAAGCATAATGGTCCAACAAGTACATTTTGCTCTGCCTGAAGTACCCCCTCATGTGCCTTTTACCAGTAAGCCTATGGTCTCATTGGTCTTCTCAAGTACCCCTGTGGATAGGCCAAGTGCCAAGTACCTAGTACCCCTGGTTAGTGCACTGGTTACTCCAAAAGCAATGCACTAAATAGGGAATAGGGTACCATTTGGGACGAAGCCCAGGCATGTGCCGCTCCACTGCTCCCCAGGTTCCCGGGCCCAGCAACACAGAGGACCAGCTAGTGACACTGCAGCCTGCATGAGGAGGTTATTAAGTGTTGTGGGGAGCCCATAAATCATCTGATGTATGATCCACCAGGGGACCTGCATCCGGCACCACCACCATCTCACTGTAAGTGCTTTGCAGTCTTCTATTTTCACTTTGTTCATAGAAGAGGGCAAAACAGCTGCAGTAGTGTTTTCTCATAACCATGCGTGCAGTGTATGCAGTAGCATTGTTATCTGAGCCTTTAAATAAATGCAATGAAATAAAAGTGAAGGTTGGAATAACAAGATGCTTTTGCTTTCCTCAGCTCTCATCCTCAGACTGCTCTATGAAAAGGACTTGTCTCATGGTGTCTACTTGGGCAGGTCTTCTAGCCTTCTTAATATAGACCTCTCCTCAGGGACTTGCCTTACCAACAACCCAAGCAGCTTTTTTCCTTAAGTAATGTCACTGGAAATGTTGACAAAATATCAGGCTTCTTCCAAGTCCCGAAACAAACCAAGCATCCAAGTTTCCAGTCTCCCTCCTCTCCCTCCTGGTTGAGGTTCCCTCTCTTCCCTCTCTCATCCCACATCCCCCTGTGGATAGTTGCTGAATTGTTGCCAGAACGTTGCCATAACATCGTCTCAGTTGTGCCCTGCTAGCCTGGCTGGTCTTCAGTTAAACCGCTGCAGGGAAATGGACTCTTGTAATCCACTCACACCATGACCAGGGCAGTGGCTCTGAGTTTACATGGACCCAACAAAAATCCCGCAAATAAATAAAAATGCAGCTTTTCTCTTGAATTCTTCCCCCCCTGGCCAGGTCACATGGGGACAGTTAAATATGGGATTTATTTTCCCTCAAGGCTCATTTTGTGGAGAGAGAAAGCAGAGTTGGATCCCGCCAGGCAGTCGTAGGTCAAAGGGAGCACAGAATCAGGGTTTACCGCAGGCAGGCACCAATGTTAGCTTTTCCGAGAAACACTCTGCTTAAAGCTGATGCTGGGCAGAGTGATTTTCTCACCAGGGATTGGTATTAGGGTGTAAGAATATTTTTTGACTTCTCTCTCAGCGAATGTCATAACGTTATTTTCCGTTTCAGCGGCAACACTGATAAGGGTAGTTTGCATTAAAGGCCAAATTCAAACACTGCCTTTTTCAAATCAATGGTTGCTATCTACTTTTATGTCTGCAAAACCAGAGAAAACATCCTATTTGAGAAGGCATATGCTGTGCACCCTGTGTAAGGTAAGGTCATGGTGATACTTTATTACATAATTCTGAACACGTTCTTTAGCAGCAACAAAGGAAAAACGTCTCGGTTACATAAACCATCAGCACTGGTCTTTCTGACGACTCCACTGGATCACTGATTGAGCTCTCCCTCTCACTATCCCTCTCTCAATTCAAAGGGCTTTATTGGCATGGGAAACATATTTACATTGCCAAAGCAAGTGAAACAAAATGAACAGCAAACATTACTCACAAAGGTTAGTCATATGGCTATATACAGTGTTGCAACGATGTGCAAATAGTTAAAGTACTACACTGGTTAACCCTTTTCTTGTGGCAACAGGTCACAAATGTTGCTGCTGTGGTGGCACACGATGGTATTTCACCCAATAGATATGAGTTTAAAATTTGATTTCTTTTCGAATTCTTTGTGGGTCTGTGTCAGCTGAGAGAAATACAGTGCATTCAGAAAGTATTCAGACCCCTTGACTTAAAAAAACTAAACAAAAGTACACACCTCACACATGGTTATGGCCTTAAGACACCCGTACCATGTCAGATAGTTAAAATGTATTCAATTTAACACTATGTACACATCAAAGACTGAAATATAACAACCATGACATAAACACCGGCTTTTTGGTGGGCTGGGTTTATTGCTAATACAGACTTCTTAACGTTAGAGGGTTTTACATTTTCATCCTCCCAAATTGCTTTTGATGCACGAAGAGCTGCAATTTTTAAAGCTCAACTCTATCAAGTATATTGTAGAGAGCACAGCCATCACTAGGTGAATAGCTGAGAAGCACAGATCAGCCAAAATGTCAAGAGAAAAAAAAAAAAGCACGTCATTGAGTTTTTCCTTGATTGCTAGAAAGGCAAAGCAGACTCAGCCTTGCCGATTGAAAACAGGAAGCTTGAACTTATTTCAGAGACGCTGATGGTAAGGACTAAAGTCACATGGTAGGCTACATGAATGGAGAAGGGTGTGGCAATGTTGAGAGCACTCAGTGATGTTCCCTGGAATACAAAGAGACCGCTTCTGTGGGAAAGCCGGGTTCTGTTGTACAGCTCAGGAGGACCAGAGTGCCTCTGACCTTGAGTTCATCTTCTAGAGAGGATTACACACAAAGTAATGAGAATTTTTATCCCTGGGACAGACCCGAGCCCAGGTGTGTCCCATTTCTGACAATCCTCCCGACTACGCCCATCGACATCCTATTAAGAAGAACTAATTCGGCAGACAGAGTGGGAGGGTCGTCACACCCATAAAACCAGGGACCACCAAGGACCCCGGAACACACCAACCATACATACATGAACAAAATAATGCCCTGGTACCCCTATACCACTGCCCCAGCCAACCTCTTTCCCCCCAGGAAGTAACCTTTAAGAGGAAAGAAGAAAATGAGAACAGCAGACAGGAGCAACAGGACAACACATAATTAACAGACGTCAGTTCCGTGGACAACACACATCTCTCTCAGAGACAACACATATGAGAAAATGCATGTCCACCAATCAATAGGACCAGTGAGAGGGTTATGGTCGGTGTAGACAACAATAGAAGGTGAGAGGGTTATGGTCGGTGTAGGCCACAATAGAAGGTGAGAAGGATATGGTCGTGTAGACCACAATAGAAGGTGAGAGGGTTATGGTCGGTGTAGACCACAATAGGTGAGAGGGTTATGGTCGGTGTAGACCACAATAGGTGAGAGGGTTATGGTCAGTGTAGACCACAATAGGTGAGAGGGTTATGGTCAGTGTAGACCACAATAGGTGAGAGGGTTATGGTCGGTGTAGACCACAATAGGTGAGAGGGTTATGGTCGGTGTAGACCACAATAGGTGAGAGGGTTATGGTCGGTGTAGACCACAATAGGTGAGAGGGTTATGGTCGGTGTAGACCACAATAGGTGAGAGGGTTATGGTCGGTGTAGACCACAATAGGTGAGAGGGTTATGGTCGGTGTAGACCACAATAGTACTACATCTGACCCAACATACACCTCAGTGTTGTAGCACCTATACGAGTGCTAGCGCTTCTTTTTCCACCACAGAGTAGTTCAAGTGATAACGGTAAAATGTATTGGGGGAAAAAAGTTCCTCTGATGGAATGTGAATCAACTCATCTACTTAAGACGCCATAGTAACATAACTACTAAAAATTCTCACTCTTCCCCTCTGCTGAGCACACCAGACAGGACCACAACACGAGAAGAGCCAATCACACTGGACACCACAGGAGAGAGATGAGATATAAGGAACTTCCCCAAATCCTACAATAACTCAACCGTAGAGGTCATGCAGATTTGCGGTAGGTAATTACACACTGTAGCCCGCTGGCAAGGAAAACCCCCCAGCACGCTGGTGGATTCCACCCAAGCCACGGATGTGACCCCGAGACAACTGCTCCGTCCACGGGCATTACACAAAGATAACAAACAAAACAACCATGCCCAACGTAGTCCAAAGTGGAACACATCACTAAGCCCAAAAGGGTGAAAGAAAGATATTTCTCCGGGTAGCAAATAGCACTACCCTACCCAAATCTCCCACTGAGGTACACAGCCTGATTATACTCACCTCAGACCAATGTGCCAACAGCGAGTAGAACAAGAGTTTCCAGACTGGGCAGTGGCCTGGAAACTAACCAATGTACTCTCTCCAACACAGCACACAACTATCCACCGCAGTTGCTAGTTTAACAAACAAAGGCAACCCACTGGGTCTACCAAACATTTCCCAAAAGATGCAAACAAAGTAACTACAGAGTTTACCAAACATTAACGCCACATTTTCTCCCAAACAAAATTTGTTAGGCTAACACTAGAATTAGGGCTACTGGCATACTTTACCAGGCAACGCACCACTTGATGACATCACCAGACAACCACTGATACGTGGTCTCCAAGGCACTATACTGGAACACTTAGAAGACTATGCAGTAAATACCAAACAAAGCACATCCAAAATAGCATTAAACCAACAAAATACTATGCGACAAAATGTCTAGGAACCGACCTTATGAAGATCCCAGACGAGCCGCCACTTGTCACAAACCGGCTCGTAGCCCGTAACAAAGAGGGTGACAACGTGGAGATAAGGAATAACTAAATACATTTATTAACTGAATCAAACTATATACAATGGTGTGTTGTCAGTAATCAGTAGTGTAAGTGAGTGGATAAATGCATAGATGTGATAATGAGGAGTGTTGAAAGGTGCCCGCCCAAGCAAGCAAGCCACAATAATGCCACCAAAAAGGCATCTGCATGGAGAGAGCCTCCTCAGTGAATGGGGGAAAGGTGTATTTATCCCTGGGACACACCCGAGCCCAGGTGATGACCCTCCCAGCTCCGCCCACCCACATCCTATTAAGGGAAACAAGAACAAAGAGAAAGAATTCAGCAGACAGAGTGGGAGGGGCCTCACAATGTGACTTGAACTGGAAGTAGCCTCACATTTCTCTCAAAGGTTAGGCTACCTAGGGGTTTGCTTTTTTGTGCAACAATATGTTTGACATTTGGTACTTTGAGGTAAATTAAATTGTAAAGGACCAAGGCTGCTTCAAATTTATACAATAAAATGCCATAAAAAATATAGATATTTGAATCATCAAACCCCTCCCTTAGATCCCCTTTAACAACCTCTAAATGTCTAAGCCATTGGGGTGTGGGGGTGTTCTACTAAGTTAACATATGGAATTGTTTTAAGATGGTCATACCATGGATCATTTAGCTATTTGAACATTGAATTAAAAAAAAATAGTCAGTCAAAAATGTAATCATAAGGAATAAGGTTTTTGAAATGTCTGTCTAGGAGATATTTTTATTTTGGACATATTTTTATTTTAACCCCATATTAAACCATTTGGATGCTACAGACGTTTTTGTGAGAAGACAGATTTTCAGGATGTCTCATCGTGTGACAAAAAAACGCTGTAACTCGGCCACCTTCCACTGCAGATGCGTAATGCCAACAAAAAAACTGATATCTCTAGCTTAAACTGACAGATTTTGATGGGGATTTGTTCATTATGTTACTTAGATTGACTTGGCTATTTAATGTGTTTATCAGTATGCCACCACAGTGAACTATCCTCATCTCATCAGAGGCATCTCAGCCCCATGGTATCTATAAAGGCCCTCTTAGAAATAACATTTCAGGGGACCAGAGAGAAAGAGAGACAGCTAGCAATCTCATTACGGGGTGTATATCTATCGGTGAGTGTAGCACATGGGGATTTGTGAAACTCACTTCAAAGCCTTAAGTGTCCCCCCCTTGCGTCGCCTCATTAGCTAGCTTTTGAGTCGATGCGATCGGCTAAGACGCTTGGGTAAGATGTCACATGTGTTTGTGAGGCAGAGGTCCTGAGTTCACGCTAGGTATGGGCCAAATCGGGGAGGAAATGGTTCTCGCTAAGCAAACAGTGTGACGTCCTTTACAAGAGCAGCATTAAATCAGTCAGTCATGTGGCCACAGAATGTTCTCATGAGCAGCGGGGGCCTTGGAGTGGAGTCAGAGTCAGCGATGCCGGGGCAACAGCCTCAGTTATGTAACATCATATGGCAAGGTGTAAACATATGATGTTTACACCTTTCCCTCCCTTTAACGCTTGCTTACAATAATAGGAGCATTTTAACAGCTATGCGTGGTAGCCCTAATATGAAATACTGAAATATAGTTTGTAAGGGGACCTAAGAGCTGTTTGCTCTGTGGCTTCAGATATATAATGGCATTTAATTAGAAAAACTGTCTTGTGTGATATGTGTATATGGTAGCGCTTATCACTGGAAGACAGCTCCTTGTAGTGATGGAAAAATTATAGAATTTATGTTGGCCAAGTAAGACCAATCCCTTTGATATCTATAGCACTGGAAAAGGGATGGTGGAAATACATGAAAGCACTTCAACCTATATACTTCAATAAGGACATAAATCTATACTCTATGAATATATAGACTTGGGAGCTAGGCCCAGCCAATCAGAGTTTGTTTTTCCACACAAAAGGGCTTTATTACAGACAGAAATACTCCTCAGTTTCATCAGCTGTCTTCGTGGCTGGTCACAGACCGTCCCGCAGGTGAAGAAGCCGGATGTGGAGGTCCTGGGCTGGCGTGGTTACACATGGTCTGTGGTTGTGATGCCTATAGTAGAGAAATTAACATTCAATTCTCTGGCAACAGCTCTGGTGGAAAATATTACAGTCAGCATGACAATTACACACTTCCTCAAAACTTGAGACATCTGTGGCATTGTGTTGTGTGACAAAACTGCACATTTTAGAGTGGCCTTTTATTGTCCCCAGCACAAGGTGCATCTGTGTAATGATCATGCTGTTTAATCAGCTTCTTGATATGTCACACCTGTCAGGTGGAGTCAGGTAGATGGATTATCTTGTCAAAGGAGAAATGCTCACTAACAGGGATGTAAACCAATTTGTTTACAAAATTTGAGAGAAATATGCTTTTTGTGTGTATAGAACATTTCTGGGATCTTTTATTTCAGTTCATGAAACATGGGACCAACAATTTACATGTTGCGTTCATTTTTTTATTCAGTATAGAAGAGGATGAGGTGTTTACCAGGGTATGCAGATTGCTTCTCTGTGGCTTGGCTAAACCAATAGCATGCTAAATCAATAGCGGCAGGTAGCTGAGTGGTTAGAGCATAGGGCCTGTAACCGAAAGGTTGCAGGCTCGATCCCTGAGCTGACAAAGTAAAAATCTGTTGTTCTGCTCCTGAACAAGGCAGTTAACCCATTGTTCCTAGGCCATCATTGTAAATATGAATTTGTTCTTAACTGACTTGCCTAGTTAAAAATAGAATGCTAAACCAAGACTGGCTGACAAGAGCCAAGGCTTTTACAGGTTGTAACTTCCTTAAACTTCCCTTTACAGGTTTCAACCCACTGGGCACAGACGTCAGTACCACGTCTCGTTTTGATTTACATTTGGTTAAGTTGTCAACTAACGTGAATTCAATGTGAAATCAACAAACAATTTCACCATGTCATGGATTTAGATTAAAATTTGGATGAAAACAATACAAAATGCCCTTATGTTGGTGACTTTTTGCAAATCCAATCAGTTTTCCACGTTGATTCAAAGTCATCACATAAATGTTTTGGTTTGAAATTAAGTGGAAACAACGTTGATTCAACCAAGTCTTCAACTTCTGGCATATTGCGGTAGCTCCTCAAACCAACTCATGGATGGATAAAAATGTACAGAATGATTTCCTGGAGGAAAATGGGGGAGGGTCATGCTTTTCAATTTCAGTCAAGGGGAGGGGTTAATATTGTTTTAATCTAGTCAAGGGGAGGGGTTAATATTGTTTTAATCTAGTCAAGGGGAGGGGTTAATATTGTTTTAATCTAGTCAAGGGGAGGGGTTAATATTGTTTTAATCTAGTCAAGGGGAGGGGTTAATATTGTTTTAATCTAGTCAAGGGGAGGGGTTAATATTGTTTTAATCTAGTCAAGGGGAGGGGTTAATATTGTTTTAATCTAGTCAAGGGGAGGGGTTAATATTGTTTTAATCTAGTCAAGGGGAGGGGTTAATATTGTTTTAATCTAGTCCAGGGGAGGGGTTAATATTGTTTTAATCTAGTCAAGGGGAGGGGTTAATATTGTTTTAATCTAGTCCAGGGGAGGGTCATGTAATTTGTAATTGATTGATTTCAATATTTCTCAGTGTTTTAGAATTAGTAGCTTATTAAGCTATACATTGATGTTTGCCCGATGCCACCCTTCATCTCTGATTCTCCGCTGGGTGCACAATATCAAGTGCGCTTATAGGCCATTTAGAATGGTCTCAATGAAATTATCCATAGGCTACAGGATGTAGGCTACAAAGTGCATGCTCGGAGAAGAACTAGGCTGCATTACACAATGCAATGGATATTCCAACCCTGAGCACCGGCCTGCTCTGCTCTTGCTGATCAAAAACGTTTTTGTGTGCCGCCTAACCAATAGCTGTGCTGCGTAGGCTTACGGTGGCAGTTCAGGCGGAGAGTCAAAGGCTTCTTCATAAAATAATTTGGGATTAGGTCAAAAAACACATCTTGCATGCGGACTAGCCTATAGCCTATGTTCTGTTCAGTTTGAGAAGGAGAGCACGAAGATGAGGAGGACCATGTCGTGTAATCAAACTTGTCTGTACTTGAGTAAAATTACTACTAACGATGTATCTTTATGAAGGTACATTTATTGCTAAATTGACGTTGCTTCACATTACAAGCAAGCTGAGAGAGAGATGCTTTCCCCATGAACCCCTACATTACCACAGGCCCTCATTATCATATGGCCAATCAGGATGCAATATGGAAATACCACCACATCTCCCCTTTTCAGAAAACTAAGGGACTGCCTTTGTCTCCACAGACCTCAAGGGATTATTCTGCCCTTATGTCGGTAGGTCTGTTCTTGCCTAGTTCTTCTGGAACATTTCAACATAGTCATGAACATAAAATGCATTTCTCACTTCTTTTAACACAAATCTACCCCACAGCTAAGTTAGAACTGTAACAACTTGACAGCTGTTGTTTTGTCTTATTTTTATTTTTTTACTTCGAGCTCAGCCCAGTCCTTGAGGTTTAACTATTGCTCGCCCAGACCTTGTTCTGGGTGTAGCGGGTACCTCCATGATTAACTTGGGTGTTTGTGGTTCTGGCAATGCGGTGTGTCGGAGTGAAGAAGACACTTGAATCTTCTCCTGCATAGCGTTGTTGTTCTCAGGTCCATCCATAGGGATGAGGTGATGTCTGTTCCTGCGGACAGACCCATGGGGAACTTCCACCATGTAGGATCATGGTTCTGCATGTTCCCTCAGCACTGTTCCTGTGACTTTTGAGTCAGTCACCCACACCTGTTTTCCAGGTGGGAGTCTGCTCAGGTCGCTGACTCCATCAGCAGTAGCGCCGGGCTGAAGCCATTCTTAAGTGGAGTTGACTGATAGGCCAGCAAGGCAAGGTAAGGGTCAGCTGCTTTCTTGCGGTTCTTTACCGTCTGAACAGCACGTTCCGCCTCTCCGTTGCTCTGCATGAACTTTGGACTGCGGGTGACATGGCAAAATCCATACTCTGCAGTGAGAGAACTGAGGCCCATTCTCCAGGACCTCAGGTACCCCATGGAGGGTGAAGATGGACTTCAGATGAACTACGATGTCCATAGACTTTGTTAGTGACAGGTTTGCGATTTCCACATACCTTGAGAAGTAGTCCACCACTAGCAGGTAGGTGGAGCTTTTCAGAGTGAACAAGTCCGCTCCCAGTCTTTGCCAGGGTTTCTCAGGAAGTTGTGATGGTATGAGTGGTTCTGTGTGGTTTTGCACTCTTTGATGCATGTCCTGCAATTAAGCCCAACTTCGTTCAGTTTCAGTCTGTTGTGTGTGTGTTCTCTAAACTTGACCACACCTTGATGACCCCCGTGAAGCTTAGTGAGGACATAATCTCGCAAGGCTGATGGAATGACAAGTTTTGTTCCTTTCAACAGAAGACCGTCGTGCACTGTGAGAAAAGCACGTTTTGCCAGTACAGTTTCAACAGAAGACCGTTGTGCACTGTGAGAAAAGTGTGTTCTGCCCAGTACAATTTCAACAGAAGACCGTCATGCACTGTGAGAGAAGTGTGTTCTGCCCAGTACAATTTCAACAGAAGACCGTCATGCACTGTGAGAAAAGCGTGTTCTGCCCAGTACAGTTACAGTGGTCCTTTGCATCCACTGAACTCAGACCATCCTTCCTGAAACTGTTGGCTTTGAGTTGTTCTCTCAGATTTTGTTCTCTCAGATTGTCCATGTAGGAAACACTCGCTGGAAGCTGTTCCAGTATGGAATCCACATATACATATTTGTGCTCTCCATGAGCTCCTTTTCTGCAACAATAGCTTTGGCTTTGACTGGTGCACATGACTGCATGTCTGCAGTCCTTAGACTCTTTCTAGGGACATGAGCAATCATGATGGAGTATCTCATAAGTCTCATCCTGAAGCGTTGGATTTCGTGGGGAAAGAGTGTCCAAGGGTTGGTTCCCCAGAGTTTGTGATCAGCTTCCAGCTGAAAGTGCTGACCAATGAGAAAGTCTCTGAATCTTTCACATGCCCATGTCAGCCCCAGAGCTTCTTTTTCCACTTGAGCGTATCTCTGCTCGGTCAGTGTGAGAGACTGGGAAGCGTAGGCAACGGGTCCTTTCCTCGCTCTTCTTCTGCAGCAGCACTCCTCCTAGTCCATAGGAAGACGCATCGGCTGACACCTTGACCTCTTTATTTAGGTCGTACATGGCTAGCACAGGTGTGGATGTCAGCTCAGTGTCTATTTTGAATTTCAAAATGAATGTCAATCATCCATGGATCATCTCCTGCTGTTATTGTTCGTAGGAAAATCATCCTCTTCTTGAACCTCGTGACATGCACAAATTGGTAATGCCCTTTTTTTCCACAGGTGTGACACACTACTTCATTAGCTGCACACTGTGCTATTGGATGTGCAGGGATTTTGCCACAGTTTCGACACTTTGACTGCTTTTGTCATTAGCATTAGCATTTTCATGGCTAGCTTTCTCTCGTTGGAATATCTGTTTCCACTGGCTGCCTTTCTGCATATCTCTATCCACTGAGCATGCTTCATTTGTTGTTACTGTTACAGGCATCTTTGCTGCTTTTTCACATCAGTTTGCCTTGCCGTCTCAATTGCTCTCTCTAGCATGATATCTTTATCTAGCTTGATACTTTCTGACAGACGCATGTCTGCTAACCCAACGACTAGCCTGTCTCTAATTAGTTCACCATGCAAAAGTTCATAGTACAGTGCTCTGCTAGGGCATATGTCTGTGACAAAAGAATCCACTGTTTAATTTTTAATGTCTCCGCATGTTAAAGCCGGCTCTTCTTTTTCACAATAAAGACTGTCTCCCATTTGTCCATACTGTTTTTGCTCGAGTTCGTTTAGGTTTAGACCCCTCTGCTTCGTCGCCCATACAGTGCACGAGAGTGTTTACCTGGGAGATCTTTCCATCCCTGCACTTGTCCACAGTGCTCTGTAAAACCACAACCTTCTGGCCCGCAGCTCTGTGCGCTATCAAAAAGTCTCCGTTAACATGTAATGATTACAGGACGAGGAACCGTTTCTAAAACTACATATCTAAAAGCCAATTTATGCTTGATCCAAAAATGTGACGCAATTGTAGAGCCTCCGGATGCATGCAGAGGCCACATTTTTTAACAATGCAGAGGGCTCCGTTCAGCTCCATATTGACATGATTGGTTGACAATAGGTGAGGGTGTGAGGTCCTGTATAAACACAAACTGACTTCCTTGACAACTTCCTTCCCAACAGCTCTTCGCTGCTCCGCGAAGTATGAATGCCCTTACTTCTGCAAAGGCCATATCACCGTAAATGCTGCACGGCCAATACAGATGTCGGATTGATGGCGATCCAACATCTGAAGTAGCCATACAGCATTTACTGTGATGCAGCCTCCGCAGACGTCAGGGCTTTCATACTTCTTGTGCTTAGCGGAGCAGAACAATTGTGAAGGAAGTGAGTTTGTGTTTAAACAGGACGTACCGCCCCCACCTACAGTCAACCAATCATGTCAATGCAGATTCTTACTACATTTTAGAGGTGCACGTCGATGCAGTACAGAGCTTGATTTGGCCTCTGCATGCCTCTGGAGGCTCCGCAATTGCTTCACACCCTCCACATATTCGGGTCAAGCATAAATTGGCTGTGGTCTGCCCAAGAAGTGACGGTAAACGGTAGACATGTTCTCTGTTATCCGCTTTGTTTTAATTATTATTTTGGGTATAGGGGAGGGTCATTTTAATTTCAGAAAAGTCAGATATTCTCCATGTAACAATTATTACAAATAACGTTCATTCCCTTACCTGTCTGCATTGAAGAAAAGCTGTTGCATAAAATATTTAATATCACACCCTCATGCTCTCTCTTTCTCTGCAATAATAAAACATCTCTGTGGGTGGAAGAAAGTGGTGAATGCAAATGAGGTTGTCTTTTCGAGAAAATGAGACGGATGTGTGGGAGAGTGCCCTTTAGAGCATATCTATGCTGCATTATCGTCTCCTGTAGGCTGTGTTATATAACTGAACTCCTAATAACATACATGTTTTAATATTAGATATAGAGATCAGTCCATTATTTGTTCCCTAATTATTCAAAGTATTATGCATTTGTTTAAGGTCAAGGAAACACATAACATACATACAGAATAAATGCACATACAGTGCATTCGGAAAGTATTCAGACCCCATGACTTTTTCCACATTTTGTTACGTTACAGCCTTATTATAAAATTGATTAAATGTTAGTTTTTTCTCATCAATCGACACACAATACCCCCATGATGACAAAGCCAAAACTGTTTTTTAGAAATGAGCTGAGCTCGACACAATCCTGTCTCTGAGCTCTACGGACAATTCCGTCAACCTCATGGCTTGGATTTTGCTGTGACATGCACTGTCAACTGTAGGACCTTTTATAGACAGTTGTGTGCCTTTCCAAATCATGTCCAATCAATTGAATTTACCACAGGTGGACTCCAATCAAGTTGTTGAAACATCTCAAGGATGATCAATGGAAACAGGATGCACCTGAGCGTAATATCTAGTCTCATAGCAAAGGGTCTGAATACTTATGTAAATAAGGTATTTCCATTTTTTAATATTTAAAACTCAAAAAACCTGTTTTCGCTTTGTCATTATGGGGTCTTGTGTGTAAATTGCTGTGGAATCATTCTTTTTTTAAATCAATTTTATAATAAGGCTATAACGTAACAAAATTTGGAAGAAGTCAAGGGGTCTGAATACTTTTTGAAGGCACTTTATGTAAATATATTCACTGAAATAAGGCGGCAGGTAGCCTAGCGGTTAGAATACCTAAGCCGACAAGGTCAAAAAAACCTGTCGATGTGTCCTTGAGCAAGGCACTTAACCCTAATTTGCTCCAGGGGCCGACCCTGTAGGTAGGCCGTCATTGTAAATAAGAATTTGTTCTTAACTGACTTGCCTAGTTAAATAAAGGTTGAAATGTGTGAGTGGGCTAGTAATGCCACTCTACAGGTAGTCTGAGATCAGATGGTAGGAAGCTCTCACAAGACCACCTTTCAATGGAAGATGGACCACACACTGTGACTAGTGTCAGAAAGTGTATCAGTGCATTGACTGTAGAAGGAGCATGTGCTTTCCTACTTCTTTCTGGACCCTTTGACAGAAAACACAATTTGGCCACCATTATAGAAATTAAAACTTTTTTTTTAATGGGATGAATTCATGAATCTTAACTGCCTTGTTGAGTTTTCTAAGACCAAAAAGCAACAACGATAGAAACCAAGAGATATTAGCGGGGTCGTTCCACCAATTCAGTAGTCTGGTTAGCACCTAACTCTCGCAGTCCTTCTGACTTCAGAGTCTGGAATGGCTCTTTGATGTTGTCGGCACAATACGCTGATAATGAAGGGGTCTGTGGTTTTACTGGTTGGCTCTCTGTGTCTATCTCAAACATCCACAGACACACACAGCCCCCCGAGTGCCGCCCCCTTCTATTACAACGGTTGGATTTTCAAATCCAAACAGCAAGAGGTCTCAACATTTGAGAGAACCAATCAAACCCGTCACACAATTTCTGAGCGACTATTGTATTAACAAACACTGTATTTTCCAGACCAGTGTGGTCACAGCTCTTTTGAGATGTGTAACTTTGTGCAAAAATAAAGTTTAATTTCACCAAATTTGAATATTTTGTCAGAAAGAGCACATGTTCATCTTCATAAAAAACATGTTTTCCCATCTCAAGAGAAAGAAAGAAAATAATCTATATTAAGTGCCTATTAACAGGGTTGACCGTAACAGGTTTGAGATTTCATCTGAAATGAGCCATAAATGGTCAGCAGGTAGCCTAGCGGTTAAGAGCGTTGGGCCATTAGACGAAAAGCCGAATAGGTGAAAAATCTGCCGATGTGCCCTTGAGCAAGGTACTTAACCCTAATTGCTACAGAGTTGCTGTCAATAATGTCTGATTCCTGTTTATGACCCCATTCTCCGAGGGTGTGTCAAAATGACTTTGTCAAAGCAATAAAATAACTAGGGCTTTAAAGAGATGGTGAAAACTTAAAATCATATTAATTGAATTCTCTTTGTGGTCTATATTAAAGGGCACTTCATTGAATATAACAGGCTTTTGAGACTCGATATTGGTACACAATTTCTAGTAAAAGTATTAAAGGGATGCAAATTTCACTCATTTCGTGGAACGACACAGCAGATATTCACACAGTTAACACATTATATAAATGAATACATGTTTCCAATAAGTGAAGATGCAATTAGGTCCAGTCCAGAAAACATTTATCACAGTGGGCTATTTCCTCCAACAAAAATAGCTTGGCCTGGCAACATGCCCTTAAAAATAGTACGTTCACTGTGACGCTATATTTTATCCATTCGTAATCTCACTCCCTCAGATATGCATGTTAGGTCACATATAGGTTGCGTCCCAAATGGCACCTCATTCCCTAACATAGTGCATTACTTTTGACCAGGTTGTTGACCATCTGTTCCTCAGAGAAAAACTACCACCTCTGCCACGCACATTCGTTAGTGTTGAATTTCTGTTAGCGATGACAAAAAATGTACCCTGACCTTTTTCATTAGGTGATGTGTCATAGCTGAACACACAGTGGTAGCCATCATGATTTGAGCCACGTGGGCATGGGTTAAAAATAACCCCCCACACGGCATCATCTGAATTCACATGTATCTTATCCTAGCAGACAATGGGGTGCAGTGACTCAATTTATTGCAGTAGCAAGAATTCCGACTACTGTAGCATATCTCCATTAGATAAAACGCCCATAGATACAATTCCCATAGTAGCTTATCTTACTTGGCCTGATGTGGACATCAAATAGCCAACACATTTTATTGTATGAGAAAGATTTACTATTTATAAATGTAGGAATCTGGGAAGTCATGTGATACAAAATAATTTGAAAGTAGGAGGCAGACTCTATCCAAAATCAAGATGTATGCACAGGATACAATTCCATGGGAAATAGGCCTTTCTTAGTTTGCCTAAATGCAATTCAGTAACAGTCAAGAATGGAGTATTCTGCTTCTTATTATAGAAGACTAGTATAAAATGTCATTTTTTATTTTATTAGAATGAAAACAAGTTAAATTAAATTGGAGTTATACTATGTCTATGATTGGGGGAAAAACTATAATGCAGGCTATACAAAACCCGACTGCAATGACTGTATGGCACCCTAGCGTAGCTTTGAACTATCCTATATAATCTTCGATTTTCTAACTATTCCTGCCTCAGTACCTCAGGCAAGGTCAAAGTCTGTTAGGCTTTAAAATAAAGGTTTAGTAATTGCTATGGAAGATCTGCATGGGAAAGCCCAGTCGGCAGTGGATGGTCGCAACGTGACCTGACAACAAGGAACCTCCGGGAAAACCGTCAGTCCCAAACTATGTGCAAAGGGAATATCTTTAGGGGGTGCACGACAAACGACGCTTCAAATAAACACTATTTTAGACCGTTTTTCAGTCGTTAATATGGTCTAAACTTACTTGATATAGTTTTTAAATATATTTGTATGAATATGGTAAAAAAATAAGGCCCTGGTGATATTGTTTTTAGTAATTTATTCGGTCGTACTTCGATCGTCGCATACCTCCCGGAGATTACATCCTGTGGTTTGGAGGCGGAGACGGGACCCCCGTTGACGTCAGTGGGCCTGTCTGTTTCCTGCAATAGAAAGTGAGAGAGGGAGAAGAGACAAAAACAGACCTTTACCGTTAAGGTGTGTTACACCAGAAATCCCTGACAATTATTAAGACCTCACTTGTAAGTATATATATATATATATATATATATATATATATATATGAATTTAGATTGGATATGTATTTGTCGTAAATGTGATTGTCACTTTGGGCTGCATGCATGTGGATGTGTTCTGTGGATGTGTTCTGGGGCAGTGCTCTTGTGTAGGCTACAACGCCTGTCCGGGAGGTTCTTGCTGGTTCGGCTAGATATTTTCTCAATGTATTCACCGTTTTGTTTACTTTAGCTCACTCCTGTGCTTTATAGTTTGCAAAGAAGGAATGACACATTTTAGGATCAAACAAGTCAAGCTTTCAGAACCGTCGTTGCTTTACCATAGCATCGTTGTTTTGGTGTAACGTTAGACGTCTGCAGCATTCTAATGTGGTGTGTGTTATGTTGCTATCTAGCTTGCTACGCAACGTGCTACTGAATGTGCCCGTCTTTTGCGCTAATAGGTAAGCCTGATCTATTGCAATTTATCTGCTACATTAGTCAGTATTTACATAGATATAACGCAGCAGATGACAAAGTGTTGCAAATAATGTCGCATATTTGTTGAATTAGGGAAGTGCCGCCGTAGTGTTGCAGAGAGCGAGGGGTTTTCCCAGACTCCTCCCTCAGTTAAAGCGCGTTCATGTGTTGCTAGTGCTACAGGCATAAAATACGCTATTCCCAGTCATTGTTTTTGATTTAGACTGCATTCCCTCACAATAAGATAGACATGTTGTGATGTAACATGTATTGTATAAGGACATTGCTGAATGGCTACAAGGACACAGGGTTGTTTACCTGTTTAGATGTGTCACTTCAAACCAGTGTTTTTGTTTGATAGATAGAGGAATTTGAGTATGTCACACGGGTTTGGCTATTCGGTGTTCAAATGTCATAATGCAGACCTCATGTCCATTGTTGTACATGCGGTTACAATGTTGCTGTAAAATGCTGCAAGGTGACTGGAAGGAATCCTCATAGGTGTGTGTTGAATGAGGCGTAAATCTATTGTCAGGGATTGAGGGAGAGCATTCCTTTCATACAGTTATAGGACTAGGCCCTATTGCAACATTTACTCCGACGATTATTGTGGCATCCTCATCAAGCTGTCGGTTTCGGGGTGTTTCCTCAAATATTTTTCAGCTGACACGCGCGCCGCACACGCACGTCTCGCTCTCCTCCAAATCAGCAGCATCGTCTGAACTGAAGGTATTCGACCTGTCCTTCCGTTCTTTCTACGAGGCAGGTGGGAGCTTATAAACATGTTTGATTGTATGACTTTCATTGTCGTTCTTACTGGGCTCGGTGTCCTGGTGCATACGCTGTGAACATTACTGCCGATATATTCTGCGAGCTCAATGATGTCATTGCTGTAGCAGCGCACGTGTACCAGTATATGGTGAAAAATCCTACAGCTGTAGTAACTGACTGTTATATAACATTGGCAAACGGAACAGACTGGATGATGAAACATAATGTACAGTGGAAGGGATTGAACTAGGTTGTTGTAGGGATGTCATGTAGGGAATTATCTATACGCATAATACAGAATAGAATATGTAAAAGGTTTTGTCATTGAAATACATTAATTTCTATGTATAGATAATGTGTAGACTAGAGCAATGTATGTGAATTTTATGTAGGCTATACATCATGTCTATAGGAATGTATCGGGAGAGACGGCTGATCATTCATTCTGCTAGTGTTTTGCTTTGCCGTGGGTTGTTGAAAGGTCGAGATTTGGAAACATTTAGCTTCAATATACTGCTGACGTTGTCTGCTGATGTTTCTTTTGCTCAGATTTGCATAAAGCCAAATATGTGTCCCTTTTCAACCACTGTAAAAAGGACATCATTAGCAGCAATACAATAAGATTAAACAGATACCATACAGCTATGAGATCACAATGCCCTTTCAGTGTTTGCTTAGGTCTGATGGTAATGCAATGATCTATGGGGTGTTCACTTTTACAAGAAGATCTGTCTGATAGTAGCACTGCCCGCTAACCGCCTAAGCACCCTGGAGCGCTGACTCCCAGCCAGATACAGGGCCTTATTGTTTGCGTCTTTCGCCATCTGAAATGTGTGTGTCGTCAAAGCGAAGGGCAGGGCAGCGTATCTGACATTGACTTGTCTATCAGTTGTTTAACAAAAAAACAGCCTTCTCCTCTTGGCTTAGATCAGACTATAGATAGCCACTTCAGGGTTTATTTTTATATGGGGAGAGATCTGTCCAGAACTCACCTGATATCGGTCATAGGAGCACCCATCAAACTTAACATCAGCCTCCCTATGAGCAAAATATGTTGACAAAACGTTCATAAACGTATTTTCAACGTCTTGTGGTCTCTGGGCTTTGTTTTTGTGTACGTTTGGAATGGAATAAGAATTTAGACCGTGTACGTTTGGACTGGAATTAGAATTTAGACAGGGACAACTGATAAACTGACACGCAACAACAGCAGTGTCCTTTCTTACTCTTTCCAAGTGAGAGGAAAGGGGACAGTCACAGACACACAAGCACACACACTTAGTAAGAAGATAAGGGCTGCTTAGTGTTTATTGATCTTCGGTGTGTTAAGCTGACACTGACCCTCTCTGGTGTGTGTATGTGTGCTTTGTAGATGAACCCAGAGGGTGTTCTCGAGGTCCATCTGCATTAGAGAATTGACCACCTTTCAGAAGATGTGTTAGTGAAACAACCAACAAGAAAAGATGCCACGAACCAAGCAGAACAACCCGAGGAACCTTAAAGGTGAGTTGCCAACCTGAATTGCTGCGTTTTAAATGCCCGAATGTGTCATGCTACTGCGTGCTGTGTTGTTTAAAAAAAAAAATCTATGTAATGTGTATGTTTTTATTGAATTTATCAAACCCAGGACTCCCTGTAAATCGTTACTAAGTGTACTATCCTGGGTAAACAAATGAAAGGTCTTTAAAGAAGAAAGAAAAGTCATTTTAGTTCAGACATCAATATTCTAAAACGAGAGATGTAGGAAGCAGTAGATAAATAGAAGGGATCACTAAGCCACCTGTCCTACCCCAGTCCCCTAGCCCCCTACAGACTTCTGTCCACACTTGCCCGCTACCCACTACTCTGTCCACACTTGCTGACCAAATGTCTACAGAACCCGCTGAGTCATGGTTGTCCACTTTCCTTATGTGATTTTTCCATTTCGTCTTTTGTTACACAGTTGTCTTCACTATTACTGCTTCGTTTTCCCATCAGTGTGTGCTGTGGAATCTATAGTAAACAACTAGAAGCAAATGTGTCATTCTATGGTGTAACCTCCCTTTATGTCGTTGGAGTCGATATGTTAGTGTGTAGGCTATTACGGCTTATGCTTACAAATGCATGCTTGTTAATCAAGAACAGAGCTTTTCTTCGGCTGCATCATTTGCCTTTGATTGGCTAATTATCTGACAATTATGCGTTATCGCAGAGGCGGAGTATGTGTCATAACCTAAGGCTTGTACACTAATAATGGATTTACTTAGATGTTTCTGTGTGTTTCTGTGTCTGTGTCTTTGTTTATGTCTGTGTGTTGCTTGCAAAGTCCATAAGGGTAAAATGAGAAAAGAACCGCAGCGACCCAGGTTTTACAGTTTGTTTATCATATACCCCCCCCCAAGTTTAGTGCTTTGAGCTTACTTGGCCAAACAACATAAATAATTTAGTTTTTTTAACAGCAGATTGCTCAATGGAGGACTGTGGAATAGTACATTTACCCAGCCACATTAGGCCAGTTCAATTTTAGAGCGAGTGGAAACTGCCCAGTTTTATTAGCAGGGCTCGGCCGAGGTAATGTAAATGTCATGTAATGTGGGTATATCCATGCCAGCTTTCCATATGTGGTCTAAAGGGTTGGTTTGGGGAAACATCATTTTGATGAGCTGTGAGAAAGTCTGGATCAATCAATGTGAATGAGAAAATTAAAAAATTCAAATGTCTGTCACCTAAAGGCAGGACCTAATTAATTAAGTAATGGAAGGAAGATGTATCTTTCCTCAATTTGTTTCCTCTGGCAAAGTATGGATTTTGGTTTGTTACACATGCAAGTACTGCAGTGAACAAGGATGTCCCATTCTCTCTGATGCATCCCTCTGTTCCTCTTACCCCATAGTCTCCTCTCATACAGAAGTAGGATCTTAATTTGATCACCCTGTTGCAGGAGAACTTTCCTGTAATGGAGGATTTTTAAAACATTTCCCCCTTAAAATTGAATTTCCCTTACAAAAAATCAACCACTACAAAAATATTAATGAATTGTAATACACATAATAATCCACATTGCCTCTTGCTAAAGGATATTTTTCCTGCTGTAGCAAACTGGCTCAAATTAAGATCCAACATCTGTTGTCTCCCTCTCTTTTTCACTCTGAAGTTTCTCAATGTAGTTTCAATGGGA
The DNA here is from genome assembly GCA_023634145.1 of Thymallus thymallus. Lineage (NCBI taxonomy): Eukaryota > Metazoa > Chordata > Actinopteri > Salmoniformes > Salmonidae > Thymallus > Thymallus thymallus. Next base: position 28,894,170 of record CM042396.1, read on the forward strand.
GCTAGAGAAAATGAGAGGATCAGATATAATAAAAAATAATAGTGCTTACTACCTGGTGCCTGTAGATGTAAATCCACCATTAGAAATAGTAGAAGAGTATCTTACAGCTTCTGTATTGTGGCTTTTGACCTTTGACCTGTTTCATCACCTCTCCTCCTCTGTGCTCAGGAATTGATTAGTCAGACAGGAAATGCTATGCTGCTCAGTGCGTGGCGTGGCATGCTATCACAGGCAAACTCACATTCTACTGAAGTGATCTCACTCAGATCCTTGTAATGTTTTTCTTGGGAACTCCACGCACCCTCTTCCCATTTTTTGTTTTGTGTGAGTACAACATTCAGTAGCGTCTATGCATAAGTTTCAAGTTTTAATGTCACATGTACAAGTACAGTGAAATGCCTTGTTTGCAGCTCTAACCCCAACAATGCAGTAATCAATATCAATATCAATGTAGTACTACAAATAACAAGGTAGAACAGAAACACAAAATATATAAAAATAAGAAGAACACGATAATGGAAGTAAGCATACTATATACATGGTCAGTTCCAGTACCATATTTACAATGGGCAGGCTTACTGGATTGATAGAGGTAGATATGTATAAGGGTAAGGTGACTAAGCATCAGGATATATGATAAACAAAGTAGCAGCAGTGTATATGATGATTGTATGTGAGTGGGTGTGTGTCGAGGCAGTATAAATGTGTGTGTGAGCAAATGATGGAGTGAGTGTTTGTATGTGTGTTGGAGTATCAGTGTGCGTAGTGTGCAGGGTCCTGTGAGTGTGCATATTATAGGCAGTGTAAAAATAAGAATAAAATACAAAGGTCAACTCAGATAGTCTGTGTAGCCATTTTGTTTGCTATTTAGTTAGCTATTTAGCAGTCTTATGGCATGGGGATAGAAGCTGTTCAGGAGCCTGTTGGTGTCAGACTTGCACCGGTACTGCTTGCTGTATGGAAGCAGAGAGAACAGTCTATGGCTTGGGTGGTTGGAGTCTTTAACGGTTTTTCCACTGCTGCCCCGTCGATGTGGATGGGGGCATGCTCGCCCACCCATTTCCTGTAGTCCATGATCAGTTCCTTAGTCTTATTGACGTTGAGGGAGAGGTTGTTGTTACGGCCCCACACTGCCAGGTCACTGACCTCCTCCATGTAGGCTGTCTCATCGTTGCCGGTGATCAGGCCTACCACCGTCTTGTTGTCAGCAAACTTGATGATGATGTGGGTGGCCACGCAGTCGTGGGTGAAGAGGGAATACAGGAGGGGACTGAGCACACACCTCTGTGGGGCCCCTGTGTTGAGGGTCAGATTGGCAGAGGTGATATTGACTACCCTCACCACCTGAGGTCGGCCTGCCAGGAAGTCCAGAATCCAGTTGCAGAGGGAGGTGGTCAGTCCCAGGGTGCTAAGCTTTGTGACGACCTTGGAGGGGAGAATGGCGTTGAACACTGAGCTGTAGTCAATGAACAGCTTATCTAGGTGGGTGAGGGCAGTGTGAAGTGCAATTGAGATTGCGTCGTCTATGGTTCTGTTGGGGCGGTGTGCAAATTGGAGTGGGTCTAAGGTGTCTGGGATGATGTAGTTGATGTGTGCCATAACCAGCCTCTCAAAGCACGTGAGTACAGATGTGAGTGCTACAGGGCGGTAGTTATTGTGGCATGAAGCCTTGGAGTTCTTGTGAACAGGAATGATGGTGGTCATCTTAAAACGTGGGGATTACAGACTGGGACAAGGAGAGGATAACATTTAACGTGAATATACCTGCCAGCTGTTTTGCGCATGCTCTGAGATTGTTCCATGGAATATCATCGTTTCTCGCGGCCTTGCTGGTCTTGACCTGATTAAAGACTTTACTCACGTCGGCATCGTTCAGCGAGATCACCCAATCTTCTGGGTCAGTGGCGAACCGCACACCTTGCATGATGTTGTTATTGTCAAAGCGTGCATAAAATGCATTGACTTTGTCTGGTAGAGAGGCATAGTTGGGCAGATCGAGGCTGGGTCTTCCTTTGTAATCTGTAATGGTCTGAAGCCCCTGCCAAATGCTCCGGGCGTCTAAGCCTGTGTAATATCATTCCACCTTATTCCTCTATTGTCATTTTGCTCGTTTGATGACTCTGCATTGGTCATTGCAGGACTTCTTGTACTTGTTCTTGTCCTCAGCCATAGCTTCGGTTGTCTGTGATAGCCCTGTGATAGCCCTGTGTGCGGTAGCCCTATCCAACCTCAGTGTTAATCCAGGGTATTTGATTGGGGAAGCAGTGAAATTTAACTCTGGGGACAACGTCACCGATGCATTTCCTAATGAAGCCGGTGATGGAGGTGTTGTCGGCAGAGTCCCAAAACATATTCCAATCAGCGCTAGCAAAGCAGACCTGTAGCATAATCTCAGATTCTGGAGACCATTTCTCAACGGAGCGAGTCACGGGTAATTCCCGTTTCAGTTTTTGCTTGTAAACAGGAAGCAGGAGTACGGAGTCACGATCTGATTTTCCAAATGGCAAACGAGGGAGAGCCTTGTATGCTTGCTTGTGGGTAGAATAACAGTGGTCTAGGACTTGTGTTGATGGAAGTTGGGTATCACGTGTCCTTCTCGGTAATAGCCTCGTACAGTTTGTTGAGTGCCAGCTTGTTATTTTTCTTTCCCTGTGGTGGAATATATACGACAGTCACGATAACAGCTAAAAACTCTCTTGGGAGGTAAAAGGGTCGGCATTTAACCATCAGGTATTCCAAGACGGGTGAACAATGGGCTGAGACTTTCACCACACTCCCAAACCCCTCCACCCTCGATTTCCCCGACTCCACTGTCATGTTGGCACGTTGAATCAAATTTGATAGCCATGGATTATCTTGTCCGAGAGCCATGTTTCAGAAAAGCAGATAATATTGCAGTTTCGAGAGTCCCGGTGGTGCAAATTATCAAGTGACTGTACATTGTCCAGTAGAATGGAGGGAAGAGGTGGCCGGGTTTCCCTTTGCCTTAATCTTGCCAGGATCCCCCCTCTCTTGCCTCTGTAACGTTGGCGTTTTCTTCTGGGTAGCCCGAATTACAGAAAGAACCCAGGGCAAATAAGTCGAAGTTGAAGAGGGATGTAACTGGCGTTCTAAATTTAAGTAGTTCTGTCCTAGTGATTTCCTATTAATGTTATGTAATATGTCATGTTTTGTGTGGACACCAGGAAGAGTAGCTGCTTCTTTAGCAGTAGCTAATGGGGATCCTAATAAAGTACAAAAATACTTCCCAAACTGCCTTGTGCCATTACATGATAATGCTCAGACCTCAAGGCAACATTACTGTATGTAGCCTGACAGAATTTATAAGATGGCTAACAAAGTTGATTCTTTTTAGTCTAAAACAGTGTGTTAAATAAATGTTATAAAAAATATTGAACTCATATCGGCCATTTAAAAAGTGTTATATATTTTTTTAAATAATCTAAGTCAGTTTTGAAGGCCAAAGTTCCCTCCATTTTCTTTTTGGCTTTAAGCTCTGCACTGACTACTGGCACAATGATTACCAACAATCATGTCGGTAAGGGAACCACCCTTGTGTGTGTATGTGTCTGTGTGTCACCATGTATTCTCTAACATTGGGTCCCGTCAAGAGATACACAAGATTCTTTGTGTTATTGACTCTCAACCCAAACAGGTGATGTTAAAACAGGGTGAATCTGCTGTATGTGTGTGTGTGTGTGTGTGTGTGTGTGTGTGTGTGATGTCAACATGACAGGAATGTTATGACGCAGTTTGCGGGTAGCAAAGCAGGAAGTCAGGAACTCCGTCCCCCTATCCAGATCTTCTGTTTATTTCAAACAGCTGGTTTCCAAGCAGCTCTGGCTTGGCGGGCGCCAGGTCATAACAGTAGTTACCCTTGGTCTAGCCTGCCATTTCCCCCCATCACTGACGGACAGATTCACACTCTATGGCCTTCATACATACATTCACCATTGAAAAACAGCTCCTCCTCTGGATCGACTTTTTTTTAATGATAAAAAATTATATATATTTGCCTAAAATGTAATTATTCTCAATAACAAGTGTCCAAGATCTTGGATCATTTCTTTTGTTGGATTATTTATGTCAGTGGTCTTGTAAACTTTATGATGTGGGGACTGGTACTGTTCAGTTTCTGTGGTGTTTGGTCTGTATTGAATTGCAGTAGCGTAGCACCTCAGCTCACCCCCTAGCTACCCTCACCTCATATTCCTTTTTATTGTGCCCCTGAAAATGGCCAGTCTTGTTAACCACACCAGTTTTTATTATAGCACCGAGCTTGCATTCCTCCTGTCTTATAAAAGGTTTCATCTCACTAAGGTTCAGTATGTCTGGACCCCTGCTTTAGCAACCAAAACACGGTCTGCAAAATCGTGAACAATTGCTATGCAGGGGCCCACACATTTAACAAGGTGTTACAAATAAATTGAATCTCTGCAAACTCTATAGGCTATTGCATTAGCTGGGAAATAGCTTAGGTTGATACAGTGTGTGCTGTGTGTGTGTAACGGCTCTGTTAGCCAGTTGAATATTTCACCAATACGGTAGTTTCTGACCAACATCACTCTGTCTGTGTCCCAATAAGCACCCTATTCATTACATTACCCTATGGGCCCTGGTTGAAAGTAGTGCACTACATAGTATAGGGAATAGGATGCCATTCGGGACGCAGGTTGTTAATAATCAACCCATGGATCTGCAATCAATGACTTCGTTCCTGCCAGTGGTTACTGTTTAGGTATTTAGGGGTCAGAGTACCTGATCTAACTCACACGGTAAACTAGAGATGTGGGAGAGACACACACACACACACACACTCAGTTTCTTTCTTCCTGCTGTACTTACTGTATTTATTGAGGCTCTTCACTGGGCTTTTTATGGTTTCAAGGACACAGTAATGTTATTTTTTCTTCCTGTATTGCACTTGCTGTAGTTAGGCCTATTTATTTATTTACAGGATTGTATTTCCTTAACCAAAACTAGCACACGCAGAAGGGGGAAGGGTAACATGATATCTTGTCTCTTCTATTTGGTCAAGAGGTTAAAGAGCGACTGCCTTTAAAAATGTATGAATCCCTTTTGAAAACGTCCTATGTGGTATTGATACGAGTCAGAAACTGTTATTCTAGTGTCAAAGTTTAGTACAAAGTGTAAATAGGATAATTGTGGTCATAAAGTCAGTCTTGTCTAAAACGGGTAAATAAAGGATTGGTTTTGATTTGACAATGTCAATGTACCCACTAACATGTGGTAAACAACTTTGGTGATTGTTCTCTATCCAATAGCAGACTGTTTACATAACTGTTGACATAAGACAACACGTCACTAATTTCTTTAGTTTTAGAAATATGACACCACACACCTTAGTTGTAAAATTGCGCAACTAAAACATACTCAATAAAAAAGGTCAAAATTAATTATTATTTCTTGAGTTATCTGAGATTCATTCTGGGGATTTTCAGGAAGTGAAATAGGCTTCTGTGTCCGCAGTGTCTCACGGGGGACAAACGTCATTATCCAAAAGCGGAATCGGTCAGGAAACACCTCCAAGACTGATGTCTATTTTTCTAATGAGCAACAGAAAAACACACATGCCAATCGGCGTGTTCAGTGGCTCTTTAAGAGTGCCCTGTGCTGCTGGTCTGGCTCCTCTCCTCTGTCAGCTCTATGCCCTACCAGGACTCTGCTGACTGCTGCTCCCCTGCCCTGCCCTGTCATGATCCCCAGTGAATCCCTCTGAATTCCCAGCTCAGGGTCACCACAGGGTCAAGGTCTGAAAAGTCACCATGGGCCCAGGTCAAAAGTAGTGCACTATAAAGGGAATAGGGTGCCATTTGGGACGCTGTCTGGGAGATCCCCTCTCCCTCCATACTTAGGTCCTCCTCCAGGAGACCCCCACATTGTAAGCACTTAGGTCAGTTTAGTAAACACTTTACTCAGGTCTGGATTGGAGGCTGGATTGGACCCCGTATGCTTGACACCAGATTCTTAAAATCCTAAATAAATAGCCCAACAAGAATGCCCTATATTACTGGCCAGGTCTCTCTTGTGAAATAGGTCTCATGACCTAAATGAGAAGTCCTGGATAAATAAAGGTTAAATCAATCAAACAGTATGTTGTATAGCACAGTGTCTGTCTGTCTACTGTACCTTGAGTTTAGAGTCAATGGTGCAGAGAAAGAGCTAACTCCCTGACTCCTGTGCAGGGATTTCTACACGTTGTGTCATGCTTAGGAAGTCAAACCAGTCCTTCTCTGCTGTACAGTACCTCCTCTTTCAAATGAGTGTGTTTAAAACCAACAAGATTCACACAAAGGGAACTTCTGCCCCAGAGGCAGGAAGAACCCAGGGTTTTAGCAACAGTAACTAGTACAACAAACAGGCTGAGACGGGTTCAGGGACGTCTGTTTAACTGAGAACGGGAGAAGCCTTTCACTTTGAGAGTAAAGAAGAAGGGAGGGAGGCGAGAAAGACAGGGAGAGGGGACAAGGGAGACGAAATACATTTTTATGGTAATATTTTGTGTGAATTAAATTGAATACGTAAAAACAAACACATCCCGGCTGTTCACTTTTGTCATCCGTAATTTACAAGAGGGAAACAGTAGTGTGTTTTACTGCTCACTGTGTTTTCACTTTCACTGGAAGCCACAGAGACCGTAGCCAATGTGATAGATTTATATTCAACAACGGAAAAGTAGACCTATGATTTCCAATATGTAGTTTAGCCGTAACTCTTAACATTTGAATACCTTTTTCCACCATTTGGTCAGGATTCAAACCATCAGGGGTGTCTCTGCAGTCGCAAGAGCAGCTTTTCTTTTATCACAGTTGGGGTGTTTTTTTCTCTAAAGAGGTGGGAGTTCACTGACAAATCACCTAGCCTAGAGGAGAGGAGAGGGCAGGTCGAGGTCTGCTCTGAGGACCTCCCCATTACCTGCGAACGTCTGTTCTTGAGGAAGCACTTACCCAATGGCCAATTTCCAACAATCTCAGATGGCAGCAGTCCATTCAGGTAATAAGATATTTTTGGAATTTCCAATGACATAGGCCAGAACTCGTTGATAGTTACTTGGATGGGAACCCAACCCACGACTTGACTCTAAGGCCCTCGAGCTGCAGTTGAGCTGACTTTGTACTAGTTCATTTTTTAAGCTGTCGGATTGGAACGCTTGTGTTGTTTTTTTTATTTTCTCTCTCTCTCTCTCACTGTTTGAGGGCTCCTTTAATTCCACCCACCTCCTCTCAAATCATGCACTCTTTTCAGGCGGTTTCGTTTTGAATGTCTGTCAAACACTGCCTGTTTATCAGACTCTGTATGGTGACTAATATCAGTGCTCACACCACCCACATGTCTGTGCAGAGAAGGCCCTGTATGTGTGTGTCTAGTGTGTGTGTAGCCTGCGTCCTAATTTGAAGGCAATGAAACGTTTTATTTCTGTATCTGAAACAAATTATTCAGTCCTTCAAGTACTTCTCAGAATGATGTGCCTTACCAACTCAAGACAGTTTTCATTAATTAATTTACAACCGTATAATTTACTTGTCAGAGTTGAGACATCCTGTTCTGAGTCAAGGTTGAGGGTAAATCCATTTGAACTCGATCACCTTTTGTCAGCATCCCTTTTTGATTTGAACGAAACCTTACATACAGACATTATTTGCCCATTGTTGAAGTACTCAGAAAGTTACTTTTTGGACTTGAATGCTGAAACATTCAAGAGATAATAGCTTCTCAAAATTGACCCTTTTTGCATACCCCACCATACCATGAGACATCCATGTCTTCGTCAGTGGACAAGATAAACGGTTGAGATTGTTATAATTAGCTCACCTGTTTGTAAGCTTTGTTTTTTACCATTAACGTCAATTAAGCTGTAAGTCCTCCATAGAAAACCTATTGAAATCCTAGAAATATAAAACATTGAGTAGACATTTACACTGAACCAAAATATAAACGCAACACGTTAAATGTTGGTCCCATGTTTCATGAGCTGAATGAGCTGAAGTAAAAGATCCTAGAAATGTTCCATACGCACACATTTGTTTACATCCCTGTTAGTGAGCATTTTTCCTTTGCCAAAATAATCCACTTGACAGGTGTGGCATATCAAGAAGGTGATTAAACAACATGATCATTACGCAGGTGCACCTTGTGCTGGGGGCAATAAAAGGCCACTCTAAAATGTGCAGTTTTGTCACACAACACAATGCCACAGATGCCTAAAGTCTTCAGGGAGCGTGCAATTGGCATGCTGACTGAAGGAATTTACACCAGAGCTGTTGCCAGAGAATGTATTGTTCATTTCTCTACCATAAGCCTCCTCCAACATCGTTTTGGAGAATTTGTCAGTATGTCCAACCAACCTCACAAACGCACACCACGTGTATGGCGTCGTGTGGTTGAGCGGTTTGCTGATGTGAACGTTGTGAACAGAGTGCCCCATGGTGGCGGTGGGGTTATGGTATGGGCATGCTTTAAGCTACGGACAATGAACACAATTGCATTTTATCGATGGCAATTTGAATACACAGATATACGAGATCCTGAGGCCCATTGTCGTGCCGTTCATCCGCGGCCATCACCTCATGTTTCAGCATGATAATGCACGGCCCCATGTCGCAAGGATCTGTACACAATTCCTGAAAATGTCCCAATTTTTTCCATGGCCTGCATACTCACTAGACATGTCACCCATTGATCATGTTTGGGATGAAAATCTATGGCAAGACTTGAAAATGGCTGTCTAGCAATGATCAACAACCAACTTAAAAGAGCTTGAGGAATTTAAAAACAATAATGTGCAAATATTGTACAATCCAGGTGTGCAAAGCTCTTAGAGACTTACCCCAGGGTTCGCACAAGGTGCTTGAGGTGCTTAAAGTACTTGTACAAGTACTTTAAATTCAAGTACTGGAATACCTTGAAAATCTGACATTTTCTCAAGTTGGTACTTGAAAAGTACTTGAATTAAAATGAGAGGAGAACAGAAAATGACCAAAAATATGATTCTGAAAAATGTTTGATAAATGTATTGGTCTTGCAAATTAATTTCACGGCAGACTATCAAGTTTTATTTCCTCAAGTGTTTCGCGCTCTGGTTGCCAGGAGAGCTTGCTCATTCCACCCACACTGCCCCTCAGCCAGGCAGGTACAGGACTAACTGACTGATTAGGCGCCGCCATATGTTACATCGGTAGCTAAAATGCCAGGCAAATGTAGATTCAAACCTGCCTTGTGTGCGTATAGAAAACTTCTGGGATCTTTTATTTCAGCTCATGAAACATGGGACCAACATGTTACATGTTGCGTTTTATATTTTTGTTCTTTATAGTTTACCCACCTTTTATTTTTTTACCACTAATCACTGGACCCAACCAACTCACACCGTTTAAGGTGCAAAAAATGCGTCAGACTGACATTGCGAGCATGGGTGAACTGGCCCTGAAGGACAATGCTGCATCCTGACCTGGTGCCAGTTCTACATTATGTGACTTTTTCTCTGCAACAACCTGTGTGTTCACCAGTTGGCATGTCCCAAAATTCTGCTCATCACTACTCAAATTACAACATTATCAGTACTGTATGTAGTGAAACCAGGTATTATTGAGTAGAACTTGTAAGGTAGTGATGAATAGTAAGTTTAGCAATTTTTTTAATGTATTTTTTCACTTTGCCATTATGGGGTGTTGTGTGTAAAAAAAATAATGTTTTAATCAATTTTGAATTGAGGCTGTAACACAACAAAATGTGTAACAAGTCAAGAGGTATGAATACTTTTTGAAGGCACTGTATGCGTCTCACCTCAACTCAGCCACCCTCCATTTAGAACACTACCCCCTGATGTCAGTAGGTCTGACCTGCTGACTGTCTCCTTATAGTGTGTGTGCGTTTCTGTGTCTTCTGTTTCTGTGTGGGTTAGTAATGGCGACTATTTGTCAATTTCTCAATTCGTTGGACTGAATCATTGATTGTGCAATTGTTGACTCGTTTTAAACTGAAATTCACGCAAAGAGCTGGCGAACAGGGGCGTCCCCACTACACCACCCGTTCGCACACACGTACATAGACACACACAGACACACACACACACACACACGTTCCCTCTTTGCTCCACAGGTGAGCTCAGCAGCCCGGGGTTCCATTCCAACACCACTTCCTGGAACCTTGGTAGAGTGGCATTGATGTTGGCATGCTTAGAAAGGGACATTTGAATTTTTTACCGACCGGGGACTGAGGAGGGAAAAAAATGGTTGGACCTTGGTTGGACCTTGTTGTGGTTTTGACAACCCGTTCAGGAATCACGACACAGCGGGGGAGGTAAAGTAGATCCTCCCTCTATATGATCTGCTTTAGAGAATATGTCATTCCCAGAGAAAAGCCTCTTGAACAAAACACTACGCCTCTGTGTGAAGTTTACGCACTGCGTTCTGTTTTCCCCCAGTCTCCTTTTATGATTGGGGTTTGGAAAAAGGGTTTGGAAAAACAGCTTCGGGTGAAAAAGAGAGGCAGTAGAACTGACGTATGCCAGCCTGGAAAACCCTTAATAGGGTGGTTGCGTGGGGGTGCATTTGTGTTGGCAATGCCTAATGGTTTGCACAAGTGAAGCCTGATGTAGCGGTTGCCAGGGCAACTGAGCAGCATGAGTCTTAGTGTGCAGGTGCTGTTCCTTGTGTCCTACTCCTGGAGCCTCCTACGATGAGAGAGAGAGAGAGAGAGAGAGAGAGAGGAGAGAGAGAGAGAGAGAGATGAGAGAAGAGAGAGAGAGAGAGAGAGAGATGAGAGAGAGAGAGAGAGAGAGAGAGAGAGAGAGAGAGAGGAGAGAGAGAGATGAGAGAGAGAGAGAGAGAGAGGAGAGAGAGAGAGAGAGAGAGAGAGAGAGAGAGAGAGAGAGAGAGAGAGAGAGAGAGAGAGAGAGAGAGAGAGGAGAGAGAGAGAGAGAGAGAGAGAGAGAGAGAGAGAGAGAGAGAGAGAGAGAGAGAGAGAGAGAGAGGACTAGTTACAACACTAACGGGATGATATAAAGGTGGAAAATAACAGAGGGGAGAAAAAGGGTGGAGGGGACAAGAAGGGGATAATCATTTCACGCAAAAGGACTCCGGAGTCCTTGATGACAGTCCCTGGACCACAGCTGATGCTCGGCAGGGGCCCGTAACTAAAGTCACACTCCTGCAGAAAGAGAGAGAGGGGGGGGGGGGGGGGGGGGGGACTGAGGGAGAGAATGAGAAGTAGAGAATGGGAGAGAATGGTGGTTAACGGAGTAGGAGCTACAATGCAATAAATTCAGCAAGACAGAGGTGACTGGCGGAAGAATAGCGGTGGGGAGGGGGGGGGGGGGCGTTATGGGTTGGCACAGTGACAAGAGACGGAGTGTGTGGACGCACGTCAGCTTAGATCTACCGACCAAAGAGGACAGCCATGCAGTGTTAACCCCCGGTCTCCTCGCTGGCAACAATGACATGCTCTCTGAGTCCATGAGTCTCTGGGCTGGGGTTTGAATCACCACTGTTCTCATCATGTTTCCCTCTCCTTTTACCATTCACCATCTCTAGTTCAATAATGGCACCCTTCAAATCCTTAAACAGCATTTATTCCTTGCCTGTCAGTGTACCGTGTGGCTTTTTGGTGATAGGGCTCTGGTCAAAAGTAGTGCACTACGTAGGGAATAGGGTGCTATTTGAGACCCGTTGGCAGCGGTGGTCATTACTATTAATGCTTGAACTTAATAGCTGAGCAGATCATTTATTCAATGTTAACATTTATTTTCTATATTCATACAGTGAACACACATTAGACAGTACACCGTCTGAGGCACACACATTGAAGAGCCGTTACATACTTAGGTTGACACACACACACACACACACACACACACACATTAGCATATGTAGGGCTATATGATACAAACGACTTCTGTCTCTCTTTTTCACGGACGCACACACACACACACACACCCTTTCTCCAGCCGTGCAATAAGACCTTGTCCTTGACTACAGGTGACAAACAGGTTTTGGCCGGTGGTGTGTGTGTGTGATATTAGGTGGTCTCGGCCTACCAGATGTTGGGGCTGACACAGGTTGAGAGGGGCAGGTGGGCGGACAGAAGGGTAGTTAGGTGGAGGTTGTGTGGTGGTTGGGTTAAGGTCATGCTAAAGGCTGAAAGTTGTATCTCAAGCAACACGGCTGTACCGATGCATCAAGTCTGGAACCAACAGGACCCTGAGCAGCTTCTACCCCCTAGCCATCAGACTGCTAAGTAGTTAGTCCAGGTAGCTATTGGTTACCTATTTTACGATCTGCACTGACCCTTTTTGCACTAATTATTTTGACTCATCACATAATATGCTGCTGTTACTGTTTATTATCTATCCTGTTGCCTAGTCACTTTATCCCTACCCATGTTTACACATCTAGCTCAGTTACCTCGTACCTCTACACATCAACTCGGTACTGGTACCCTGTGTATATTAGCCAAGATATCATTACTCATTGAGTATTTATTCCTTGTGTTATTATTTTTCTATTATTTCTATATTTTTTTTCTCTCTGCATTGTTGGGAAGTAAGCATTTCACTGTTATTCTAGATCTGTTGTTTACGAAACGTGACATATAACATTTGTGTGTTAAGGGGTTGGTGTTGGATGGGCTGTTGGTGTGTGAGTCATCAGGAACGTGTGTGTGGGGTCAGCAGGGTCAGTCAGGTCAATATTATACACACACACACTCACTAACTCACTCATGAGGGATCAGACGGTTCCTGACCTTTCACCTCTCGGACAGTGTTCTCCAATGACTGCAGGCAGCAGAGCCCGTACTGACAGGTGGCAGTCAGGTGTAAGGGGTTGATGTATTGTCTGGACTCTGGAGGATCTGGTTTACGATGGGAAACTCACGCTCCACTCCTCCTGACAGGTCAAGCGCTGGCGTCAAGCCTCCATCAGCTATTGTGTGCTTCCCAAATGGCACCCTATTCCCTACATAGTGCACTACTTTTGACCATAGTCCTGGTCAAAAGTAGTGCACTAAATATGAAATGGGGTGCCATTTGGGACACAGGCTTAGGTTTGTTGACCGGACTCACTGTGGAAACTGCCTTTTCTAAAGGAGAAGCCAGTCAGCCATGACATTAATGTTTATTTCCAAGCTGCCTCTCAAATGGCATCCAATACCTAGTAACTAGTGCACTATATAGGGAATAAGATGCCATTTGGGACTCAGAACAGCAGCAAGTGAGAGACTGAATCCGTCTGATAAGAGAGTGGGAGAGAAACAGTCCATGACACGCATTGAGAAACAGAGAGATGGGGGAACGTTGACCAAGGCCCTGGATGTTGAGGGTGTGAAAGAGAGGAGTGTAATAAGAGTTAAAGAGCCAACTTCCGCTTGTGTCGCTCTACGTAGATCTACGTACGTATGTGTGGCTGTGTCTGCACCGTTTGCGTAGGCTTTGTTGAGCCCTTAATTAAAAAAAGCCGTATGAGTAAACGGGATGGAGGGGGGATGGAGGAGGAGGGGGAAGGGGGGATGAAGGAGGAGGGGGTTGACTGCCTGCTGGTTGTGTAACGTGGGCCGTCTTCTTTAGCAGCTGTTGCCATGGGGAAAAACGGTGAGGGGAGATGGTTTCTGAGCTCACTACACCTCGCTGGCAAAGAAAAACCCATATTTCAGACTGAGCAAAATAAAAATAAAAAGATTAAGAAATAACACAGACAATGGACAGAGGAAGATATGGCTTTTTCTTTGCAACTCTGCCTAGAAGGCCAGCATCCTGGAGTCGCCTCTTCACTGTTGACGTTGAGACTGGTGTTTTGCGGGTACTATTTAATGAAGCTGCCAGTTGAGGACTTGTGAGGCGTCTGTTTCTCAAACTAGACACTCTAATGTACTTGTTCTCTAGCTCAGTTGTGCACCAGGGCCTCCCACTCCTCTTTCTATTCTGGTTAGAGCCAGTTTGCACTGTTCAATGAAGGGAGCAGTACACAGTGTTGTACGAGATCTTCAGTTTCTCGCATGGAATAGCCTTCATTTCTCAGAACAAGAATAGACTGACGAGTTTCAGAAGAAAGTTCTTTGTTTCTGGAGTGATGGTTGCTGATAATGGGCCTCTGTACTGCTATGTAGATATTCCATAAAAAATCTGCCATTTCCAGCAACAATAGTAATTTACAACATTAATAGCATTTGCACTCACCCCGTAACCAGGCAGCCAGCCAGCCGAGACCAGGCAGAAGGTACACACACGTCACACAGCCAGGGTACACAGTACACAATGTTCAGCACTCCCACTACTGAGACTTCCTGGTGTGTGTTTCAGTGAGGGAGTGTGCCTGTTTCCTGGTGTCTCTCTCTCTTTCTCGCAGAGAGAGAGAGAGAGAGAATACATTATACATTTGGCAAATGCAAATCCTATAATCAACTATTAAAGAATACCAGAACACACTGGTTTCTCCAATTGAAGTCTACATACACCTTAGCCAAATGTATTTAAACTCAAATTTTCACAATTCCTGACATTTAATCCTAGTAAAAATTCCCTGTCTTAGTCAGTTAGGATCACCCCTTTATTTTAAGAATGTGAAATGTCAGAATAATAGTAGAGAGAATGATTTATTTAAGCTTTTTCTTCTTTCATCAAATTCCCAGTGTGTCAGAAGTTTACATACTCAATTAGTATTTGGTAGCATTGCCTTTAAATTGTTTAACTTGGGTCAAACGTTTCCGTTAGCCTTCCACAAGCTTCCCACAATAAATTGGGTAAATTTTGGCCCATTCCTCCTGACAGAACTGGTGTAACTGAGTCAGGTTTGTAGGCCTTCTTGCTCGCACACGCTTTTTCAGTTCTGCTCACTAATTTTCTATAGGATTGAGGTCAGGGCTTTGTGATGGCCACTCCAATACCTTGACTTTGTTGTCCTTAAGCCATTTTGCCACAACTTTGGAAGTATGCTTGGGTTCATTGTCCATTTGGAAGACCCATTTGCGACCAAGCTTGAACTTTAACTTGTCTTGAGATGTTGCTTCAATATATCCACATAATTTTCCTTCCTCATGATGCCATCTATTTTGTGAAGTGCACCAGTCCCTCCTGCAGCAAAGCACCCCTACAACATGATGCTGCCACCCCCGTGCTTCACGGTTGGGATGGTGTTCTTCAACTTGCAAGCCTCCCCTTTTTTCCTCCAAACATAACGATGGTCATTATGGCCAAACAGTTCTATTTTGTTTCATCAGACCAGAGGACATTTCTCCAAAAAGTACGATCCCCATGTGCAGTTGCAAACTGTAGTCTGGCTTTTTTATGGCGGTTTTGGAGCAGTGGCTTCTTCCTTGCTGAGCGGCTTTTCAGGTTATGTCGATATACTGTGATATACTGTGGATATAGATACTTTTGTACCTGTTTCCTCCAGCATCTTCACAAGGTCCTTTGCTGTTGTTCTGGGATTGATTTGCACTTTTCGCACCAAAGTACATTCATCTCTTGGAGACAGAACGCGTCTCCTTCCTGAGCGGTATGGCGGCTGCGTTGTCCTATGGTGTTAATACTTGCGTACTATTGCTTGAACAGATGAACGTGGCACCTTCAGGCTTTTGGAAATTGCTCCCAAGGATGAACCAGACTTGTGGAGGTCTACAATTTTTTTCTGAGGTCTTTGCTGATTTCTTTTGATTTTCTCATGATAACGAGCAAAGAAGCACTGAGTTTGAAGGTAGGCCTTGAAATACATCCACAGGTACACCTCCAATTGACTGAAATGATGTCAATTAGCCTATGTCTTTATTCTTTTGGAACTTCTGAGTGTAATGTTTACTGTTAATGTTAACATATGTTTCCCATGCCAATAAAGCCTTTCAATTGAATTGACTTAGAGAGAGAGAGAGAGAGAGAGAGAGAGAGAGAGAGAGAGAGAGCACGTTTCCCTGTGAGAATATGTGTTTGTGTGAGTCTGTTTTTCTGTGTCTATTTTCTTCCTGCTATGTGTGTGTGTGTTAGGTACATTCATCAGTCCCTGTGTGTGTATTAGCTATGGTTGGCCTCCTCAGCAGGAGCGAAGCGAGAGTTTGTTGTCCAGCAGCAGCAGATAGGATCAATGCACAGGACAGATCGATGTGTATTCAAAGCTGCTGTGGGGCTGTGGGAGGTTGTTGTGCACCACAAGTGGGTTAGCGGCTAATCTGCTCTGCTGTTGACTGTGTGTGTGTGTGTGTTCAGAGGCGTCATGCCCATATGGGGCACAAGGGCACGCCCCCTCAGATTTGTAAAGTTTTTATTATATTTTTAAGATGTTAAATTAATTATCAATTATTAATCACAGTGACTGGTCAAACCCCCCCCCCCCCCCCTACACACACTTCTTATTCTCCCTAGTAAGTGTTTCCTTTCAAGGTGCACCACGGAGAAAAGACACATTGTTTGATTTGACTTTAGCTGCCGGTGATGGGCAGGACTCGCAGGAGGTATGTTTGTAAATAAATGTTCTCAAGCTATGTAGCCTATTGATTACTTCTTGATGAATAAACATAATGAACATGTTTAGTTGTTTCTCTGTAATCCTAGCCACATAGCCATTTTATAACGTTGACTTTAGCTAGCCTGCTGGATAGGCTCCCAATCTCCTATAACTAGCTACCAAGCCAATTCAGGCTATCAATGAAGTTTGAGTAGCTTGTCTAACTATCTTAGCTGGCATGCCTGCTGGCAAGGTTGCTAGACTTTAGAAAAGCAAGCAATTACTACATTTACTGAATAAGACTTTCAATCTTTTACCCAGATTTTAGCAGAGATGCAGAGAAGTTTTTGTATTTTTCTTTTTTGAAACACCATTCAGGAGGATACAGTTCGATAGGTATGCTTAGATATGCAGAACATACTTGGTTTAAATGTAATCTAGCATTTTATGATAATATCATGATATTTGTGTATGAATTATGATGCCAAGATATGTTCCTGTATTGATGATGTGTGTTATGATCCCATGTGTTGTAATATGGATATAATAACATAGGCATGTTAGTGCAGTCTATCGATATGTGTGATTGACAACAGTCAGTATGACACCCTCTTTAAAATTACGATTGAACATAATGACTATAGTTATAGATTGCAGGAAAAAGTTTCAGGTGTTTGAAAAATGCTAAATTCTCCAACTTCCACCACCCAGCCTCCTTCCTCACCTGTTTCCTGCCCCCTCTAAAACAATGAGTGCATTACGCCCCTGTGTGTCTGTGGCTCGCTCTCCCTCCTCGCACATGAAGTGGAATTTGGCACCAGATATTATTTTTGCTCGTTACACATTGTGTATTTATTATTACTTTTAGTATTACGTGTTTTACTTTTCTATTACTCTCAAAAATGAATTATCTCTGCATTGTTGGGAAGGACCCGTAAGTAAACATTTAGTCTACACCAGTTGTTTTACGAAGCATGTGACGAATAAAATTGTATTTGAGTGAGCTGACGCTTTGGTAGGGGAAGTCGGCACGGTGGCAGCCAGGGTTTTCCCTGATTTTAGAGCAGGGATAAAAAAAAAGAAAACTGGACGAGAGAGAGGGACGAAAAAAAGGAAAGCGAAGACAAGGCAGAAAAAGAGAGAGAAGGAAAGGGAAGCGTGGCTGCATGCTAGCTGCCGCTCCAGCAAAAGGGGAGGTAGATAGAAGTAAAAAAGATATATATATCCTATTCTTGTCTCACTCAGTGGAGTTTTGAGTGAGCGAGTTCTCAGACTGACAGACAGACGGTGGCCAGACGGAGGTATTCGGCTCTGCTCGGCGGTGGCATTTCAGGAGTTGAGGAGGGAGCAGGAAGGAATGTCAGCCGGTTATTGGTTGGGAGGAGCGTGTTTGACTGACCGACTGAGTGGGGAATGTTAGGTCAGGTGTTCCCCAGTAAGCTACGTGTTGTCTGACTCGAAGGAAAGACGAGAAGAGAAGACACAGATACTTCAGACTTCTCAACAGAACAGAGTTCTCTGCTCCTTGCACAGGTATTGCGATGTTCCTTTGTGCGTGCGTGCGTTGATTAATGGCTGCGTGTTATTGCAACTGCGTTATATACTCATATAGAGCTTGTTGAGTTTATCAGTTTCCTCTACTGTATCCATGGTTCTCATTGATCCCATCTTTCTTTATCTCCAAATGTATCCATGGTTTTCTAACGAGAACGACTGATATGGATTTTTTGGGGGCCGATACCGATTTTAGGGAGTCAAGGAGGACGATATTTTAGGCCGATATTCAATAGCATTATACATTTGTAAATTTTGATTACATTAGTGCATACATTTAAAAAAAAATCAAACAATACGTTTAACTTTTTGTTTTTACCATAACTACATAACATAATGGTAATGATTTTAATGGTACATCTCTTGATAAACTGTATAAATTAAGATGGCATAGGCCTATTCACAAAACAGGTGAATGTATCTGTCCCTTTTCCCTTTATGACCCAGTCCGGGTCATTACAGTATTCAACAGGAGTGTGTGGATGCATTGATAGATAGATAGATAGATAGATAGGTACTTTATTGAGTTATTGAGCTTGTTTTGGCTGATGATTAGAGTATATAATATATATACAGATGACAAAAACTCTGTTTGCCTTCTATTTGGGACTTACAACTACTGTACAAAACATGAAGAACACCGTCCCAATATTGAGTTGAACCCCTCCCCTTTTGCCCTCAGAACAGCCTCAATTCATCTGGGCATGGACTCTACAAGGTGTTGAAAGCTTTCCACAGGGATGCTGGCCCATGTTGACTCCAATGATTCCCACAGTTGTGTCCAGTTGGCTGGATGTCCTTTGGGTGGTGGACCATTCTTGATACACTGTTGAGCGTGAAACACAGCAGCGTTGCAGTTCTTGACACAAACCGGTGCGCCTGGCACCTACTACCACACTTCGTTGAAAGGCACTTAAATCTTTTGTCTTGCCCATTCACCGTCTGAATGGCACACATACACAATCCATGTCTCAATTGTCTCAAGGCTTAAAAAATCCTTCTTTAACCTGTCTCCTCCCCTTCATCTTCACTGATTTGAAGTGGATTTAACAAGTGACTCAATTGGCTAGTTTAACTAGCTGTCAAGAAATAGGCCTATTGTAACTTTATCCTACTGCTACATCTCTCCTCATCGCTCATATCACTTGCTGCTGTTTACTGCTACTATGAGAACTAGCTCAATGACATTTGCTACCAAGCCATAAATGTACATAATATCTAACAAGGAAAAAGCTGAAAAAACTATGCTCATTCTGTCTGTGACTCAAATCTGCCAATAGTTTGAGAAGTGAGAATGCACACGCGCTCTCTGGTCTACAGCTTTCTTGGTCCCTAAACATGCAGGGAGATTCTTAAGTTGCTAAACCTATTTCCAACCTTTTTATTTAGGTATTTTAAAACACGTCCTTCTTTCCCTATTACGACAATCATTTAATCTGTGAATTTAAGGATGTGATTGCGGCTGCTCAGATCAGCACAGCAGTAAATAGCTAACGTTACACCCCAAGTCAGATGGCTCGTTGCCGAAAATGGTGCATGTTCAAAAGGATAACCAGCTAATGTTAGCTAGCTATGTTGGCTATTATCTCCTATATGATATCCCAGCTACAGTAGCTAGCATAGTAGCTAATATATAATACAGCTAGACATTCCTCTGCATTCTGCAGTGCTTGTGGCTCAGGCGGTGAGTGTCGACTGGCATACAGTAGCAACAGTTTTGCTATGTACAGGGACCATCTGCAAAGCCGACAGAGAAGGGCTGATTGAATAGAAAAGGCCAATATCGGCCCGATATATCGGCTCGGCCGATTATTGGTCATTCACTATTATTGGTAATTTACTACGCTATCAGCCCTTCTCTTTCTTTCCCTCTGTAGCCATGGTTCTGATTGACCCCCTCTCTCTTTACCTCCTTTCAGTATCTCTTTCGCTCTCCTTTCATCTAACTTCTTAGATCAATAAGAGCGCTGCTGCTACTTTGTGGTGTTTTTATGTGGCACTGTGAACTGTTCGTTATGTCATATCCTGTCCAGGTGGAGTTGGGATTGAGGCCTCCCTTTTCCCCAATCCTTGTTGAATTTGTTCTACCTTTACTGTTAAAAAAATAAGTATCAAGGTTGGAGGGTGGTATGTTATGGATGATGTGTAACATCTTAAAGAGTGCTTGTGTCTTTAAGAGTGTGTAATAAGGCAAAATAGCCTAGCGGGGAAATGCAGCCTACTCTCTGTCTGTTTGCCGTGACATTGGCAGTCTGGTTGTTGTTGGTCAGGGGCTAACAAGGCTAAATGCTAACTCCTATACCACTAACTCCTCAGTCAGTCCATTCAGTCAGTGAGTGACTCCTTAAGCAGGGCTTATTTACTGCACATGTCTGTGGTGTGTTTCTCCATGGGCAGAGTGACTAGGACCAAGGGGGATGGGGTGAACCCAGCAGAGCTGCTGTATGAGGGGTGCTTACATAACAGACAGCCAAGTCCCACAGATGAGAGATGCGTGTGTGTGATGCGTGTGCTCATGCGCATGGAGGAGAGGAGGTGGCCTTGACTGACTCTTCCACCCACCATGAGCTCATCAGTTCAGTTAGTCCATTCAGACACAATCCCTGCTGTGCATGGTTTAATATTAGCTAGTCCTTATCATAGCAATAGGGTGACATGTGTTTGTGTGTCTGTGTGTGGTGCATGTGCACACTCATATTTGTGTTTCTGTGTGTGTGAGAGATCTCCCTCCCTCAGTGTTATGTTCCACATAGCCATGGCCTTTTTATTGAATGTAACCTTTATTTAACCAGACAAGTCCGTTAAGAACTCATTCTTATTTTACAATGACGGCCTAACCCCGCCAAACCCGGACGACGCTGGGCCAATTGTGCCCCACCCTATGGGACTCCCAATCAAGGCCGGATTGCGATACAGCCTGGAATTGAACCAGGGTCTGTAGTGACGCCTCTAGCACTGAGATGCAGCGCCTTAGACCGCTGCGCCACTCGGGAGCCTTAATGACATAATCATCCTACCTCCTCTGCTGAAGTTCATCTGTTAGACTCCGTCCCAAATGGCACCCTATCCCCTTTATAGTGCACTACCATTGACCATGATGAAATTAAATGGTGGGGAAAACAAGCTTACAGGATTGTTACGATCTATTTACCATGTGGATGCAGTAATACTCTTTTAACAGTGGTCTGATACACGACATCCACATGATGTTTAGTGGATGTCTTTGTTTTGTTATGCGGGTGCAAAAGAGTTGGAGCGGGAAAAAAAGACAGTGGAAAAGAGAAAAGGAGAGAGAATGGGAAGGGGAGGAGAGATAGATAGAAAGAATGAGGAGTGGGAGAGATGGAGAGGTGGGGGGAGGGGTAGAGAGAAGGCTCTCCTCTGTCAGTGGTGTTCCGCCGGGTGTGATTATGTAACGTTACCTCCTGCCTGCCTGTCGGTGATTGGCAGAGGAAGGCACAGAGTAACTACTTAAGGCAGAGGCATGGCAGCAGCTGCAATAACAACAACAACAATAACAACATCAAGCTAGCTAGCTATGTAGCTAGCAGTGCCTGTCCTCTCGCAGCCTACTTCTTTCTTTCTTTCTTTCTTTCTTTCTTTCTTTCTTTCCTTCTTTCCTTCTTTCCTTCTTTCTTTCTTTCTTTCTTTCTTTCTTTCTTTCTTTCTTTCTTTCTTTCTTTCTTTCTTTCTTTCTTTCTTTCTTTCTTTCTTTCTTTCTTTCTTTCTTCCTTCCTTCATGTCAGTGTGTGTTACTGTGTGAATGTGTGTGTTGTAAAATGTAACCCTATGAATATTACACACACACACACACACATTAACTCAGATGTTCGTGTCCTGCCATGAACCTTCCATTAATAGACACGCACGCACGCACACACACACACACACACACCCTTAATTTTCCATTAACACACTAATGGATGCACACACACACACACATAGTGCTTTGTTGTTTACAGGCAGAGCCAGACCCTTATTCCTGTCTAAAATGAGTGTTGTCTTTCAGGTTTGTTTTCACTGTTAGGGTTTTTTTTTTTTTTGCAACGATTTATCGGAACACATAAATGCCTATTTATTTACCACCACTTCACAGTGACTTTGCAAAAAACAGTGTGGTCACTCACTAGGGCTGTGTCCCAAATGTCACCTTATTCCCTCTGTACAGTAGTGCACTTCTTTTGATCAGGGCCCATAGGACTCTGGTCAAAAGTAGTGCACTGTATAGGAAATAGGATCCCATTTGGGACAAAGCCTGTGTTTGTCCCTGGCCTTGGTAAATATTTATCTGATTGGGTGAAGCCACTTGTATAGGTTGGCTGGTTATTTTAGCCTTCAGAACTTCCTAATAGCCCTTTCCAAAACTGAAACCCAGGGAAGTTCCCTCTTTTTATATAGCCAGGCCAAAATAGACAGGCCAAAATTCCACCAAAAGAGACTGAAATATCAGGTGGTCTTTTCAAACAGTGCTTACACTAAAATAGCATTATCATAATTTTCACAATTTCACAGTATTATTCCAAACCATAGTGTGGAAATATTCAGGTATATTGGAAACACTTGAGTAAATGATGGATACAATTTATATTGAAAGCAGGTGCTCCCTGTGGTTCCTAATTTAATTAATCAATTAACATGCCATCATGCTTAGGGTCATGTATACAAATGCTGGGCAGGACATTATTTTGGCTACCATGGCTATGCTCCCATAGGATGACAATGCCAGGGCACGAGTTGTCACTGAATGGTTTGATGAGCATAAAAATTATGCAAACCATATACGATGGCTGAGAAAGTGTTTTCCACCACCATCAACAAAACTACAAATTATGGAATTTTTCGTGGAAGAAGGGTGTCTCATCCCTCCAATATAGTTCCAGACAATCTATGTCAAGGTTCATTGAAGCTGTTCTGGCTCGTGGTGGCCCAAAGCCCTATTAAGACACTTTATGTTGGTGTTTCCTTTATTTAGGAAGATACCTTTGTATAAAACACAGGAAAATCACGTTTTTGACTATACAGGGTCTTTAAGTAGTTTATTTAAGTGTAGATTAAGTTTTAGTTGAACAACAAATTGAGTGATTCATTTTTAAAGATGCCACATTAATTGCTATAGGCCTACAATCTCCCTCTAAATAAGTAGGCCTACCTAATAAATGTTTTTGCACATATAGAAAGTTAACACCATAGCTGCTGAGACAAAGAACAGATTGCGAGTTGTTTACCAGGTCTCAGAGAGGGGAAGAAAATGTACTGGCTCACTCAACACCTGCATCTCCTCCTCGTTGAGTGAGAAGTTGGGCAGAAGGCAGTTGGCAGAGCCTACCACCACCACCTCCCCCCTCCTCCCTTCCTCTTTCCTTCCCTCTCCTCCCACCATTGCTTCTGGCACCAAAAAGAGAGAGAGCAAGAACAAGAGAGAGAAAAAGAGCTGAGGGAGAGAGAGAAAAAAGAGGGAGAGAGAGAGCTGAGAGCCGGAACCCCTGGAGGGTACCAGAGCCTTTTCTAGTGATGTCACCATGCTCCACCACTGTGTTTGGGCTGGCCCAGCTCCCCTCCTCCCCCTCCCTCTCTTCTGGCCTGACAGGAATTCCCCTCCTCGTCGCCTTACTGTGGCTACCACTGCAGCTCCACATCTGATTGGCCAAAAATTATGTCTTATGACTGAGTGTGTTGACTGATGGATGACTATGTAAGCTATACAAAAGACTTGTTGTTTCTGTTTCTGTTTCAGGACAAAGGTGTGTCGCCGAGTGTTTGTTTAACGTGAGAGATCAGACTAGGTTAAGAGGTGAAAATTCTGTTCTATATAGTATTCTGGGTGGAGAGACACAGACTGTACTGTAGTCAGCAGGTAGGCTAGCGGTTAGAGCCTTGGACTAGTAACCGAAAGGTCGCTAGTTCGAACACCCGAGCCGACAAGGTGAATATTCTGTCGATGTGCCTTTGAGCAAAGCACTTAACCCTAATTGCACCGTTGATAATGGCAGACCCTGGCTGTGACGCCACTCTTCGAGGATGTCCCGGAGGGAGTGGGATATGAAAAAAAGACATGTTTCCATTACACACACGTGTACATTTGTGAAATAGGACAAATATAAGGACCCACTAGGGTTGCACATTTTGGGGAATATTCAGAGGTGGAAACTTTCCGTAGGAATTTACAGGAATATATGGGAATTAACGGAAATATATGAATACCATTTAAATGTAAATGTTTTTTTGCATTGGATATATTTACCATATCATATGAAGACAGAAACATAAACCTTTTACCTTATCATAAGTAGACATAATTGCAAATGATTAAATCATTCCAATAGAAATAAAAAAAAAACAATTTATTGAACTTTATTTAAATGAGTTGACTCTTCACATGGGATGATTTCACTGAACAACAAAAGAAAGGGAATATTGAATGATCCCCAATGATCCCCCATCGCATCTCCCAAAAAATGTTTTCAACATACATCTGTAAAATGATAGTCTAGAAACTAAAGCTTTGGTTGTCTTCCTCTCAGGCTTCCATGTCTTCTCCCTGGACCTCCTCAATGTCCACCTCTTGAACATCAGACTCTGAGGCCTCATCTTCACTGCCACTTTCCAACCTTGTTGAGGATGGCTCGTTGTCAGGCTCAAAAAGCCTCAAATTTGCCCGGATGGCCACCAATATTTCAACCCTTGTATTGGTCAGCCTGTTGCATGCTTTGTTGTGTGTGTGTGTGTGTGTTCCCAAACAAGGACCAGTTGCGCTCTGAGGCGGCTGATGTTGGTGGGATTTGGAGGATGATGGAGGCAACAGGGGAAAGAACCTCAGATCCACAAAGTCCCTGGCTGATGAGATATGTTGGCACGACTGCCATATTGCATCTCCATCCCAAAGCCCTTGCTTGGAAGTGTACTTCGCTAGACTGCCAAGAACCTTGCCCTCATCCAGGGGGCTGTACATATTGGCAGACTGTGATATGGCCATTTCTTGCAGAGACTCCTTCTCCTCCAGGAGACTGTCAAACATGATAACAACACCACCCCAACGGGTGTTGCTGGGCATCTTCAATGTGGGGCTCTTATTCTTCTCACTTTGCTTGGTGAGGTAGATTGCTGCTATAACTTTCCTTGGCTCTCTTGTATAGTGTATGCATTGTTTTCAGTTCCATGATGTCTTTGAGGAGCAGATTCAATGCATGAGCAGCACAGCCAATGGGTCTGATGTGAGTGTAGGACTCCTCCACTTTAGACCAAGCAGCCTTCATGTTCGCAGCATTGTCTGTCTCCAGTGCAAATACCTTCTGTGGTCCAAGGTCATTGATGACTGCCTTCAGCTGATCTGCAATGTAGAGACCGGTATGTCTGTCGTCTCTTGTGTCTGTGCTCTTGTAGAATACTGGTTGAGAGGTGGAGATGATGTAGTTAATTATTCCTTTCCCACAAACATTCGACCACCCATCAGAGATGATTGCAATACAGTCTGCGTTTTCTATGATTTGTTTGACCTTCACTTGAACTCTGTTGAACGCTGCATCCGGTAAATGAGTAGATAAAGCATGTCTGATTGGAGGGGTGTATGCTGGGCAAAGAACATTCAGAAATCTCTTCCAATACACATTGCCTGTGAGCATTAGAGGTGAACCAGTTGCATACACAGCTCGAGCAAGACATTCATCAGCATTTCTCTGACTACGTTCCTCCATTGAGTCAAAAAAACTTCTGATTCCAGGAGGACCATGAGCTGTTGGTATCGATAAGGTGTCTGATTAGAAGTAGAGGGACTTTTGTCAGAGGTTTCTTGTTGTGAGAGCTGAGGGAACATTATGCACTTGGCCAGATGATTCTGCATCTTTGTTGCATTCTTCGCATATGATTTGGCACAGTATTTGCAAATGTACACAGCTTTTCCTTCTACATTAGCTGCAGTGAAATGTCTCCACACATCAGATAGTGCCTGTGGCATTTTCCTGTAAAGATTAGAAAAAACCCCAAATACAATTCCATGTACAGATAAAGAGTTAAGCAGTTAGATTAAACAACTCCTTTGTAAGATACATGTTTTAAAATAAAGCATGTATGGAAACAGGTGAATTAACACTGAACAATTAGCAGGCTCAAGCAAGCTAAAACCCACATGCTAGCAAAAACTAACTAGCAGAAATGGTTAACAAGTTAGACATGATTTAAACACACTTTGCTGTAGGCTAATATTTACTAGTTAACAAATAATGTATGTCATATAAAATATATTCACCCCACCCAGTACTGTAATCAAAACTTACCAGAAAGCTTGTAGTCCTTGGCTCAGACAGTGTAGTAGGTGTGAGCTCAATAGCATCTCATTAGTGTGCGAGATCTTGAGAATCAGCTGTACATGTGATGGAAGAGTGCACTGTACATGTGATGGGAGAATGCACTGTGCATGCAGAGGGTTGCAATTCCATTGAAATGGGGATAGTTTAACCAAAATATGCCACAAGACCTAGAATTGCCTGATGTGTATCTCACAAAAAAAGGTAAATAAATAAATAAATTGAATTAACATGCAAGGTCTGGGATTGTTTTAGAACAGCTTGTTAGGCGTAGTTCTTTTCAGGGTAGCCTAATATTAGTGTGACACACCCACACACCCATGCTGAACTTCTCCAAACCTACTCCTGTACTCCCAAATGACACCCTATTCCCTATATCCCACCCCTAGGGCTCTGGTCAAAGGTAGAGCACCTTTGATAGGGTGCTATTTGGGACTTAGCCCTGCAGTGTGACTTCTCCAAACTAACTTCTTCAGCTAATGACTGTGTCGATGTAGCTCTTAGCTTTTGTCAAGTGTGCAGAAGACATGGCAACTTCCAGCTAAAGTATCTAATTAATTAATGTGATTACGGAATACATTCAAAAAGCCTTTATCTTAGTCTCAGCCGTGCAACATTCTCCCAGCCCCTATCTTACTCCCGCTGGTCCGAATAGGTTGTGTGTGTGTGTGGCTTGTTGTGCGTGTGTGTGTGTGTGTGTGTGTCACTGCGTGCAATATATACATTTTTTTACACTGAATCTAAAGAAACATGCTTCCTGCCCCGTGCGGCCCCGGTTGCCTTGGTCGCCTTGGCTGGCTGTCAGTCCGTGGAGTCAGTTGAGTGGAACCGCAGTCTGGATGTTGGTTCTGTCACACACACACACACAGACACACACGTTAGTTCTGGTTCACGGCCCTCAGAAGAACCAACAGATGGGGAACTTGAGATTTTGACCCGATCAACTTAGACGTGTGGCTTGTTTTGTTTCCTGTTTTGGGGTTTTATGCAGAGAAAGGAGAGAGTGGATGTGTGTGTATATTTGGGCTGACTGTAATGATCATTTCTCTCCCCTGTCTTAATCAATCAGGAAGTGAACACAATCACATGGACTGATTTCTCTTTTCTTTTCCCTCTTTTCTTTACTTCATTTGTGTTTTTATTTTATTTGATCTATTTATCTATTTCAGTTCGATCAATCTTTACCCATTCGACAGTTACAACATATTTTATGACATTTTACATTGCATCAGTGATTTGTAAGACACATTGAATCACATACCTATTTGATGTGTTCCTGATTGCTTGTTAAATGAAAATATCAACCGACAATGCAATTGAATTTTCTCTGTTTTCTAGAGGCAGTCTGAATCATCATTGGGTCTATGTCAGCACCATAATCACACCTTCCATGATCGGCAACTGAGAAAGAAACAAATCATCATTTAGCTCTGCTTTGCCATGTGTTTCGCTTTGGCAGTCTGTCTCTTTATTCACACTGATTTTTGGAGGCAAAATATGTCTTGTCTAATAGATGTAAGTTGCAGAATTCACATTCGCCACCACCCGCGCCATCACACACACCACCAATCTGTGGACGTCTGTTTGCTGCCTGCCTGTCTGTCTGCCTGTCTACTGCCTGCCTGTCTACCTCCCACTGTTTCCTGTGGGGCCAGCCTCACTGTAAAGAACACACCAAAACCTGTGTGTTTGTGTGTGGTGTGCATGCGTTTGTGTGTGTGTGTGTACATGTTGTGACTGGGTGTCTGTCTCAGTTTGTGCATAATGCATGTTGCATCCATTCACTGCCTTGTCTACACACCACACCACACCACACCCCAACCATCTCCCTCCCAGTCTATCCCAATGGAGCGAGACGTGGCCAGCCCCAACAGGGAATGCTGCACCATCCCATCCTCCCCTCCCCTCCCCTCTTCTCTCCTCCTCCCCCTCCTTTCCCCTCCCTCTCTCCTTGCAGAGTGCTTAGTAGTCGGAAGCTGATCTCATAACTGCAGAGAGAGAGAGAGAGACACAGCGGGATTCGCCTGAATTATTTGTTAATGACGTGCTACACAGCTTTTGGGAAGCAAAACTCTCTCAGACGTGCATTCAGCACTCCACTGAAGTCTGGGTGGTTTCCTTTTTATTTATGTATTTCTCCTCTCTCTCTCTCTTCCTTGTCTATTGGGATTGACGGAGCACTCAGCACAGCACTGTGGTCTAGCGCAGGGTAGTCTGGGTGGTTTATTTCTTTCTCATCCTCACACACACTCCGTACCTCCTGGTCTATTAAGGCCGATGGAGCCACTCTCTCCATACCTCCTGGTCTATTAAGGCTGATGGAGCCACTCTCTCCATACCTCCTGGTCTATTAAGGCTGATGGAGCCACTCTCTCCATACCTCCTGGTCTATTAAGGCTGATGGAGCCAGTCGCTCCAGTGAGTGTCTGTGTGAGTGGGGAAGGAAGTCACAGCAGTGCACTAGCCTGTAAGTCTGCTGATAATAATGATAGACTGTTGGCTAATAGGACACTGTAGTCTCCCACTGACCGTAAACCAGGGACTTACTGTACTTCCTAGAATACAGGTATGTTTTCTTGTCTGTAATTGGTTGTTTGGTCTTTTCTAGTCTGAGGTGGGTAGTGGGTGCTTCCTGTCATGAGGAGAGCCTCAGTCCGAGCCATGCCTCTGCTGCAGATGTGCCCTGCACCTTGTAGGCACACTCCTCCGATTGTAGTAGTTTGGGCCTAATGCTGACGGGCCCGGTTTCATTTAATAAATTGAGTTAGATTAGATAAGGGCTCATTTTGAGAGGCGATGTGAGGGACACCGCTGTACTCATTTTGATTATGCCTTCCTGTATTGTTTGGGTGTCAGTCAAGGAATCTCTTTAAATTCAGGTAGCTGAAATTGTCAGGTAGCTGAATGGGTCCTGAATGGGTTTCCCATGTTCCCAGTAAGCTATTCTGCTCCTCCTCCTTGCTGTGGCTTGGTGTTTCGGGAATTCACTAACATGTGGGCGTAGCCCAGTCAATTATGTTTCACATGTGGCACTTGTGACGTCCTTTTTGGTCCATGGGGACCAGTTTAATCACATTCCACCCCACACTGAAGCGAGCAAAGAGGGGACGGGGTGTGTGTGTGTGTGTGTGTGTGTGTGTGTGTGTGTGTGTGTGTGTGTGTGTGTGTGTGTATATGTGGGAGGGGCAGCCTGCAATGAGGAGTAGGATTCCTGGTTGTCATGGTAGCGCCAACAATGACACTCGTGACATGCAACCTGTCCACAACCACCGCTTCCACCACCGATCTGATCTCCAGATATAATCACGTTGCCTGGATCAAAGTTTGACATGAGGGTCCTCTACCTGGAGACTGTGTCTGCATCCCACATGGCACCCAAAAGTAGTGCACTAAATAAGGAATAGGGTGCCATTTGGAACGTAGCCTCTATTCGTGGGCTGCTGACTAGGCTCATCCTCATCATATCAACCTTAGTTTCCTCCTCTCCTTGGCTTTGTCCCTTTTCTTTGAATTTCCTTTCTCGGATCCTCTTATTTGCATCACTGTGTTTCCTGAAGTGCCGTATTAGGTTAAGTTGTGTGCATGAGGAAAGTCGGAAGACTGAGAAAGAGAGGGAGGAGGAGAGGGAGAGAGAGAAAGGGGGCAAAGAGAAGAAGGGAAAGGGAGAAGGAGAGGAAGAGCAGGAGGTAAAGGCAGAGAGAAAGGCGAAGAGATATATTAGAGAGCGTGAGGGAGAGGTAAAACCGAGTGAGAGGTAAAACAGCGAGAGGTACTGTAAAGGAAGTAAAACAGAGAGAGAGAGAGGTACTGTAAAGGAAGTAAAACAGAGAGAGAGAGAGAGGTACTGTAAAGGAAGTAAAACAGAGAGAGAGAGAGGTACTGTAAAGGAAGTAAAACAGAGAGAGAGAGAGGTACTGTAAAGGAAGTAAAACAGAGAGAGAGAGAGAGAGAGAGAGAGAGAGAGAGAGAGAGAGAGAGAGAGAGAGAGAGAGAGAGAGATACTGTAAAGGAAGTAAAACAGAGAGAGGTGTTAAAGGGAGATTGAGAGGGAGGGGAGAGGGGAAGAGGGAGAAAAAGAGGGGAGGAGGGAGAAAGAAAGGGAAGCCAGAAGCTATCCATCAC
Source organism: Thymallus thymallus (assembly GCA_023634145.1). Taxonomy (NCBI): domain Eukaryota; kingdom Metazoa; phylum Chordata; class Actinopteri; order Salmoniformes; family Salmonidae; genus Thymallus; species Thymallus thymallus. The sequence goes on from CM042396.1 coordinate 28,924,594, forward strand.
ACCTCCGCAGCTAATCCATCTGCCCTGTAGCAGCTCTGCCCACTCACACCCTTCTCACACAAACACACACACACACTGTTTGAATTGAATTAAGAATACCTCATAAATTGAGTTCTTTAATTTGAATTGAAGTAGGAAACAGGATACAGAATTGCAATTCAATTGAATTAATGGAAATCTAGTTTAATTCAGTGAAATGCATCTTTTACTTTATGTTAGGTGTAGTCTGTACAAATATACACTCAGTGAACAGTTTATTAGGTACAACACAATGGTGCAACGCCCCCCCCCCCCAAAACATTCAGTCAGTGGCAGTCCTGTGGGCGAAAACCGCTTGTTTGTGAGAGGGGTCAAAGAAGAATGGCAAGAATCTTGCAAGCTAACAGACTGGCCACAAACCGACAAATAATGGCACAGTACAGCAGTGGTGAGCAGAACGGCATCTCGGATCGCACAACTCGTCAACCTTGTCACTGATGGACTATTGCAGCAGACAACCACACCTAACAACTGAAAACAACAACAAGAAGAAGTGGCTCCACGCGATCACCAACACTGGACAAACATCGCCTGGTCTGACGAGTCTGATGAATGCCATTCTCCAAAGAATTCAGGCTGTTCTGGAGGCAAAGGGGGTCCGACCCTGTACCTTGTACCTTGATGGGTGCGCACACACACACACACACGTATATACATACATACATACAGTGGGGAGAACAAGTATTTGATACACTGCCGATTTTGCAGGTTTTCCTACTTAAAAAGCATGTAGAAGTCTGTAATTTTTATCATAGGTACTCTTCAACTGTGAGTGACGGAATCTAAAACAAAATTCGAGAAAATCACATTGTATGATTTTTAAGTAATTAATTTGCATTTTATTGCATGACATAAGTATTTGATACATCAGAAAAGCAGAACTTAATATTTGGTACAGAAACCTTTGTTTGCAATTACAGAGATCATACGTTTCCTGTAGTTCTTGACCAGGTTTGCACACACTGCAGCAGGGATTTTGGCCCACTCCTCCATACAGACCTTCTCCAGATCCTTCAGGTTTCGGGGCTGTCGCTGGGCAATACGGACTTTCAGCTCCCTCCAAAGATTTTCTATTGGGTTCAGGTCTGGAGACTGGCTAGGCCACTGTGTGTGTGTGTATGATGCTTCTTACGGAGCCACTCCTTAGTTGTCCTGGCTGTGTGTTTCGGGTCGTTGTCATGCTGGAAGACCCAGCCACGACCCGTCTTCCATGCTCTTACTGAGGAAAGGAGGTTGTTGGCCAAGATCTCGCGATACATGGCCCCATCCATCCTCCCCTCAATACGGTGCAGTCGTCCTGTCCCCTTTGCAGAAAAGCATCCCCAAAGAATGATGTTTCCACCTCCATGCTTCACGGTTGGGATGGTGTTCTTGGGGTTGTACTCATCCTTCTTCTTCCTCCAAACACGGCGAGTGGAGTTTAGACCAAAAAGCTCTATTTTTGTCTCATCAGACCACATGACCTTCTCCCATTCCTCCTCTGGATCATCCAGATGGTCATTGGCAAACTTCAGGCGGGCCTGGACATGCGCTGGCTTGAGCAGGGGGACCTTGCGTGCGCTGCAGGATTTTAATCCATGACGGCGCAGTGTGTTACTAATGGTTTTCTTTGAGACTGTGGTCCCAGCTCTCTTCAGGTCATTGACCAGGTCCTGCCGTGTAGTTCTGGGCTGATCCCTCACCTTCCTCATGATCATTGATGCCCCACGAGGTGAGATCTTGCATGGTGCCCCAGACCGAGGGATATTGACCGTCATCTTGAACTTCTTCCATTTTCTAATAATTGTGCCAACAGCTGTTGCCTTCTCACCAAGCTGCTTGCCTATTGTCCTGTAGCCCATCCCAGCCTTGTGCAGGTCTACAATTTTATCCCTGATGTCCTTACACAGCTCTCTGGTCTTGGCCATTGTGGAGAGGTTGGAGTCTGTTTGATTGAGTGTGTGGACAGGTGTCTTTTATACAGGTAACGAGTTCAAACAGGTGCAGTTAATACAGGTAATGAGTGGAGAACAGGAGGGCTTCTTAAAGAAAAACTAACAGGTCTGTGAGAGCCGGAATTCTTACTGGTTGGTAGGTGATCAAATACTTATGTCATGCAATAAAATACAAATTAATTATTTAAAAATCATACCATGTGATTTTCTGGATTTTTGTTTTAGATTCCGTCTCTCACAGTTGAAGTGTACCTATGATAAAAATTACAGACCTCTACATGCTTTGTAAGTGGGAAAACCTGCAAAATCGGCAGTGTATCAAATACTTGTTCTCCCCACTGTACATACATACATACATACATACATACATACATACATACATACATACATACACAGTGTAGTTACGTTATACTGGGTGTTATGTTCCAATTGAACTGCTTGAATACATGTGGTGAAAGCAGCTGTCTTAAGGTAATTATTAACTAATAAAAATAAAGTAATTAATCTATGAAAGGATAACCAAAGGGTGGTATAGCCTACGTGTACTACTACAGACAGGTTGGTGCAGTGCCTTGTGTCAAATGGAAAACAGCTGAAAGCATCTCATGAATTTCACATTTCTCTTTTTTCCTTAAGCCTGCACTCAAACAGCAGTCCAGTGACTGGCAACCATAACATAGCTTCATGAGCTCAATACCCTAAAACAATGTTGACCCTCCCTCCGTTTAAATTCCAGTCAGGCATGTGTCCCAAATGGCACACCTTTCCCTATATAGTGCACCAGTTCTAGAGGGCTCTGTTCAAAAGCAGTGTACTATATAGAGGATAGGGTGCCATTTGGGACACAGCCAGTTCTAGAGGGCTCTGTTCAAAAGCAGTGTACTATATAGAGGATAGGGTGCCATTTGGGACACAGCCAGTTCTAGAGGGCTCTGTTCAAAAGCAGTGTACTATATAGAGGATAGGGTGCCATTTGGGACACAGCCAGTTCTAGAGGGCTCTGTTCAAAAGCAGTGTACTATATAGAGGATAGGGTGCCATTTGGGACACAGCCAGTTCTAGAGGGCTCTGTTCAAAAGCAGTGTACTATATAGAGGATAGGGTGCCATTTGGGACACAGCCAATGTTACAGATGATTGTGCTCTGTTCATCGTCACTGGCAACATAAATGCAGTGTTTTATTTTCTACGTTTTTATAAAATTTGATTAATCATGTAAAAATTGCACGATTAACGTCTATCTGTTTTCTCCCTCTCGTGAAACACGTAGCCGTCTGGCTGTCATCCCAACCATGTCAAACATCACATCATAAAAGGCTCTTCTGAAAGCCTGCCTTTTAATAACAGGGGTACTGTAATAACACACTCACACATTAATAACAACAGCAGCTAGGCATCTTAATGAGGGGAATAGGAAGAACACTATAATAATTCCCCACGGTTAATAAGAACTCCTGAACATTCTGTACCACTACCTTGGTTCCAAATGGCACCCTATCACCTTTTACTTCTTGTATTTTGACACTTTTTCATACTGCCGCTCTATGTATCATGTTTCGTGTATCTGTCCTGTGTTTTTTTGTAGCTGCTTGACAAAGACATTTCCCCTTGGGGATCAATAAATCTATCAATCAATCAATCAATCAATCAATCTATCTATCTATCTATCTATCTATCTATCTATCTATCTATCTATCTATCTATCTATCTATCTATCTATCTATCTATCTATCTATCTATCTATCTATCTATCTATCTATCTATCTATCTATCTATCTATCTATCTATCTATCTATCTATCTATCTATCTATCTATCTATCTATCTATCTATCTATCTATCTATCTATCTATCTATCTATCTATCTATCTATCTATCTATCTATCTATCTATCTATCTATCTATCTATCTATCTATCTATCTATCTATCTATCTATCTATCTATCTATCTATCTATCTATCTATCTATCTATCTATCTATCTATCTATCTATCTATCTATCTATCTATCTATCTATCTATCTATCTATCTATCTATCTATCTATCTATCTATCTATCTATCTATCTATCTATCTATCTATCTATCTATCTATCTATCTATCTATCTATCTATCTATCTATCTATCTATCTATCTATCTATCTATCTATCTATCTATCTATCTATCTATCTATCTATCTATCTATCTATCTATCTATCTATCGCTCGCTCGCACTACTTTTGGGGGCCCTGACCTTTGGCCCCTGGTCATGAGCCTTGTTCAAAAGAAGTGCACTATAAAGGAAGTAGGGTGCCATTTGGTATGCAGCCAGTGCCTCCCTTCTTCCCTTCCTCACTGCTTCATTCAGTAACTGTGTTTTTGTGTTGTTCACCACGGTTCTGAGGCTGTGTTGTTCACCACGGTTCAGAGGCTGTGTTGTTCACCACGGTTCAGAGGCTGTGTTGTTCACCGCGGTTCTGAGGCTGTGTTGTTCACCACGGTTCAGAGGCTGTGTTGTTCACCGCGGTTCAGAGGCTGTGTTGTTCACCATGGTTTACTCAGTACTGGGTATAGTGGCTTTTACTGAATGGGTGTTTGTCAGCAAGAATTTGTTATGTTGTGTGTGTGTGTGTGTGTGTGTGTGTGTGTGTGTGTGTGTGTGTGTGTGTGGTAGGTGTAATCTGATCTATGGCGAATGCTCTCCCTGGTCTCATACCCCATATTACCACTCAGATTGTTCTGTTGTAGTAGTAATCAGGGAAGATTAGATTGCCAGTGTGGTCTAACGCAATACATGTACAAACAATAAAGCATAATAGTAAAAGTCTACCCTCAAATCCCATGACCAATGAAAATGAGCATTTGTTATTATTTCAAATTAGGTTGCAATAATATAATTTTTGGTATGCTTTAGGGAGCTTTGGGGGGTAGTTATAGTGAATGCCTGGTAGGCAATGTTGTTCTATGAACTGAAGCTGGTGTGTGTGTGCTCTGCTCTGCCCCTTCCCTGGAGTCTTTCCGGCAACCACACTTTTTTTCTTCTTCACAACATCCTCTTTTAATGACACCATCATTTGCATTTCTGTAATCTATGACACATAGTTACCATCAGAGGTCCATCCTTGAGGGCCGTTCTGCCTGGTTTGCGTGTTTATTTTTATGTGTAGGAATGGGTGTTGTTTTTCATGTGTTAATAAGGGCAGGGGCAGAAGTGCAATGCTGTTCTGGTAAATCTGTGTGCGGTAACGTGTGTGTCCTCCTGCCATCTCCCACGGCCTGCATGTGAAATAGGTTCCGCTGTGCAGCGGGGTGGGCTCTCTCTCTCTCTCTCTCTCTCTCTCTCTCTCTCTCTCTCTCGCTTCCTGCCTCTGCCTCTCTGCCTCCACCCTCTGCCTCTCTGCCTCCACCCTCTGCAGTCAACATTAGAACCTGCTTACGTAGTTACACTTGATTGCAGTAACATACAGTGCATTCAGAAAGACCCCTTGACTTTTCTTGTTACGTTACAGCCTTATTCTAAAATGGATATAATCAATCTACACTATACCTCATAATAACAAAGCCTAAACAGGTTTTTATTCATTTTTATGTAAGTATTCAGACCCTTTACTTAGTACTTTGTTGAAGCACCTTTGGCAGTGATTACAGCCTTGAGTCTTCTTGGGTATGACGCTTGGCAAACTTGGCACTCCTGTATTTGGGGAGTTTCTCACATTATTCTCCTCAGATCCTCTCAAACTCTTGTCAGATTGGATGGGGTGCATCGCTGCCTATATCCAGGTCTCTCCAGAGATCGGGTTCAAGTCCGGGCTCTGGCTGAGCTACTCAAGGACATTCAGAGACTTGTCCCGAAGCCACTCCTGCATTGTCTTGGCTGTGTGCTTAGGGTCGTTGAGCGCTCTGTAGCAAGTTTTCATCAAGGATCTCTCTATACTTTGCTCTGTTCATCATTCCCTTGATTCTGACTAGTCTCCCAGTCCCTGCCTCTGAAAAACATCCCCACAGCATGATGCTACCACCACCATGCTTCATCGTAGGTATGGTTCCAGGTTTCCTCCAGACGTGTCGCTTGACATTCAGGCCAAAGAGTTCAATCTTGGTTTTAGTGCCTTTTCGGTGCCTTTTGGAAAACTCCAAGTGGGCTGTCATGTGCCTTTTACTGAGGAGTGGCCTCCGTTTGGCCACTCTACCATAAAGGCCTGATTGGTGGAGTGCTGCAGAGATGGTTGTCCTTCTGGAAGGTTCTCCCATCTCCACAGAGAAGCTCTGTCAGAGTGACCATCAGGTTCTTGGTCACATCCATGACCAAGGCCCTTCTCCCCCCGATTGCTCAGTTTGGCTGGGCGACGAGCTCTAGCAAGAGTCTTGGTGGTAACAAATTTCTTCCATTTAAGCATGATGGTGTATCTTCCTTTATCTTTTTTACTATTTTCACAAATGTTAATATTAAGGTGGTGCTGGAAATTATGAATATGAAGTTTAAAAATTGTTTTTAACTCTTAACTGTTTTATAGTCGACATTGGCCTCATGGTGTAATCCATGAGCAGTTTCCTCTCTGATTCAGAAAAAACACCTGTATCGTTCTAGTGACTGGGTGTATTGATACACCATCCGAAGTGTAATTAATAACTTTAACATGCTCAAAGGGATATTCAGTGTTTGCTTTTTTTTTTTTTTTTTACCAATCTACTAATTGTAGTCCTTCTTTGCAAGGCATTTGAAAACCTCCCTGGTCTTTGTGGTTGAATCTGTGTTTGAAATGTTCTACTCGACTGAGGGACCTTACAGATAATCGTATGTGTGAGGTACAGAGATGAGGCAGTCATTCAGAAATCATGTTAAACCCTATTAATACATTTTAAATTGTGGCTGTAACACAACAAAATGTGGAAAAAGTCAAGGGGTGTGAATACTTTCTGAAGGCACAGTATATAGGGATTAGGGTGCCATTTGGGACAAAAACATTGTTAAAGGTCTAACCGAGATGGATGGATACACAGCCCTATGGGTTGTGCTTGATCTTATCGATACATAGATCCTTGTAGAATCCCTTCAGTTTCTTAAAGGTAATTCAAATTACATTATAACTTAGAACTTAATATTTGGTACAGAAACCTTTGTTTGCAATTACAGAGATCATACGTTTCCTGTAGTTCTTGACCAGGTTTGCACACACTGCAGCAGGGATTTTGGCCCACTCCTCCATACAGACCTTCTCCAGATCCTTCAGGTTTTGGGGCTGTCGCTGGCCAATACGGACTTTCAGCTCCCTCCAAAGATTTTCTATTGGGTTCAGGTCTGGAGACTGGCTAGGCCACTCCAGGACCTTGAGATGCTTCTTACGGAGCCACTCCTTAGTTGCCCTGGCTGTGTGTTTCGGGTCGTTGTCATGCTGGAAGACCCAGCCACGACCCATCTTCAATGCTCTTACTGAGGGAAGGAGGTTGTTGGCCAATATCTCGCGATACATGGCCCCATCCATCCTCCCCTCAATACGGTGCAGTCGTCCTGTCCCCTTTGCAGAAAAGCATCCCCAAAGAATGATGTTTCCACCTCCATGCTTCACGGTTGGGATGGTGTTCTTGGGGTTGTACTCATCCTTCTTCTTCCTCCAAACACGGCGAGTGGAGTTTAGACCAAAAAGCTCTATTTTTGTCTCATCAGACCATATGACCTTCTCCCATTCCTCCTCTGGATCATCCAGATGGTCATTGGCAAACTACAGACGGGCCTGGACAAGCGCTGGCTTGAGCAGGGGGACCTTGCGTGCGCTGCAGGATTTTAATCCATGACGGCGTAGTGTGTTACTAATGGTTTTCTTTGAGACTGTGGTCCCAGCTCTCTTCAGGTCATTGACCATGTCCTGCCGTGTAGTTCTGGGCTGATCCCTCACCTTCCTCATGATCATTGATGCCTCACGAGGTGAGATCTTGCGTGGTACCTCAGACCGAGGGAGATTGACCGTCATCTTGAACTTCTTCCATTTTCTAATAATTGCGCCAACAGTTGTTGCCTTCTCACCAAGCTGCTTGCCTATTGTCCTGTAGCCCATCTCAGCCTTGTGCAGGTCTACAATTTTATCCCTGATGTCCTTAAACAGCTCTCTGGTCTTGGCCATTGTGGAGAGGTTGGAGTCTGTTTGATTGAGTGTGTGGACAGGTGTCTTTTATACAGGTAACGAGTTCAAACAGTTGCAGTTAATACAGGTAATGAGTGGAGAACAGGAGGGCTTCTTAAAGAAAAACTAACAGGTCTGTGAGAGCCGGAATTCTTACTGGTTGGTAGGTGATCAAATACTTATGTCATGCAATAAAATGCAAATTAATTATTTAAAAATCATTCAATGTGATTTTCTGGATTTTTGTTTTAGATTCCGTCTCTCACAGTTGAAGAGTACCTATGATAAAAATTACAGACCTCTACATGCTTTGTAAGTAGGAAAACCTGCAAAATCGGCAGTGTATCAAATACTTGTTCTCCCCACTGTATGCTGTGGAATTGAGGCATTTTAAGAGCCCTCAACACTTTGTGTCCCAACTAGCACCCTATTCCCTCTAGTGCACTAATTTGGAAAAGGGCCCATAGGGCTCTTGTCAAAAGTAGTGCACTAAATTGGGAATAGGGGGCTATTTGGGACACAGCCTATGTGTGTACTATGTGTGTACTAGCCCTAAGTGCTGTTCTCATAATGATGGTTTATCGTAATACTCTGGTGTTCTCCGTTTGACATGGAAGAATGTCTGGTTCTTGTTAGAATAAAACACCTCTCCTTCCCACAACACCAGTGTGGGAAGCATCCCCATGATCATTAGTTGCCTAAAGTGTGGATAATAATCAGCCTCTTACTTCTGTGGTTTGTTTCTCTGTGCTGAAAACCAACGGGTATCCTTCCATTCTTGTGTTGCAGATAAAATCGAAGAAGCACAGAATGAACTGAAAGATACCAAAGCTGGGACACAGAAAGGTATGATTTCTAATCGATGAGTAACAATGGAAGGGAATTAATGGAATGCTTTCACTTTCAACATATGCTAGTTAGCTAAGTGTATGCTGTGAGGGGAATTTATCTTCCTGTTCATACTCACACTAACCCAGTGTTTTGTAAAGAACGTACTGTGCCATTTTACGTACTGTTGCATTTGCCGGTGTTCTGTGGTAAATGCTGGAAGTGTCTTTTTGAGCTCTTAATAGGAAAAAGTATTGGTCCTTTGTGCGGTGTGTCAGTGGAGTCCAGTTATTACATTATGGAGATTACATTTTTACGCAGGATGAACTGCCTGGATGTTTTCCTTCTGCATTTCCTCAGACAAATTGGGGAATAGGATGCTTTTCCTGGATGCTACACAATATATTTTGTCTTCCTGTTGATGATAAGTTGAGGTAGCCTAAGTCAACCCTAAAGACGTATGATACATGCAAGGAACATTTTTTTTTTGTAATTAAATGTTGTTTTTATTGTTTTATACTAACAAGCAAAACATACACCCACCTCCCACACATGGGATACATGAATAATAAAACCACTACAGCTTCACTGAAAGGAATGAATACCACTGAAAACAGACATGTCCGATACAGACCAATAAGTAGTACAAAAAGAAACAAAACAAGAATGAATAGTTATGACAATGATAATAACACTCACAAGATTGTGCACTCATTCTAGCAACCGTTCTTTCACAGCGGTAATTGCACTCCCCCACATCTGCAAAGTACCGGGTCGGGCTCTATTAATTCTGGCAGACGAAAGTTTGAGAAACAAGATGTCAAGATAGTAGGACAGCCAGTGTTTTACTGAAAGAGTGTGAGGTGGAATCCAGCGTTGGACGATTCTCTTTTTGGCCGCCGTCATGCCGGCCAGCCAGAGTTTGCGTGTCCTCTCTGTGATTTGGATCATAGAGTCATCATTTAGAAGATGGAGAGCAGGGTCAATAGGAAAATCTGTACCGGTCATTGAGGAAATAATGTCTACTATTTTGGTCAAAAAGGTGTATACTTCAGGGCAGTCACACAGCGTGTGCATGAACGTACCTAGGGTTCCATGTAAAAATGTACAGTACGGATGGGGTGCCAGACCCATCAAATGCCTTTTCCTACATGCAAGGAACATTTTAATTGGTCAATCACAGGAGCTCATGAGGCAGAATAAGGTGAAGGCTTTGTTTTTGAACGGGGTTATGCTAACTGTAAAAAGACAGAGAGATTTCAACGGAAGGGTATCCTACGAAGCAAGCTAGATTTACTAGTGTTTTTCTAAAGCCAACCAGCTTCAGTTAGCTTCACATTCCAGCTCGGGCTTCATCCGTACTCAGCGGTGGATATTGCTTGTCGCCAGCTCTAGCAGGCTTGTAACTGTGTGTGCATGTCATACATGACTAGTCGAACACCAAACTCTTCATTGAGACAGTGCTGAAACATCAATCCATGGTCAAGTCATTGCCACATTTTCCTGTGTGTCGAAATCTAAATGAAAGAAACGTTATCTTGTAAATTCAGCAGGGTATGGTGTGAAATAGACTTTTAGAAGTGCTGTCTTTATTTTATTACTTATAGTTAATGTATTTTTATTTGGTGTGCTTATCAATGCACAAGCACCTCCTACTGTATCTGTGGAACAGCTTGTTGCGTAGTGCCTTTACTTTTAAAATGGATGATCTACACAAAATACTCTGTAACATCAAAGTGGAAGAAAAATTCTAACATTTGTAGCAATTACAGGTGTGAGTCTTTCTGGGTAAAAGTCTCTAAGAGCTTTCAACACCTGGATTGTGCAACATTTGCCCGTTATTCTTTTCAAAATTCTTTAAGCTCTGTCAAATTAGTTGTTGATCATTGCTAGGCAATCATTTTCATTATCTTGCCATATATTTTCAAGCAGATTTATGTCATAACTGTCTTCTTGGTAAGCAACTCCCAGTGTAGATTTGACCTTGTACTTTAGCTTATTGTCTTGCTGAAAGGTGAATGCATCTCCCAGTGTCTTGTGGAAAGCAGACTGAACCAGGTTTTCCTCTAGGATTTTACCTGTTCTTATTTCCATTTTGTTTATTTTTTATCCAGAAAAACACCCCAGTCCTTAATGATTAGCCACCACTATGCTTGAAAACATGGAGAGTGGTACTCCGTAATGTGTTGTATTGGATTTGCCCCAAACATAATAATTTGTATTCAAATTTCTTTGCCACATTTTTTGCAGTATTACTTTAGTGCCTTGTTGCAAACAGAATGCATGTTTTGGAATATTTATAATCTGTACAGGCTTCTGTTCATTCTGTCATTTAGGTTAGTAATGTGGAGTAACTACAATGTTGTTGGTCCATCCAGTTTTCTCCAACCACAGCCATTAAACTCTGTAACTGTTTTAAAGTCACCATTGGCCTCATGGTGAAATCCCTGAGCAGTTTCCTTCCTCTCCAGCAACGGAGTTATGAAGGACACTTGTATCTTTGTAGTAACTGGGTCTATTCATACACCATCCCAAGTGTAATTAATAACTTCACCATGCTCAAAGGGTATTCAATTTCAGACCAGTGACAGAACATCTCAATTTAATCCATTTAAAATTCAGGCTGTAACAAAACAACATGTTGAAAAGGTCAATGGGTAAAACATTTGACTAGCAAAATATTTATTCAGTCAAATTTAAGGGGATGATGACAAAATCTGCAACAGGGTCATTGGTCCTCAACTTGTGGCTCAGACACTTCATTCAGCATAAATGGTCCAAATACAAAAATGCAGTTGTGAAGCGGGCACGACAACGCATATTCCCCAGGAGGCTAAAAAAACTTGGAATGGGAATTCAGATCCTCAAAAAGTTCTACAGCTGCACCATTGAGAGCATCCTGACTGGTTGCGTCACGGCTTGATATGGCAAATACTCGGCATCCGACCGAAAGGTGCTACAGAGGGTAGCTCGTACGGCCCAGTACATCACTGGAGCAGAGCTTCCTGCCATCCAGGACCTCTATACCAGGCGGTGGCAGAGGAAGGCCCTAAACATTTTCAAAGGCTCCAGCCACCCTAGTCATAGACTGTTCTCTCTGCTACCGCACGGCAAGCGGTACCGGAGCGCCAAGTCTGGGACCAAAATGCTCCTTAACAGCTTCTACCCCCAAGCCATAAGACTGCTGAACAATTAATCAATAGCTACCCGTACTATTTGCATTGACACCCTTATTTTAGTATACATTTTTTTATTATAATCTCTTGCACAGGCTCGATGTACACTCACTGGCCTCTAACCTCACACACACACTCACTGCCAGCCAGACACACACACATTCACATTCCTTCACACTCTTCACATACGCTGCTGCTACTCTCAGTTTATCATCTATGCACTTTACCCCTACCTACATATACATATTACCTCGACTACCTGGTACCCCTGCACATTGACTCGTTACCGGTACTCCTTGTATATATCCTCATTATTGCTATTTTATTGTGTCACTTTTCCTTTGTTTCTTTAGCAATTAAAACAAAATGGAGTTAGCCCTGAGTTAGCCTGACCCGGAGAAGGTTAGTTCTGAAGGGTTACATCCCAATTGACACCCTATTCCCTATGTAGTTTGAAAACTACGGCTCTGTATAGTGCACTACTTTTGACCAGAACCCTATGGGCCCTGGTCAAAAGTAGTGCACTATACAGAGCCGTAGTTTTCAAACAGTGTCTTGATAATTGTTTTGAACACTCACTTATAAACGTAACCTGTGGAATGAAGGTGGGATTTTGATTTGGGTGCACCAGTCCTGCTAGAAAGAATATCACTAAGATAATACATTGATTGGCACAATGGTTACATCTGTATAGATGATTTGTAGTATGTACCAGGTGAGGTGTAGGTCATCACCATTAAATAAGTTCATAGTGCAGACTTTTTTTTATCCCATCAATGTGTGCCACGGTTTAAAAAAAGGTTGGGAACCACTGATATAGAGAATAGGGTGCAAATTGGGACGCCGACATAGTCTAAATATTTACTCCTGCCTTGAACTCTGTAAGGCTATGTTCCTTAGCTAGGAAGATTAGTGTTAGTATGCCAAGGAGATTACTACACCAGGAGGGTTCCGGTATTTCCTCAATCCCATTAGATCCACCTGCTCTCTGAGCAGTTCCTACATAATATGCGTCCTGAATGGCACACTTTTCCCTATATAGTGCAGTACTTTTTTGACCAGGGCCCAAAAGTAGTGCACTATATAGGGAATAGGGTGCCATTTGAGACGCAGCCTCGGCCTCCTTTTGAATGACGTTGGGTGGGGTTATGTGTTGAGGCGAGAGGATTCGGAACTAACAATATATAGACAGCCTAAATCCCCTCTCCAAATATACCACTGGTGATGTCACCAGCCCTGTCAATCACAGGTTAATCCTCCTGGAAAGGCACTATCAATAGGTGCTACTAGGACACCATGACACCTTTTTTCTATTTTTGAATGGCCACTAATTTTCCTTGCCTTTCAGTCATTTTTCCCCCCTTGCATTCAAACTCATTGCCATTCCCTGCAATGTACTATGTAATCCAAAATAGTAATTTGAGCTAAAACATGGCTGGTGAAAAATGACAATTATTTATAATTATTAATTTAAAAGACCATCAAGCATTACTTAGTGTCTTTTTTTGTTTGTTGCTGAAAGTATTCATACCCCTTGACTTTTTCCACATGTTGTTGTGTTACGGCCTGGATTTTAAATCGATTAACTTGAGGTTTTGTGTCACTGGCCTACACACAACACCCCATAATGCCAAAGTAGAATTATGTTTTTCGAAATATTTACAAAGTAATAAAAAATGAAAGCTGAAATGTCTGGAGTCAATGAGTATTCAACCCTTTTGTTATGGCAAGCCTAAATACATTCAGGAGTAAACATTTTCGCATAATACTTTTTATGGACTCCCTCTGTGTGCAATAATAGTGTTTAACATGATTTTCTGTACCCCACACATACAATCACAGATTTAACCACAAAGACCAGTAAGATTTTCCAATGCCTCGCAAAGAAAGGCACTTATTGGTAGATGGGTAATTGAGCATGGTGAAGTTATTAATTATACTTTGGATGGTGTATCAATACACCCAGTCACTACAAAGATGCAGGAGTCCTTCCTAACTCAGTTGCCGGAGAGGAAGAAAACCACTCATGGATTTTACCAAGAGGCCAATGGTGACTTTAAAACAGTTAGAGTTTAATGGCTGTGATAGGAGAAAACAGAATGGATCAACAACATTGTAGTTACTCCACAATACTAACCTGATTGAGTGAAAAGAAGGAAGCCTGTAGAGAATACAAATATTCCAAAACATACATCCTGTTTGCAACAAGGCACTAAAGTAATACTGCAAAAAAATTGTAGCCTAGTTTTTCCAGGGGAGAATAAAAATCAACAAAGTATTTAGGATGCCAGCGTTTCCCTTAGCCATACCCCGCTCTCACTTTGTTTGTTCGCCGCTATCGTATCAAACACAACAGACTTAGCACCTCAGGTTTCCTGCAACTGTCTCACGCGCAGCCCCTCAGACAGGCTAACACCACAGCCTCTTTCAGATAATAATACTTGTAATATATATGATGATAATAATAGTTATCAATAATAATATAGATACTTTCTGCTACTGCTACATGCAGAAAGGATAAGAGATTGAGTGGTTAAAAATACAGTTTTCTAAAGTATAATATGAAGCAGTGCGGTCTTGATGCAGTGAATAGCGGAAAAAAGTAACAATCAAATTCTAGAATAGCAGCATAGAATTCTGGTACCGTGTGAAAAAAGATCTCTGTGTATTAATACTTAAAACTTTCGCGTCAATAGGTTAAAGAGAAATTTCACTGTTTTAATTTTAAAAAAAATTCAAGTTCATATTCATCATCTCCAGCACCACTCCAACATCAACATATGTGAAAATGGCACGTTTCTCCAGTATGTATTGTAGTAAATAAGATAGAAAATAAGTGATCATCATCTACTCATAGTTGGTTAAAATCACACGATGCACAACGATGATGTCATTGGAAAGCTGTGGTTGTCTGAAGCCATGGTTGGCTAACTGACTGACAGCACACCCACAGGATAAAAGCTGCAATTTCACTGAATTTCGTGGTAATGTATTAATGAAATACACTGTTGTTTCCCATTACTGTATTTGGTGTTATGTAATTATCTGGCACAATAATAATTAGCACCGGTAGCACTGGTTCTCTCTAGGATCAAGTGCAATCAGGGATTGACTTCAATACTCGACACGTTTGCATTTAATTTAAACACACATGCACTACCTATTTAATGTATGCATATGCAATGTATTTACAATAACATTGCATTAAGGTACACGTTTATAGAGAACAGTTAGCTTTATGAATCTATCCTCAACAAATCATCATTATGAAAGGGAAAATGTTAAGGGATGGTTTGAAAAGGAGTGGGAATGAGGAAGAGAGCGAGGGAGAGGGTGGTTTTTATACATACTGTAATGATGCGTGGGCCTCAGTGGATTCAGACACAGCTAGCGCTGCTGGGGAGAACTTCCAGAGCCCAAAACAAGAAGCCTCGTCTGTGAGAACAAGCTGTCGGAGACAAAAGGCAGATGTTTTACAGACCAAAAAACAGGCATAGACAAGTGATTTGCTGCTGGAGTTAAAAACCTTGATGCACAGGTAGAGTACAGACATTTATCTTTGGTAGAATGGTTAATTCAACTGGTGATGATGATTTGTTTTATTTAGTGAAATACCCTAATTGATTATCATGCTCTGAATATTTTGTGCGAGATAAAAATAAACTAGGAATATGGCTGCGTACAGAATTGTTTTGGATGAAACTGTCAGATAAATGTGAAAGGAATGTGTGCATTGAGAAGTGTAGCACAGTTCGCAGGTTGGTTTCTTCTAACACAGGCCAAACCATATTTGTATCTGGTTGGTGAATCTCCATGCAGTGAATCATATCTATTCTTCTCAGTGAAGATCCTCATAGCATATCGGAATATTTATATTTTACATTTTGCAGAAACCATAAACTAGCTCAGTCGGTAGAGCATGGTGCTTGCATCGCAAAGTCATGGGTTCGATTCCCGCTGGGGCCACTCGTACGTAAAATGAATGCATGCATACCTCTAAGTCACTTTGGATAAAAATGTTGCTAAATGGCATATAATGATGATGATGATGATGATGATGATGATGATGATATTCATATTATTTCATTATACATGCTAATTTCTCTTTTGTTTGCTTTAAAGGGATTAATGAGGGCGGTCAAAGAAGTGCAGATAACATAAAGGCACTAAAGAGGAAAAAGGTTGTGGCAGAAAACCAGCTGAATAAAATCCCCAAATCTCCTGTGAAGAAGCCCTTGCAGTCCAAGACCTCTGTGGCAACACTCCAAGCTGCCTCGTCCAAGGGAGCCGCACTCTCTTGCTCCTACCCCAACAGCCCTTCTCAAAACCTTGCCAGTTCACCAAGCCAGAACCGAGATACGGAGTATGTCCAGCCTGTTACTGAATCCTCTGAGGGAGTGACATCCTCCATTGACAATGATAGGCTAAAGCAGAGGGAGGCGTGCTTCTCAAAGCCACAGTCTCTCTATCCCATCAGTGGTAAGAAGGAGTCTGTCTCTGGTGTGGGAGAGTTTCAGCAGCTCAAGGACAGTAAGAGTGGCGAAACGAGCTGTGAAAGTGACTCTCCTTACCAAGCTAGCGCTCCCCTTGAGGTCTTGCTCAAGGCTATGGAACCGGACTTCAGCTCCTTGGCAGAAAGAAAAGACTCCTTTCCAGTCACAGCCGTTGAAAAACCTGGCCGAACTCTTTCTGCTCAGTCTAGTAGTGAAGTAAATGCTATGCCAGCCATACGTTTTGGACTCCAAACTCAGCCTGCGCATATGCATAATTACTTTGTAAATAAACAAGAGACCTACACAATAGAGTCCTCTACCCAGGCTGCTCCCTTGCAGACTTTGCAGCATGCTACACAACATTTCAGCAACCGTGGGGAAAAGCCTGGCTTGCAGATGAGCTTCAGTACTGGCTCCTCCGATACCCTAACTCATGCACCTGTTCCCTCAGGCTCCAATTCCTTGCCACAGAGCCAGCCACCAGTGGTGCACACATGCCAGTCACTATCTGCTAGTGTCCCTAGCACCATTCAAGTCCCTGTTACCCCTGGTTACAACCCAGTCCAGATGACCACGGTTGTGAACTTTGGGCTTGAACAGATGTGTAGCATCTCAGCAAAGGACCAGAAGCCTAAGAAGCAGGGCAAGTATGTGTGTGAATACTGCAGCCGGGCATGTGCAAAGCCCAGTGTGTTACTCAAGCACATCAGGTCTCACACAGGAGAGCGGCCCTACCCATGTGTTACTTGTGGCTTCTCGTTCAAGACCAAGAGCAATTTGTACAAGCATAAGAAATCCCATGCTCACGCAATAAAACTGGGGCTTGTGGCGCGTTCCGACTCTGGAAGTGGGTCCTTCTCTGTGGAGTCTGACAAAGCACTCGGAACACATTCAGATGTGGAGGAAAGTGGGGACAGCGATGAGGAAAGTAGCACAGCAGACCTGGACCCTGACTCGTCACAAAGCAGTGTTGCAGCGTTCTCTGAGAGCAGTTTGCAGAATGCAGGTACAACACAAAGCAATCATGGGGATGCAGGGGACCCATCAGCTGTTTTCCCCCCAAGTCAGAGGGGCTATGAGTCCAAAGGGACAGCTGGTCTCCCAAAAGTGGTCGTCTACCCTGTCAATGTCTCCCCTCAGCGGGCGGACAGTCCAAGAGTCACAGACTCCAGCCCTGAGCAGGCTACTGCCCAGCGGCAAAGGGACTTCCAAACGGCACATTTGAGGTCCAGCATCACCGTCCTGTCATCCTTGAAAGAGGTGGAATGCACAAGCCCCCTACAGGATGCAGGAAGTGAGGACGAGGATCAGCAGTGCAGGACTCCACCAGGAGGTGGACATGGTCAGCTTAAGAGGCAGCAAGCCACAGACTTTTCTCAGCAGCAGCAGGGCAAGTGTCTGCTTAGTCCCCGCAGTTTAGGCAGCACAGACTCTGGGTACTTCTCACGTTCTGAAAGTGCAGACCAGGCCATGAGTCCCCCGAGTCCCTTTGTCAAAATAACCCCACCAACAGACATGGATGTCACCAAACATGCACTTCCTAATCTCCCTGCAGTGGTTGCCACTGCCATGCATGTGGCTTCTGTGGAGAAGCCACGTGTTGTACAAGGACAAATGCGTCCGCCGTTAGAAACAAAAGCACTCTCTCTCGAGGAACGAATCTCAAAGTTAATATCGGACAATGAGGCAGTGGTTGACGACAAACAGCTGGACAGTGTCAAACCAAGAAGGACTTCTCTTTCCAGGAGAGGTAGCATAGACTCCCCCAAATCTTATATATTTAAAGACTCTTTTCAGTTTGACCTTAAACCAATAGCGAGAAGGTCAAGTTCCAGCTCAGACATACCCAAGTCCCCCTTCACCCCCACAGAAAATTCCAAGCCAGTATTTCTTCTATCTGTACCCAATCAGTATACACCAATGGACTGTTTACCAATAACAAGAAGTAATTCTATGCCCACAACTCCAGGGCACTCGGGTCTCCCACCAAACATTGCCCAGCAACCCCACCCACTACGGATCTGCCAGTCTTTTGATGATAAAATGAGTTCCTTAAATGATGATGTGTTTTCATCTGCCCCCTCTACCCCAAATCCAGCAATACATTCTCGTACTCTTGTACGACAAGTAGCAGTGGAGGATTTCTCCACAAGTGTGGGCCTTACCTCAGTCCGTTCCATGGATGAAGGTTACCATGGGTCCAGCATCTCCACTGAGTTAATGCAAAGAAGCAGGTCTTTTGAGCATGCACAAGATCGAAACCGAAAGCCTCAGCAGAGCAAAGGCACAATGTATGAATGTGAAACCTGTCGCAATCGGTACCGAAAACTAGAAAACTTTGAAAATCACAAGAAATTCTATTGTTCAGAGCTTCATGGTCCGAAAAACAAGACGGTATCTGTCAGAGAGACTGAGCAGGATGTTTTTCAACATGGCATGCAGCAGCCGTTAGTCCCCAGAACAGGTATTTCAGGCATGGACCAACAGCAATCAATTAGAAAAAGAAGGAAAATGAAGAGTGTTGGTGACGATGACGACCAATCACCAACTGACACCAATCCCCCGTGCTCTGTCAGTTTTGATTCTTGCGAACTATCAACAGCCAGTTTAGGTCGGCCATTTTCTCAGCACTCTATCATGGATCTACATCCTAAAAGCAACCCACCGCAAATACCTCAAATTCAGCTAGTAGCAAGAGGTACAGATGCAGCAGAATCAAGACTGTCACCGATCAGGGAAACCCAGCTTAACACCTCTGGTAAAGAGAGAGGCAACCTGCAGAGGCAAGGCAGCGGTACATCAGTTATCAGACACACCAATTCTTTAAGCAGGCCCAATTCCTTTGAGTCCTCTGAATCTATTGACAGGGCCTCTCCTGTTGATTTCATGGACAAAAATGGCCATAGCACAGGAAAAAGTAAGGCCAATGCTACTGCCAATATTTCATTAGAGAGCTACCATGAAAAGATGTCCATACCTAAATGTGCCGACCAGGGGAAACAAGGGATGGAAAACCGTGTTGACAGCACATTAGCAGCAGTGTCTGAGAGCTGTGCTGCTGTCCAGCAGTCTCGTCTGGTTCGCCAAAACAACATTCCTGAAATCCTGGTCACAGAGGAACCCGATCGGGAGCATGACGGTCAGAAAACTGAGCAAGGGGAAAAAGCTGTAGATACATTCAACTGGCCCCAGAGGAGCGAGAGCCTGTCCAAGCTACCCACAGAAAAGCTTCCACCCAAGAAAAAGAGAATTCGTCTGGCTCAAATGGAGCACTCCTCTGGAGAATCCAGCTTCGAGTCCTCACTGTCTCGTAGCCTCAGCAGGGACAGTAGCCTCTCAAGATGCTCCAGTATCTCAGCCTCCTTCGACCGGGACGAGCCATCCAGGTCAGAGAGCCCCTCCAGAGGAGAATTTGTCAACAAAATCTCTGAGCCTCAAGGGCTACCAATAGCCTTCAACACCCTGGGGGTCCCTGGCATGATGAGACGTGCTGCCTCAGAACAGATCAGTTGCACTCAACCCTCAGTGGAGATCTTGTGTGACTATCGCAGCAAGTCCTTTGACTGTGGCAGTGTGTCTCCCAGCAGGTCTCTGCCACCCAACAGGTCAATGTCACCAATGGAACTGCCAAAGAGTGCTCAAGCCTCCCCGTCTGTACAGGTACCTCTCATTGAAAGGCGAAGGGGTCCCTTGGTTCGCCAGATGTCTTTAAAGATTGGGCCGGAGAATCAGCAACATGTCGGGAGGCATGCCATACCTCTCCAGAGGCTCCCCACTGTATTCTCTACATCTCAGCAGAGGCCTCAACAGATGCAACAGACTGCCATCAAACCTCCCTTTGCCCAACCCTTTATTGTGCATTCTGGAGAAACTCTCCCGCAGAAGAATGAAAAAATGGTGCAAAGCATTAACTTGGGCAGCCAAAGTCAACTGCCTCAAGTTTATGGCCTTCCACACCCTTGGCACCTAACGTCGAGGGTTCAGACATGCCAAAATCTACAGCAATCTGTTGTTCATGTCGTAGTCGGCCAAGAAGATGCTCTGAACAAATCTGACTCTCAAGACAAGAAAAGCTTTGTGCCCAAATACCAACTGCAGTGTCCTGCTCTGAGACCAAGCCAAACATACTCTTTCTCTAGCACACAAGGTACTCAGACAACCTTGCCAGTCTTAACAATACCTATTGCCAACCAGATGCAAAGTGTTTCAAAGTCTTCAGATGTTTTTCGCCACAATGTTTATGTGGCACAACAGTGTTTTCAGATTGTAGGGAATAAGACACAATCAATAGTATTGCCTGTAGGCCTACAACACAACCCACCTTCTCAAAACCAACCAGGTGCTCCTCAATTGCCACAGATACTGATAACCCATGAGCAGATGCACCCTTCCCCCTCTGTGGCCAGTAACCTGTTTGTTGTAGATACTGACACAAAGACTGTACCAGAAATGAACAAGGACAGGCCTCCAGTATCTGCTGACCTTCAAGTAAAACATGGTTTAGGTTCCAATACCCAGAACCATGTTGGTGAAATTCAAAGAGCTCCCTCCCTGGGCTCCTTACACTGCACCCAGAAAATGGCAGCTGTGACCCTATGCCCACAACAGGAGCCCATTGCCTCAAGCAAGAGAATGCTCTCTCCTGCCAACAGCTTGGACATTGCCATGGAAAAACATCAGAAGAGAGCAAAGGATGAACATGGTGCCGCATGCCTCACTGATGGCAGGTCAGTCAACTACCTGAACTCCAAGATGGCGGAGGTAACTAGGCAACGGAAGTTGATGCTAGTCCGGCAGGTGTGCACCACTGAACCAGTGGACAGTCCCATTGAAACTGAGGCCCCTCCACTGCAACATGAGAAGGCAGTAGATGAAAAGGTCACCCAGACTTCTAAGAACTGCAAGACTATGACACCTGAAAGCACCGGACAGGATGAACCATCTACTGTAGTTCCCCAGGAACAGCAACGCTCTGCATTAAACACCGCTCCAGGAATTCAGGTCTCCTCCTCTGTGCCAGCTAACGCCTCCCTGAAGCCTCAAGACAAGAGCGAGGAACAGAGATGGTCTCACGCCAAGACTCCCATTAGGCCCTCTACTTTCCATGGACAGGTGAAATTGGCCTCATCTGTATCTGTCGTCAACACACGAGACAGCCACCGCCTGTCATTCCCCAGCCTGAAAACTGCCACCACCTTCACTTGGTGTTACCTGATGAAGAGGAGGCCTCTGCATGTTCCCCAGACGGACCAGAAGGTCTCTGCTTACTCCACCTGGGCAGTGAGCCCCAACAACCCCAACCCACTGGGCCTGCCCACCAAAGTGGTGATGTCTCTCTTTGACTCCAAGCAGAACTCCAAGAAAATACACTACACAGAGGCCGTAACGACAAGTATGAAATCTGACATCTTGGCCTATTCAAGCAAGCTGAAAGACGTCATGCCTAAGGTATGAACGAAACATCATTTGTCGTACGTTAATTGCATTTTGCACATTTATTTGTAGAATTATCTTTGTTAAATTTTTCATAATGTAATCTCTTAATCCAATCAAATGTATCCATCATTTCATGATAGAAATTTGTGAAGGGCATAATTTTACATGATCTTTTCTGTGTTGTACTTAGCTAATTTCTCAAATCAACTTACTCCCTAGATCCTAAAGCCTCAGACATCTGTAACAACTGAGAATAACAGTAAAGTGCAACCTGAGAGTCAGGTGAGCAGCGAGTCAGACAAGGATTCTTCCTCATCCAAAATAGAGCCACGGAGAGTCAAAATATTTGATGGAGGGTAGGTGTCTTAACCGTAATATAACTATTTAAATTTTTCCCCCTAATTTGATTAATTATTAATTATTGTAAGGATTCAGTCATGTTGGGCGCATGCACTGATTGTTTTTCACCTTCTTGTCAACCCTGCAGATTCAAATCTAACGAGGACTATGTGTACGTGCGTGGGCGTGGACGTGGTAAATACATCTGTGAGGAGTGTGGGATACGCTGCAAGAAGCCCAGCATGCTGCGTAAACACATCCGCACTCACTCCGACGTCCGGCCCTACCACTGCACCCACTGCAACTTCTCCTTCAAGACTAAAGGTCAGAGTTTACGGCAGCGTGGTTTTGTTTCTAATAAATTAATCAATAGCTGTTATAAATGTTAACTACTTATTAACCCTGTATAAATATAAGCTATATTATACCGTAATGTATATATTGCATTATACCAGCAGCGGTAGCGTGGTTTGGTTTAGAATAAATTAATCAGTGTTATTGCTGTTTATTTAATAAATTATAATAATAATAATAACTATAAACTAATCTTACATTTTGTGTTATTTATAAACCATTTATAATGTCTAACATAATGTTAAGTGTTACCATTATTTGTAACTCAAGATATCTACTTTTTATTTGATAATCAAATCAAAATTCTGAACCTACTAAAAACCCTTTTTAAATGTTAGGTATATTATAGCTTTAACGTATACCTTAAGGTGTATCTTAATATATAAGGTACACCTTATATACCTTTGGTTTACAGTAAATTAACCAATGGGTTACAGATTGTTTATTACAGATTTATAAGTCAGTAATATCGTAAAACGAATGATCATAAAGTACTTATAAACTTTTTATAAATTTAAGATATAATGTATATCTTAGTGTTAACATTATTTGTAACTCAAGATATCTATTTGCTATCTGGGCTGGGATCAATTCAAATTGAATGCAGTCAATTCAGGAAGTGATTTAAAAAAAATATGAATAGCTTCTACTCCTCAGTTTAGATAGATGGATAGATGGATAGATAGGTACTTTATTGATCCCTGAGGGGGACATTTCTTTGTCAAGCAGCTACAACAAAACATAGGGCAGGTGCAAAATGCCAGAACGAAAATACACAAAAGACAGATACACGATACATGATACATAGAGCCGCAGTATGAAAAAGTATAGAAATACAAGATATCTGGAGTGCAAAAAAGCTATAAAAAGACATTGCATAGTATGGGTGGTTGGCTGAATATGTACACTATACATTGGTGGATGTTGGATGGTTAACTATACTATACAGTTCGATGGCAGAGAAATACTTCAATAGCTAAAAATGCATATGATATGAGTGGGGGGAATAATAGTTTACTTAATAGACAGACTGGTTAAATGAACAGGTAAGTTAATATTTTGCATGGTTAAATTAGCTGTACAGGTAAATATACAGTTATATTTACAGGTAAGTGAATATTTGCATGGTTACATTAACTGTTCAGGTAAAGGACAGGAAGAGATACTTAAATAGCTAAATGTGTGTATGATATAATTTAGGGTAATAATAGTAATTCCCTTAAAATACAGTCCTTAGTGCGCAGGGTTTAATTACAGATAAATGCACGTATTGCGCATTCAATATACTAAAAGCAATGAAAAAAGATGCAACTGACAGGATACTAATATGCATTCATGAGTGAATGACTACGTAAGTTAAGTCCAATAATTACTTGCAATATTGCACATGATATGATATAACAACTGTACATGAGTATGTATATACAGACCTGAATGAATAAATAAGTCCTGAGTGATTACGGACCAGAGTTACTCACGGATGGATGCATAATTGTTAAGCTAGGTCCTAGCACCTCAACAGTTCCAGGTCTGTGTTGCCGACGGCACCCCGGTGAGGCATTATATAGTCTAATAGCCGCCGGCAGGAAGGACCTCCTGTAGCGCTCTCTGGCAAACCGTGGTGGGATCAGTCTGTGACTGAAGTTGCTCCTCTGCGTCATAACCATGGCATGCGGAGGGTGGGTGACGTTGTCCATGATGGCCAGCAGTTTGGCCAGGATCCGTCTCTCCGCCACCTCCTCTAGAGTGTCAAGGCTCATCCCCAGGACAGAGCTAGCCTTCCTGATCAGCTTATTTACCCGAGAAGCATCACTGGCTTTTATGTTGGCTCCCCAGCACACCACTGCAAACTAATAGAAGGTATGCAATAGTTTACTGCACACGTTGAAGGACCTGAGCCTCTTCAGAAAGTAGAGTCGGCTCTGGCCCTTTTTGTACAGGGCCCCGGTGTTACCAGCCCATTCCAGCCTATTGTCCATATGGACTCCCAGGAACTTGTATGACCCAACCATTTCCACATCCATCCCCTGTATAGGGACTGCAGTCAGTTGTGCCTTGGTTCTCCTGAAGTCCACCACCATCTCCTTTGTTTTGCTGATGTTGAGCTGAAGGTGGTTCTGATCACACCACAACACAAAGTCACTGATTGTGCTCCTGTACTCCTCCTCCTGCCCACCCCTGATGCACCCTACAATTGCGAAGTAATCCGAGAACTTCTGTAGGTGGCATGTTTCAGAGTTATATCTGAAGTCCGAGGTGTAGAGGGTGAACAGGAAGGGGGACAGGACCGTTCCCTGGGGGGCCCCTGTGTTGCTCTCTGCCCGTTCTGACACACAGCTCTGTAGTCGCACAAAAAACAGGTAGTCCGTGACCCAGGAGACTAAGGGTGCTTCCACTTTCATCCTCTTCATCTTCTCACCCAGTAGCAGGGGCTGAATGGTATTGAAGGCACTGGAGAAGTCAAAAAATATAACCCTCACAGTGCAACCTGCGTTGTCCAGGTGAGAGTAGGCCCTCTGCAGAAGGTAGATGATTGCATCATCCACCCCGATGTTGCGCTGGTATGCAAACTGCAGGGGGTCCAGTGATGTACACACCAGGGGTCTGAGGTGAGCGAGGACTAACCTTTCCAGGGTCTTCATGATGTTTATTGGGAAGTCATTGATGCCGTTTTTTATTTTGTATTTTAATTTACTTCCTGAATTGACTGCCTTCAATTTGAATTGACCCCAGTCCTGTAGATAAGCAAATAGATATCTTGAGTTACAAATAATGCCTAGCAGTAGCTGCTATCTTGTGGCAGGCTTTGCTGTCATAAGGGATATGCACCCGAAAACATATGGTCATATTTCATTAGGCAAGAAAACATGCATTGTGAGGCCAATAACACAACGTTCGATCAAATTACAGGGTAATAATTCTTAAATTACATATGAGAGAAGACGTTAATTGCCCGCCAGATATTGCACTTAATTCCTTCGTTTCTACTTTTTAAGGCCCTTTTTAATTTCAATAGCACACAACTGAATTTCGCTCTAATCTTTTTCTTGTTAGAAGCCTCAATGGTTTTGAAGACTTTGTCTCTCTCTCTCTCTCTCTCTCTCTCTCTCTCTGTCTTCTAAAAGAGGCAGTATGATTCACCATTCTCGAACCTGTCTACCCACGCGACACTGCAGAACAGTACTCTGTGTCAGCGCATCATCCCACGTTCCTTTAAAAACATTTCTTTATCAATTACTCACCCATTACATGCAGCCTGCCTAGAGACAGTGGGTGTGTCTCACATGGCACCCCATTCCCTATGTAGTGCACCACTTTTGATCAGACCCCTATCGGCACTAGTCAAAAGTAGTGCACTATGTAGGGAATAGGGTGCCATTTGGGGCACAGATAGTGTTCTCAGACTTACGTAAGTGCCTCCTGTGGCGTGTAAGCTTCTGCCACCTTAACGACCCTGTGGGCTTCTTTAAAAAAAAAAAAACAGAAAAGAAGCCCTCCATCTTTGTGGTTATGATGTGATTTTTGTTTTTTATTTCCACTTGTACTTGTAAAGAGCATCTCATTTTATATTGCTGCTATGCAATGATGTTTCCATTAACTTAAATCTCTTCTTACAGGGAATCTGACCAAGCATATGAAGTCCAAGGCCCACAGTAAGAAGTGCATGGAGATGGGAGTGTCTTCAGGCCTCGAGGACCAGGATACAGAGGACTCGGGTACTTCACGTTTCAGCATCGACTCACTGTCGTAGGGCCCCTATGTGCTGGAAGACATACATAGTTGTTCTGCCTATTTATAAAGTGAATTCACCACAGGTCTGTAATAAACACAGGCAAGGATGGGCAAAAGTTTACCATAAATATCAACGTATCAAAATAAACAACATAATACTTAAATACATGTATTTTGCGTTAAAAAAAAGAAAAAAGAAAGGCATTTGCAAGTAGCCGGCCCGAACAGCAGCAACATTCTCATTAACGGTTACAGAAACGTTTTACTTGCTCTGACTGTGATATGTTCTTGTTCATCTACCTTAGTTGAATACATTGACTATAAGTCTGCTAAATGACCAAAATGTATATGTGAAAATTAACATACCTAAATGAACTGCAAAAGCGCACTGGGTATTATTATTGGCCTTGTTTTGGGGCAGAGCTCATTAGAATAATACTCAGCATGCATTGCAATTGTTCATTTTTACATATACATTTATATTTAGTTAATTTAGCTCTAATCACATCATAGTGCCATCAGACTTCTGACACCAATGCAGGGTGAAAGGGGGCCACAATATGGTGAACCGCTATTAAAAAAAATGATATAGTAAAGTATTTTGTATTTAGAACATACAAAATACTCTGAAGTAATTTAAATGCATATTTCAAATACATGTAACAGAAATCTCTGCCCACAGACGTACTGACGTATGTGATGGGATGGCTATTATAAAGTCAGTTCATCACAGATCTGAAAGGGAGCACAAGCAAACAGGAATAAAAACATCCCTTTTAGTTCAAAGGAATATTAGATTTATAGTAATATTTTAGCTTTTTTCACTTTCAGTGTCAGATCCACGTAGATCCCCTAGCTAAGCTGGGAGGCACTAACGTTCAGATTTAAGCCTGTGTTTATAACACAAAATGTGAATTTGATTAGGAAGGTTTTTATAACAGCTTTTGATTAAGAGGTGGCTGTTACATTCAGTGTCTCCTTGTTGTTTTAATTTAAACATAGATACTGTGGGTTTGAGACAGAATGTGGAACTCCTATGAATTCTAACTACATAAACACCCTTTCCCTTAGTTACTGATAATCACTACACAGCGCTATGAAATGCTGATTCCTTGTCTGTGTTGTGTTGCCATGCCAATCAATAGCCATGATAGGAGAGAGAGAGAGAGAGAGAGAGAGAGAAAGAAAGTGTGTCAAAGGTGGTTAATATCTGTACATATTGACACTGCTGTCAAACGCCCTCTATCTCTCTATCCCAGGAGACCGTAGCCAGGTGGGTAGTGCAGACCGCCCAGATTCAGACGGAGAGGACTCTGAGGGCGCTGACGATGACAACGACGATGACAATGAAGAAGAGGAAGAGGACAGCCAGGCTGAGTCGGGCCTGTCCACCAACCCCTCTGTCTCAGCCAGCCCCCAGCACATCCCCTCCTCCCTCCAGGCTGAGCTCCCTCCCAGCTCCCTCCTGGCTCAGATGTCCATCCACCACCACCACCCAGCTCCCCTGTCCCTCCCCCAGCTCCCCGCCTCTGACTCCCACACCCACCATTACCAGAATGCCTCAGACACAGAGTCCGTGCCCATGCTGAGCCCCGTCTCCCTGGTCAAGCAGATGTCAATCTCCGGAGGGTGCTCAAGCCCCGGCCCCCTGCCCTACTCCCCACCCCCCCTCACCTCTGACACAGAGTCGGTGCACATGATGAGCCCTGTCTCGCCGTGCAGGCAGATGTCCATCGACTACCCCGACTTTGACGTGCCCCCTAGTCCCCCCGCACCGGGCAAGGGCTGCTCCAAGCTCAGCCAGGTGAGACCCACCATGTTCTCCTCCTCCCATCCTCTCTCTCTCCATCCCTCCCTCCATCCCTCTGGCCCTGTCTCTCTGCACCCAAACCCTTTGCTGTGTATCTCGCATTTCTGATGGACAGCTGGTTAGAAGGTTTGTTTTCTAGTAACAGATTCTTCACTGGGTTGTTCCTGTTTAAAGACATGGGGAATATGTCCAGTGTTTGTCCTGTTTCCAGTGGTAATACATGTAGAGTATGTCAAGGTTATAATTACACATTTTTATAATTTTTTTAAATTCATTTTTATAAATTGTTGTTCTTTCCCAGGATGGCTCTTCGGCTCCTCCCACCCTGCCAACGAGTGAGCCTGGTGTCCCTATTGGGACAGACGTCAGCACTCAGACCGCCTCTTTCACCCCCCAGACCTCCTCCTACAGCCCATTACACTTTCCCTGCCAGGGCCCAACCCAAGGATCAAGGGCCACACAGGGGACACACAGCCACCTCTTCAGTCACCTGCCTCTGCACTCCCAGCAGCCCTCCAGCTCCCCCTGCAGCATGGTCCCCGTGGGGGGCATCCAGCTGGTGCCTGCTGGCCTGCCAGCCTACTCCACCTTTGTGCCCATCCAGGCCGGCACTGTCCAGCTCACCATCCCTGCAGTGAGTGTCATCCACCGGAATACCAGCCCCCTCACGTTCCCCAACTCTGCTATCTCCCCCCAGCCTGAGGGCTCTGGCTTGTTCCCTACCAACCAGCCCCTGGTGGTTCAGGAGCCCATCAGCAGTATCATGCCCTGCTTCCCCCTGGGGCATGTCACTGGCCTGCATGCCCTCGGGGCCTCCCACCAAACACTGCAGTCCATGGGTCTGGAGACCCTCAACGTCATGGGACTGACCAGCTCAGGAGGCCAGACCTCCACTCAGCTGCTGTCCCAGCACGGCCTGACGCTCAACGCCACCCTGGGCCTGCAGGTTCTCAACATCGCCCTGCCTGCCCTCATCCCCTCCCTCAGTCCCCTCCCCAGACCCTCTGAGAGGCAGGGCAGCCCTGAGGCCCCAGGGGCCACCCAGCCCTCCTCTCAGACTGAACTAGGACCCTCGGTCAGCTGTCCGTCTGCTGCATCATTCCCTCCCACCGCCACCCTGAGAGGAAGTCCCGCCCAGGAAGTGATATCATCATCGGGCAGCAGACACAACAGCTCTGGGCATGGGAGCTCCGGAGGCTCTGATCACACGCAGACTCCAGAGAAGGAAGAGAGGGTTACAATGTCTATACCACAGTCCTCCCCGGCTCCAGCTCCTGAGGGGGGTGTTGAGGGGGCAGGGGGAGCAAGTGAGCCTCTCATGCCTCAGACGGTGTCAATGCTGTCACGCCAGCAGGTGACGGAAGACTACATAGATGACTCAGCGTCCAGCGATGACGAGGACAGACTAGTCATCGCCACCTGAAACCCCCAATCGAATAGCCTGGTTGAATCAGACCAAATGCTGACCTTACAATGGTGATCGCAGCGTTCAATCTGGGTTACCAGGCTACCTATCGAAAAGCTCTTTCTTTGTTCTCTTTTTGTAATGCTTGTCACTTTCCCAGGGTGGGTTTGTTTCTCTGCAAATCGCCTTTCAAAGCACAGTTTCTGACATTCATATTGTATGTGCAAACATAAATGATGATGATGATTATGATAAAGATGACCAATTGTTTTTCTTTTTACTTTTTTTGTCAGCTCCAGACAATTTCTTTTTTTGTACATGTTGTATAGACAATTGTGCCTTTTTGGAGTTAATTGTTATAGGAACCTGTAAATAATACTTTAAAAAATTCAGCAGTTGCTTATGTTTATTTCGATGACATGGAAGTGAAAATAGAAGAAAATGGAGGATACCAGTTTTATTTTGGAAAGTTATGTCAATCGTAAATGTATGGAAAAATAAATGTGGTGTACTGGTATATGTACATTTCTATGGATTTGGGGCATTGTTTCTGTGTACAGATGTTGTGTTAAACTATTTATTATATTCCATATAGTGCCCATGATGATTCAAAAGTCCATAGGTATGTGTAATATGGTAGCTTTACATTGCGGTATCATTATTATTATCAACTGTATCAGTAAAACTTTGTTTACAAATGTACAAGTAGTATTCATGTTTTTTGTCTCAGATGCACTTCACAATTAATAACATGTCATACTGTTTAGAAGTTCTGGACCACATCTGACAAAAAAAATGTCTCTTGATCATATGTACAAACACTGCGAGAACACTTTATCTCGCATGCAACAAAAGTTAACGGATTAAAAACAAAATGTCTACATCCATCCAGATGTTAGCATCAATGTGTAATTCAATAGTCGATCATACGGTAACAGACTCATTTAACAGTTCAACATTAGCCTCTTCAACGCCACGGTTACCCAGTGCTCTACATAATTTCTCAGTCTAATAGTGGCTTTCGTATTCCGTGGGAAAGAGCGGAGGGCACTGACCAAACAGATGCAATCAGACCTCTATCACACCAGACCAGAGAGAGAGGGAACATCGGTGAGGAAGAGAACGTATGGCTAATCTCAAGAGATTTTACAGTAAGACTCCTCATTACTCCAGTAAAACGGTATGTGTTCCCCAAACGGCACCCTGTTTCCTACATAGTGCACTACTTTTGACCAGCGCCGTATGGGCTCTATATAGAGAATAGGGTGCCGTTTAGCATGCATATAGGGACTTGTCTGCCTGTCAGGGTTCGAGAGAGAGTCTGCCTCTGTTATTCAGTTAGTTATTAGTTGTTGGGGCCTGAGGAGGATCCTGGGATGAGGCAACAGAGACGCCTAGAGGGAAAAAGCCCGAGTGGGGAGGATGTTGCCAAGCTAGAATACTCACCAAATCAGAGACGCAGAGCGAGAGGTTTAGAGGGGGCAAAAAAAACTCAAAAATATCCCTAGCCTTTTTCCTATCAGAGCCTACCTTGTTTGTGCAACACCACATCAGTTTCATGGTCTGTTATGCTAGGTCCACTCCAAAGCACTTTGAGATTGCAGCTATAATAAGGCTGAAAGAAGCTGCTTTGTAGGGCTTTTATGAATAGGAAACTGAGGCTCTGTTCCCTCCATCACAGGCTGATGTCCTGACTGGAAAGGGGCCAGACGGGCTCTCCTGTCCTGTCCTGCAGCCATTCCTTGGCCAATGGAAACTAACACCAGGCCCTTGATTAGGCCTGTCAGAACTGTGTGACTCAGGATGTTCTACTTGAGGTTTTTCCACATTACACCGCTTTGTACCCCCGTCACTTTCCATCATTAGTAAATGTGTACCTCGATCCCCCATCAAATAGGTTACAACAGTAACATTTGGCACAAAAGCCTTCCATAGGGATGTTCAAATTGGGATCAAACGGAGCTCAGTTGGATGCAAGGATAGTGGGTTCAATTCCCGGGACCACCCATGCGTAAAAAAACGTATGCACGCATGACTAAGTTGCTTTGCATAAAAGCGTCATCTAAATGGCATATGTTATTAAATGGCATAGATAATGAGTAGTGTCATCATTAAACATCAACTTTGGGACCCGCCTTTGCCTAAGGTTACAAACAAGCACTTGAGATTAATTGCATTTTTTGATAATTACTTTAATGTATCTATTTTTATTTGGCATGTTGCTAATAGATTGCCATTTTAACTGCCTTAATTGCCACACTCAAATGAGCATGCTCAAACAGGTTGGCATACTGCAAATATCCTATTGCTAACCTTTATAAATGTATGTAAAGTAGGCCTACAATCAGACAGGACAAGGTTAAATGAAACCAGGGGTGTCAAGTCACTTTCCATAAACACTGTTTTCCACTACGGCATTATAGCCAGGATAAAGTGATGGCACTGCCCAGCTGTGGCAGGGCCTCTCTCTACCTTTTCACACCATCTTCAGTTTGACAGAGGGAAAATGCACTTGGTGCCATTTTGGCCAAACCATGTATCAGAGGTAACTTTTTGTGACGTGTGTAATGCGTGCGTAATAATGTATTTCAAATACATTGCATCAAGTTGGCTCATCATTTCTATTACATTCCCCTTGAAGTTTGGAGTCTGGAAGATTATGGCATATGGTTTCACACAAGTGTGATAAAATCCATTTACACTTTATTTAGAAATTCTTTACTAAGTAATACTTAAAAGCTAAGTCTAGTTGTCTGATTTTAATTATTTAAACAAAATATGGGGGTGAAATGGTGTTGCAGATCTCACCATTATTTGCCGCACTATGAGGAGATTGGATGTAAAGTCCCTCTAACTCACTTGCACTTTCATTTTATTTGTTCTTTGTTGTTCATTATGTAAAATTGCACTAAATAGTATCTGAATAATGCAAGATTTTAAATCCCAGTGGTCTTTAAAATGACATTCAGGAGCAAAAGGTTTTCAAAATATGTTGGAATTGTCACGGTGCGAAGGCAGGAACCGAGGCGCTGAGCAGTAATAGTGAGACATTCCTTTATTGTAGTCCCAAAACAACAATCAAGGGACAACCACGAACTGAAACACGCAAAGATCCACACACAGGTGGGAAACTACTCAACTTAAATGGGATCCCCAATTAGAGACAATGCACGGCAGCTGCCTCTAATTGGGGACCAACAATTCTAACAGTTTTGTTAGAGTTTTGTTGCTTTTCTAACAGTCAGTTAGAAAAGCAAAGGCCAGCTTTTTCTAACAGAAATTTGCTTCCTGTAGTACTAACTCCAAAAAGTTCTGGGACACTGTAAAGTCCATGGAGAATAAGAGCACCTCCTCCCAGTTGCCCACTGCATTGAGGCTCGGAAACACTGTTACCACCGATAAATCCACTATTATCGAAAATTTCAATAAGCATTTTGCTACGGCTGGCCATGCTTTCCACCTGGCTCCCCCTACCCCGGCCAACAGATCTGTACCCCCGGCAGCTACTTGCCCAAGCTCTGGCAGTCTCTATGGGGGTGCCACAGGGTTCAATTCTTGGGCCAACCCTTTTCTCTATATACATCAACGATGTCGCTCTCGCTGCTGGTGACTCTCTGATCCATCTCTACGCAGATGACACCATTCTGTATACATCTGGCCCCTCTTTGGACACTGTGTTTACTAACCTTCAAACAAGCTTCAATGCCATACAACACTCCTTCCGTGGCCTCCAACTGCTCTTAAACGCTAGTAAAACTAAGTGCATGCTTTTCTATCGAACGCTGCCAGCACCCGCCCACCGGATTATCATCACTACTCTCGACGGGTCCGAATTAGAATACGTGGACACCTACAAATACCTAGGCATCTGGTTAGACTGTAAACTCAACTTCCAGACTCACATCAACCATCTCCAATCCAAAATTAAATCCAGAATTGGCTTCCTATTTCGCAACAAAGCCTCTTTCACTCATGCTGCCAAACATGCCCTTGTAAAACTGACTATCCTACCGATCCTTGATTTCGGCGATGTCATTTACAAACTAGCCTCCAACACTTTACTTAGCAAATTGGATGTAGTCTATCACAGTGCCATCCGTTTTGTTACCAAAGCCCCATACACTACCCACCACTGCGACCTGTATGCTCTCGTTGGCTGGCCTTCATTATATATTCGTCGCCAAACCCACTGGCTCCAGGTCATCTATAAGTCTTTACTAGGTAAATCCCCGCCCTATCTCAGCTCACTGGTCACTATAGCAACACCCACCCGTAGCATGCGCTCCAGCAGGTATATCTCACTGGTCACCCCCAAAGCCAACACCTCCTTTGGCCGCCATTCCTTCCAGTTCGCTGCTGCCAATGACTGGAACGAATTGCAAAAATCATTGAAGCTAGAGGTTCCTATCTCCCTCACAAACTTTAAGCATCAGCTGTCAAAGCTGCTTATCGATCACTGCACCTGTATATAGCCCTTCTGTAAATAGCCCACACTACTACCTCATCCCCATATTTATTTTTGTTATTTTCACAAATCTTGCACTCCAGTATCTCTATTTGCACATCATTATTTGCACATCCTTCATTCCTGTGTTAATGATGATAATCTGTAATTTATTTCACCACTATGGCCTATTTATTGTCCTACCTCCTAACCTTACTGCATTTTGCACTACATTTTGCACTCTCTATATAGATTTTCTATTGTGTTTTTGACTGTTTGTTTACTGTGTAACTCTGTGTTGTTTTTGTCGCACTGCTTTGCTTTGTCTTGGCCAGGTCGCAGTTGCAAATGAGAACTTGTTCTCAACTGACCTACCTGGTTAAATAAAGGTGAAAAAAAAAAAAACCTTTCGCAAACCTCCGCCTGGCTCTTTTTTGCTTATCATTGATGAAGGGCTTTTTTCTAGCTTTGCACAACTTCAGCCCTTCCTTTAGGAGCCTGTTTCGAACCGTCCTCGCTGTGTGCTTCACCCCAGCTGCCGTTTGCCATTCTTTTTGTAGGTCACTTGATGTCATCCTACGGTTGTTGAGTGACATTCGAATGGAAAGTCGTTTTCACCCTCTGCCATTCTGTAGCTTTGTTGTCCCCAACGTCTGCTGCTTGACCTCGTTCTTATGAACTGCCGTCTTTGAAATTTTAAGGATAGAAGCAACCTGACGCTCACTGTATCCCTCTGCCAGTAAAGCCAGAATTGAACCCTTCTTTTCCTCACTCAAAACTTTCCTTTTTAACTTTTGGCATGGTCAATAGTTATTTTTTGATTCTAATTACTTTAGAGGTACTACTAGCACTGTTCTTGCCATCCAGCTGGTCCTATTGCAAGAGGATAGTGACGCCCACAGCAGTGGTTTTTATACTTTTCCTCGTTAAATAAGATTTGGTTCAGGTGATCACCTAATCAGTACCTCATTCAGTAGAATGAGGTGTGCCTGTGTTGGAATTCAACAGACACTGGAATGGAATGGCTACCATACATGTAGAGATGCTGGTTTAAGAAAAATGTGCTAGTTACCCCCTAGTACCCTACAGCCAAATCCATCATTATTGGCACCCTTGATAAAAAAAATATTTTATAAAATGAATAATACACATACTGAGCAATATTGAATGCTACAATTTTTTTTAAAAATAAATATCTCAAAAAGGTATGTCAAAATTATTGGCTCCCCTTGTGAGGATAATGACACTGAACCTTTCTCTAAAATGTTTTATGAGATTGGAGAACACATTGGGAGGGATCTTGACCTTCCAGCAAGACAATAACCCGGGCACTAATCAAAATCCACACACACACACACACACACACACACACACACACACACACACACACACAAAAGGTTATAATTTACCACAAAATCAACAGTTTGCCATGTCCATCAAAGTCTCCGGACTTGGTTTGAATTGAAGAGGGCAGTCCAGTTCGCCAATCAAATTATTTTTGTATTTTTGAAAGCCTGTGTCTTTATCCTGGCAAGGGGAGAGTGCTAGAGTATTGAAAACAGCGGCGCAAATAATTGATCCATACGTTTTGTGATTCTTTTTATTATTAGTTGTTAAACAACATATTTTTCTCTGACAATTGTATTAGTATAAAATAATATAATTTCAGTTTTTTATTTGCATACTATAAGTTCAGTATTATTTATTTTATACAATATTTTTTTGCTCATCTCTATCAATGGTGCCAATAATTATTAAACTGAGCTAACTGATGCTATCAAGGGTGCCAATAATTATTAACCTGAGCTAACTGATGCTATCAAGGGTACCAATAATTATTAACCTGAGCTAACTGATGCTATCAAGGGTGCCAATAATTATTAACCTGAGCTAACTGATGCTATCAAGGGTGCCAATAATTATTAACCTGAGCTAACTGATGCTATCAAGGGTGCCAATAATTATTAAC
The DNA here is from genome assembly GCA_023634145.1 of Thymallus thymallus. Taxonomy (NCBI): domain Eukaryota; kingdom Metazoa; phylum Chordata; class Actinopteri; order Salmoniformes; family Salmonidae; genus Thymallus; species Thymallus thymallus. Next base: position 28,960,649 of record CM042396.1, read on the forward strand.
CTGAGCTAACTGATGCGATTGTAAAGATCATCTATTGATACTTGTTCGCCATCTACTGTCAAATGTGTGCATTTACGTCTTCAGAACTTCCCTGGTCAAAACTTGGCTCGCGTCGCCGCCCGCCACCCGGCGTCTCCATCCACAGTTCTTATCTTGGGCTGCACGTTGCTTGTCGGTGATTATTAACAAATAGCATTGTCTACGAATAAGTCAAAGGACAAAACTGTTTACACGCGACTGCAGGGGGAGAGGGGGGGAGGTGGTAAGAGCTTAGTATATAAAGGGCAGAAGGTGCACATGTGGAGCCACTGACAGAACGATGGAAGTGGAATGCTTTTGCACTCATTTGTGAACGTACCTTGTATACGAACGTACGCAGTTGGCACCGTATCGCTTTTTGCTGGATTTTTTTTAGTTCTTTCATTAAAAAGGGAATATTCCATTTTGAGAACAAGATTATTTTAACTGTACTAAAGAAATATCAAAATATGGACGTTAGAATACTTTTCTCCATGTTGTCAATTATGTACTCTGGAATTTTGCATTCAGGTAAGACCTTGCAAAACGAGCCTCAACAATTGTGTGTTCAGTATTATTTGATTAACTTTTTAACATGAATGATCACAATAGGCTAGGTAACAATAAATACATTTTACACTCTTTCATCCAGCAGCATACTTAATCTAATATACAAAACTGCGCAATCGTAGTCTATAAATAACAATAGCCTATGCAATAGCATCTTATGTTAGAATTTCTGTCATAGGTTTAATAATAGTATTCAATTTAGGGAATAATTAACATAGTTTCTCCCTCACAGTCTCATCGGCTCCTGTGGAAGATGAGACAGCGGCTGCCACCACGGTGCCAGGGCACCACATCAGGAACAAGCGATGCTCCTGCGCGACGTTCTTGGACAAGGAGTGCGTTTACTTCTGTCACCTGGACATCATATGGGTCAACACGCCTGAGTAAGTCACTTTTCCGACAGACAATTGATTTGATTATATTATTCTATGTAATGTAACTGTCTTGGTTACAGTTGGCTAATCATTTCGTTCATTTATTTAGGCGCGTGGTTTCCTACGGTCTGGGCAACGCGTCTAGAAAGAAACGCTCCATCAAGGATCCCGCCGTCTCCAAGCAGGACCCTCGCTGCAAGTGCGTCCATGAAGATGACAGCACATGTTCAAACTTCTGTCAGCTGGAAAATCACCTGAGGTAGGCCTACAACATGTTGGATAATATTAGCCCAATACCTTTACTTAAAACCTGTCAGAAACGTCTTACATAATCTTATTATCCTAATATTTGGGGTAATTACGCGCGTTCCATTCTGCTACTGCTATGTGGTTGTTGCAACATTGTAGCCTATACACCGTACGATAAAGAAATCACCTGTGCTTGGTATTTCAAAACGCCTTCTCTATTTATCTTGGCAATCTATTCAATTCGATTCTCATTCGAGCTGCCAACCAATCAAATCCCCGTAACCTGTGTGAACAGGTTAACACGTCGTCTTGTTATTTGCCCCCTTAAATGTTTCGAAACTGTATGATTACTGGAAACCCGACTGACTCTTATGTTCTTGTCTTGTGTACTTTCGCTCTTCTTCAGACACCGTGCAGCAGCAGCAGCAGCAGTAGTAGTAGCGCCAGACACGGCGATTCACCCCGCCGAGGGCGCTGACTGTGCTGAGAGGCGTCAGTGCAAACACAAGTTGGCAGCCAATACAAGTAGGATTAAAAGGTAAGATAATACCACAGGTCTATTTGCAAAATAAATGGACATGGTAATTATAACCTCACGAAAGATAGATGTATCTTGGGAGACGCAATCTCTCAGAGCTCATAATTGCTCCGTGGGTAAAACTGTATAAGGATCAATGCGGCTCTGAAGTTAATTAGCTCAGGCGGCACGCGCTGCTGTAGTCAAAGGGGGATATAAAGACACTATTTGAGAGAGAGTGCTGGCCCTCAAGCATAGTATATTATATTATGTGAAAGAGTCTCACAGAAATATGAAATGTAAGAATATGAACGTTTAGAAACAACAAAGAAACATATTTTTCTTTCTATAATTTATTTATGTGATGGAATTTCCCCACTCAGACTAACAGGGAATGTATCACTTTCCATTGCATAAATGTCACAGCGATCCCTGTAATGGAGCCTTCACCTGGCACAGCTCTTCTCAAGTATCCCCCCCCCCCCCCCCCCCCCCCCACACACACACCCTCGGTCAGGCGCCAGTGTCTACTCTGTTTGACACATTAATCAAATGGAAACATATATGGCAAATTGCTGAGTATCTAGGTTTGATGTGTCAAAAGAAACCTGCAGGCGATACAGATGTAGGATCAGAATTTGAGACAGTTTGTTACAGCAGGAAAATAATCCTGCAACAACAGGAAATGTGAATTACTGTATATGGATTATAATTAATGTAAATTTTTGTAAGGGGTTGAGACATTTTTCATGAAGGGAAAACAGTCTTAAATTTCTAAATGGAAATTACAAACTTCAGAAGCCGTTTTAAACCTCAAATGCACTACACGTTTACATTTATTACATTGCAGGAAAGTTCTCCTGCAACAGGGTGATCAAATTGAGATCCTTCATCTGTATGACCGGCCAGCTAAACCTTGTGGTTTTAGTATGCAAATCACCATCAACATCACCTGCGTTCAACTGTCTTCATAGCCCTCCAGGGGACAATGCAGTTGTATTTCATTGAATTGAGTTAAGTCTGATCGTGTCTAATGGGTCTCTCCTATTTCTCTCCAGGGTGAAACACAGAGACCAAAAATCAGTGGGCCTCTCAGCTCTTAGGGCCGCAGTCAAAGCTTGCATGCTGCTGAATAAATGGATGGTGAGACAACAACACAGGGCAAGAGAAGAGAGATGATAAGGGGGATGTCCACATACTCTGTCTCACACACACAGAGGGCAGAGATTCATCCATCTCTCTCCATCCACCTGCCATTTGGGACTCATATGCTTTGGTCCCTCGAGATCCATTGGATACTCCACAGGAAGCCTGCTACTGGACCCCCATGTTGGCTCAGTCACAGTGTGGGTCATTAAAAGGGGTGAATGTCAGTGATGGTGGGTGTGGTGTCATAACGTCTACACTGGACTTGTCCCTCTTCATCAGTGAGATGCAGGTGGTTGGAGACACATGCAGGAGAAATCCAATGAACTTGAGTCAACTTTATTGACACCACATCCTAAAGACAAGGACAGACACTTGATGGTCCTCCTGTGTACTGTAGACACTCCTTTGGACTTCAGCAGCAACCCTGAAACATAACTTCAGATCATAGCTAATAACTTGAATTGCTGAAACTTTACTCTATGCATGCTTCTGATTATCACTGGATTTGAGGGACAGCTACACAACAGAATCAGAAGCACTGTTGTCCAACGTTCTTGTGTCTGCTCTCTCAAGAAAGTGTTGGATTCAAAGAAGATCACAATCTCATAGACTTATTGAACTGACTCTATGACCGGGCATAAGAAACTCAACTGATTGAATTCAGGCGTTATCACAATTTGACTGAGGTTCACTATTTTTTACAACAGACCTTTCCCAATTATCTTGTGGACATCCATTAGAACTTGGGCGTTTTCTACTGATATTTGGTTTTATTTATTGCTGTCTGAGATTTCTCTATACACATTGTATTATAATTAATGCACATTGTTCTGTCCCTATGTTTTATTTATTCAATTTATTTATAGCCATATTGGCCCCATCCATGTGATAATTGTATGTCATTTCTGTGAAATGCTTTTGTCGCCAAGATATATTTGGCAAAACTTAGGGAAATAAATTGTCACACATTTAAAATCACTAAATCTCTCCTGCTATTCTATCTGTTACACTCACATCACGCTCAGATTCTCAAAAACACCAAATTAGTGGGTTCACTTCAAGTAGTTATAGAGATGCATCAAAATGGTTAGTGATAAAAAAAAAAAAAAGGTGATCAAATCTGATTTACGATTGATTTCAGATCAGTGACCTTTCACCGAGTCTGAGCTCTTGCCTCTTTGTTTATCATGTGAATTACAGAGCAGCAGAGAAACCACTGCACTGGGATTTGTACTCACAAAGCTGTTTTAACATGCACTCTCCTTCACGGCTACAAATAGCCAGGGAACACCAACCACAGGCAGCCTCTGAAGACAAGGGTCGCATCCCAAACGGTTTCCTATTCTCTATGTAGTGCACTACTTTTGATGGGTCCCTGCTCAAAAGTAGGGCACTATATAGAGTATAGGGTGCCATTTAGGATTCATGTTAGCATTGAGTCAACAGTGAATAATGAGATCCATAAAGAACAGGAATAAACAGAAGTCCTTTGAGACTTCTGTTTGCATCCCAAATGGTTCTCTACTCCCTAAATAGTGCACTTCTTTTGACCAACGCCAAGTAGTGCACTATAATGGGAATATTGTGCCATTTGTGACACACACAGAGACTGGGATAATGAGAGAGAAAAGTGCTGAGAGAGAAAGTGCTGTGTCAAATAAAAAGCGATTATATGGAAGCTTACCAAAGTGTTATATGAAAAATAAGGCCGGCCTCAACCTTTAATCAGCGTGCTAAACCGATGCAAACTCTACAATTTTGTCAAACAGCTGCAAGAGAGAATCTCTTGTTTGAAAAGCAGGACAAAAGTTACATGCATTGCTTAGCTTGCAGAATAATTTTAGCTAGTCAGAGGTGCTTTTGCCCCCCATTTCAATCAAAAAATATGTCAATTTTAGGACAATTAACTGTACGTTGAAGTCCTTCTTAGGAATATTCAAGCGTTGCTTTCATTTTACAGACATTTTTATCCAGAGCGACTTACAGGAGCAATTATGGTTAGTGCCCTGCTCAAGGGCATATCTACAGATCTTTTCACCTAGCCAGCCCAGGGATTCAAACCAGCAACCTTTTAGTTACTGGCCCAACACTCTTAACCACTAGGCTACCTGCCACCCTTTCTCTGAGTCAAGTGACTTGTGACTCAGCAAAATGTACACATAAACAGCTTAATAAAGCCATAGTCACTCTGAAGCCATTCTCTAACACCAACCCTGGCCACTTTTCTCCAGTCTCTCTGTTGAGACATAAAGACCATTATTTACAGCTGACATCTCTTAATCAGCCTTTACCATGCCTGAAGGACCTTAGTGTCCTTGTTCGTCCTCCACAATACACCCCAGCCTCCTGACACCACTGCAGATATCCCTTACATTTCTTTTCATTCAAATCAGCCCTGCTATTATCCCCTCCACTGACTGCCTCCACTGACTGCCTCCACTGACTGCCTCCACTGACTGCCTCCACTGACTCCCAAATGGCACCTTATTCTCTATATAGTGCAATACTTTTGACCAGAGGCCTATGGGTATTTTGTGGGGAATAGGGTCCATTTGTGACGCAGATGAACTCCCGGCCCAGAGAACTCAATAAGAGCAGTGATTGGGGCCAGTGTGTGAGTGTGACCCGGCTGTGTTGTTTTCACTGGCTGAATGACAACCAGGGGCAGTTCTGTAAAGATGCACCTACAGAGGACAAGGATAGAGTTGGCTCACTGAATGTAATGGCTGTTCTTTAGTGTTGTAACGTACAGTAAAAGGTTTGGACACAACTACTCATTCAAGGGTTTTTCTTTATTTTTTACTATTTCTACATTGTAGAATAATAGTGAAGACATATAAACTATGAGATAACACATATGGAATCATGTAGTAACCAAAAAAGTATTTAAAAAATCTAACTGTATTTTATATTTGAGATTCTTCAAAGTAGCCACCCTTTACCTTGATGACAGCTTTGCACACTCTTGGCATTCTCTCAACCAGCTTCATGCATTTCAATTAACAGGCGTGCCTGGTTAAAAGTTAATTTGTGGAATGTCTTTCCTTCTTAATGCGTTTGTGTTGTGACAAGGTAGGGGTGGTATACAGAAGATAGCCCTATTTGGTAAAAGACCAAGTCCATATTATGGCAAGAACAGCTCAAATAAGAAAATAAAAAATGACAGTCCATCATCACTTTAAGACATGAAGGTCAGTCAATCTGTAAACTTTTAAAGTTTCTTCAAGTGCAGTCGCAAAAACCATCAAGTGCTATGATGAAACTGGCTCTCATGAGGACCGCCACAGGAAAGGAAGACTCAAATAAGTTTATTAGAGTTACCAGAAATTGCAGCCCAAATAAATGCTTAACAGAGTTCAAGTAACAGACACATCTCAATATCAACTGTTCAGAGGAGACTGCGTGAATCAGGACTTTGTGGTCGAATTGCTGCAAAACCACTACTTAAGGACACCAATAAGAAGAAGACTTGCTTGGGCCAAGAAACACAAGCAATGGACATTAGACAGGTGGAAATCTGTCCTTTGGTCTGATGATTCCAAATTTGAGAGTTTTGGTTCCAACTGCTGTGTCTTTGTGAGACGCAGAGTAGGTGAAAGTATGATCTCTGCATGTATGGTTCCCACCGTGAAGCATGGAGGAGGAGGAGGTGTGATGGTGTGGGGGTGCTGGTGACACTATCAGTGATTTATTTAGAATTCAAGGCACACTTAACCAGCATGGCTACCACAGCATTCTGCAGCAATACGCCATTCCATCTGGTTTGCACTTAGTGGGACTGTCATATGTTTTTCAACAGGATAATGACCCAACACACCTCCAGGCTATGTAAGGGCTATTTTACCAAGAAGGAGAGTGATGGAGTGCTGCATCAGATGTAAATCTAACTGCCTGTAGCTCAGGACCTGAAGCAAGGATATGCATATTCATGACACCATTTGAAAGGAAACACTGAAGTTTGTGGAAATGTGAAATTAATGTAGGAGAATATAACACATTAGACCTGGTAAAAGATAATACAAAGAAAAAAACATGTGCAAGAGAAAGGCCATGATATTACACAGGAGTCCAGGTGCAATTTAGATTTTGGCCACTAGATGGAAGCAGTGTATGTGCAAAGTTTTAGACTGATCCAATGAACCATTGCATTACTGTTCAAAAGGTTGTATCAAGTCTGCCCAAATGCGCCTAATTGGTTTATTGATACATTTTCAAGTACATAACTGTGCACTCTCCTCAAACAATAGTATGGCATTATTTCACTGTAATAGCTACTGTAATTTGGACAGTGCAGTTAGATTTACAAGAATTGTAGCTTTCTGCCCATATAAGATATGTCTATGTCCTGGGAAACTTTCTTGTTACTTACAATGTCATGCTAATCACATTAGCGCACGTTAGCTCAACCGTCCCAAGGGCGGGACACGATCCTGTAGATTTTTAAGCCTTGAGAAAATTGAGACATGGATGGTTTATGTGTGCCATTCAGCGGGTGAATGGAAGATAAAATATTGAAGTGCCTTTGAAAGGGGTATGGTAGTAGGTGCTAGGCATACCAGTTCATGCCAAGAACTACAACGCTGCTGGGTTTTTCACGCTCAACAGTTTCCCATCTGTATCAAGAATGGTCCATCACCCAACGGACATCCACCCAATTTGACACAACTGTGGGAAGCATTGGAGTCAACATGGGCCAGCATCCCTGTGGAATGCTTTTGTTACCTTGTAGAGTCCATGACAAATTGAGGCTGCTCTGAGGGCAAAAGTTTTGTACACTCAGTGTATATTCTGTATTGAGTGGTATACTCTGTTGGATTATCTCAGGGTTCAATTTCAACAGACCCTGTAGAAGTCTATTGAGATGTTTTGACAGCTAAATGGGTAATACAATGCTCGTTACACTGTGAAATTCTTGCTATATGACTCACTGCATTTCCATTAAAAACTGAGGAGGTTATACCACATGCCAGTCTATAATAGCCCAGATCCTGGAGGGTAGAACTGAATAGCTCTTTGATGGCATTTTCAGCACCTTGGGCGCTTTCTGCGTCTTATGCAAAGCAGAGACTACTGTGCTGAAATTGCTTTGCTTCAAACTGTCAGATTTCCCCCTCTTAAATCTTAACGTTGCACAAATCGTGTTACACAACGTGTTTGTGGTGAGTGACAAAAAATAGACTTTCTTCTATATATGACGCTGTTCTATGTTTTAACAAAATCTTCAGCATTTCTTAAAGTCCTTTATTTCCAAACTATCTGATCCCTCCTCTCTAGTTTGTATCTGTCAATCAGATGTCTGCTGCAACAGGTGCTAGAGACACTCCACGCAAATAGGAAGAAAAGTCTACGTTTTCTAACCAGCTTATTTAGCTAAATAACAAATCAACAGCAAACATTGTGCCTCTGGCCTGTTCAAGAGAACTGTCTCCACTTTGATGGTGTTTTGCAAGGATTTTCTGTTGACTGCAGAGGAAAGATTTATCAGAGATCAATCTGTTGATATTTACACTCTCTTGAGGAATGCAAATTAACTTGATATGGATGAACTGATCAGATGTTTGATAACTGTTGTGTTTATTGTGCCAGTGGTCAGTAGTGATGATATTGACAACAGTGATGATGGTGGTGGTGCCCTTTATAATCGTATTGTCACCATTATCACCCAAAAGCCCTCCAGCCCCTAAACCCTGATAACTCATTTCAAAAGACTCCCTGGGTCTTTGTACTTTTCCATTCAGGTTCCAAACTGTGGATCTGTTCACCCAAGACAGAGAAGATGACCTTTCATGATGTCAGTGTGCAGAGGTTATGTTAACCCCCCTAATCCTTTCTCTAAAGCGTTGCTGTGTTGTGGTGGATAGCAGTTGGTTCCTCAGTGTACCTGGATTCTTAAAAAAGGTTTACAACTCGTGGACAGGACCCGAGGCCCTAGCAGCCCTAACAACAATGGTCCTCACCCTCTGAGCTATGCAGCCTCTCTGCACGGGACTCCCCAGAGACACTAGCTTTGGCGTAACTCATTAGGCAAGGAATCTCCTCGGCTCGACAGGAATTTGCTAGTCTATGAGGCAAACAATGGGACTGTGTGCTAGATACGTCAGGGAGTGGTGGCCAGACCTTAGCCTCTGACGTCCCACCGTCTGCCTCAGCCGCCATGCCCCTGCCGCCCTCTACCTCCTCACACCCTGTTATCCAACTCCCAGCCCTGCCAGTGCCAACGGATTTCACGAAACCCTGCTCGACCACTGGGACTAACCTTACTGATCCTCTATGGGCCATGGTGCAGACTTCTCAGACGTGATTATGGGAATTTGCAGACAGCTATCGTTCAGCACTCTGTCAGTCAGTCAATCTGTCTGTGTGCTGCAGTAATCCCTCTCCCTCTCTCTCTCTCTCTCTCCCTCTCCCTCTCCCTCTCCCTCTCCCTCTCTCTCTCTCTCTCTCTCTCTCTCGCTCTCTCTCTGTCTCTCTCTCTCTCTCTCTCTCGCTCTCTCTCTGTCTCTCTCTCTCTCTCTCTCTCTGTCTCTCTCTCTCTCTCTCTCTCTCTCTCTCTCTCTCTCTCTGTCTCTCTCTCTCTCTCTCTCTCTCTCTCTCTCTGTCTCTCTCTCCAAGCCCAGTCACTCTCTAGCTGCCTCCAGTCATTTCAACAACTATGGAATATCCTTCATAGACACATTACGCTTATGGTTCTGTGAGATCAGCAATAGGGCAATGTCATCTTGTTCAAGCATTCTATGTTTCAACATGCAATCTGGAGAAAAGTTTGAAATAGGCAACGTCTTGTATAGTACTCTATACTTTGAGCGGCGGTTTCCCGGCCACAGATGAAGCCTTGTCCTGGACTAAAAACTATTTTCGATGGAGATTCTTCATTGAGCTTGCTTAATCTGTGTCTGGGAAACCGTCACTGTACAATATCGCTTCGCATTTTTGCTTTACAGGTTTTACATGAGCCATACATATCGACAGGAGTTACTCATGAAAGGTTACAGATTTAATTATTTAGCATCTGTAAAGTTCATCAATATCAGACGAGAGAATGCCTCTAGGCCTATTATCCAAAGAGAGCTACGCCTGCCTGCCCTACTTGCCTGTCTTCTCTCAACAAAAGCCCCAACCAGAGGAATTAGCTGCAGGTAGTCATATTTTTGGATCAGGAGAGTCACGCCATAGAATGTTAAAACAGTGTTGAGCAGGAATACCTTTGCCAAAACCAAAGGTGAAGTGTAGTTCCCTGTGCAGTTTATTGTTGGCCTAGTGTTTTGTGTTAATGTAGAATTTCACTTTTTTATTTAATTTAACATTTATTTAACTAGGCAAGTCATTTAAGAACAAATTCTTATTTACACTGACGGCCTATATACAGGGTCAGCCCCTGGAGGAAATTAGGGTTAAGTGCTTTGCTCAAGGACACATCAACAACTTGTCGACTCAGGTATTCGAACCAGCAACCTTTTGGTTACTTAACCCTAATTTGCTCCCTGTAGGTAAGTTTAAATCAAATTCAAAATAAAAATTTGAACGCAGAACACTGGAAGACTGGCTACAGTTTTAAGATCTGGCTCCAGCAGATACTGTATCGAGATGAGACAGCATGTTGAATGGTGCCAGAGAGGATGGTGCATTACTGCCACCAACAGCAGGGGTGGTGAAATTACTTTTTGAATTAGAAGACAAAAGGGGTTAGTTACCAATATATTTGCTAGCTAGTTAGCTAAACTACTAGCTAGCTATCCAGTGTAGCAATTTATTAAGGTGACAGTTAAAGCACAAGCAACAGTGGTTGCTTGGTTGTAGTGATTTTTGGTATTAACATTGTATCAAAAATTATCTAAACTAAATTCATCCTAAACACATAGCTAGCTAGCTCTCCCACTTCATATATATAATCGTACTACACCGGCTCCAACGCTCGTTGGATGTGTCAGGGATTGCAAACTATTACAGACTACAAAGGGAAGCACAGCCGCGAGCTGCCCAGTGACACAAGCCTACCAGATGAGCTAAATCACTACTATGTTCACTTTGAGGCAAGCAACACTAAGGCATGCATGAGAGCATCAGCTGTTCCGGACAACTGTGTGATCACGCACTCCTTAACCAATCTGAGTAAGCCCTTTAAGCAGGTCAACATTCACAAGGCCGCAGGGCCAGACGAATTACCAGGACGTGTACTCCGAGCATGCGCTGACCAACTGGCAAGTGTCTTCACTGACATTTTCAACCTGGACTTGATTGAGTCTGTAATACCATCATGTTTCAAGCAGACCACCATAGTCCCTGTGCCCAAGAACACTAAGGTAACCTGCCTAAATGACTAACGACCCGTAGCACTCACGTCTGTAGCCATGAACTGCTTTGAAAGATTGGTCATGGCCCACATCAACACCAAACCCTAGACCCACTCCAATTTGCATATCGCTCCAACAAATCCACAGATGATGCAATTTCTATTGCACTCCACACTGTCCTTTCCCACTTGGACAAAAGGAACACCTACGTGAGAATGCTATTCATTGATTACAGCTCAGCCTTCAGAACTATAGTGCCCTCAAAGCTCATCACTAAGCTAAGGACCCTGGGACTAAACACTTCCCTCTGTAACTAGATCCTGGACTTCCTGACGGACCGCCCCCAGGTGGTAAGAGTAGGTAACAACGCATCTGCCATGCTGATAATCAACACTGGGGCCCCTCAGGGGTGCGTGCGCTGTCCCCTCCTGTACTCCCTGTTCACCCATGACTGCATGGCCAGACACGACTCAAACACCCTCATTAAGTTTGCAGACGACAAAACAGTGGCAACGACGAGACTATAGGGAGGAGGTCAGAGACCTGGCCGTGTGGTGCCAGTATAACAACCTCTCCCTCAGTTTGATCAAGACAAAGGAGATGATTGTGGACTACAGGAAAAGGAGGACCGAGCATGCCCCCATTCTCATCGACGGGGCTGTAGTGGAGCAGGTTGAGAGCTTCAAGTTCGTTGGTCCACATCAGCAACAAACTATCATGGTCCAAACACACCAAGATAGTTGTGAAGAGGGCATGATAAAGCCTATTCCCCCTCAGGAGACTGAAAAGATTTTGCATGGGTCCTCAGATCCTCAAAAAGTTCTACAGCTGCACCATCGAGAGCATCCTGACTGGTTGTATCACTGCCTGGTAGGGCAACTGCTAGGCCTCCGACCGCAAGGCACTACAGAGAGTAGTGCGTACGGCCCTGTACCGGTACCACCTGTATATAGCCTCCTCACATTGACTCTGTACCAGTACCACCTGTATACAGCCTCCTCACATTGACTCTGTAACGGTACCACCTGTGTATAGCCTCCTCACATGGACTCTGTACCGGTACCACCTGTATATACCACCTGTATATAGCCTCCTCACATTGACTCTGTACCGGTACCACCTGTGTATACCACCTGTATATAGCCTCCGCACATTGACTCTGTACCGGTACCACCTGTATATACCACCTGTATATAGCCTCTGCACATTGACTCTGTACCGGTACCACCTGTATATACCACCTGTATATAGCCTCCTCACATTGACTCTGTACTGGTACGTCCTGTATATAGCCTCCTCACATTGACTCTGTACTGATACCCCTGTATATAGCCTCCTCACATTGACTCTGTACTGATACCCCTGTATATAGCCTCCTCACATTGACTCTGTACTGGTACCACCTGTATATAGCCTCCTCACATTGACTCTGTACTGGTACTTCCTGTATATAGCCTCCTCGCATTGACTCTGTACTGGTACTTCCTGTATATAGCCTCCTCACATTGACTCTGTACTGGTACTTCCTGTATATATCCTCCTGTATATATCCTCCTCACATTGACTCTGTACTGGTACTTCCTGTATATATCCTCCTCACATTGACTCTGTACTGATACTTCCTGTATATAGCCTCCTCACATTGACTCTGTACTGTTACTTCCTGTATGTATCCTCCTCACATTGACTCTGTACTGGTACTTCCTGTATATATCCTCCTCACATTGACTCTGTACTGGTACTTCCTGTATATAGCCTCCTCACATTGACTCTGTACTGGTACTTCCTGTATATAGTCTCGCTTCTTTTATTTTTACTGTTATTTTACTGCTTTATTTTCTTTACTATTGTTTACCTAACGCTTATTTTACTTTAAAACTGCATTGTTGGTTAGGGCTTGTAACTAAGCATTTCACTGTAAGATCTGCACCTGTTTTATTCAGCGCACGTGACAAATACAATTTGATTTGATTTGATATATACAGTAATTGCTCTCCCAACTTCAACCACTACGATACTAACATACTAATAAAACACCCTGGATCAGAGCTAGTGCGCTGACTGGTATGTGCGTAGCACACTGACAACTTGGAACACGTTGTTAGTTCAGGTTGCGTGCTCACATACCGACCAGGTGGCGTCAGCGCACATAATCTGCAGCTGGATGCTTCTCCTCGGTGGAGGTGCAATCTTGCTTTTCTCACACCAGGGGAGACTACTTGACTCGTGTCGTGTCCTCTGTCAACATTGAGTCTGATAAGCGTGGAATTATTAAGTATACATTTCACTATTGACAGTAAATTGTCCTTGCAAGCAAATAGATATCATTTTGCGATTACGTTTCCGAGAGTCATTTAGCACGCATGGCAACACTTGGGCTGCGTCCCAAATGAGACCTTATTCCCTTTATAGTGCATTACTTAGGACTAGAGCACTACGGGCCCTGGTCAAAAGTAGTGCACTATAAAGTAAATAGGGTGCCATTTAGGACGCATCCACTTGGTGGTAAAAGCTACAGTGTTGCTGTTTACCTTGCCATCCTTTGTTTGTGTATACTGTATTGCTAGGCAGCTGAAGATTAATCTCTCTCTCTCCTTTGCTCTCTCTCTCTCTCTCTCTCTCTCTCTCTCTCTCTCTCTCTCTCTCTCTCTCTCTCTCTCTCTCAGTAGCTCCAAAGCAAATGTATTTAAAATGCTGTAATTACGGCAGGTGTTTAATCTGTTCACCGAGAGTCAGGCCAATTATTATGCCTCTCCTCCCCTTCACTGTCTGAGCTGCTCGTTATAAAGAATTACTTGAAATACTAGATACACACCCTGCCTTGACAGGAGCAACATTTAGCTGTGCATGCTAAATATGCTATGTCACCGCCTGTTATGAAAGTCTGTAGCCTATTAATTAGGGCAAAGGTGAGGGGGATCAACATGCTCTGTTATGACCTCAAAAAGTACTTTCTCACCTAAAGAGCTGGTGACAATCAGGACGTCTTCATGCCTCATTGATTTCTCACAGCTACCAATTGATAAATGTGCATAAATCAGCAGTAATTCAACTGTGCAGCAACAGCAACAGCAACAGCAACAGTGCCACCTGTGCCAAAGTACCATGCAGGTGAGGATGCAATATTGACCCAAGACATACCTAGTTTGCGTCCCAAACAGCACCATATTCCCTATATATGTTGTGTACTACTTTGACCAAAGCCCTATTGAGCCCTTGGAATAGGGTGCTGGGCTCTGTTACAAAGTAGTGACCTATATACGGAATGGGGTGCCTTTGGAACACAGCCCTAGGCTTGTAATGTGGGCATGGACGGGGCACGAGCTCAGAGCCTCCTCTATCATGCTGCCAACGGCGGGCGGCCCAGGATAACTACACTAAGAACCATGGGTAGTTGTTATGACAGGCCTGCTGCCAAGTGATAAACTAGCAGGTTAGACTCATTGTGTACTCTGTTGCTCAGGGTTCATTCTTTCTCTCCTCTGCGTTCTTTTGTGTCAGTGGCCTTTCATTGTTTTGGTTCATGCCAAGGGCTGCGTCACAAATTGCATCCTATTCCCTATATAGTGCCTATGGGCCTTGGTCAATGTAGTGCACTATATAGGGAATATGGTGACATTTGGAACACACACAAAGTGATTGTTAATGGTAGGGTTTCAATTCACAGCCCTGGTCAGGTGGTGTTGCCCTTCCATTGTCCCACAAACAAGTTGTGGTTTGATCTGACATTTTTCATGATTTAGTAAGTGATAACAGCTATTACCTCTGTCAGTTGCCTCACTAGACTTTCTACGTATACAGCTTTCTGGCAGTATTTGGGGATTATCATGAACTCTGACAGCTTTTTTTCGTGACTCATATTTTGTGCCAACATTGTGAAAAAGGAACATGGTGAAACTGGAACATTATTTCACCATAAATCAAACAATGTTCACATTTTAGTCAACACTGTTATCTAGAGCATAAGAGTCAACACTTTTAACCTAGCAGTTACCTTTCAGTTACTGGCCTAACGCTTTTAACCGCTAGCCTACCTGCTGCTCTATTTGACATTTAATTACTTTGTCTGGTGATGCATTCAGGCCGGTATCAGTGGAATACTGTATTAAAGAGGAATGTTTCACTGACTGAATAGACCCACTGAAAAATGTGTCAGTTCCTCAAGTGAATTCAGATATAGCTGTTCAATTTGGAGCAGGAAGGTAGAGAGACGTAGCTAGAGCACAATCTATTAGGTCATTAATTAGATAGATTGCAAATGAATAATGTAGGCCTAATAATATGTTTGGTCCTGTAACACTCGATGAGACTGGGTTCAGAGGAAAGTCACAAGTTTGTGACACTCAGATCCAGCGGGAGCACAGGGAAGGGAAATATGGGAGTAACAACAATACGGGTGCTGGCTTGGGAATGGCATTTATAAATACTGGATACTTCCAGGAATGATGGGTGCGTTGACGTGTATGCACTGCTACAAAGTAACCCGGGATGTAAACACCAAACCACTTTGATCTGATTTGTGCAGGCCTCGGTCAAAGATGTAAGCTCTGCAGGCCTTTTACTACAGGTCTGTACAAAGAAGTGCAAAGGCCAGAAAGGGTTTAGCTAGTTTCTATGGATTTATATTTTGTTGACTACAGTTTATGAAGATCATATCCATGGTGATGTTCTATAGATTATATGCTACTTACTGCCTTTGCAGCTCAAGGATCTTTGTGAGGGAAACTGGTTTTAAGTTGCCTAAAGATGAACAATATGTTGACGACAGCCTTGATCAACATGCTTAACATTTGATTGTTTCCATGGTTATGTTCTATTTAGGTCTATTGATATACTATTGCCTCCACGCTTCAAGCATCCTTGTGTGGAAAACAAGAGATCTGGCACAGAATGATAGGTTTGATCAGTGAGAGCTCACAGTGCCCTGGCATGCAAAGAGAAGGCCCCTGGGTAATCTGGTGAACCTGTGTGATACACACCCACACGCACACACACGCACACACACACACACACACACACACACACACACACACACACACACACACACACACACACACACACACACACACACACACACACACACACACACACACACACACACACACACACACACACACACACACACACACACACACACACACACACACACACACACACACACACACAACACTTACTACTAATAAACACTGGAGTGATGCCAGTTGGATGAACCTCTGGATGTTGTTGTTTTGGAGCAGACCTACTTATCGCAGGAGGAATGCCCTAATCCTAATCCTTATCTTCCTCCAACGAATCACTGTCTACCCCTCAGCCAAATCGATTGGAAAACTCCTGGTTTTGACATCACATTTTGAACCCATGCCTTGTATTCATCATTTCCATCGGAGCCGATTAAAGAAAGATGCTTTAAATAGCTTCACCTGTGGCTCACCTTTCATCTAACGTCTGGTTTCTCTAACCTTGGTTTCTCAGTGTGATCCTGTACTGTATACAACACACAGGGTGCAGCGATCATTGTTAATGCACCAGAACTGACCCATTAACCTTCAGACAAGGTTCATTTTAACACAACCCATGTGGGTGGGGGCTTACACTTTTTGAACTTTTCTATTGGTTCCATTTCAAGAGGCCACTCAGGCACGTGTACTGTATGGTATTAGATTTTTTTAGATTGTTTTATATTATTTGTTTTATTTAATGCTTCTAGGTCACACTGCAATACAATCAGCAAAATAATTAAATAGAGTACAAACAACAACTTGTACTCAAATACTATTTGAACCCAGGTATGTCAGGCACTAACAATACTTATGGGGGATGCAAAACTTCACACTTGGTAGGAAACCTCTGTGTATGTCTTCACACCTGGTAGGAAACCTCTGTGTGTGTCTTCACACCTGGTAGGAAACCTCTGTGTATGTCTTCACACCTGGTAGGAAAGCCCTGTGTATGTCTTCACACCTGGTAGGAAACCTCTGTGTATGTCTTCACACCTGGTAGGAAACCTCTGTGTATGTCTTCACACCTGGTAGGAAACCTCTGTGTATGTCTTCACACCTGGTAGGAAACCTCTGTGTATGTCTTCACACCTGGTAGGAAACCTCTGTGTATGTCTTCACACCTGGTAGGAAACCTCTGTGTGTGTCTTCACACCTGGTAGGAAACCTCTGTGTATGTCTTCACACCTGGTAGGAAACCCCTGTGTATGTCTTCACACCTGGTAGGAAACCTCCGTGTATGTCTTCACACCTGGTAGGAAACCCCTGTGTGTGTGTGTGTGTGTGTGTGTGTGTGTGTGTGTGTGTGTGTGTGTGTGTGTGTGTGTGTGTGTGTGTGTGTGTGTGTGTGTGTGTGTGTGTGTGTGTGTCTGTGTGTGTGTGTGTGTGTGTGTGTGTGTGTGTGTGTGTGTGTGTGATACCTGAGAAGGAGTAATAGTATTTTCCAAGTGAGAGGTAACACATTCCTGGCTGTGTGGTTTTTTTCAGAGTGGTGCAGCTTTTACAAACCTAGCCCCCGTTCCCCCACTTGACACTGCATACCACGCTCACAGACGCACAGAAAACAAAAAAAAGACGTTGTGTTTTTATTTGGTTCTTCTGGGATTCAGTCTTTCGCTCTCCTCCAACATGAATACCCACAAATTGTATGATTAATAGGGTAATCTCTAACCATTTTATGCAATACATAACTGTAATCCCTCCATGTACAGTAAAGGTCTAGTAAGATAATCCCACTGTGTCTGCATTGTTACAGGTACGTCAGATGATGAACAACTGTCTCTGTCACACAACTAACCCAAACTCACAGGAACACCATAAGCCTAAAGAAGTTAAGTGAAGTTAATTTGTAATGTTGCGTTATACATAATCTCTATGTGTATGTCTGAATGTACTGTATGTGAGTACATGTGGGAGGGCATATTACTTCATTTGAGCCTTTCTAATACTTTGAAGGTTTGGTGATAAAGAGCAGAAAGGGAGAGAGAGAGAGAGAGAGAGAGAGAGAGGGAGGGAGATAGAGAGAGAGAGAGAGAGAGGGAGAGGGAGAGGGAGAGAGAGAGAGAGAGAGAGAGAGAGAGAGAGGGAGGGAGGGAGATAGAGAGAGAGAGAGAGAGAGGGAGAGGGAGAGGGAGAGAAAGAGAGAGAGAGAGAGAGAGAGAGAGAGAGAGAGAGAGAGAGAGAGAGAGAGAGAGAGAGAGAGAGAGAGAGAGAGAGAGAGAGAGAGAGAGAGAGAGAGAGAGAGAGCGGAGGAACTGGACGGCTTTCCTTCCCTCTCTCCACCAGGCTGTTAGTGTTTGGCTGTGAAATAGAGCAGAAAATGACAGTATGGCCACCTGTTTTCTTTGTTCTGGGGGTCAGACTGATAGAAGGGAAGAATGCCTCCAGAGCACATTCTCACAAAGGCCCCTTCCCTCACCCCTCTCACTGCTGCTTTCATGTGCAGGCCAGGGCCAGCTCAACCCGACCCCTCTGTCCGTTGGCCCTGATAGCCTACCTACCTGCTCCATTCAGGGGCCCTGAACCAGCCTTTTATGAGGGGGGGTATTTAGGATGCTATTCATGCCATGGTGACCTTCCTTCTGGGGGGGTTCATTGGCTGTGTCCCAAATTACACACTATTGCTTATATAGTTCACTACATTTGACCTCTCACTGCATTTGACCAGAGGTCCTGGTCAAATGTAGTGCACTATATAGGAAACAGGTTGCCATTTGGGACGCACACCTCAGGGCTCTGAGGGACGAAGGCCAATGAGGTCATTCTCGCCCTTCTCCCTCTTGCTTTGTGCCCAGCCTTTGAGAACCACGAGCCTAACCTTAATATGTTAGTATAGCATGGAATTGACTTGAGACACGCTGACCCTAATGTTTGGGTTTTTATGAAAAATGTTAGTAAACATAGTATGTACTGTATGCACACAAACAGTAGCACCATGACATAACATAGTGTATCAAAACATGTATTTCAATCCAGTGACCCTTTTTAAGGAGTATTTGTTATTCTCCAGCAACTTAGAATCAGTGAGCAGTCAGTGCCACAATATTGAACTTTACTGGTGTGAAAACCTACCATTTCTCACATCCCAAACAACATGTTCCACATAGGAAAGATGAAGACTAAGTAACTATGTAAAACAGACCAGATAAGGGCTACATTAACCTATTAATGGCTTCCTACAGATATACTATAACTACGACGTCAACAATGCACCTATGTGTAGGCCTGCACCACAACATTTTAGATTGCATCCCAAAAAATACAATTCACAACAATTTATATTTATTCATGAAAAATCTTGAATTATTTAGAAAATGTACAAATAAGAATGAATCCATAGAAGTAGATTAGTACCAACATTTTGCATGTTTTGCATATTTGTTTTTTCTTCCAGTTACACAGACAAAGGGTTTATTTAATGATAGTACAGTCTCTGGTCCTCATCTTCCTATCAGTCAGTCACTGTGTTCTGGTGCATTACGTGTCGCCCAGTGGTGGCTGGTGGCACTTTAAATGGGGAGGACGGGCTCATCGTAATGGCTGGAACGAATGAGTGGAATGATCACAAGCACATCCATGTGTTTGATATCATTCCATTCATTATGATGAGCCTTCCTCCCCTCACCAGCCTCCTCTGGTGTAGCTATACAAGAATAGCCAGTAAAGGTAGACTCAGTGATATGTCATAGATGCAGAAAATAAACAGCACAGTGGGTCAATTTCCACAACAACTATGAGCATTGAAGCGCAAGGCTAAACCAGAGACGGTTGAGAATGCGAGACACCCCACTCCCTCCTCTCACTGGCAATTTGTTTTTGGTTCGGGAAGGGTGGGGCAAGCCGAAGGGGGCCATAAGTAGGCCAGAGCCAGCAGTTCCCGCTCTCGGTTGAGCATGCCAGATATTATGGAGAAACCGTGAGCTCACATGGGAAAAGCATGCTCACGCTGTAAAAACATGCTCAGGCGAGAGAGGAAATGCCCACCTACACAGACCTTTTTTTCAATGATAAAGGGCCTGAGTAAACTATCTTATTTATCCATCATCTTTGGCTAAACTTCTCCGCTGTTTCTATACTATGTGTCTGTGTGAGAGCGAAGTCTTGCATCTTGCTCATCTCAATAACTGCAGTGCTGCTCATGGCAACGTCATACCTTTAGCTACTACCTTTCATTACTTGTAAATTAGCTACAGCCATTTGCAAGGAATCAGATTAGTTCAATTTTCATGGACAAATAAACTAAGTTATAGGCTGTTATAACCATATCTGCAGGTAACTGTGTTTGTGATTTAACCCTGACACACTTTGACAAAATGTGAACACTGTGTGATGTTTCGGTAATTGACCATTCATGTCCTCCTCTGAATCAGTTAATAATCTCTCTTCACCCAGAAAAGTGCAAAGAGGAAAAGCTTTTATATACAGTACTCTTGGTCTAGTTTAACTGTGTTCAATGATTGTGACTTAACCTTTTTCCCCACACAGGACTCAGTCAGAGCTACTGTGAATTACTAGAGAAGTCGCTGAATCTCTCCCATCTCCTCAGCATTTCTATGTGTCTTTATTGTACCTCGCCTAGAATAGAGTCTGCTGGAGATGCACTGTTGAGGCCCTCTATTCTACTAGGAGCTGAAAGGAATAAGGAAGTTACCTGTTTCTCTGTGTTGTAGGCCTCTTGCAGAGCCCGGTTGTGGGTCATCTCCTCCAGTTATAATGTCCATTGTCTTTCCACAGAACTGGCAGGGTGTCATCCTGACCCGCGCACACACACACCTTTCATACCCAGCAAGTCATCTCTTCCCCGGCCTACAGAGGCTATGGCTGTGTCCCAAATGACACCCTATTTCCTATATAGTGCACTACATTTGACCAGAGCCCTATTGGCCCTGGTCAAAAATAGTGCACTTTATTGGGAATAGGGTGTCATTTGGGACGCCACCTTAGGCTTAGAAACCTGGGTGGCAAGCTAGGAGATCACCATCAACGCAGGATAAATCAGTCACGGTTCAATCAGGATAAGAGAAAGTCTACCTTAAAATGTTTAAAGGTGGTTTCACAACTAATCTCTCATGGAGGTTTTAGTTATGGGTTAACTGAGATTATCTCACAACTAACCAGACTGGAATCAGAATGGATTTTTCTCTATTTATTAACCAACCATTATTGTTTGTGACCAGTGGTAACGTGGTATGCCAAGTATCTTGTTTGAGACATGTGATAAGGAGATCTTAGACAATTGCTTCTGTCGGATAAACTTAGATTTGACAGTTCTATAGTCTCATAAAAGCTTATTGTCAGGGCTTTCTCCGTCTGTCTGTAGACAAGGAACTTTAAGCTAGAGGTAGAGGTCAGGTCAAGGTTTTCCATCTCTACAGCCACCATTTACTTTACCAGCTACCCTTGGTTGACTGAGGAAGACATTTCCTGGTTTTGACAGGTGCATGCACTTACTGTGGATTGAACAGGTCTTTAGAAGAACCAAAAGGTGGCCTGTGTGGTCCAGCCGTTAGTGCCAATAGTCAACATTGGTTAAAATCAGACCCACTTCCCTTTGAATAGAACTCCTCCCATCCTTCCTATTGGTTCAATAAACGCACTCCACAGAGAATCTCTTAATCACTGTCTCTTGATGATCAGCACGTGCCTGTACATAAACCAGTGCCCATATTGATAAAGTGTCAGAGAGTAGGGGTGCTGATCTAGGATTGGTTTTGCTTTTTAGATTGCAATGAATGGTCAAGGGGGAAATTATCCTAGATCAGAACTCCTATGTGAGACTCTTCACGAGTACCAACCCTGATGCCAATGTGTATGTGATGTAATGTGATCTCTCACTGTCAATATTTAAGTCAAAGGTGCTATTGGTTTTTAGTGCAGACACAAGCTGCGAATATATAGTAATGTATCACTGGAGTTCGTCAAAACCTTGTCAAAATGTCTTCAAATCCATTGTATTAACTTCTAATACTGGATTGCATACACTGAGTGTACAAAACATTAGGAACATTAGCTCTATCCATGACATAGACTGACCAGGTGAATCCAGGTGAAAGCTCTTATCCCTTATTGATGTCAACTGTTAAATCCACTTCAATCAGTCTATATGAAGGGGAGGAGACAGGTTAAATAAGGATGACAATTGAGACATGGATTGTGTATGTGTGCCATTCAGAGGGTGAATGGGAAAGACAAAAGATTTTAGTCCCTTTGAACGGGGTATGGTGGTAGGTGCCAGGAACACCGGTTTGAGTGTTAAGAACTGCAACACTGCTGGGATTTTCACACTTAACAATTTCCTGTCTATCAAGAACGGTCCACCACCCAAAAGACATCATGCCAACTTGACACAACTGTGGGAAGCATTGGAGTAAACATGGGCCAGCATCCCTGTGGAACGCTTTCAACACCTTGTAGAGTCCATGCCCAGATGAATTGAGGCTGTTCTGAGGGCAAAAGGGGGCTCAACTCAATATTAGGAAGGTGTATGTAAAGGTATGTGTGGAGAGAATATGTTGGCCATGTCTACACAACATCCTTTCTTGCTTCAGCTAAGAATTTGTTTGAGCTATTCAGCACATATTTGTTTGAGATATTCAGTTCATATTTCTTTGAGATATTCAGTTCATATTTCTTTGAAATATTCTGTATCCGAATCTCTGGCCACATAAATGCACTACTAGACATACATCAGTTTGGTTGTGCATCAATCTATGACACTGTTCATTTAAGAATTTGAACATTGTCCCCAAGGGGGAAATGCTGTCCCTAACACAGTGAGCAGGAAGTGAAGAGTGGTGTTCTGACACATTTATCAGAGCACTTGCCTTATTTGTTTAACAGAGTGTATCCTGCCTCAACACATTCAGCTCTCTTATCCTATATCCTCCCCGGTCTGCTGTTTGACTGACTGGCCTAGCTAGGGACGGACAGGGACCAAAAAATGGTCACGGGCATTTCTAACACACCAGCCTATTATTTTCCTTGATGGCCCCCCCACCCGGAAAACTAATGTATTATAATATAAGAGTTCAAGTTAAAGTTCATATAAGGAAATCAGTCAATTTAAATAAATTCCTTAAGCCCTAATCTATGGATTTTACATGACTTGGTCACAGATACCTTTAAAAAAAAAAGTAGTGGCGTGGATCAGAAAACCAGTCAGTATCTGGTGTGATGACCGTTTGCAGTGCATCTCCTTCACATAGAGTTGATCAGTCTGTTGATAGTGGCTTGTGGAATGTTGTCGCACTCCTCTTCAGTGGCTGTGCAAAGTTGCTGGATATTGGCGGGAACTGGAACACGCTGTCGTAAACGTCGATCCACAGCATCCCAAGCATACTCAATGGGTGCCATGTTTGGTCAGTATGCGACATTGGGCCATGAATTATCATGCTGAAACATTGTTTTATTTTGTATTTATTTTTTTAACCTTTATTTAATTAGTCAGTTAAGAACAAATTCTTATTTACAATGACGGCCTACCCCGCCAGCCTATGGGACTCCAAATCACGGCCGGATGTGATGCAGCCTGGCCGGATGTGATGCAGCCTGGATGAGGTGATGGCGGCCGATGAATGGTACGACAATGGGCCTCAGGATCTCGTCATGGTATCTCTGTGCATTCAAATTGCCATCGATAAAATGCATTTGTTTTCGTTGTCTGTAGTTCATGCCTTCCCATACCATAACCCAATCACCACCATGGGGCACTCTGTTCACAATGCTGTCATCAGCAAACTGCTCACCCTCACGGAGCCATAATGCCATCTTCCCAGTACAGTTAAAAACGGGATTCATCAACGAAGAGCACACTTCTCCAGTGTGCCAGTGGCCATCGAAGGTGAGTATTTGTCCGCTGAAGTCGGTTACGACGCCAAACTGCAGGTCAGGTCAAGAGCCTGGTGAGGACGACATGCACGCAGACAACAGACAAGCTTCCCTGAGATGGTTTCTGACAGTTTGTGCAGAAATTCTTCGGTTGTGCAAACCCACATTTTCATCAGCTGTACGGGTAGCTGGTCCCAGACGATCCCACAGGTGAAGAAGCTGGATGTGGAGGTCCTGGGTTGGCGTGGTTACACATGGTCTGTGGTTTTGATGCCTATAGTAGAGAAATTAACATTCAATTCTCTGGCAACAGCTCTGTTGGACATTCATGCAGTCAACATGCCAATTACACGCTTCCTCAAAACTTGAGACATCTGTGGCATTGTGTTGTGTGATAAAACTGCACATTTTAGAGTGGCCTTTTATTGTCCCCAGCACAAGGTGCACCTGTGTAATGATCATGCTGTTTAATCAGCTTCTTGATTTACTACACCTGTCAGGTGGATGGGTTATCTTGGCTAAGCAGAAATGCTCACTACCAGGGATGTAAAAAAAATACAACATTTGAGAGAAATATGCTTTTTGTGCTTATGGAACAATTATGGGATCTTTTATTTCAGCTCATGAAACATGGGATCAACTCTTTTGTTCAGTATATGTACATCAGTGGAGGCTGCTGAGGGGAGGACGGCTCATAATAATGTCTGGAATGGAGCAAATGGAATGGTATCAAACACATGGAAACCATGGAAACCATGGAACCATTTGATTCCATTCCATTTAATCTGCTCCAGCCATTACCATGAGAATGTTTTCCCCAGTTAAAGTGCCACCTACCTCCTGTGAAATTATTATACAGTGCATTCGGAAAGTATTCCATCTTTTTTGGAATTTCGCTGGTGATGCTTCTCGGGTAAATAAGCTGATCAGGAAGGCTAGCTCTGTTCTGGGGATTAACCTTGACACTCTAGAGGAGGTGGTGGAGAGAAGGATCCTGGCCAAACTGCTGGCCATCATGGACAACGTTATTCACCCTCTGTATGCCATGGTTATGACGCAGAGGAGCACCTTCAGTCACAGACTGATCCCACCACGGTGTGACAGAGAGAGCAACAGGAGGTCCTTCCTGCCGGCGGCTATTAGACTATTTAATGCCTCACCGGGGTGCCATGCCATCATGCCATCTACCTACCTACCTACCTACCTACCTACCTACCTACCTACCTACCTACCTACCTACCTACCTACCTACCTACCTACCTACCTACCTACCTACCTACCTACCTACCTACCTACCTACCTACCTACCTACCTACCTACCTACCTACCTACCTACCTACCTACCTACCTACCTACCTACCTACCTACCTACCTACCTACCTACCTACCTACCTACCTACCTACCTACCTACCTATCTATCTATCTATCTAACTATCTTATAGGGGCAATCTGCTGTTCAAACAACAAAGCAGACACCCCGTCACTGTTTGATTAACATCTGAGGGATGGGGCTGGAGAACTGTAACCACTCTCAAATTCATAGACAGAGCTATGGATGCAAGTACTTACCAGTTCTAACCATGTTTTGAGGCAATGTAGTGTTTGTTTACAATTATAATTATTTTTTACAAACAATATTGGAGTAAAACAAGCTTACATTTTGGGTTCTGATGGGTTACGGCAGTTGAACAATGGTCATAGGGTATTTATAAATTATATTCTTCTAGAATCAATGAGTATATATGATCAATTTAAAAGTAAAAAAATGGATGTAACAATCACAGATTGCTCCTTTAAGGCTATACACAAACAGGTAAAGAGGCTTCACTCACCCACACCCCCACACCCCCACACCTCAAAACCCCAATCAACTTTACATTACCAAAGACGTCAGTCCATAAATGATAATCACAATGAATTGATTAACATTATTTTCTGGATTCATTGGCGATGGCAGGGAAGTAACACATTTTTCCTAACAGACACATTACTGTGAAATTGTTTATCTTGTTTGCTTTCTTCAGTGGAAGTAATCAGTGGACTGAGGCCACCAAAGCAACAAACTGAATCACCCATAGAGGAACACTCCCCCCTCTCTGCCGCTTAAATAGTTTTAAATAGTTAGACTCATCCTATTGTTGTTATAGGCTACCCTTTCCCCTGGTAGGCACTGAACCAGAAATGTGTACCTTTAAGAGGGAAGAATGGCACAGACAACAGGGACGAAGAGAGCAAAGCGAGAGAGGGGACAACGGAGGTCTAGTGTTAAGTGACACCCTGGAGGTGAAGCAGAAGGCTCAGTGGAGATCCGGTGGGCTGGGCAGGTCTGTCTTTGTAAAAAGGAAATAGAGCCTGCACACTCATAAGCTCCACCACGTACCTTTATTAGCAAACACACAACGTTTCCATCCTCTGAGGACCTTTGTCAGGTCATTTCACAGGAAGTGTACCACACCCTATTTATAGACCTAACACAAGCACAAATGAGTGCAGTCTGTACATATTTAAGTTGAAAAGGGCAACACAAAAACAATAATGGATACTTCTAGAATATTAGGATTGTATAACCATTCTTATGACGTACACAAAACTGGTAATTTCACCCTGTTCCCTTTGTAGTGCACTACTTTTGGCCAAAAGTAGCAGACTATAAAGGGAATCGGATGCGATTGCCTGCATGCACAGCCCTGGATAGATTAATCAGTAACTTTCCACATGTTTAGCTACACCTGTATATCCATTCCATTCCAAGAAGAACCACACAGAATCCTTTTAGAACGTAAAGCTGTTTATCCTTGGATTCCATGGCAAATAATGAAAAACAATAGATAACAAGCACAGTACTTATGAGTCGGTCTAATTAATCTCAAAATGTTCCTTTATTTAGACACATTTTTTGGACTGCCTGAATAGGAGGCTGATGTCGAGCTTAGTCTAATAAAGTTAAACACTTATGTGGTGCGTCCCAAATGGCACCCTATTCCCTATATAGTGCACTATTTTGACCAGGGCTCATAAGGCTCTGGTCAAAAGTAGTGCACAACGTAGGGAATAGGGTGCCATTTGGAACGCATCATTGTGGTTGCCAACCACTCTGTTGACTCTTCTGTTACTTAGCTACCAGGTGGCAATGTTTTGACGCTGCAATTCTGCACAACCCACATTGAAATTATGTTCTTGATATGTAGGTGTTGTTTTCACAGTTGGGTCATATGTATAGTCCGGTACATCCTAAATCGTGTCCTGTTGACGCTCACTGAAAAGAGCATTACACAAACTCAATTTGGACATTTGTTATTTTTGTTGATGCCTGCAGGTCTTTATCCACTTTCTTCATCTCAGTATGATAGTGGTGTGTCACCGTCTCTCTCTTCCCCTGCGTTACATGGGTAACAAGCTCTGGCGAAGCTTGGCTAAGCATGAAATATTTTGGCAAAGGGCCGTCTCATCTGTCTGTCTGTCTGTCTGTCTGTCTGTCTGTCTGTCTGTCTGTCTGTCTGTCTGTCTGTCTGTCTGTCTGTCTGTCTGTCTGTCTGTCTGTCTGTCTGTCTGTCTGTCTGTCTGTCTGTCTGTCTGTCTGTCTGTCTGTCTGAGTGTTCATACTCCTCCTTCCTCTGAGCTCCCTGGGAGACCCACAGAAACGACACCATGGATCAAAGACTGTGCCTGAAGATCACAAAGGTCACAAAGGTTATGGCAATACAAACAGTAGATATAGAAGCATTAATTCAAATGTTTCTTTAACTGTTCATTGATCACACTTCTAAAGACCACCTTTAAAATCTAAAGCTCAAACGATCTGATGACGTACCAGGGGAGATGTTGTTGTTGGGAAAACATAATCCAATTTTTCCACATTTTGATGTGTTACAAAGTGTTATTAAAATGAATTGAATTGTTGTTATTTATCAAATATCTACACAAAATACTGTAATGTCAAAGTGGAAGATAAATTCTTAAATTTGTAAAAATAAAAAATATCTTGATTACATAAGTACTCAACCCCCTGAGTCAATACAATCACCTTTGGCAGTGATTACAGCTGTGAGTCTTTCTGGGTAAGTCTCTAAGAGCTTTTCACACGGATTGTGCAAATTTGCTCACTATTCTTTTCAAAATTCTTCAAGCTCTGTCAAATTGGTTGTTCATCATCACTAGACAACCATTTTCAGGTCTTGCCATAGATTTTCAAGCAGATTTAAGTCGTTGTAGATTTGTGTAACGTATTACGCGTGGAGTCAGGAAGCAGGTGCAGAAGGGGAGTTTAATAATAATAACAACAAAGGCAGATAAACAAAACAAGAGAAGCGTACTGAATGTGAACAAAACCAATACTGCCTGAAGACTGAGGCTACTGAGGGCTAAATAAAGGGAGAGGAAAAAAGGTGATGATGAGTTCCAGGTGTGCGTAATGATGAGTTCCAGGTGTGAGTAATGATGAGTTCCAGGTGTGTGTAATGATGAGTTCCAGGTGTGTGTAATGATGAGTTCCAGGTGTGTGTAATGATGAGTTCCAGGTGTGTGTAATGATGGGGAGCAGGTGTGTGTAATGATGGGGAGCAGGTGTGTGTAATGCTGGGGAGCAGGTGTGTGTAATGCTGGGGAGCAGGTGTGTGTAATGATGGGGAGCAGGTGTGTGTAATGCTGGGGAGCAGGTGTGTGTAATGCTGGGGAGCAGGTGTGTGTAATGATGGGGAGTAGGTGTGTGTAGTGATGGGGAGTAGGTGTGTGTAGTGATGGGGAGCAGGTGTGTGTAATGATGGGGAGCAGGTGTGTGTAATGATGGGGAGCAGGTGTGTGTAATGATGGGGAGCAGGTGTGTGTAATGATGGGGAGCAGGTGTGTGTAATGATGGGGAGCAGGTGTGTTTAATGTAATGATGATTAAAAATCAGCCGTTTCCAGCTACAATAGTCATTTACAACATTAACAATGTCTACACTGTATTTCTGATCAATTTGATGTTATTTTCATGGACAAGAAATGTACTTTTCTTTCAATAACAAGGAAATGTCTAATTGACCCCAAACTTTTGAATGGTAGTGTATATATATATATATACTACCATTCAAAAGTTTGGGGTCAATTGTAAATTACTATATATATATATATATATATATATATATATATATATATATATATATATATATATATATATACTGTATAATGCGACGCGTTGGAAAACCTCTCTAGTCTTTGTGGTTGAACCTGTGTTTGAAATTCACTGGTCAACTGAGGGACCTTACAGATAATTGTATGTGTGAGGTACAGAGATGTGGTAGTCATAAAGAAATCTTGTTAAACACTATTATTGCACACAGAGTGAGTACATGCAACTTATTATGTGACTTGGTAAGCAATTGTTTACTCTTTAGGCTTGCCATAACATCCGAGTGCACAGCTGAACACTGTATGCTGGAAACGCTCAGTTTGTTATTTTTAGCTTAAAACAAAACCGATATTCATTAAATACGAATAGTGAACCTTTTTTAGCGTGGATTCCGTGACACGGTTAGCTTTTAACAGCTAGGACAGCTATTTCTTGTCCCGGAATCCCACTTAACAGACAGGTTGAAGCCTGCTTGACAGAGACGCTAAACTGCTAGCCATCAAGCTAACGAAGTTGGTACCAGATTATTTTTTCCAATGGAGCCCTCTTTGTCTGGAGAAATAAATGAATGGTTCCAGCGCTGTAGGGGCTGTATCTACTATGCTTTATTTCGGGACAAACTGGATCACTCAGAGTTCCAATGCGGCAATATTTTGCTTTGCCGAGGATTATAGGTTTGAGGTGGCTTCCTTGATCACGCAGGTTGCCAGCCTACGTAAGAAACTGGGGAAAACGCAGAGTGGAATGTTTACATTTTGTATGCCGGTAGCTGGACGGCATTCGCCCTTGTTAGATGCATCTCCGCCTTGTCGTTTGTCGCTATCCGACTGGCCGGTTTTGCCCTGAGCTCCTCCCCCATCTGATAGCGGAGTCGAAGGAACACAGCAAGAGGAGCAAGGCAATCAACGATGGCCGCATGTCACAAACCGTGGAAGCCGAAGACAGTGGCCCCCCGCAAACCATTCTTCACTCCAAATGAGAGGCCTGGAGCGGATACCAACAACAAATAGTTTCCCCGTC
The DNA here is from genome assembly GCA_023634145.1 of Thymallus thymallus. Lineage (NCBI taxonomy): Eukaryota > Metazoa > Chordata > Actinopteri > Salmoniformes > Salmonidae > Thymallus > Thymallus thymallus. Next base: position 28,990,771 of record CM042396.1, read on the forward strand.
CTCGAGCCTGATCTTCCTGCACCGTCGTCGCTGGGGGTGCCTGTGTCTGCGGCCGCAACGCCTACTACTACGATTTCGAAGTCGACGTCGGCAACCTTCCGTCCCTGCTCTGGATCGAGCGGTGCTTCTCCATCTGTCGGAGGCCTGCACCAGTCGCCGGGAGCAATGGGCTCAAGTTATCCTGCCTCTCGCCCGTCCATAAAGGGTTCTCCGAATCCTGTGAAGCACGGGAGTGTGCGGATTTCCTCATCCTTCTCGCCAGCCGTGATTTTGGGCAGCTCCATGGTAAGAAATGTGACCGTTCCTGGTGGAAAAATAATGTCCTATCCCGGAGCTGCTCCTGAATGTATTCAATACTATCGTAGTCCATGTGGGTTTTAATGACATTATGAAAGGGCAGCTCTGAACAGTTGAAACTGGATTTTAAAGAGCTGATTGACTCTCTGTTAGACACTAACAAAATACCCATCATATCTGGCCCTGTATCCTCTCTGAATCATCATATCTGGCCCTGTATCCTCTCTGAATCATCATATCTGGCCCTGTATCCTCTCTGAATCATCATATCTGGCCCTGTATCCTCTCTGAATCATCATATCTGGCACTGTATCCTCTCTGAATCATCATATCTGGCCCTGTATCCTCTCTGAATCATCATATCTGGCCCTGTATCCTCTCTGAATCATCATATCTGGCCCTGTATCCTCTCTGAATCATCATATCTGGCCCTGTATCCTCTCTGAATCATCATATCTGGCCCTGTATCCTCTCTGAATCATCATATCTGGCCCTGTATCCTCTCTGAATCATCATATCTGGCCCTGTATCCTCTCTGAATCATCATATCTGGCCCTGTATCCTCTCTGAATCGTGGCATTGAACGCTTTAGCAGGATTCTTTCTCTTTATAACTGGCAACGTGATTATTGCAGCTCAATGGGTGTAACTTTTGTTCACAATTTCAACCTTTTTATAAGGAGGATGGGATCCTGGATCCTTTCACAGAGTTATAAGGCTGCATTGAGACAATGACTTATCAATGACCCAAGCCCAGCTCAGCTAATCCCTACCATTGTGACGCAGCGTTGTCATAATGCTTCAGAAAATGTACATTATCCCAGGGGACTTGGTAGACACAATGTAAGTAACTTAATGTATGTCCGTCTAACTGCCCTGAATGCCTCTGCTGATCCTACAGCTATTGTATGCAGTAATCATGTGCCTAAGAAACATATTTATACTGTTAGCACCTAGGCGGTATGCCTTAGGAGGAATTCCACTGTGTGCAGCTCACCCTACACTAAAATAAATAACATGAGCATATTTACTTCTGCTAAGCTTCCCAGTAAAGCAATGATAACAAGTAAGCATACCAGAAGAAAAGTGCTCAAAATAGCCCACATATGCAGCTTAAGAAACAAGGTTCATGAAATCCATAATTTGCTAGTAACAGATGACATTCATCTCTAAAACTCACTTAGATAATACATTTGATGATACAGTGGTAGCAATACAAGGTTATAACATTTAACAAAAATATAGAAATGCCAATGGTGGAGGTGTTGTTTATATTCAGAACCACATTCCTGTAAAGATTAGAGAGGATCTCATGTTAAATACTGTTGAAGTAATATGGATACAGGTTCATCTGCCTCACCTGAAGCCCCTTCTGGTGGGAAGCTGCTATAGACCACCAGGTGCTAACAGTCAGTATCTGGATTTTTTTTTTTAAATTTGATTTCACCTTTATTTAACCATGTAGGCCAGTTGGGAACAAGTTCTCATTGGCCAAGACAAAGCAAAGCAGTGAGACAAAAACAACAACACAGAGTTACACATGGGATAAACAAACATACAGTATGTACATATATGTACAGTGTGTGCACATGTAGTAAGATTAGGAAGGTAGGGCAATAAATAGGCCATAGTGGCGAAATAATTAAAAATTAGCATTAACACTGGACTGATAGATGTGCAAATACAGATACTGGAGTGCAAATGAGCAAAAATAATAAATATGGGGATGAGGTAGTAGGGTGGGCTATTTACAGATGGGCAGGTGCAGTGATCGGTAAGCTGCTCTGACAGCTGATGCTTAAAGTTATTGAGGGAGATGGTAGTCTTCAGCTTCAAGGATTTTTGCCATTCGTTCCAGTCATTGGCAGCAGAGAACTGGAAGGAATGGCGGCCAAAGAAGGTGTTGATGACCAGTGAAATATACCTGCTGGAGCGCATGCTACGGGTGGGTGTTGCTATGGTGACCAGCGAGCTGAGATAAGGCTGGGATTTACCTAGTAAAGACTTATAGATGACCTGGAGCCAGTGGGTTTGGCGACAAATATGTAGTGAGGGCCAGCCAACAAGAGTGTACAGGTCGCAGTGGTGGGTAGTGTATGGGGCTTTGGTGACAAAACGGATGTCACTGTGATAGACTACATCCAATTTGCTGAGTAGTGTGTTGAAGGCTATTTTGTAAATTACTAAATTGAATCCATTTAAAATTCAGACTGTAACACAACAAAATGTGGAAAAAGTCATGAATCATTTCTGAATGCACTGTACATACATACCCTTGTCTCACATAACCCTCCCAAGCCATGTTGCCTGCAGCGCAAAGCACCGCCTGAGATGTACACGCCTAAAAGATGCCTCAAACATGCTTAACTCTATTAATCCCCCGCCACGGGCCACCACCACCGACAGACACATTTTTACCCTTTACCACTGTAATCCGGCCAGGCAGCGACTGACAACGAGGGGTAAAAAGGCGAGAGTGAGAGGGAGGGAAGGGGTGTTGAAAGAAGCTGGAGCTGCCAATTATGCCCAGAGGGAGTGAAGATGACTGACATTGTTAGTCCCGTTTAGCTCAGATGGTAGAGCATAGCACTTGCAACGCCAGGGTTGTGGGTTCGTTTCCCATGTGGGACCAGTATGAACACATATGCACAAACTGTAAGTTACTCTGAATAAGAGTGTCTGTTAAATGCCTAAAACGTATCCCTCAGTCTTTTGGTGAGTCCCAAACGCTGACTCTTTCTCCTCATAATCTATTTGAAGCCGGCTCTGACTGAAAGGTAGAGGGGGAGGAATTGAATAACAGAACCCTTGTTGATGCCTGCCCTGGACACTGGCATTAATTTGCCACGCAGTGAAACACCCTCCTGTGTCTGTACTATGTCTATGTCTCCACACCGCTTTTTTTCTACGCTGCCAAGCCTGTTGTGTTCCCAAGCCTAGAGTTTTTTCGAAGTGCTTTTAATACACAGTCCTTGAAATACAGTGTTTGTACTGGAAAACATGTTTCTCTTGCATAACTTTGTGAAGATAGAAGTACATGGTCTTCTTCTCTTTATAAAACATTTCAAAAAATGTCCTCAGAATCTTTCCAAAGCATCTGGGGTAAATAATTGGACAGTTAGAGATATGTTTTCCATATTGAAGGAATCCACAGTTCAAAGGTGAACATGTGGCGTGTGGCGTGTGGCATGTAGTGGAAGTTCTCACTTCTGCTTGTTTTAACTCTCCAGCTCAACGTTTGACACGCAACAGCACAGGGAACATTTATTGCAGTGACTACAATAGCGGATAGAGAGAGAGCAAAAGAGAACGAGAGAGAGAGAAAGAAAGAAAGAAAGAAAGAAAGAAAGAAAGAAAGAAAGAAAGAAAGAAAGAAAGAAAGAAAGAAAGAAAGAAGACAAAGAGAGACCAAGACAGAGATTGACACGACTAGAATAGCCTGAGGGTCTTGTATGATAATAGTGGCACCACGGTCCCCCTATGGGAGATTACCTGTAGAGTATGTATGCAACACTTGCTGAGGATTTTTGAACAAGGAATTTATTTCATTCACTCTCCTCTCTGCAATGACCCCAAGGTTCACACACATGCATTCCAGAGGTGCAGAAGTAGGTTACTGATTACTTGTTTCCAGCCCTCTCCTCTAATGTAACGGTCTAGCGCCTCATCACTCCTGCGTTCCACAGACACATGGGGAGGAATTGGAAAATGACGGCTTGACAGCTGATGTTAAGTTTATGATGTTTGGAGCCACGAGCGACTGAGGTTAGCAGATGTAGGTGAACTGGTTATAAGCAGTGGTAGTGCAGTTTATGATGGCAAGTGACGGTTTCAAACCTTCAAATGACAGCTTCTTCTTAGCCTCTGATATGTTTTTATACCATCAAAACCAAATGTTTTATTTGGGCAAAGTGATTTTTAATTAGCCCTGATATTAACTTGATAATGTCAACAGTAAATTAATACATAACGTTATCATTGCCGTGAGCGCAAAGGTTTAATGTGTCACAATCAGAAGTCATTTAAATGTAACTGGAGTCCCATAGATCTAGCTCCATGGACATCCCTGTGCTTCTAGGAACAATGTTAAAAGGTTTCTTAAAGAGTTTGGTACATTCTCTTCTTCTTCTCTTTCTATCTCACTCTCTCTTTATATCTCACTCTCTCTTTATATCTCACTCTCTCTTTATATCTCACTCTCTCTTTATATATAACTTTTTCTTTATCTCTTTGCTTGTTTAAAACTACTGTATAATCATACATACACCTCCAACTTGATCAGTCTTCGATTTACTGGATATCTTCTCCACAGTGCGTCCCAAAGCAGCCGTTGTGTGAGATTGCAGGAGGTCTGTCTGCGGATGGAGAGAGGAGGTTGAAACCTTCACTTGGAGGTACTTGTCGGGGGGTCAAGGGTCAGTGCTATTGAACCAGAGTGACAACACCCATACATAAACAAACAGACACCAATCAGCATAACAAGCGACAGCCCTTTCTTGTCTGTTTTAGAGCGGCACGATTAAAACCCCATCTATCAGACCAAGTAGCTGGATTAAAACCCCATCTATCAGACCAGGTAGCTGGATTAAAACCCAATCTATCAGACCAGGTAGCTGGATTAAAACACCATCTATCAGACCAGGTAGCTGGATTAAAACCCCATCTATCAGACCAAGTAGCTGGATTAAAACACCATCTATCAGACCAAGTAGATGGATTAAAACCCCATCTATCAGACCAGGTAGCTGGATTAAAACACCATCTATCAGACCAAGTAGCTGGATTAAAACCCCATCTATCAGACCAGGTAGCTGGATTAAAACCCCATCTATCAGACCAAGTAGCTGGATTAAAACACCATCTATCAGACCAAGTAGCTGGATTAAAACCCCATCTATCAGACCAAGTAGCTGGATTAAAACACCATCTATCAAACAGTTCAAAGCACAGGGAGGAAACAGAGGAGTTGACTGATGACTGGGACTAAAAATGAAACAATTACAGGTCAAACTGGTTTGCATCCCAAATGCCACCTTCTTCTACATTCATTTTTACATTTTTTATTTAACCTTTATTTAAACTAGGCAAGTCAGTTAAGAACAAATTCTTATTTACAATGACGGCCTACACCGGCCAAACCCGGACAACGCTGGGCCAATTGTGCGCCGAATCAATTGGGACTCCCAATCACGGCCGGTTGTGATACAGCCTGGAATCGAACCAGGGTGTCTGTAGTGACGCCTCTAGCACTGAGATGCAGTGCCTTACACTGCTGCGCCACATAGCCCTATGTGAACTACTTTCGACCAGAGCCCTATGGTCCTTGGTCAAAAGCAGTGCACTATGAAAGGAATAGGGGAATAGGGTGGCATTTGGGACCCAGCCCTTTTCTTCCCTTGATATGTCCTTGAAAGTGCTGCAGTAGGTTCAAGAAATCATTAATGTAGACAATGATAGGAAACATTAAAATGCTCTAAACTCATACTGGCCATCTCTCTTGACATTGTGTATTATTATGCACAATGTCAGGAGAGGAATGAAAATCCAGGAATGAAAACTATTTAGAAACTGTGTGGGTCCAAAATGGCACCCTATTCACTGCATAGTGCACTACTTTTGACTAGAGCCCAATCACTTTTCAAACATGTACTAAAAAGTCCATTATTTACCGCTAGGCTAGACTGTCAGCTACAATACAGCTAACAGTGGGTTTTGACCAGAGGCTCCGCTTAAATTTGCATGAGTAGAACTTTTTCTGCCACTCGCTAGCAGGGTTCTTGCTGATCACCTTCCCACAATCCCCCGCACATTTCTCCTCGTGCCCTGGTTGAAAATGAATGGAGGCGTAATTTCTGCCGAATTCGTTGTGGTAAGGGCTCTATTCAATCCTTATCGCAGAAATTCAGCGTTACAGCGTGATTAAAATTTAAAGGCAATGTTCCCGCGTTAGTGGAGACTGTATTCATGGTAATCACTGCAGATGTCGGCTCAATAGGAAATGACCTTTACATTTCTATCTGTAACGTTTCAGCCCTAAATAAACAAACATGCGCACAGAAAAAACATCAACAACAACCTATGTTCACAATCACTTTCCAAACAAGAACATGACCAGTCCCCACAAACAAGAACATGACCAGTCCCCACAAACAAGAGCATGACCAGTCCCCACAAACAAGAACATGACCAGTCCCCACAAACAAGAACATGACCAGTCCCCACAAACAAGAGCATGACCAGTCCCCACAAACAAGAACATGACCAGTCCCCACAAACAAGAGCATGACCAGTCCCCACAAACAAGAACATGACCAGTCCCCACAAACAAGAACATGACCAGTCCCCACAAACAAGAGCATGACCAGTCCCCACAAACAAGAACATGACCAGTCCCCACAAACAAGAACATGACCAGTCCCCACAAACAAGAGCATGACCAGTCCCCACAAACAAGAACATGACCAGTCCCCACAAACAAGAGCATGACCAGTCCCCACAAACAAGAGCATGACCAGTCCCCACAAACAAGAGCATGACCAGTCCCCACAAACAAGAACATGACCAGTCCCCACAAACAAGAGCATGACCAGTCCCCACAAACAAGAACATGACCAGTCCCCACAAACAAGAACATGACCAGTCCCCACATGTATATCCATCTTATTCCCGATAGTGTTTGTTTTTACTGATAACGCGCTTCCCCATCTCAAGAATGCTCTCCATATTCTGTGTCCCTCAAAAAATGTTTTATAAACACCAAAGATACTAGAAAAACATAGGTGATAAACTGCATGAAGGGATGATGATGAATTGCATCATCGTATAAAGTTCACAGTACGTTGTGAAATATCGTACAGTATCATCATGGATGCTAGGGTGCTTTTGTTCTTTCTAGGGAGTTTTTCCTAACCAACTCGCTTCTACATCTGCATTGCTTGCTGTTTGGGGTTTTAGGCTGGGTTTCTGTATAGCACTTTGTGACATCGGCTGATTTAAAAAGAGCTTTATAAATACGTTTGATTGATTGATTGATTGATTGATTGATTGATGATGATGCAGTTTGAAAATACTAGCCTAAATCAAACGCAGCATAAGAATCAACATTGCTAAAATGGATTGACCCACTTTAGAATAGGAGTAAAGATTAATCCAAGGTCACCAGAAACTCTGAGCAGATCAGGTATCTTATTTACTCTATTGAGCTTTCTCTGCTCACAACATCCATCACAGGGGTGTTACCTCGCTCTCATCCTGTCTCTGCTTATTGAGGAAAGCCAGACATTCTCTGCAATGAGTCTGTGTGTGTCTGTGTGTATGTGTCACAATTTGTGTGTTTGTGTCTGTCTGTCTGTGTGTGTGTGTTCGTGCGACTGTGTATGTGTCTGTGTGCATACTCGTGCGCGGGTTTGTGTGGATACTGTGACCTGAATGCAGACATGAAAATAACATGTGAATTCACCTTTTCGAAATTCCAAACACTTGTAGCTCCACGAGCCAGAACAAGGGGACGCTTTCCTGTTTTGTTCTTTGGCTTTTTTTTAAAGGAGCCCCCCCACACCTAAGCCAGCCTCTCCTCCACCCCCCACCTTCAACAACACTCTCATATTCAAAAGGGTGGAACATTTGGGGAGGAAACCTGAAAAGCTTTTAGGCTACATCCCAAATGGCAACCTATTCCCTATATAGTGCCCTATTTCCTATATGGTGCACTACTTTTGACCAGAGCTGGGCCATGTAGGGAATAGGGTGCCATTTGGAACGGGCCCTTTTAAACTCCCCATCGGTGAGTCATTTTCCATTTTAGGCCTGTTCCATTGACTTGGATCCACCACAGATTAACCAGCTGTGTTCCTTTATCTTGACTCATTCTTCTATTGGTACTTATTCCATTAGCATGTTGCACAGTTTCCTAACCTAGACTACTATACAGAATACCCATTTGTTCCCATAATTCCTGGTTGATTTAGCAGTCACTTAGAAGGAATTGTTTGGCTTCTGACAAGAGGGGCAATAAAACCCAAATGATCTCTCTATGATTACATTTTTAGGTAACTAGTTTCGCTAATAGAGACATGATCACTAATTATCTTTAGGTTGGCACACACGCACACACACACACACACACACACACACACACACACACACACACACACACACACACACACACACACACTTTCTGGAATTCCTTACAATGTGACCGGTGTTGCTCTCTTCCAGTAAAAAACATTGAATGAGTATCAAGCTTTCTAATGTTTCAGGAAGGATTGCTTAAATAGACATGGGGAAGGGGGATTGGAGAATACCGCTGAGAGGGGGGGTCTTTTCTTGCAAAGGTTCATTGTTCTCGAAGTCAAAACACAGCATGCTTAGGCCACCGTGGACTGGCATTGTAATAACAAACAATCCTTATTTTATGCCATCACCTCCTTAAGCAGTCTAGATTGTTGGGCAGCCAAAGAGGGCGCATGTCTGAATGTGTCCCAAATCTCTCCCTATTCCCTCTCTAATGCGCTACTTTTGATCAATCCTATGGGCCCTGGTCAAAAGTTGTGCACCATATAGAGACTAGGGTGCCATTTGTGACATCGCATATCTGCCTGGGCGACATGGGATCCCAATAACAGGAACCACAAAGCAGCTCCTGCAACCCAGCAGATAAGAACCAACACTCAGGCTGAATGATTCTTAGACCAGAATGTTTTTTCTGTAAGAGAGCTGAATAAAAGATCCATTAAACCAATAATAATACACGTATCAAGTCAATAAACAAACTGGAATAACCCGTACAGGTCCAAGAAAATATATAATCAAAGTGGAGAGGTAGGGGAGATCCAACAGACAATGATTTGTTAATTTTCTCACATGATGGGAGAATTTAAAGGGACAATCTGTGATTCGTAAAATCCATTATGTTAGTCTAGTATGAGACTGGAAACAGAAGGGTCCTTGTTGCTGTTCAGGTGCAGGGGTGATCTAACTGTTAGGGTTAGTGGTTTTGTTTACAATAGGAAAAGTGAATGGGAAAATAAGTTTGAAGTTTTCTCACCTGTCTGTGTCTTACAAAAAAATACAAATCCGTAACTTGAAAGCCCTGGTTGCTAAGGTCATTTTAAGATGTCAGGCTTGAAAATCTGTTCAGACATTTTTGCACGGTGACTCACTACCCAAACCAGACGCAACTGGTTTCAAGTTTCCAAGAGACATCATGTGATCTCCTACTGTTCTCTAGTGGACAAACTGGGAATCAGACCGGGGATATATTTACATCAATGGATAGGTAGAGACTTCAGCTTTCTCCTCCTATGTATGTAATTCCTGTAAAAACGAAGGCATGGCACGTTGCACAAGCCCTTCACTTTTACATTTTTCTCGATTTCCAATGGATATTTGCTCATGTTTCAAGCACCACCCGTAAGTAAAATATCAGATTTATATTTCATTTTGGGGGGAGGGGTAATATGTGACATATTTTATTTCAAACCTAGACTTTTCCCCAACATGGGGACAGTAAAAAATTATTAAAACGAATTACATTTCAGGGTATTTTGGCCTGCTGAATCTCCGGCTTTATTCTAATGACATTGTTTCTGACACCTTTATCCTAATCCCGCAGTTCTTAGCATGTGTTTGTAGGATTTATAGTTTAAAATGTCTATAAAATGTCACCAGAGGGCGTCACAGTTTAAGAGGTATCTTTAAGTACCTCTTGGAATGTCATCATCTTTTAACCCCTCTATGTTGTCTGGTCTTCCAGCCATGTAAACATTCACCTCTTATGACCACTCGTACAGAGATGTCTGTAAAGGTAAAGTCCTAATGAATATAGGTTTTCCTTTTTCCCTGTAATTGATTGGCTGTCTAGATTGTTGGAGTACTGTACTTTTCAACTTCCATTCCAGAGTCAAAGGACTGGCCTGTTGGTCTTTGAAAGTGAAAATATTATGGAAATACTAACCGAAAACAAATGAAATGGTTATCACGTTGTATTATCTATGAGGAAGGGGGTTTCGAGGAAAGGAGGCGCCAGTCAGAGGCTTATGTAATACAACTGACCTGACATTTGTTTTCCGATTATGGTAAATTCAGTACACACACATTATTCAGTTCAGTAGGCTAGGCCATTATACAGTAGATCAGGCCAGTATAGAGTAGGATCGGCCATTATATGATTTGGAATGGCGTGAGTGCACACTTGACACCCAAGGGTAGTGTTATTGAGTGTTAATAAACACCATGGTAACAGGGGCATTTGCATGAATAAAACCAATCAGCCCTGTTGAATCATAGTTGGCAGAAACAAACCTTTGGTGTGCACAAACTTGCTTCTCAAAGTGCAAGGACTCGCAATCATCACAAATCTAGATTCATTATATTAAATATAGATACAAGCTCTCACATGAAGCTCTTTCTCCTCCACGGTGCTGGAAGAGACACAGAATGACACCAGCAGAAATTGAGATCACTGGGAAAAAAGCAAGTTGATGTTTATTGTCTTGCCCTGGAGGCAGAACTGAGCGATTTCTGCTAGATTGGCCAGCTGCAAAGTGAAAATTGTCTATATCGCAAAAATTCATGAAAACTACAATTTGGAGTTAGGACTAGGCATTAGGGTAAGCAGTGTGGTTAAGGTTAGGGTTAAGGTTATGTTTAAAATCTATTACTTTGTGTCTGTGCCAGTTAGTGACCACTTTGCAGAGCTGCCTCCAGAACAAGATTCATGACAATAAATGCCAGCCTGTGGAATATGATAAGATGATAAGATGGGTGTTGCTTTTTTTGCCATAATTGACATGTTCAAGTCATGGGATTGAATTCAACATGGTTGTTTGGCTGTGTTTTGTGGTAATAATGCCATTGGCAGAGTGTGGCATAGGTTAGTTGAGACAGAATGGAGAATGTGTGATGGGATTGTTGTTTGATGGTAGAGTAGACTGGAAACAGAAGGGTCCTTGTTGCTATTTAGGTACAGGGGTAATTTAACTGTTAGGGTTAGTGGTTGACAATAAGTATTTTGTTTACAAGGAAAAGAGAATGGGAAAAGAAGTTTAAAGTTTCCTCACCTGTCTGTATCTTATTAAAAAAAATACAACTTGAAAGCCCTGATTGCAAAGTGCAGGTGTCCCCAATTACATTCAGCCGTGGGCCGATTTTTCCTTGAGCCGATGGTCTGAGGGGCCGAAATATAGTTATAATTTAATTGTACACCGCAAATTGGTCGCAAGAATCCCAAATAGATATAGTATTTAACAAAAACAGAATCATTTCAAACCTTGATTACATTGTGATACGATCAAATATGTCTCTATTTATTAGTGGGAATAATTGGGAACAGATTTCCTGAATTAAAATCACTTTGAGCTGATTTCCTTGTGATTGTCTAATCCTCTTATGTCCAACTATTAAAACACATATATATATAATAATATATATATGTGTGTGTTTTCATAGTATATATACAAAGTTTTGCTCAGAACCCTGGTAAAGTGTATCATTGCATACAGTAGTCAACAAAGACAACCAATTTAAAGGTTTTGTACCATACAGTGACTCAGTGACGTTCAATCACAGCCATTATCACAAACCACCAGGTTGAATACAATAGAAGCTCACCCAACCCCTATCGTGCCCTCCAAAGGGCCCAGGGCACACATTGAAAGTAACACCCATCCCACGCAACACCACATAAAGAGATCCCAATGGAGAACAACATACGTCGTTCAATAGGATGTGCAACAGCCGCAAGGGAGGAGAAATAACAGGAAAATACCCTTCAGATCAGAGGCTCCCACCAAAGGCTTGCGTCCCAAATGGCACCCCATTGCCTACTTAGTGCACTTCTTTTGACCAGGGCCCATAGAGCTCTGGTCAAAAGTAGTGCACTGTGTAAGGAGTAAGGTGCCATTTGTGACGCAGACAATGTCAGCTGACTAAGAGTACGTTCTGTCCCACACCCACAACAACAATGAGTTGTCTCAGGTTGCGTCCCGAATGGCAACCTATTCCCTATATAGTGCACTACTTTTGACCAGAGCTCTATGGTCCCTGATCAAAAGTAGTGTTCTATAAAAGGGAATAGGGTGTCATTATGTCTCTCGCCCACTCCGCCTCCCCTCTCTCACTCTTTCGCTCTCTGTTTGCTATTCAGGTTGAACTGTTCCTGTGTCAGCCTGTCACTAGATCTGTATAGTAAGAGAGGAGGATATGCTGCTAATCCTGGGTTTTGATTGGGGTACAGTGTTGTGTTTGAGACCAGAGTCTAAGGCTACTTTAAGTTCTGCATTTCAAACATTTTGAGTTGGGTTATAAAGAGGGTGAGGTGACATGACCAGGAAAAACTACAGGCCTAGTTAGGTCACAACTAGAGGCCCTAGTTAGGCTATAATCAAGGTAACATCCTGACCCTACCGATAAAACGTTGATTTACAGCAACACTAATAAAATCAATACCAGAATGAGATCAGAAAAATGAGTTGTGCTCTCACAGGCCAGATTATTTTACAAGTCAATGCATGCTCCTGACTTTAGATCAGTCTATACACTCTTAGAAAAGGGTTATTCGGCTGTCCCCATAGGAGAACCCTTTGAAGAACACCTTTTGGTTCCAGGTAGGAGAGAAAAAGGGTTCTCCTTTGGGGACAACTGCAGAACTCTTTAGGAACCCTTTTTAATTAGAGTGTACAATACACAGACACCTCTAACCCTGGTCAAACATTGCTTTGGAAGCCCTGGCTAAAGAACTGTAAGAACTGTATTAACAATACCTGTAAGACACAAACACACACACATGCTAACACAACACACTGCATGCACATACATTGTATATGTAGTGTTGTAGATGTGTAGTGGTAGAGTAGTGGTGTAATAATGTGTAGTGTAATGTACTGTTTTATTTTTTGTGATGTAATAGTCTTAATCCTGTTTGGACCCCAGGATCTTTATTTTATTATTTAATTTAACTTTTATCTAACAAAAGGCCTCTATAATTAAAATATAGGACAAAAACACACGTCACGACAAGAGAGACACCACAACACTACATAAAGAGAGACCTAAGACAACAACATATCATGGCAGCAACACATGACAACACAGTATGGTAGAAACACAACATGACAACAAGGTAGCATCACAGAACATGGTACAAACATTATGGGGCACAGACAATAGCACAAAGGGCAAGAAGGTAGAGGCGACAATACATCACGCAAAGCAGCCACAACTGTCAGTAAGAGCGTCCATGGAGTATTTGAATGAAGAGATTGAGATAAAACTGTCCAGTCGCTAGCTGCCACGAACTGAAAAGAAGAGCAACCCAGGGATGTGTGTGCTTTGGGGACCTTTAACAGAATGTGACTGGCAGAACGGGTGTTGTATGTGGAGGATGAGGGCTGCAGTAGATATCTCAGATAGGGGGGAGTGAGGCCTAAGCGGGTTTTATAAATAAGCTTCAACCAGTGGGTCTTGTGACGGGTATACAGAGATGACCAGTTTACAGCTATGCCCTCCGACGAACCATCAAACAGCTAAAGTGTCAATACAGGACTAAGGTTGAATTGTACTACACCGGCTCCGACGCCCGTTGGATGTGGCAGGGCTTGAAAACTATTACAGACTACAAAGGGAAGCACAGCCGCAAGCTGCCCAGTGACACGAGCCTACCAGACAAACTAAATTACTTCTATACTCGCTTCGAGGCAAGTAACACTGAAACATGCATGAGAGCATCAGCTGTTCCGGACGACCGTGTGATCAAGCTCTCCGTAACCTTTAAACAGGTCAACATTCACAAGGCCGCAGGGCCAGACAGATTACCAGAACGTGTACTCCGAGCATGCGCTGACCAACTGGCAAGTGTCTTCACTGACATTTTCAACCTGTCCCTGATTGAGTCTGTAATACCAACATGTTTCAAGCAGACCAACATAGTACTTGTGACCAAAAACACTAAGGTAACCTGCCTAAATGATTAACGACCCAGTAGCACTCACATCTGTAGCCATGAAGTGCTTTGAAAGGCTGGTCATGGCTCACATCATAACCATTTTCCCAGAAACCCTAGACCCATTCCAATTTGCATACCGCTCCACCAGATCCACAAATGATGCAATCTTTATTGCACTCAACACTGCCATTTCCCACCTGGACAAAAGGAACACCAATGTGAAAATTATATTTGTTGACTACAGCTCAGCCTTCAACACCATAGTGCCCTCAAAGCTCATCATTAAGCTAAGGACCCTGGTAATTAACACCTCCCTCTGCAACTGGATCCTGGACTTCCTGACGGGCCGCCCCCAGGTGGAAAGGGTATGTAACAACACATCCGCCACACTGAACCTCAACACAGGGGCCCCTCGGGGGTGTGTGCTCAGTCCCCTCCTGTACTCCCTGTTCACTCATGACTGCATGGCCAGGCACAACTCCAACACCATCATCAAGTTTGCTGATGACACGACAATGGTAGTCCTGATCACAGACAATGATGAGACAGCCTATAGGAAGGAGGTCAGAGACCTGGCCGTGTGGTGCCAGGATAACAACCTCTCCCTAAACGTGATCAAGACAAAGGAGATGATTGTGGACTACAGGAAAAGGAGGACCAAGCATGTCCCCACTCTCATCGACGGGGCTGTAGTGGAGCCGGTTGAGAGCTTCAAATTCCTTGGTGTCCACATCAGCAACAAACTATCATGGTCCAAACACATTAAAACAGTTGTGAGGAGGGAGATTGAAAAGATTTGGCATGGGTCCTCAGATCCTCAAAAGCTTCTACAGCTGCACCATCGAGAGCATCCTGACTGGTTGCATCACTGCCTGGTATGGCAACTGCTCGGCCTCTGACCGCAAGGCACTACAGAGGGTAGTGTGTACAGCCCAGTACCTCACTGGGGCCAAGTTTCCTGCCATCCAAGACTAGAGGAAGGCCCTAAAAATGGTCAAAAACTCCAGTCACCCTAGTCATAGACTACTACTGATACTCTCTGTTTATTATCTATGCATAGTCACTTTAACTCTACCTACGTGTACATATTACCTCAATTACCTCGACTAACTGGTGCCCCCGCACATTGACTCTTACCGGTACCCATGTATAGAGCCTCGCTATTGTTATTTTACTGCTGCTGTTTAATTATTTAATACCTTTATCATTGTTGGTTAAGGGCTTGTTGGTAAGCATTTCACTGTAAGGTCTACACCTGTTGTATTCGGCGCATGTGACAAATACAATTTGATTTGATTTGAATAAAGATACTCAGTTAACTCATATAGTCTGTGTAGCTATTTTGTTAGCTATTTATCTTATTGCTTGGAGATAGAAGTTGTTCAAGAGCCTGTTGGTATCAGACTTGATGCACCTGTACCTCTTGCCGTGCGGAAGCAGAGAGAATAGTCTATGGCTTGGGTGGTTGGAGTCTTATGATTTTCCGGGCCTTCCTACCACACCGCCTGATATACGTAGATGTCTTGGATGGCAAAGAACTGGCCCTAGTGGCCCTAGTACTGGCCGTAGTGATGCACCCTCCTCGGTAGCGCCATGGGATCGAGGGGGGGTGCTATTGTCATACCAGACAGTGATGCAGCCAGTCAATATGCTCTCAATGGTACAGCTGTAGAACTTTAAAGATTTTTCAACCTCCTGCGGGGGAAGAGGCACTTTTGCGCGTGTGTTTGGGCCATTTTAAACCTTTAGTGATTTGGACACAGAGGAAATTTAAGCTCTCGATCTGCTCCACTGCAGCCTCGTCGATGTGGATGGGGCATGCTTGCCAACACGTTTCCTATAGTCCACAATCAGCTCCTTGGTCTTACTGACATTGAGGGAGAGGTTGTTGCTCTGGCATCACACTGCCAGGTCACTGACCTCCTCCCTGTAGGCAGACTCATCATCGCCATTGATCAGGCCTTCCACCGTTGTGTCGTCAGCAAACTTGAACACTGACTGTAAAACAGTCAAATTGAAATGTATTGCAAATGTATTGAAAATAAAATACATAAATATCTCATTAACGTAAGCATTCACACCCGCGTCAATACTTTGTGTAAGCACCTTACAGCTTTGAGTCGTCTTGGGTATGTCTGTGTCAGGTTTGCAAATTTTCTCCCATTCTTCCTTGCAGATTTTCTCAAGCTCTGTTAAGTTATATTGGCAGTGGCGGTAAACAGCAATCTTCAAGTCTTTTAACAGATTTTAAATGGGATTCAAGTCTGTGCATTGGCTGGGCCACTCAAGGACTTTCACATTCTTGTTGTGAAGCCATTCCAGCATTGCTTTGGCTATATGCTTGGGGTCATTGTCCTGTTGGAAAGTAAATATTTTCCTCAGTCTAAGGTCGTTTGCACTCTGAAGCAGGTTCTCATCAAGGATTTGTCTGTATTTGGCCTCATTCACTGTTCTCTCTATCCTTACCAGTCTCCTTATTCCTGCTGCTGAGAAGCAATCCCATAGAATGATGCTGCCACCACCATACTTCACAGTAGGGATGGTGTTAAACGGGTGATGAGCTGTGGCTGGTTTTCTACAGTAGTGCTTTGCATTCAGGACAAAAAGTAAAATGGTTTGTTTCATCAGACCACAGAATCTTTTGCCTTATGCTCTCAGTGTTTTTCACACGTACTTCTTTGCAAACTCCGGGTGTGCTTTCATGTGCTTTTTTCTCAGGAGTGGCTTCCATCTGGCTACTCTCCCATAAAGCCCAGATTGGTGACGTGCTGTGGAGACTGATGTCCTTCTGGCAGGTTCTCCCATCTCGGCCAAGGAACTCTGTCAGAGATGTCACCTCCTTCTCTCCCCGTTGCTCAGTTTGGTCAGGCGGCCAGCTCTAGGCAGAGTCTGGGTAGTTCCATATTTTTTCAATTTCCCAATGATGAGACCACTGTGCTATTGGAAACTTAACACTCTAGACAGTTCCTTGGACTTCATGGATTAGTTTCTGCTCTGACATGCACTGTCAACTGCGGGACCTTATCTAGACAGGTGTGTTTCTTTCTAAATCATGTCCAAACAATTGAATTGGCCACAGGTGGACTCCAATTAAGTTGTTATGAGATCTCAAGGGTAATCAAAGGAAATTGGATGCACCTGATCTCAATTTGATGTTTTAATAGCAAAGGGGTGTGAATACTTATATAAATTAGATGTTTCTGTATGTCATTTTAATAAATTAGCAAAAATGTCTAAAAACTGTTTTCACTTAGTCATTATGGGGTATTGTGTGTAGATGTACATTTGGAATAAGTCAAGGGGTATGAATACTTTCTGAAGGCACCATATTACTGGGCTGCACAACTGCGTTTACTTAAACATGGACAGTAGACTATCCTTGTGCATGGAGGAGTATCGAAACCATAAATGTAATACCTTATTATCGAAAATATATTCGCTACTTCGGGTCCAAGGCCTTGAAGAAAAAAAACAGACAATCCAATTATTCTCAATTGCATGATAATGGGAAAATGTACATAAATTCATGAGGTGGAAGAACCAATATCACCAGGCACTCCTATTTGGAATAATCCCACTTTACCTCCAGTGCTTAGCCTTTAAATCCTAGTTCCAAAGTGGCAACGTGAATATTTAACATGTGCACTATGATGTATGTCATTCAATCAATTACAATAAAGATTTGGATTATCCAATTTATATAAATTCGTACAACTATTAAAACACTTCAACATAATCTGGATTAACCAAATGCATCTAGCATAGAACAAATACTGAAAGAAGCTGCTGCGTTAAATAAATTGATTTCCAAGTTATACAGGGGTGAAAGTAAGGCGGTATGGTCCATTATGGCGTCCCTGCTAAATAAATGAAGATACACCATACAGGTAAAACGTGAGACTATCACAATAATGAAAACAAACGGCCAAGAAGAGTATAGGCAATTAAATAATGGTGTAACACCATTATTTAACATTACCGCATGTCAGCTGTATGACAATCAGCGAAATGACAAGAAAACGGGCGATATACTCTCCAAGACCTTGGCCCAAACCGAGATGCGCTTGTAAGTGGACGCATCAATTCAGGCTACAAGTGTAGTGTGCCAAATGACAATCGCTGAATGTCATTACATGTTTTTGTAACAGATGTCTCTTTCCATTCAACAAATTACGGGTGTACAGCGCAGGAATTATTTAGTGCGTAGACAAACATGCACGGGTGGCCGACAGGAGCACCTTTTGAAGTGATAGTTTGACAATCAGATGAAAACATGACTGGTTGTTTTCATACCACATTAAAAGGTAATACATGATAAAAGTTATGACAAATTCCATGATTAGACCCATCATTTTTACCTTTTGTAGTAGGTACTGTTACTAGTAAGAAATTTAATTTACTTTCATCCGTGAAGTTATATCAAGGGCTTGATTGAAACTCTACCTGATTGTTCAGAATGTATAAGGAAAAAAAAAATCAAAAATTGATCTACAGGAAGAAATTGGAGATTGGTCACAGATATGTGAAAATGTTCATACCTGCTCCTACAACCTTAAACTGCTGCAATTAAGGATGATTCATAGGATTTACTACACTCCTGCCAGAATGCATGTAATGCACCCAAACATGTAACATCTCTGTTGGAGATTCAAAAAGCACAAAGAAACCCCATTACGTATGCTGTGGTCCTGTGATAAACTGACATCATTTTGATGATGTCAGATTGTGTCTAGGTATTTATATCCATCCAACTCCACGATTAAGTCTGTTGGGAAATGTAAATATTGGTGATCAATATTAGAGAAAGTTTTGTAATCTAGGTCTAATTGCTAATTGCTAAAATCATCAATTGGAAAGCCTCATATTCATCCTCAGTAACAAACTGGAGGACTGGACTATCTAGCATAATGTATATTATAAAACTATCTAGCTACATACCGTTAAATGTTGTATATTATAAAACTATCTAGCTACACACCGTTAAATGTTGTATATTATAAAACTGTGTTGTTTGTGGGGTGCTGTGGCAAAATATGACTATTAAACGGTTGTGAGTAAATGTTTTCCATGTCTGGGTTTGGTTGAATGGAGTTCCTCCTTTAGAGCCCTACCCAATCACAACATCCTCTACCACACTCCGCCCAGTTGCATGCCACGCCACGGATCAGGAATGGGAATGGGATGCATCCGAATACAGTACACGATACCGTCAGCCCGTAAGGCGTGAAGAGCTCCCGGTGTGACCAGACAGATGCGGGAGGGAGTGAGGGATTCCATAAAAGTGTGCAGTCACGAATACCCTCATCAGCTCCGACTGACGGTGCGTCCTAAATGGCACCCTATTCCCTTACGGGCCCTGGTCAAAATAGTTCACTAGTGTAAATAGGCACTAGATTGCCATTTGGGACACAACCCAATTCCTGTCTGTCAAGCCTGGGCACGGTGCCAGACAGCTATTCAGGTGTAGCACATCATGACATCTAGAGTTACCTAAAACACCAGGGCCTTGCTTGAGAAAACAAATTATTTCCGATTCATCTCTTCAGATACAGCTTAACTGTAAGGTGATATAGCTAAAATGTTGCAGGAGGAACATTGATTTATGAATTTGACCTCAAGAACGTTGAACGTTGGTTTGACCTCAAGAACGTGTCGGTTAAAACTCACTGATAGAGTTTACAAGAGTCCTCTCTACAAGTGAACAAAAGAAAAAGTGGGGTATTCCTGACATAAAGTCAAAGTTCCCTCCTCTGCCCATCCCAACGGTGGACACAACCCAAGCAGGGCTGATTACACAAACAGTGAGAACGTTTGAACATTCCTGTGCTAATGTATTAGTGGAGCCCCCAGAGACCCAGAGGCTGCCTGTATGTTTACCGACGGCGGCCACAGGCATGATCTCCACGGCCTGCCACGCATAGGGGCTTACCCCGGTCATAGACGAGGCATGCGTCCCAAATGGCACCCTATTCCCTATATAGTGCACTACTTTTTACCAGAGTCCTATGAGCCCTAGTCAAAAACAATGCACTATATAGGGAATAGGGTGCCATTTGTGTTGCAGACAATATGTTTTTACCTGCTTGCCCCACGATGTCATAATCCGTCACCTCAGTCCACCACTCCTGTCAGTTCCAAATAGTGGCACTCTCTGCCCTATCCCCTTATCAGGGCACCATAGGGGGTTGTATATATCTCCTCTACGCACTTAGAAAAAAGGGTTCCAAAAGGGTTCTGTTAGTTTGGAAAGGGTTCTACATGGAATCCAAAAGGGTTCTACTTGGAACCAAAAGGGAATCGTCAAAGGGTTCTCCTATGGGGACAGTCAAAGAACTATTTTTGTTTCTAGATAGCACCTTTTTCTAAGAGTGTATTTACAAAGAAGGAATTAAGGGGAATCTTTGCAGCTGAAACTGACATGGAATGGTAGTGGTAGTGTTTTCCAAGACATTAGGAATTTGGATGTTAACATCGGCATCCCTCAAAAAATGTATTTCAAAAAGATCTCCCACCTCAAAATAAAAATAGTGATGCTTCAGCTAAAGTCCTACTAAACAACATATTAATGCCTCATTGGAACCATTGAAACGACACAACACTCGTTCTATTGACATGTTAGAGGTCCCTTTAAACGGAACCATTGAAACGACACGGCACTCGTTCTATTGACATGTTAGAGGTCCCTTTAAACGGGCCGGGTGCCAATGTTTTCTCTTTCTTTTTGGACTCATGGAATGACACGCCAGAGCAGGAAGCCAGATTTTGATGCCTTCCCCTGGGGTTAAAATGAACAGGGGGTACCATGCCATGCCTGGACCACCCCCCCAACTTCTCCTCCTTTCCCCCTCTCCCCCTACCTTGGCCCAGAGTACCATGCCATGCCTGGACCAGGAGAAGAAATTCCAGGCTGGCAGGAAGAATGTAGCTATGAAACGTGATAACCCAGGCAAGCAGTACAGTGTAGGAGATTTGGACACTGAGACTTTTATTTGTAAATTTGAACAATGTGGAAAGAAATATACATTTTATAGATGAGTAGGCTTATCTACAGACTAGTGTCCTGTCCAGGGGTTGTACTTGTACGCCAAGTTGCCTCAGTCACGCTACAGAAACAGGAGACAGGCTCCTGTCCTATGGGCCGTTCTGGCTCGGACAAGGATAACTTACGTAGGATAATCTATACAGTAAATTGTGCGGTGTAAAACAAAAAAAATAAGCAAATATTGGTTATACCAAGAATATACAAGGAAAATAAGGGCGTGGTGGCCACTGTTGTTCAAATACCAGACTGTAGTTTTAGGTACTAGCCACGAAAAAACACAGGGCAGGTGCAAAATGCCATAACGAAAATACACATAAGACAGATACACGATACATGACACATAGTGCGGCAGTATGAAAAGTCTGGAGTGGAAAAAGATATAAAGAGACATTGCATAGTATTGGTGAATGACAGGAAGAGATACTTAAATATCTAAATGTGCATATGATATAATTTAGTGTAAATAATAATAATTCCCTTAAAATACAGTCCTTAGTGCAGGGTTTAATTACAGATAATTGCACGTATTGCACATTCAATATACTAAATGTAATGAAAAAAGATACTGACAGGATACTAATATGCAGTCCTGATGTCACGACTTCGGCTGAAGTTGGTCCCTCCCCTGGGTCGGGCGGCCAAAGGCGGTCGACGTCACAGATTTTACGTTTGTCCTGTTCCTCACACACCTGGTTCCCATTTCCACTAATTGTATGTTGGCTATTTATTCCCTCTGTTCCCCCCTGGTTCTTGTCCGTGTTTGTTTCATGTCAGTTGGTGTTATTCTTGTCGTTATAATTAAAACGCTTCAGTATCGTTTCACGTCTGTCTCCCTGCACCTGTTTCCCCATTCCGCGCGCATCGCGCAACCAGCAGTGACACCTGAGTGAATGACTATGTAAGTTCAGTCCAAGAATTACTTACACGTTACTTGCACGTAATATGATATAACAACTGTACATGAATATGTATATACAGTCCTGAATGAATAAGTCCTGAGTGAATGAGTGATTACAGACCAGAGTTACTCACGGATGGATGCATATTTGTTAAACTAGATCCTAGCACCCCAACAGTTCCAGGTCTATGTTGCCGACGGCACGGCACCCCAGTGAGGCATTAAATAGTCTAGTAGCCGCCGGCAGGAAGGACCTCCTGTAGCGCTCTCTGGCACACCGTGGTGGGATCAGTCTGTGACTGAAAGTGCTCCTCTGCATCATAACCATGGCATGCAGAGTGTGGGTGTCGTTGTCCATGATGGCCAGCAGTTTGGCCAGGATCCGTCTCTCCGCCGCCTCCTCTGGAGTGTCAAGGCTAATCCCCAGAACAGAGCTAGTCTTCCTGATCAGCTTATTTACCCAAGGAGCGCCCCAGCACACCACTGCAAAAAAGATTGCACTGGCCACCACAGAGTGGTAGAAAGTATGCAGTAGTTTACAGCACACGTTGAAGGACCTGAGCCTCTTCAGAAAGTAGAATCGGCCCTGGCCTTTTTTGTACAGAGCCCCGGTGTTACCAGCCCATTCCAGCCTGTTGTCCATATGGACTCCCAGGAACTTGTATGACCCAACCATTTCCACATTTCCACATCCATCCCCTGTATAGGGACTGCAGTCGGTTGGGTCTTGGTTCTTCTGAAGTCCACCACCATCTCCGTTGTTTTTCTGATGTTGAGCTGAATTTGGTTCTGCTCACACCACACCACAAAGTCATTGATTGTGCTCCTGTACTCCTCCTCCTGCCCACCCCCGATGCACCCTACAATTGCGGAGTCATCCGAGAACTTCTGTAGGTGGCATGTTTCAGAGTTATATCTGAAGCCCGAGGTGTAGAGGGTGAACATGAAGGGTTCCAGGTCCTGTTGGCTGTTCTGCCTCACCTTGCTCTGTGCTCTCTGTGCTTTGGATGCTGTGGTGAGCCTCTGTAAGTATCTGCACTCGTTTTGTTCTTGGTTTAGTATCTCCCTAGGCTTATGTATTTGGATGACAATGTGAACACTATCTCGTATAATAAAGAATCTGGGTTGGTTAGGTTACTTTCTCAATTTAATCTGTTACAGCTACCTGTCAAATTATAATGTAACTTTTGGATTTCCCACACTCAGTAACGTAATCTAATTACATTCAGTTACTTTTAGTTTACATTCCCCTTAAGATTAGAAGACAAATGTATGTTGTGCCGTGTCTACAGTGAATTAAAACTGGTTGCTATTACTATTGAAGGAATTGAGGCTTATGCATCTGCATTTAACGATACACATTATTTTCTATTTGAGAAGTTACATGTAACGGACGGTGACTGTAAACCGTTATGTTACCAGTAAAAATATTGTAATCAGATTACCCCGTCGGCCACAGCATGGCACAGCACCCCGTCGGCCACAGCACGGCACAGCAACACGTCGGCCACAGCACGGCACAGCACCCCGTCGGCCACAGCATGGCACAGCACCCCGTCGGCCACAGCACGGCACAGCAACACGTCGGCCACAGCACAGCACGGCACAGCAAACCGTCGGCCACGTTGTGAAGTTGTAAATACAAGTAGGACGCATTCATATCAAATTTTATTGTCCACATTAGGGTTGCAAAGGGTCGAAAACTTTCCGGTAAATTTACGGAATTTTATTCTGACATTTTCCATGTGAAGTTAAGCCCGGGAATTTTGGGAATTTTGCTGAAATTCATCAAAAAAGTTATCTTATAACAGTTAACCTTTTTTGGGGGATACACATGGCAATTCTAGGTCTTGTGGCATATTTTGGTTAAACTATTCCCAATTCAATGGAATTGCAACCCTCTGCATGCACAGTGCATTCTCCCATCACATGTACAGTGCACTCTTCCATCACATGTACAGCTGATTCTCAAGATCTTGCACACTAATGAGATTATATTGAGCCCATACTACTACACTGTCTGAGCAAAGGACTACATGCTTTCTGGTAAGTTTTGATTACAATATTGGTTGGGTTGAAAATATATTTAATTACATACATGTTTTTTGTTAACTAGCCTACAGCAAAGTGCGTTTAAATCATTTGTAATTTGTTAACAATTTCTGCTAATTTGTTTTTGCTACCATGGGGGTTTTAGCTTGCTTGAGCCTGCTAACTGAGGAGCGTTAATTCACCTGTTTCCATACATGTTTCATTTTAATACATTTATCTTACAAAGGAGTTGTTTAATCTAAATGCTTAACTATTTATCTTTACATGGAATTGTATTTGTTTTGTTTTTTTTTACTAATTTTTTCTAATCTTTACAGGAAATGCCACGGGCACTATCTGATGTGTGGAGACATTTCACTGCAGATATTGTAGAAGGAAAAGCTGTGTACATTTGCAAATACTGTGCCAAATCATATGTGAAGAATGCAACAAAGATGCAGAATCATCTGGCCAAGTGCATAAAGTTCCCTCAGCGCTCACAACAAGCAACCTCTGACAAAAGTCCCTCTACTTCTAATCAGACACCTTATCAATAGCAACAGCTCATGGTACTCTTGGAATCAGACGTTTTTTGACTCAATGGAGGAACATAGTCAGAGAAATGATGATGAATGTCTTGCTCGAGCTGTGTATGCATCTCTGATGGGTGGTTGAATGTTCGTGGGCAAGGAATAATTAACTACATCACCCCTCAACCAGTATTCTACAAGAGTACAGACACAAGGGACAACAGACACACCAATCTCTACATTGCAGATGAGCTGAAGGCAGTCATCAATTACCTTGGACCACAGAAGGTAATTGCACTGGTGACAGACAATGCTGCAATGGCCGCTTGGTCTAAAGTGGAGGAATCCTACGAAATATTTACAAATGTACAGGAGCTCGCTGTCCAGGCTTCCTTATTGCGCCATGATGTGGTTGTAGTTTGAGGGTTCATCAGCTAGTGGATGGATGACTCTACAATTATACACAGTGTAAACATTCCAGCCCTGTGTACATGAGACGACATACCATGGGTATAATACTTGTGTACAGTTCTATTATAAGTATCACTGCGTTGTTGTTGATATAGTCTCCCCTGTACCCAAGGCTGCTTTTACACAGGCAGCACAATTCTGATATTTTTTAACTATTGGTCTTTTGACAAATCAGATCAGCGCTGAAAAAGATCTGATATGAAAAGATCTGATGTGTTTGGTTTTAAATAAAAGGTTTTTATTTAACATTTATTTAACTAGGCAAGTCAGTTAAGAACAAATTCTTATTTACAATGACGGCCTACCTACAGGGTCAGCCCCTGGAGCAAATTAGGGTTAAGTGCCTTGCTCAAGGACACATTGACAGGTTTTTTTCACCTTGTTGGCTCGGGTATAACTAGCAACTTTTCAGTTACTGGCCCAATGCTCTAACCGCTAGGCTACCTGTCGCCCTGAATCGGGCTGCCATAGAGTGAACAGCCCTTAGCCTTGGTATTGGCAGGGTTGGGTACGTTACTTTCTAAATGTAATCCGTTAGTTACAAGTTACCTGTCCAAAATTGTAATCATTAACGTAACTTTTGGATTACCCAAAAGCAGTAACGTAATCTGATTACATTCTGTTACTTTTAGATTACTTTCCCCTTAAGAGGCATTAGAAGAAGACACAAATGTATGTTACCAATTGAACGACATCTATTGCAGGATAAAGTTTACATAAATGGCCATATATGGATGTTACATTTTCCTTCATGGGTTGGTTATGTAGGCTTCTTCTAACCCATCGCTTTCTACTACATATAATAATACAATATTATATCTTTACTTTAAAAACCAAAGTCTATCAGAATTCCAGTCATTCCAATAAATGTTATACCCCTTGATATTCAAGAATAGGACTTGGAAATATGGAATCATAGATTAGCCAAATTGTTTTACCTGAGCATGACCCCGAAACTACGGACTTATTAGCCAGTCCTACTCTGTTGTTTATGTTTTTGTTGTCATGGAGGACTTATTGGGCTCATTGATTTGAGTTGAAAAATAAATGATGCGCTCCTGGAATGTCATGCTTTGCCAAGAGTGTGCAATGCTGTCATCAAGGCAAAGGGCAGCTTCTTTGAAGAATCTAAAATCTAAAATATATTTTGATTTGTTTAACACTTTTTTTTTGTTTACTACATGATTCCTTATGTGTTATTTCATCGTTGTGTTTTCATAGATGTCTTCACTTTTATTCTACAATGTAGAAAATAGTAAAAATAAAGAATAACCCTTGAATGAGTACTGTATGTGTGTTAACTTTTGACTGGTACTGTATACATAATTTATATGCAAAAATGGATGTAGCAACTACAGATTGTCCCTTTTTTATACAGATTGTCCCTTTTTTAAGTCTATCAAAAGTCTGCAAGTTTGAGCATGTGTCTATTAGGCCTATGGATTTTTTTTTATCAGCATGAATTAGTTTGAGCAATAAAAGCCCCACTTTTATTCCATAGGCTTGGATCCGCACTATGCAGCTGTTGCAAGAGAGCATTTTTCACTGGCTGTCCAATGATTGATAGGCAGCTTACAATTCTTGAATTCAACCATTATTGGGTTCAAATACACATTTAGATTTGTGAACAGCCATCCATAGCAACCACAATCCGTAAGGTGCAAATAGCTAAATGAGAGAGCAGCATTGTGATTCACATCAACGCGCTATGTAGATATCAATAATAAGTGATATCCGTATCGCCGTAGACTACACCACTGCTGTCATCCTTACCTCCAAGCAGTGGCGGATTTAGGTATAGGCGACATGGGCATCCACCCAGGACGGCATCTTGCCGGTGGCGGCACAGGGCACAATCTTTGGATGCCAACCGCAGTCGCACCATTGGAAGACATAGTTTGGACTGTAGCCTACAAAAGCCTATTCCTGCTCTTTGCCGCGATCCATCAAACACATTTGATGTCGTCATGCTACTCATATACTGGTCTCTGACTTGTGGTCAGACTCGCTCAGGTGGAAACAATTTTAACTTTTTTTCAATGGTGATTTGAATGTCATTGAGAAAACAGAAAAGTGTCAAAGATTTTTTTCCACAAACATTATTTCTGAATTTAAAAGTAATCCTCGAAGTAATCAACTAGTTTTTAAAAAGTTACAATATTTTAGCTGGTAGGATTACAGTTACCGTTTTTTTGTAATCCCTTACATGTAACGTATTAATGTAATCCGTTACTCCCCAACCCTGTGTATCGGCATATATAATGGCCATATACAAACCCCTCAGGCCTTATTGTTAATTAACCAACCTCTATGCTCTGACCTATCTGAATAAAGCAGATTAGATGCTAGATTGATTTATGGTTGAATTCACTTTATAAAATTCTATAAAATAATCCTATATGGTTTAGTAACCTCTGGTAACATGCACTGATATTGGCCACTAGAGAGCAGTATTACTATTTTGTTGAAGTTTGAAAGCACTGAAAGCACTGTTCACTCGCTCTACATCAAATAGCGTACTATGGACAGTCTTATTACAAAATCGTTGTGCTCATTGAATAAAATAAATGTTATAAACCTGAGGAGTTTTAAGATATTTCAAATAAAGACATACGTCCATTAGTAGGCGTCTACACCTTTTGACTACAATGCTTTACCATCCACAGAAAAAAGGATTACTAGAAACACCCATTTAACAATCCCCTACCACAAGCATCCCAGGCAAAACTGGGGCACATTTTAAGATGGCAATAAATATAATAATGTCAATGTGTATACAGCCGTTATTCTCTTGGCAAAACGGGGACACATTTTACTGTATTGACTTTAGGTGGGCATAGACTGATAGTAATAATACATGTTTTGTTCATGTATTGAACATTAACTCTTACCAGCACCAGGGTTGACAGCAACATTACTTTAATATAATCATGTAAAGCTGTTTTTGGGGTTGAGCATCTACTGTATTTCAACATACTGCTGTGATTTTGCATAAACAACGTTGGAAGGTATGGTCAAGAGAAAGTAGAAAAGAGTTCCCAGTTAGCAGGGTGAAGTTTTGCTGTTGATCTTCAGTAAGAATCTGTTTGTGCTTACCTTTTGAACGTGCAAAAATATCTCTCCTTTCAACATTCAAATGCATGGAGGACATGTTTAGCCTACGGAAAAACACATTTTCCCATCTCAGGCATTAGAATTCTATGAACTAAGAGCATTTTATCTGCACTGGTACTACACGGCCTGCTTAACTATTATTTAAAAGCATGTTTGAGATAAATCCAACCTTTTTCTCATTGATCAAGTATCCCAAGTACAAATAAACTCACATATATAATATAAAACTGGTAAAGTTACCGTTGGGCCTCTAATAGGGTTGACGATCGGGCATTGTTCCTCCATGTCGTGAAGAGCATGGGACGACATGGTGTTCCTGAAATGAGGAATTATACATATGTTCCACACATAATGAAAGGTAAATCAAATTCAAGTATTCCCAACATTCATTGAGCGAACAGGGTTGACGTGTTGAGCTCGACCACCTCCGTTAAAAAGATGATAAAACAATTATAAAGGACCAAAAAGAGAGAGACTTTTTTGCTGTTCATAGGAAGCAAAAATGTCACCTCCTGTGAATCATTTCACTTGGTGGAATAGTTCCATTATTTTAAAGTGGTAAATTGTTTGCATAACAGGGTTGGCCTTAAAATGAGGGACAGATGTAAATGAATCACTAATCACATGAATATCAATAATAATGTTCAGAAATGACTGTCAAAGCAGCAAAATAACTATGCCTTTACAATGATGTTGAAACTTGGAAAATTTGGGGGGGTTAATTGGGTTGAAATCTTGACACAGGGTTGATGGAGGGACATGTCAGAATGCTGAATTGTGGCACTTTAGCAAGCCCATATTCATATAAAAAAAATCGGATTTATTGAATTCTCCATGTGGTCAATATTAACAGGCTTTAAAATTCAACATTGGTGTATAATTTCTACGTAAAATGTCAAAGGGATGTAAAAGGCATCCATTTCGCGGAACGACCCGCTTACTAGGAACTCCCTCACTTCCTCATGTCTTACACTCTCAGACAATTTACTGTAAGTGTAGAGTATAGACATCACTGAGCTTCACATAATGTGATGGAAGTGAACATCTACGCAAATGGCGATTTTATACTCTCTTCAAGAAAGAGTGGAAACAGAGGCAATTCCACAAAGGGTGAGACTTTATTATTTGTAATGAATAATGTATATTTTCAACATTCCAAAATATGCATTTTACAGACTAGTGTCCTGTCCCGCCTCTTGGTTATAGGGGGCCCAGAATCTCATCAGCAAGGGGTAGCAGCCTCTCTTTCCAGAGGGTTCCAGGTCCTGTTGGCTGTTCTCTGACTCACCCTGCTCTGTGCTCTCTGTTCTCTGGGTTCCGTGGTGGGCCTCTGTGAGTATATCTGCACTTCCTTTGTTATTGTATTACAGTTGTATCTATTGATGACAGTATGAGCAATTTATATTTCATATAATAAAATAATTACATAAGAATGCGTTAATCTTGTTCTCTGATAGATGTCAGTAACAGCAACCAGTTTGATTCACTAAAGGCACACCACAGCAATATCTCAGCAAGCCTAAGAGGGGGAGTTTGCTGGAGAAGTGCATACCGAGTTTAAAAGACTTGTCCAGTGTAATTTAAAACCAAATACAAAACTTTGGATCGCATTTCAGAAAATAAGTTAATTTTGTAGTCATTAAAACTGAGCAAATATTTGAGAAGCTGCAAGTCAACAAAAATTATAACTCAAGTAGCCCAAAGTAGTGATCTCAAATATAAGCAGAAGAAAATGTACCTGCTTTTACTGTTGTCTTTTTGTCAATCAGAGAACTATGGTTGTAAAGCCTGTGCGTTCTGGGTGTTTCATGGGGGGAAATGCTACTTCTTCTCTACTGGTCTAATTAACTGGACTCAAGAGTCGGGATTACTGTGTCTCAATGAGAGGTCACCTAGAGATGTTAGAGACTAGGGAGAGCTTTTTAAAGATAATCTCTAGGGTTTGGCGAAATACCATATACCGTGGTATTTTGAAATATCCACGGTATGATTTTCAACACCGTCAATAACGTTGAAACTATTTATTTAATGTTTTCAATAAAATGTGACCATTTGTACTTTTAAAGTGACTTTTTAAGTGGCTCCCAAGTGGCGCAGTGGTCTAAGGCACTGCATCTCAGTGCTAGAGGCGTCATTCCAGACAACCTGGGTCGACAACAAGCCTCTGAATCAAACTTGAGTGCAGCAAGAGAATGTGAAAATATCTAACAAAATTATTATGGGTATGTTTCCATTAAAAAACAACTTTGAAGAGTAACCTAGTTTTACCCAATTCATAAAAATGTGTTTTTCCTTCCTCATTAGATTCTGGTGGTTGAGGTCAGAAGGGAAAGATGAGCCTGATGACTAGAACAGCCAGGATCCTTCAGGAGAGGACTGTGCTGCTCTGGGGAATGACAGGATTGGTAAATATGTGTGGTTTAATGACTCTTGTAGAAAAATGAAGAGATTTGTCTGTGAGAAACTTAGTGCCATCTTTATCTTTAATGTTTTTTGAAAAAGGGTCTGCTGGAGCAAGGGTATTTAATCAGGGGTCCTTGGCCCCCTATGGGTCTGCAGGGTTACTGCAGGGGGTATGCGAAAGCATAGGTATTTAAAAATATAGATTTTATTTCAGTGTTTTTATGAATATCATTAGCAACAACAGAATAAACACGTTTTAAATGGCATACCTACAGTATAAAAAAATGAGAATATTTTGTTTCTAATGTCAACTTTATTTCTCAACTCCTAATATTGAGCAAATTATTCTTATTGAAGCCAATTACACTTATGGTGACAATTAGTCACCAGTGCAGCAAGTGTCGCTGGCTACTGGTAAGATTTTTTGGCAACAGATGGTTATCCTTTGTTTAACCAGCTCTTAACAAAAGTTACCTTTCAAGTTAGTGTTAACACATCCACATACGCCATAATAATGAAAGGTTATCTAGATTTAGAACACAAATACTTACTGATGAGAAATGTAAGATATGTAAACATTATTAAAGACACTAGTGTTCCATTTCTTAAAGTGGCCAGTGAGTTCTAGTTTATGTCTATAGGCAGCAGCCTCTAATGTGCTAGTGATGGCTGTTTAAGAGATGGAAGCTGTTTTTCAGTCTCTCGGTCCCAGCACCTGTACTGACCTCGCCTTTTGGATGATAGCGGGGTAAACAGGCAGTGGCTCGGGTGGTTGATGTCCTTAATGATCTTTTTGGCCTTCCTGTGACATTGTGTGCTGTAGGTTTCCTGGAGGGTGGATAGTTTGCCCCTGGTAATTAGTTGGGCAGACCGCACCACCCTCTGTTTTATTCAGTAGAGTACAGCACAGTATGGTACAGTTTAATTCATTAGAGTACAGTAAAGTACAGTATAGTTTAATAAAAAAAAAATGTGTAGACCTCCACAAGTCCAAATGCATTTTTCCACTAATGGTTAAGGTTAGAATTGGGGGAAGGGAAGCTGATCTTAGATCTGTACCTAGGGGAAACTTCACCCCAATAGCCTACAGTAACCTATGTACAGGAGCTAGCCACACTGAAGACCAGTGGCCCCCTGCTGGTCTGGATGAGAAATGGTTCTACTACAGTATATTCCTAGGGTGAGTCTCAATGATATCTCTTTTCTCCTACACTCTCCCGTTCACTAATTCCCGCAAATATAAAAGCATTGAATGTGTGACTGCATGGGATATACAGTTGAAGTTGGAAGTTTACATACACCTAGGTTGAAGTCATTAAAACTCAGTTTTCAACCACTACACAGATTTCATGTTAACAAACTATAGTTTTGGCAAGTCGGTTAGGACATCTACTTTGTGCATGACACAAGTAATTATTCCAACAATTGTTTACAGACAGATTATTTCACTTATAATTCACTATATCACAATTCCAGTGGGTCAGAAGTTTACATACACTAAGTTGACTGTGCCTTTAAACAGCTTGGAAAATTCCAGAAGATATAATAATATAATAAAAATAATATGGCTTTAGAAGTTTCTGATAGGCTGATTGACATAATTTGAGTCAATTGGAGGTGTACCTGTGGATGTATTTCAAGGCCTACCTTCAAACTCAGTGCATCTTTGGAAAATCAAAAGAAGTCAGCCAAGACCTCCACATTTTTTTTTTGACCTCCACAAGTCCAAATGCCTGAAGGTACCACGTTCGTCTGTACAAACAATAGTACGCAAGTATGGGACCACGCAGCCGTCATACCACTCAGGAAGGAGACGCGTTCTGTCTCCTAGATATGAACGTATTTTGGTGCGGATATCAATCCCAGAACAAGGACCTTGTGAAGATGCTGGAGGAAACAGGTACAAAAGTATCTATATCCACAGTAAAACCATCCTTTATCGACAAAACCTGAAAGGCCGCTCAGCAAGGAAGAAGCCACTGCTCCAAAACCACCATAAAAAACGGTTTGCAAATGCACAAGGGGACAAAGATCGTACTTTTTGGAGAAATGTCCTCTGGTCTGATGAAACAAAAATAGAACTGTTTGGCCATAATGACCATCGTTATGTTTGGAGGAAAAAGGGGGAGCCTTGCAAGCCGAAGAACACCATCCCAACCGTGAAGCACGGGGGTGGCAGCATAATGTTGTGGGGGTGCTTTGCTGCAGGAGGGACTGGTGCACTTCACAAAATAGATGAGGAAGGAAAATTATGTGGATATATTGAAGCATGTGAATCTCAGTCAGGAAGTTAAAGCTTGGTCGCAAATGGGTCTTCCAAATGGACAATGACCACAAGAATACTTCCAAAGTTGTGGCAAAATGGCTTAAGGACAACAAAGTCAAGGTATTAGAGTGGCCATCACAAAGCCCTGACCTCAATCCCATAAAACAATTGTTGGCAGAACTGAAAAAGCATGTGCAAGCAAGGAGGCCTACAAACCTGACTCAGTTACACCAGTTCTGTGAGGAGGAGTTGGTCAAAATTCACCCAACTTGTGGGAAGCTTGTGGAAGGCTACCCGAAACGTTTGACCCAAGTTAAACAATTTAAAGGCAATGCTACCAAATACTAATTGAGTGTATGTAAACTTCTGACCCACTGCGAATGTGATGAAAGAAATAAAAGCTGAAATAAATAATTCTCTCTACTGTTATTCTGACATTTCACATTCTTAAAATAAAGTGGTGATCCTAACTGACCTAAGACAGGGAATTTTAACTAGGATTAAATGTCAGAAATTGTGAAAAACTGAGTTTAAATGTATTTGGCTAAGGTGAATGTAAACGTCCGACAACTGTAGGGTGTTTCCACCATATTTCTCATACCAGTAATATCCTTTCAAATCAGTGAAGAGAATTGAACAAGTGCACACTTTGGGGGGGGAAGGAGAGATAATTGGGCCCTACAGTACTCATTACAAAGTGGGAGTGTGACTAACAGACGAGACAGAGCCACAGCTTGGCTGGAACAGGATGAAAGCATGTGATGAGACAAAATGCTTTCTGGGACACTGTGTCCTGTTTATTTAAAGGTAGCTAGCAAAGTGCAAACAGCACTAAGTAGAGTAGCTCTGGAGGATTAAACACATGTTCTGTCTTACACTGTGCCAACGTTTTCTTTGACAGCAGAATGTCAGAGGCAGACGGCAATGAAAAAACACTATTACACAATGAAACCAGGACACCATGAAAATAGAGCAACTTAAATACAAATATACTGCATGTTTTATGAATATTATTAGCAACAACAGAATAAACACTTTTTAAATGGCATACCTACAGTAGAAAAGCAAAGAATATCTTCTTTCTAATGATGTCAACTTTATTTCTCAACTCCTAATATTGAGCAAAGTACACTCGTTGGACTTACTACAGACAAAATGTCTGAATTCTGTGGACGATATCTGTGCCAAGTGCTAGGACCATAACCCCAGGTGTAGGCCTAGAGCAATGGTTCTCAAACCTCTCCTCATAGACCCCCAGACGTTTCACAATTGTGTTGTAGTCTTGAACGAGCACACCTGATTGACTAATCAAGGGCTTGATGATTAGTTGACAAGTTGAATCAGGTGTGCTAGCTCTGGAACAGTTCAAATACATGGGACGGCTGGCGGCCCATGAGGAGAGGTTTGAGAGCCACTAGTCAAGAGAATGAGAACAGGGTGGACAGTTTTCATTGGTTAGGGTTAGGGTTAGGGTTAGGGTTAGGGTTAGGGTTAGGGTTAGGGTTAGGGTTAGGGTTAGGGTTAGGGTTAGGGTTAGGGTTAGGGGTAGGGGTAGGGGTAGGGTTAGGGGTAATGCTACAGTACAGGAGAAGCCATCACAGATCTCAGGGCAAGTCATGGCCCTGTCCGTATCTCAAATGACACCCTATTCCCTTTACAGTGCACTACTTTAGACCAGAGCCCTATGGGGCGATTCCATGTAAGCGTGGAAGGAAAATCTTTTTGGTATCTCAGATTGTTCTGACAATTTTCACATCAAAACTTAATCGGCAGGAAGGATGATTGACATGCTTTCGCCTGGCCACTCTACCATAAAGGCCTGATTGGTGGAGTGCTGCAGAGATGGTTGTCCTTCTGGAAGGCTCTCCCATCTCCACAGAGGAGCTCTGCCTGAGCTCTGCCAGAGGGACCATCGGGATCATTGTCACTTCCCTGACCAAGGCCCTTCTCCCCAGATTGCTCAGTTTGGCCGGGCAGCCAGCTCTAGGAAGAGTCTTGCATTTAAGAATGATGGAGGCCACTGTGTTCTTGGGGATCTTCAAGGATGAATTTTTTGGTACCCTTCCCCAGATCTGTTCCTCAACACAATCCTGTCTCGGAGCTCTATGGACAATTCCTTCGACCTCATGGGTGTTTGCTCTGACGTGCACTGTCAACTGTGGGACCTTATACAGACAGGTGTGTTTCTTTCCAAATTATGTCCTATCAATTTAATTTACCACAGGTGGACTCCAATCAAGTTGTAGAAATCTCTCAAGGATGATCAATGGAAACAGGATGCAACTGAGCTCAATTTTGAGTCTCATAGCAAAGGGTCTGAATACTTATATAAATAATGTATTTCTGTTTTTATTTTTAATAAACTTGCTAAAATTTCTAAAAACCTGTTTTGACTTTGTCATTATGGGGTATTGTGTATAGATTGAGGGAAAACAAATATTTAATTAATTTTAGAATAAGACTGTAACGTAACAAAATGTGGAAAAGTCAAAGCATCTGAATAGTTTCTGAATGCACTGTATATGACATGAGTTTTTTGATTTGGAAATATTAAGTGTACATTTGGACTCACTGATTTTTGGCTTGCTTGTATGACATCAAAGCGGTTTTCATTATAATCCTCAACGTCTCATCTTAGAGTCCGCTTAATTTACAGAATTTCCCTCACTCAGACAACAAGAAATGTTGCACGATGTGCTCAAGTTCAGAACAACTGTCAGTCAAAACCCGTACAGTGCTGTGAAGCGCAGAGACAGATCTCTAACATCATGTATAGCATGTTACTGTACAGCCACTACACTAAAACGTAGGCACTTATTAGTGTCCAAATCTGCCATTTTCAACCCCTATATGGGTACGAGTGTAAAGGGTATAAAATGGGTCATATATACAAAAGTACCAGAGCCCACTATGGAAATGGGATGTTTTTGAAGAGTATATTGTTCCTAACAATCTAAAAAAATATGCAAATTCAGAAAGGGTTGTTTTGAAATATTAATATTTTAAATCTTGAATATATAAATGTTAAACATTTTACTTCAGAATCTATACATAGTACTCAGAGGAGTATAATTGTCTTTATCATGTACGGTTCACAGATCATCTTAGAAGGCATGTATACAGTAGGTCTACAAATTTTATTTATGATGATTTAATGTCGAACATCCTTCCTCCCAATTTAAGTTTCTATGTGAGAATTTCCAGAACAATCTGAGATGTAAATAATATTTTCAGTCCACACTCACATGGAATAGCCCTGTTGGGCCCTGGTCAAAGGTAGTGCACTATATAGGGAAAAGGGTGCCATTTGGGACTAAGCCGCCGTTTTCTCCCTCCAATCTGGGTAGTGGTGTTGGCAGCCGAGCTAGATCCAACAGGGCCCCTTTCATAGCTGCTAGAAGCCAGTCTCGGTCAGCTGTGCTGCTCCTCCAGGGTGGAGGATGAAGGAGGAAGGGGGTTGTGAATGAGGAGATCTCCCCAGCTGAGTCCCAAATTACATCCTATTCCCTGTATAGTGCACTACTAAGATGTAGTGCACTATACTATACAGGGAATAGGGTGCCATTTGGAACACAACCTCCTATACAGCTGCACGGCCAATCAGAAAGCTCACTGTGATCAACTAGACTAGGGGCAAAAAACAACAAAGATTGGTCTATGCCAATACCATACTGTTCCCTAGGCTTGTGATGCTTTGATGTTGTTTCCCTGAATCCGTACTGTAGGTTGGTGCTAGAAAGCGGCT
This sequence comes from Thymallus thymallus, assembly GCA_023634145.1. NCBI lineage: Eukaryota > Metazoa > Chordata > Actinopteri > Salmoniformes > Salmonidae > Thymallus > Thymallus thymallus. Next base: position 29,027,509 of record CM042396.1, read on the forward strand.
GGTCATATAGTCTACAGTGTATTTGTGGATGATGAACTAACTGCAGGGGTATGGTTGTGTTCTGTGATCTCTTTCACACAGACTTATTGATGACACAACAGGGGAAACCTGTCAATAATGGATGTTTGAGGTGGGTCATAAATGTTTGAAAATCCTAGGCATCAGAATCCAGCCTAACATAGAGGCTTTGAATGAAATTAGGAACTGGTGCCTTTTTTGTTACGTTAGTTATATAATTTATTTGCTTTGGATGGTCCCATGCGGATCAGTTGGCAGAGCATGGTTATTGCAATGCCTGGGTTGTGGGTTTGATTCCCAGTGAGAAAAGGTACAACAATGTATGCACTCACTACTGTAAGTTGCTCTGGATAAGAGTGTGGACTGACGTACTCCCCTAACTCATACATCGATTCAGTCTCTCAAAACTCAATTTTATAAACACATTTTTAGCATAGCAACTTAGATAATAGGGAGATTTTCTTCCTGTTTCTGAAGCATAACAACCCATAAGCCTTCAGGACTTTTTATTATTGTAATTATTTGAGAACTGTTTTATTAGATTGTTGTCGTAACGTGTGATTATTATATAACCTTCTTTGGGAAATATGTGCAGCCTGTCATCACTTTCTCTCTTGCTTTTATTTTCTCTTTCTCTATCTGTTTCTCTTCTCTCTCTTTCTCTCTCTCTCTCTCTCTCTCTCTCTACTCATCACAACACAAAACAACAGAATAGCGTGACAGCAGGTCGGTCCTCATAACAACAACAGGAAGGGAGTGACACAAGACAATTGTCCTTAAACTCCTCTGTCATTCAGTCAGTCGTCACCACAGAGGACGCCATGATAAATCCATGTCTCATCTCAGCCTCAAATGCCCATAATGGCCAGCAGCCATCTAATAACCCATGGAGAGGGCTTAGATGAATGGACTCACAGAGCTATATGGCTGTTCTGCTTCCATTTTAGTTTGCACTCTTAAGGTCAGTTTCCAGGACACAGATTAAGTTTAGTCGGAAGTCCTGGACTAAAAAGCAATGGAGAATCTCTATTGAAAGTATTTTTTTGATCAGGACTAGGCTTAATCCATGTCTGGGAAACGACCCCTTAGAGAGTTAAATACTATTTATGATGAAGGCCTTCCCACTGGACACAAACTGGTTGAATCAACGTTGTTTGAGTGTAATTTGTCAACATAGTGTGACGTGGAATCTACATGGAAAATAAACTGGATTTGAAAAAAGTCATCAACTGTTGTTTTGAGGGTGAACTTTCAACCAATTATATGCAGCCTGAGTGAATGACTAGGTAAGTTCAGTCCAAGGATTACTTACAATATTACACGTGATATGATATAACAACTGTATGAATGAGTGAATGAGTGCTGAATGAATAAGTCCTGAGTGAATGAGTGATTACAGACCAGAGAGTTACTCACGGATGGATGCCTAATTGTTAAACTAGGTCCTAACACCCCAACAGTTCCAGGTCTATGTTGCCGACGGCACGGCACCCCGGTGAGGCATTAAATAGTCTAATAGCAACCGGCAGGAAGGACCTCCTGTAGCGTTCTCTGGCACACCGTGGTGAGATCAGTCTGTGACTGAAAGTGCTCCTCTGAATCATAACTATGGCATGCAGAGGGTGGGTGACGTTGTCCATGATGGCCAGCAGTTTCGCCAGGATCCTTCTCTCTGCCACCTCCTCTAGAGTGTCAAGGTTAATCCCCAGAACAGAGCTAGCCTTCCTGATCAGCTTGTTAACCCGAGAAGCATCACCGGCCTTTATGTTGGCGCCCCAGCACACCACTGCAGACTGGTAAAAAGTATGCAGTTGAAGGACCTAAGTCTCCTCAGAAAGTAGAGTCGGCTCTGGCCCTTTTTGTACAGAGCCCCGGTGTTACCAGCCCATTCCAGCCTGCTGTCCATATGGACTAGGAACTTGTATGAACCAACCATTTTCACATCCATCCCCTGTGTAGGGACTGCAGTCGGTTTGGGTGCGCATTCTTGGGCACTGAGACCAGGCAGGATGTTTTCCACAGCACAGGGACCCTTTCCAGGCTCAGGCTAAGGTTGAAGGGTCGCTGGAGTATTCCACACAGTTGGTCAGCACAGACTCTAAGCACCCTTGGGCTGATGCCATCAGGGCCTGCCGCTTTCCACTGATGTAGTCTGTCCAGCTCTCTCTTCACTTAGTTGGTGGTGAAAGTCAGCCCAGGTGGGGGTGTGGGGGAAAGGGGGTGTTGAGGATCAGTCCAGAGGTGGGGGGAAGGGAGGTGTTGCAGATCAGTCCAGAGGGATCGGGGGTGGAGGTGGGGCAGGGCTCGCTGATTGTCTCAACGGAGGTGTTGTGAGCAAAGGTGGGGTGGGACAGCCGAGAGGGTGTGTGGCCTGGGGAGCTGGAGGGGAGGTGGACAGGGCCAGTATCTAACCTGTTAAAAAATTGGTTCAGCTCATTGGCTCTGTCCTGGGTCCCCTCTGTCTATACACTGTGAAGCCAGTGATATTTCTCATACCCTTCCACACCTCTCTCACCTGGCCTCAGCTTGTCCTCCATCTTCTCCTTATACCCTATCTTCCCCTCAGCAATCCGCAACTTCAGCTCCCTCTGGACGCATTTAAATTTGTCCCTGTCCCCCTCCTTGAAGGCCCTCTTCTTCTCATTCACCAGGGCCTTCAGGTCGCTGGTGACCCAGGGTTTATTATTTGTAAAACAGCGTACCTTCCTGGTGGGTACAGTGTTGTCTACATAAAAATGTATATAGTCCGTTATGCAGTCTGTAAGTCCATCAATGTCCTCCCCATGAGCCTCACAGAGCACATCCCAGTCTGTTGTCTCTAAGCAGTCCTGTAGGGCCTCATTCACCTCCGGGGACCATCTCCTAATGGTCCTAGTGGTCGCTGGCTGCTGTTGGACCATAGGCCTGTAGAGTGGGGTGAGGTGGACAAGGTTGTGATCCGATCTACCGAGGGGAGGGAGTGCAGTGGAGTTGTATGCATCCTTCACATTAGCATATAACAAGTCCAGAGTTTTATTATTCCTGGTTGGGCACTTCACAAACTGTTTGAACGTGGGCAGCGTTGAAGAGAGAGATGCATGGTTAAAATCCCTCGAAATGGCAAAGAAGGCACTGGGATGCGTTGTCTGTAACCTCGCGATAACAGAGTGGATGTTTGCGTCAGCGGAGGGCGCGATGTAAACAATAACAGCAATTCCCTCTGCAAATAGTAGGGTCTAACAGCTCATTGTCCGGACTACAAAACTGTTCCTTAACAGTAAAATCTGTTAACTAATAAAGCCCTCCCTTACTCTTACCGGAAGAAGCGCTATCCCTGTCCGCTCTGATGGTCTGGCAACTGCCGATAGTGACGTTCTCTATGGGGATGCTATCATTCAGCCATGTCTCTGTAAAGCACAGTAGAAAAGCTTCCTTGTAGTCTCTTTGTCCACGGACCGGACCCTCAAGCTCATCCACCTTGTTATGTAGTGATCTCACGTTGCCCAAAATGATAGACGGTATAGCAGTCTTGTACTTACTCAGCTTTGCCTTCCACTTCCCACTTTCGCCGGGAGCTTCATGAAATAGGCTTCCATGGCTGAGCATCAGCACACAAGCCTAAGATAACGATGCGCAATAGTAAGCGTCGGCTGTAGTGGTGTAAAGCTCGCCGCCATTGGACTCTAGAGCAGTGGAAACAAGTTCTTTGGAGTGATGAATCACACTTCACCATCTGGCAGTCCGACTGAAAAATCTGGGTTTGCCAGGAGAATGCTACCTGCCCGAATGCATAGTGCCAACTGTAAAGTTGGGCGGAGGAGGAATAATGGTCTGGGGCTATTTTCCATGGTTTGGGCTAGGCCCCTTAGTTCCAGTGAAGGGAAATCTTAACGCTACAACATACATACAATGACATTCTAGATGATTCTGTGCTTCCAACTTTTGTCAAGATTTTACGGAAGGCCCTTTCCTGTTTCAGCATGACAAGGCCCCCGTGTATTTTTGTGTGGGTGAGCACAGGATATAATCTCATTGATCAATTTCTCAACTAAATATTAGCCAATTATCCACGTTGAAATGACGTGGTGTGCCCACTGGGTTGTTGGTGTTTACCTATTTCTTGCTTCTCTTCTGGTATAAGGTGACTTTCATACTTGCATTCCAGAGCCTGGGGAGCTGCGTTATATACCACCTACAGCAGGGATCATCAACTAGATTCAGCCATGGGCCAAATATTTCTTGAGCGGATGATTGGGGGGCCAGAACATAATTACATATAATTTGTAGACTGCAGATTTACCACAAGAAGCACAAACATGTATAATATTTGACTAAAACATAATAATTTCAAACCTTCAAAGCTTACATTTGTATACAACCACTTGTCTCTATTATGTGTGGGAATACCTGGGAACTAATGTACAAAATTAAAATAACTTTGATTTCCTGGTGTTTTTATACTCGTATGAATACTCGTATGTCCAAGTATTCAGACTCTTTGCTTTTTCTGCTCAGAAAATTTGAGGGGCCAAATAAAACCAACCGCAGGCCAAATTCGGCCCACGGGCGCCAGTTGGGGAACCCTGACCTACAGTATATGATGAAGAAAGCACCTTATCAAGATGGTTGCATAACAAGACAGTCCACATTGTGAGGGAGCCTCATTCATGCATACGTATATTAGCATTGCTCTACACTTAGAAGTAAAAGTGCTATCTATAACCTAAAAGGGTTCTTTGGCTGTCCCCATAGGAGAACCCTTTGAAGAACCCTTTTTGGTTATAGGCAGAACTTTTTTGGTTCCAGGCAAAATCTTTTTGAGTTCCATATAGAACCCTTTACACAGAGGGTTCTACATTGAGCCCAAAATAGTTCTGCCTGGAACCAAAAAGGGTTCTTCAAAGGGTTCTCCTATGGGGACAGCCAAAGAACCCTTTTTTTCTAAGAGTGTACTAACAAATCCTGTATCTATTGTTCCGCCATCTCTCCAGTGACTAAACATATACAGTATTCTCAGTATTACCCGGTGATGTGACAAGGGGCATCTTGAAGGCATCTTGGAGGCAAAAGGGTTTAAAAAGGGTTCTTCGGCTGTCCCCATAGGTCCAGGAGAACCATTTTTGGTTCCAGGTAGAATCCTTTTTGGTTCCAGGTAGAACACTCTGTGTAAAGGGTTCTAAATTGAAACCAAAAGGGTTCTACCTGGAACCAAAAGAGTTCTACTTGGAATCAAAAAGGCTTATTCTAAGTGTTCTCCTATGGGGAAATCTGAAGAATACTTTTAGGCTCTAGGCTAAAAGTGTATGTTGCCCAGTGTGGTAGCCCACAACACCACTCCCACAACCTATATATGTACAGTATACACAGTGGGTGAAATAAGTATTGAACACGTCACCATTTTTCTCAGTAAATATATCTCCAAAGGTGCTATTGACATGAAATTTTCACCAGATGTTGGTAACAACCCAAGTAATCCATACATACAAAGAAACCAAAACAAATAAGTTCAGAAATTAAGTTATGTGTAATAATGTGAAATGACACAGGGAAAAAGTATTGAACACATGAAGAAAGGGAGGTGCAAAAAGGCAGGGAAAGCCAAGACAACAGCTGAAAACTATCAGTAATTAAAAAGCAATCCAGCCCCCTGTCAGTGCAAATTAATATCAGCTGGTTCAGTCCCAACTGATGAACTACAAAAAGGTCTCATTGTCAAGGTGTCACACAAGACACATCTCATGATGGGTAAAAGCAAAGAGCTGTCTCCAGACCTTCGCAACCTAATTGTTGCAAAACATAATGATGGCATTGGTTATAGGTGCATCTCTAAGCTTCTGAATGTTCCAGTGAGCACTGTTGGGGCCATAATACGGAAGTGGAAAGACAATCATTTCACCATAAATTTGCCTCGACCAGGTGCTCTTCGCAAGATTTCTGACAGAGGAGTGAGTGAAAAGAATAATCAGAAGAGTTGTCCAAGAGCCAAGGACCACTTGTGGAGAGCTTCAAAAAGACCTGCAATTAGCAGGTACTGTTGTCTCAAAGAAAACAGTAAGTAATGCACTCCACCGCCATGGCCTGTATGCATCCAGTGAAATACTGGGAGAATATAGTGAGATGAGAGATAAATTGAACTGGTTGGATGTCATAATACACACCATGTTTGGAGGAGAAATGGCACTGCACATCACCATACCAACAGTGAAGTTTGGAGGTGGGAACATCATGGTGTGGGGCTGCTTTTCAGCAAATGGTGCTGGCAAACTTCACATAATTGAAGGAAGGATGAATGGGCAAATTTACTGAGACATTCTTGACAAAAATCTGCTGACATCTACCAGGATGATGAAGATGATGAAGACACCTTCCCTTTCTCCACATTTGTTACGTTACAGCCTTATTCTAAAATGGATTAAATATTTTAATTCATCAATCTACACTCAATATCCCACAATGAAAAAGCAGAAACAGGTTTTTATTTTTATTTTTATCCAATGTGTTAAAAATAAAAAACAGAAATATCTTATTTACATAAGTATTCAGACCCTTTGCTATGAGAATTTTGCTCAGGTTCATCCTGTTTCCATTGATCATCCTTGTGATATTCCTACAACTTGAATGGAGTCCACCTGTGATAAATTCAATTGAATGGACATGATTTGGAAAGGCACACACCTGTTTGTATAAGTTTCACAGTTGACAGTGCATGTCACAGCAAAAACCAAGCCATGAGGTTGAAGGAATTGTCCGTAGAGCTCTGAGACAGGATTGTGTTGAGGCACAGATCTGGGGAAGGGTACTAAAAAATGTCTGCAGCATTGATGGTCCCCAAGAACACAGTGGCCTCCATCATTCTTAAATGGAAGGAGTTTGGAACCACCAAGACTCTTCCTAGAGCTGGCCGGCCAGCCAAACTGAGCAATCGGGAGAGAAGGGCCTTGGTCAGGGAGGTTATCAAGAACCCAATGGTCACTCTGACAGAGCTCGAGAGTTCTTATGTGGGGATGGGAGAACCTTCCAGAAGGACAACCATCTCTGCAGCATGTCACCAATCAGGCTTTTATGGTAGAGTTGCCAGACTGAAGCCACTCCTCAGTAAAAGGCACATGAAAGCCTGCTTGGAGATTGCCAAAAGGCACCTAAAGACTCCCAGACCATGAGAAACAAGATTCTCTTGTCTGATGAAACCAATATTGAACTATTTGGCCTGAATGCCAAACGTCACGTCTGGCGGAAACCTGGCACCATCCCTACGGTGAGTCATGGTGGTGGCAGCTTCATGCTGTGGGGATGTTTTTCAGCGGCAGGAACTGGAAGACTAGTCAGGGCCGAGGGAAAGATGAATGGAGCAAAGTACAGAGAGATCCTTGATGAAAACCTGCTCCAGAGCACTCAGGACCTCAGACTGGGGTGAAGGTTCACCTTCCAACAGGACAACGACCCTAAGCACACAGCCAAGACAACGCACGAGTGTTTTCGGGACAGGTCTCTGAATGTCCTTGAGTGGCCCAGACAGAGCCCGGACTTGAACCCGATCGAACATCACTGGAGAGGCCTGAAAATAGCTGTGCAGCGACGCTCCCAATCCAACCTGACAGAGCTTGAGAGGATCTGCAGAGAAGAATGGTAGAAGGTGCTTCAACAAAGTACTGAGTAAAGGGTCTGAATACTTATGTAAATATGATATTTCAGTTGTTGTTTTTTATAAATTTGCACAAATTTCTTAAAAACTGATTTTGCTTTGCTCATGGGGAATTGTGTGTAGACTGATGTGGGAAAAAACGATGTAATCAATTTTAGAATAAGGCTGTAACGTAACAAAATGTGGTAAAAGTCAAGGGGTCTGAATACTTTCCGAATACACTGTATGTGTGTCTTTCTCATGGGTTGGGTTAAAAGCAGAAGTCAAATTTCAGTTGGACCTTGTGCGCAATGGACCAATAAAGTAATCTTAATCTTGATGTATAGGTTAGGGATGCGTCCCAATACGTTTGACTACTATGGGCCCTGGTAAAACAAAAAGCACTACATTGAGAATAGGGTACCATTAAAACGCACCCTAGGATAAGGGTGAGAAGAGAAGATATGTTTAAGCTGTTCACTCACTCAGTATGCTCTGTGGCCCTATTTGTAGACTATGTCATTCCATTATCTTGGCTTGAAAGTGGCTTGGTTATTCAGGTGGGTCACAAAGCCATTGTTGGCCTAGTTATGTTAGAGTTATGCTACAGCTATGCTAGAGCAGGGATCATCAACGAAACTGAATAAAAATATAACTATGTACATGTGTTTTATGAGCTGAAATAAAATATCACTGAAATTTTCCAATGCGCAGAAAAAGCGTATTTCTCTCAAATGTTGTGCATAAATGTGTTTACATCCCTGTTAGTGAGCATTTCTCCTTTGCCAAGACAATCCATCCACCTGACAGGTGTGATCATTGTGCTGTCGAGGGGACAATAAAAGGTCACTCTAAAATGTGCAGTTTTGTCACACAACACAATGCCACAGATGTCTCAAGTTTTGAGGGAGTGTGCAGTTGGCATGCTGACTGCAGGAATGTCCACCAAATAATTTAATGTTCAAACCAAATTAAATCAAATTATATTTGTCACATGCGCCGAATACAACAGATGTAGACAGTGAAATGCTTACTTACAAGCCCTTAACCAACAATGCAGTTTTAAGAAAATAAGTGTTAAGTAAAATATATATATATATTATAATTAAAGAGCAGCAGTAAAATAACAGTAGCAAGGCTATATATTTTTTATTTTATTTTATTTAACCTTTATTTAACCAAGCAAGTCAGTTAAGAACAAATTATTATTTACAATGACGGCCCATACCGGCCAAACCCAGACAACGCTGGGCCAATTGTGCACTGCCCTATGGGACTCTCAATCATGGCTGGTTGTGATACAGCCTGGAATCGAACCAGGGTCTGTAGTGACACCTCTAGCACTGAGATGCAGTGCCTCAGACCTCTGCACCACTCGGGAGCCCCGCGTCATCCGGGAATATATACAGGGGGACAGTCAATGTGCGGGGGCACAGGTTAGTCGAGGTAATTGAGGTAATATGTACATGTAGGTATAGTTAAAGTGTCTATGTATAGATGATAAACAGAGAGTAGCAGCAGGTAATTTGTACATGTAGGTATAGTTAAAGTGACTATGTACAGATGATAACAGAGAGTAGCAGCAGGGCTGATTCAGGAGTCTTATGGCTTGGATGGCAGGAAGCTTTGCCCCAGTGATGTACTGGGCTGTACGCACTACCCTCTGTAGTGAACTTGTGGTCAGAGCCAAATAGTTGCCATACCAGGCGATGATGCAACCTGTCAGGATGCTCTCGATGGTGCAGCTGTAGAACCTTTTGAGGATCCGAGGACCCATGCCAAATCTTTTCAGTCTCCTGAAGGGGAATAGGCTTTGTTGTGCCCTCTTCACGACTGTCTTGGTGTGTTTGTTGGTTATGTGGACACCAAGGAACTTGAAGCTCTCAACCTGCTCAACTACAGCCCGTTGATGAGAATGGGGGCGTGCTCGGTCCTCCTTTTCCTGTAGTCCACAATCATCTCCTTTGTCTTGATCACGATGAGGGAATGGTTGTTATCCTGGCACCACACGGCCAGGTCTCTGACCTCCTCTCTCATCGTTGTCGGTGATCAGGCCTACCACTGTTGTGTCGTCGGCAAACTTAATGATGGTGTTTGAGTTGTGCCTGGCCATGCAGTCATGGGTGAACAGGGAGTACAGGAGGGAACTGAGCATGCACCCCTGAGGGGCCCCTGTGTTGAGGATCAGCATGTTGTTACATACCCTTACCACCTTGGGGCGGCCCGTCAGGAAGTCCAGGATCCAGTTGCAGAGGGAGGTGTTTAGTCACAGGTACCTTAGCTTAGTGATGAGCTTTGAGGGCACTATGGTGTTGAAGGCTGAGCTGCAGTCAATGAATAGCATTTTCACATAGGTGTTACTTTTGTCCAGGTGGGAAAAGGCAGTGATGAGCGCAATCGAGATTGCATCAGCTGTGGATCTGTTGGGGCGGTATGCAAATTGGAGTGGGTCAAGGGTTTATGGGATAAAGGTTTTGATGTGAGCCATGACCAGCCTTTCAAAGCACTTCATGGCTACAGAAGTGAGTGTTACGGTCTGTAGTCATTTAGGCAGGTTACCTTAGGGTTCTTGGGAACATGGACTATGGTGGTCTGGTTGAAACATGTTGATATTACAGACTCAATCAGGGACAGGACGATAGTATTGTAATCTAGCAATGTAATGTCGAACAACACATTGCCTTGAGTGTGAATGTGTGCGCGTCAGGCAGCTGAGCAGCACACTCACCCCTGCTAGGAGGAGTCTGGGGAAACGATTTGATTAGCCGCCTCGCGCCACTCGGTGCGCTCAGTGGTTTACAGAGACCGAGGTGAGGGGTTGTCAAGGAGAATCGTTTCCCCGGTATCCTGTCTCTCTTCACCGGGTAGCCTAGAAACAGAGTATGCTGTCCCTCCGCTCGTTCCACCTTGAACAGAATAGCCAGAGACGCATAAAGAACTGTCTGGATTTTGAAGGTGAAGGACTTTGTATTTACATAAAGTTCTGTAGACTATAAATACTGCGTATTTGACCGCGAGGATGGAATTAATCGAAAGGACAGTAAGGTCCGATATCAGAGTGAAAGTCTGCACAACACTCCCTCTGAGATGGAGACGCGACTGACTTAATCATTTATTCACTTTTTCTCATAACGGACTGGCCTTTGGGATTTATTGTCTGCAGCTATTACGCCGCGTGACTCCATAGACCTGCGGAGACGGACGGCTTCTACGCGGCTACCCGCTCAATGACAAATTGTTCAGAAGCGCTTCATTTCAAAGGTAGGCTACCTCCACACAGGCAGTTCATTTGTTGCGCTTTGTTGTGCAGTTCTGTAAATCACTGACTGCGACGGATAGGCGACAGTGAACATCCGATAATAAATAGCTGAGCATCTCTAATCTCTTCATAATGATTTGTATACAACCTATTTGAGGTTACATGCAGGTATTCTATAAATGTTACATTATCCTGATAATTATTTTATGTGTTTGTGGGGATTAATTGTTAACTGAGCTGGGGGTTTGCGGCTTTATGCTCTTGTTACAGTGCGCACTGTGACAGGTTATTGTAGCCTGTCCTAAAATATAATTGTGAAAAAACTAATATTTATTGATTTAACGCACTGCAGTAGCCTAGGCTACAATGTGTTGCATTGATTCTACAATTATAGCTGCATGTATAGGCTATCTGAGTCAGTCTGGTGACAGTCACTAGGCTAGGGAAGTGTCTGGACTAGCTCTGGTCCAGGGCGTTAGTGCGCGTTCGTAGACGTTAGTAAAGGTGTGAGTAAAGGAACCCGCACTAACGCCCTGGACTAGAGCTTTGTCTTGATATGCGTGTGGGAATACAGTAGCATCGCTGCTGAGGTTTTGCGAGAAAAAACAATATATGAAATATTAAGTTACTACATGTTATTACAAATGTATTATTTTCAGTGTTAAAGTGTTAGCTTGTTTATTCTCAACATCGTACATGTTTGCTGTTCTTATGTGTTGCAGATAGTGGATGTGTCGTCATGGGCATTTGAATAGTGTCAGCATCAACTGAAAAGTCTCAAAGCTCAACTAAACTTCATAAATGTCTTCCTCAGTCATCTCTTCATATCGCTCTCTGTCCAGTATTCACTACCTGGGTTGTAATAACTAAAAATAGGAGAGAACTGTGCCTCCACCTCGCCCCTGTCCAAATCCAAACCCACAAAGCCAGTATATTTACGTAGAAGATCTACAGCACTGACTTACAATGGGCACAGTACTATCACTTTCCCCTGCATCCAGGAAGAACAGCTACTATGACACGCGGCCTGGCTCACTCAACCACTACCCGAGCCTGAGCAGCCGTTCGCTCAACACTCAGAAAGAACGGGCCGGGGGCCTGAAACGGGGCCAGTCAATCTTTCTCCCGGCCCTCACCTGGAAACGCCTGGTCGCCTCCACCAAGAAACGAGGAGGCTCTAAGAAATGTCCTGGGGGTCCGGGGTCGCTTGGAGACCCCCTCAACAACAACAACAACATCTACCAGAAGGATCCGGTGTTGCAACTCAACCGCGAAAATGTCAAGAAGTCTCTGTCGTGTGCCAATCTCTCCAGCTACGACGGGCCAATGGGACTGGGTCTGGGGATAGGCTTCGGCCAGGGACACTACAGCTATGGGATGGGCATGAAGCCCCAGCAGCTCTCCTCCGTCAAGAAGGTGCCGCACCCAGGAACGGGTGCCTCATCCCCCAAGCGCGTCATCGTCCAGGCGTCCACCAGTGAACTCCTCCGGTGCTTGGGTGAGTTCCTGTGTGGCCGCTGCTACCGGCTGAAGCACCTTTCCCCGGCGGACCCGGTGCTGTGGCTGCGGGCGGTGGACCGATCTCTGCTCCTCCAGGGCTGGCAGGACCAGGCCTTTGTGACGCCGGCCAACGTGGTGTTCGTCTACATGCTGTGTCGTGATGTGGTGGATGGAGACCTGGTGGCGTCGGAGCATGAACTTCAGGCCACCCTGCTCACCTGCCTCTACCTGTCCTACTCCTACATGGGCAACGAGATCTCCTACCCACTGAAGCCTTTCCTGGTGGAGGCTGGAAAGGAGGCCTTCTGGGACCGCTGCCTAGCCATCATCGACACCACCAGCGCCAAGATGCTGCGCATCAACGCCGACCCGCACTTCTTCACCCAGGTGTTCGCTGAGCTGAAGAGTGAGGGGGGCTGCAGCCCGCAGGACTACAGCCGCGTGCTGGACCGGTGAGAGGAGGGGTAGAGGGGTACAACCCCCCCACCTCTCTCCCCACCCCCCTGTCCTTTTCTTCCACCCCTCTGCCAAACATACATTTCCCACCCACCTGCTCCAGCCGCCTACCTCCAAGGATGATAACACAGGGGTAAGGGACTGCACCCCCCCCCCCCCCCCCCCCCTCCCATCCCCCATTATCCACCAATGAGCAATCCACATTAAGACAATGGGGAAACTTTTCCCCCTAAGACTAGATCAGAAATTAGCATGTCATCAATAGGGTTGAGTGTTTATGTTGTTAGCACAAGCCCTTCTGTGTTATGTAATAGTCACCTGATTTTACTTGAATGGTGGAACCATTTGGTCCACCTGTCCTTCGTGACCCCACTCTCACCTCTTGTGTCTCCGTGAGCTGGGGGAACAGAAACAGAAACAGAAACAGTCATCTCAGCTGTTCCGCCCTCCCTTCTCCCCTCTTTCTCCCCTATTTCTCCCCTCTATCTCCTCTCTCTACTCACTCTCCTCTCCTCTCTCTCCCCTCCCCTCTCTCCCTCTCTCACCTCCCTTCCCTCTCTCCCCCATCTCCTCCTTCCCTTCCCCCTCTCCCCTCTCCCCTTGCCCCTCGCCCCTCTCTCCTCTCTCCCCTCTCTCTCCTTTCTCCTCTCTCCCCTCTCCCCTCTCCCCTCTCCCCTCTCTCTCCTCTCTCGCTTCATACAGAGCCGAGTCAGACATTCTAAACAGTGATTGGTTGGGCCATAAACCACCGAAGGGAATGGCATTTCATCAACAGCATTTTTACGTAGAAGATCAAGACATCATTACTTATAAATTACTTTGTTAGAAGTCAACAGACCTAACTTAAGACATAACAGGACATTACAATAGGACCTACAGACATGTATTATGGTAGTGTACTAAATCCCTTATGTCAGTAACGAAACCCAATGTTATCTAGGTCCAATGTTATCTAGGTCCAATGTTATCTAGGTCCAATGTTATCTAGGGCCAATGTTATCAGGGTCCCATGTCATCTAGGTCCTCTTGGTTCTGTCTGTCGTGTGCTTGGTCATCAGTAAAATGAAACAAACAGTGTTTTGCAGGAGCCTTTTGACAACAGAGGGTCAACTGACCCGAGGGAACAGATAGAACAGCTACCAACCCATTAAGACCATTCACTCAGGTTACGTTCCAAATGGCACCCTATTTCCTAACTAATGCACTACTTTCGACCAGAGCCCTATGGATCCTGGTCAAAAGTACTGCACTATATAATGAATATGGTGCCATTTGGGAAGCAGCTTAAAAAACATCTGTAGGGTGCAGGGCCGTTTGTGTCTATCTCTCCAGCTATCATTTAATCTAAGAAAGGTCTCCCGGTTGAAGCAAAATAGGCCCTTATTTTGTGTGTGTGTGTGTGTGTGTGTGTGTGTGTGTGTGTGTGTGTGTGTGTGTGTGTGGGTGTGGGTGTGGGTGTGTGTGTGTGTGTGTGTGTGTGTGTGTGGGTGTGGGTGTGGGTGTGGGTGTGGGTGTGGGTGTGGGTGTGGGTGTGGGTGTGTGTGTGTGTGTGTGTGTGTGTGTGTGTGTGTGTGTGTGTGTGGGTGTGTGTGGGTGTGTGTGTGGGTGTGTGTGGGTGTGTGTGGGTGTGTGTGTGTGTGTGTGTGTGTGTGTGTGTGTGTGTGTGTTATTGGCAGATAGCGAAGTTCATCAGCTGTTTACCCTGTCAGTCCTGTGTTCCATGGCTGTGTCTGTCATCATCAGGCTGCTGCTGCTGCTGTGGCATTAATGAGATTAGCAGATTTACCCGCCCCTCCTCCTCCTATCCTCCCTTCTTACTCTGGCCCCTCCTCCTCCTATCCTCCCTTCTTACTCTGGCCCCACCCCCCACCTCCTCCTCCCTTCTTACTCTGCACTGGGGGTCCCCTGAAACAACGTGCGAGAGGGAGAGAGGAGGGGTGTAGAGGGTGGAGGTAGCTGAAGGTGGTCCTCAGTCCCAGTGCAGGGCTGGCCTGGAATGACAAGATGTGTGTAGTTGTGGTTAAATGCTGCTGTTGTTGTTATTGTTTTTAGCTTTGCTCTCTCGTTTGTCACCTGTGTGTCCACGTCTGCCATGAAGCAGCTTCTCGGGATTACTTCTGTGTCCCAAATGGCACCTTATTCTGTTTATAGTGCACTACTTTTGACCAGGACCCATAGGAAATGCAAAAAAAGGCCTTGTAATGAAACCTTGGCATTTCTGGTTCACAGTTTTGATCTAAGTCACATGAGTACTAATGTGTGTTTGTGTCTATCAGGAATGGAGCACAGATGTACCTCAGGGCCAGAGGGCGGGGTTTTTCTGTGTGCAAGCTGTGCTCATAAAAATATATTTATCATGGTTGCCAAGGCATTAAAAAAATCAGATTTTAAATATGAACAGAGCGAGAGAGAGAGAGAGAGAGAGAGAGAGAGGCTTGATCCTCTCATTCCCTTCTGGCCTGAATGTTATCCTACTAATGAGCAAAACTACAATAGCTACAATATGAAAACGAGGTGAGTAGAAAGTAGAAACGTCCCAAATGGTCCATAGCGCTCATAGGACCCATACTGTACGTCTCTGGTCAAAATGTGTGCACTATGTAGGGAATAGGGTGCCATTTTGGGATGCACCCATACAGTAGGATGACAAAGAGGGTGAGTTAGTCCTTCTATCTTCTATACAGACAGGTCTTGCTGCCAAACCAGTTGTCTATGTGTTGATACAAAAGCAAAATAACAGCCTCTCAGTCTCTCTTCACTCTGATTCTGGCTGAGAGTACTATGGGTTGCTATAGGTTGCTATGGGTTGCTATGGGTTGCTATAGGTTGCTATGGGTTTATTGAACCTAGACCTAGAAAACATGTTTCAGGATCTGGGACTTTGACGCTCGATGCTCCACTCCTGACCAGTCGGGTGGTCGGTGGCCTATCCAGGAACAGCATGTGGCATTGCAGTGCCACCCTAACCGTCCCCTCCCCAATGCCAGGCAAAATGCATTCACACACTTATGTTATGTGGGCTGGGCATACTGTACTGGAATACCACCCCTCACACACACACACACACACACACACACACACACACACACACACACACACACACACACACACACACACCTGCCCATGGATATACACTGCACTCTCTGACTGACTGACTGAAAAAACACTCACACTAGACCCGCCCCTTGACACGTGCATACGTACACACACACACTCAAGCAGACACACACACACCGTGGTAATCCCCGGTTAATCCTCCCACCCAATCAAATAGAGCAAGGGGGAATAAGTAAATGCCAAAAGGTTCCAAATCTGATGAGATTTGGTCTTGCTCTTCCCTCCTTCCCCCTGCGTTGGCCCTCTGCTCAGCCTTCCCATTCATGATACACTCCTCATAACAGCTTGGAGGACCAATGGACAAACATCAAGTTTACTCCTTCAGCTCAGACCAAGGCTTATTGGTTGGAGGCAGTCCAGTCCAGTGGTTCCTGCCTGCCTTCCTAGGGGACTTGTATTTCTATCTGAGAAGCGGGAGATTAGAGCTGGGCGAGGATGTCTCATAGTTGGGGACCACCGTCTCTGTTTCAGGAGCCTTGGTCGACGGCCATTTTGGAAGACTGCCGGCCACTCCTATTGTTGTGGACGTTGTTGTGCATTCAGTACGACACTGGCCACTGGCCAGCACTCAAGGCCTCTAGTGTGTTGACAGCAATGAACCCTTTCAACCCCTCCTCTCACACCCTCCTCCCTTATCCCCCTCTCCCTTTGGACACACACTCGGCTGTTGTTCCCTGCCTGTTGCCATTTGATTGGATTTTCAACCCCATTGTGGAGAGAAGAACAGTTAGAATGGTGGTGTTTGTTGGCCAACAGTCAGTCACAGACACAGTCTTGTTAATGGGGCTCCATGGCCTCTATCTACAGTATACCGTTGTGTTGTATGCTATCCTGTCTATAGGGGTGATAGGGATTGCATGTGGTCATAGTATCGGGAGCGTTTTGCTTCCACCAGGAGTCTCCTAGTCAAGTCCTGTATTCCTCTTATGTAATATTATTGCGTCTTTCAGGGAAATCGTAAAATGTGACTTTAGAGACCCATCCTAATATAAAACGTGTGCATGCCACATGTAACTGGCATTTTGTTGGAAATCATCATACCATTGACGTCAGTGGGAGATAGTCATGAACATTCCAGTTACTTGTATGGATCTCAAGTTAAGATGTGGCCCATACAGGCTACAGCTATGGGACTACGCTGTCGTACTCACCGTAAAGAAGTACATGTAGTCCATGGAGATATAGAGAGAGACATAGGCTCTGCAGATGCTAGATTTATTATTAGCATGTTATTGTAATGTGACATCCATCAACCTTGAGTTCACCCTCACCTTAAGCAGATTACCTCTTTATCTCTTTACCTCCACCCACCCAAACAAAACCTTGAGCTGGATCCCTGTTCATCCAATCGTATGCCTATACCGGACCTGTTATTCTGTTTCCAACCAATCATATCATACTACTCAACAGGAACTGTGACTCTACCTGTCCAATCAAACACCTCAGCAGAACCCTGGAACTCGGTTTGACTGTTGGATGAAACTACTGATTGGCCGACAGGATATTCTTTGCAACCCCATTGTTCAAGGGATTCTCCTTCACTAAAAATGAACTAAATATGGAGAGTCACCCAGGAATAAAAAAAAAAAGACTGTTGGACCCTATTCTATGAACTACATAGGTGGGACTCAAGCAAAGACTATTGCACCTCAACCATCCAGGATATTTCAAATGGATCTCAGGTCCTAGTTTGGCCTGATGGGAGACTTTGGTTTGGGGGGAATATGAGGCGAAAGCGGTTTAAGTCACCATTGCTCTGTGAGTTCTGGTGAACTTGTTTTCTCAATGTATTTTGCTGCTATGTTGGAGTAGAATTTCAGTGGCACACCTATAACAGTCTGTTTAAGTGCAGACTTAAAGGGATAGTTCAAATTACAAAATTACATATAGATTTGAACTATTCCTTTAATAGAAGTAGAACATTGTACGCCGTAAATATGTTGCTGTGTGACAAACTTACCCGACGACAGGAAAAACAAAAGCACACGTCATGTCTTGTTACTGTGGTGATGTGCATGCCAGATAGACTAGCTTCTTTTTTCAAGTTTGCTTTTTTGTTTTGATTAGCTTTTTATTTAATTGTTTTCAATTAAATGTTATTTCCTTAACTTAAAAAAAATCTAATCAGTTCATCCCTAGCTGTGGGAGAAGATCTGATGTCAAACATTATTAGTAAGTAATTATTCAGGTCATGATGACTGTTATAATTATAACTGCACATTTTAAGTGTTATTGTCGTTGTGGATGTTATGATATGGAATGACAGAGACTGGGAATCTACAGTACCTGTATTCTAATTTTGTTATGATGAACCTTTGTCTTTAACATCTCGAAGAATGTGAAATCATGTAAACAATGATAACATAGTTTGTCACATTTCGCCACCGCTATGTCTTAGTGTTCAAAGATGTCAAAACTGCGATTTCAGACACAGCTTTTGACACAACGCTGATAAGGAATGATAGATGTGGTAAAAGTTGTGATATAATTGGCATCATTGTGATGGGTGGTGGGTCAGGAGGCTGGTTGGTGAGAAAGGCTGGGTATGTGGGCCACATCCCAAATGGTACCCTATTCCCTATATGGTGCACTACTTTTGACCAGAACCCTATAGACTATATAGGGAATATATTTGGGACGCCCCCTAGCCTTCTGTTAGAAGGAAGTGTTTCAGTCTGTGCTTGTCTCACTTCCTCTGAGGATCTTGTGAAATGGGCGGACGATTGATTCTCATGAAAACATCAACATCATTTTGTAATGGCTGCTGTGTGTATAGCAAATGCAGAATCAATGGGATCAATGGTGAAGCCTCATCAATGCGACAACAGATGGTGAATTGGTGCACAAAGGAAGCCATTGTAGTGGTCAGATCACAGACAGGCGTCCCTACACAAGCAACTCCAGTCCTTACCCTCATTGTAGCTATGTCTTAACCCACAGCACTGCATCTAATTGAGACCTCTGCTTCTTTTCAAGGCTACATAGTACATATTTCTATTCCATGAAAGGAAAATACTTAAACACAATATTGAACAAAACATCAGTAAAGAACTGTCTGAATGATCAGTGCTTTGAGTTAGACACTTACTTGTCGCCAACCCTCTCATAAGACCTGCACTCTTCAGTCTCCTCTCACCGTTGCTGCCAACCCAACCCAACCCAACCCTTACCCCAGGTTTCCATGGTTACCTGCCCCTGGCACTGACTGACAATGTCATTGTGATAAAACTCTAATGAAATGGAGAGACCAGAGTGACTTTTGTAAAGCCACCTCATGTTTGTACAGATGTAGGATCTTAATTTGATCACCCTGTTACGAGAGGACTTAACCGCAATGCAGGACATTTAAAACTTTAAAAAGGCTTCTGAAGTTTGTATATTTCACTTAGAAATTTCAGACTTGATTTCTTCCCGTTTGACAAATGTATCAACCCTTACAAAAATGTCCAATAAATATGATCCACATAATTATCCACATTTCTTGTTGCTGCAGGATTATTTTCCTGCTGTAGCAAACTGGTTCACATTAAGATCCTACATATGTATGCAGCTCGATATGTCTCGTTGGGGAACACTTGAAGATGAAAACAATGTGAAAGTTTTTTTTCCCTGTTCAAATGCAATTTTTGTTTCCTTTTTTCGTTATGATGATGATGATTATTGCTATTATTATTTAATAAAGTATTGAGGTGAAATTCCTCTCCTGTGGTGTTAAGGTTATTTGGGTGATTGCTTAAGAGATTTATATTGTATGCTCTCTCTCTCTCTCTCTCTCTCTCTCTCTCTCTCTCTCTCTCTCTCTCTCTCTCTCTCTCTCTCTCTCTCTCTCTCTCTCTCTCTCTCTCTCTCTCTCTCTCTCTCTCTCTCTCTCTCTCTCTCTCTCTCTCTCTCTCTCTCTCTCTCTCTCTCTCTCTCTCTCTCTCTCTCTCTCTCTCTCTCTCTCTCTCTCTCTCTCACACTCACTCACACACACACCATCTATCCACCGACCGCACACAGCCACCCTCCTCTGGTATCTGTAAGGCCCACAAGCTACCATTGTATTCTCCCAGTGCATATGGTATCCTCTGCCTGTCAGGGCCCAGCACCACAGCACCTGCTGGCCGACAGTAAATCCAGAGAAGACGTAGAATAGCTTAATGCATGGTCACCCACAACAGCCTGGCTGTGCAGATGGCACTTTGGGTTTCAGTGAGGGGCTGACCTGTGCTCTCTATTAAGGCATGTCTCTGTAGTCAATCAATGCCCACTGGTGTGATCCACAGGAGGGACTGGTCTCTCAGGTCACAGGTGGGTGTGGATGGCATGCTGGGTCTATGTATCTAAGAAAACAACCATATGATTCAAGCAGAAGAGCGTTCTCACACTACCACAAGCCATCATGGGAAACCCTGTAGATCAAGCAGAAATGACCTTACACAATAAACCTTTGATTGAATCCCAGCCTTGGTCAGGAAGTGTCTGCAGCATGCTGTGTTCTGCACAGTGCAGCTGTACTAGCCTGGCTGTTTGCAGGATGTGTGTGTGTTAATGAGAGGGAGATGTAGAGAACACAACAGGTTGTATGTGTAGTTTGAGTACTAGCTAGCGAACACTGGACAGTGGGTCTCAGGCCACCTCTGACTGGTTGACACTGCATTATGGTGACACAGAGTACCTCTGTAGAGGGACTGGACACACACACACCGATGTGCTCTTGTCGTCTTCTTGTGGGTTACCTTAAGTCTTCCTCTAACAAAACAAACACATACTGTAGATATGAGTAAAGCACATTATCCATGACACAGACACACACACTCTGCAGAGTGACAGGAACAGCGTACTGGGCAACGCTGAGTAAAAGCAAAACACAACAATGAAACTATTAAAACCCCAAAAGAGGATTTAGGGTGTTTCATTTTGAATATACATTACATCCTCCTATCATTAAAAGATACCTGCATAAAACTTCATGAAAATAACTTTTTGGCGGTGAAAGCAGCTTACTCACTTTGGTAGAGTATTGTATTTGACAATTAGTTTTAAACGGCCATTTACAATCTGTGCACAATGCTTAGAGCAGAGTGAAGCCATATGGTATTAGTGATGGGGCCGGGGTAGTGACCGTATCCAGGGACCCTGCTCTTGGTCACTGGGGGCACAGAGGTTACAGAGGCCAGGCCAGGCCACTAGGATGGAGGGATTGATGGAGGGAGGGAGGGATAGAACAAGATGGAGAGGAGCGGGGAAAGAAAAGGAGTGGATGCAGATGGCTGCTCTGGACTCTGGCCCTGTCCCTCATCTGTCGAAGACACAAATCACCCTGCTCTCTCTCTCTCTCTCTCTCTCTCTCTCTCTCTCTCTCTCTCTCTCTCTCTCTCTCTCTCTCTCTCTCTCTCTCTCTCTCTCTCTCTCTCTCTCTCTCATGATTACCATGATTATTTTATATTTTTGCCTGTTATACAATAATCCACATAGGTTATACAGCACTTTAAAGAGTATCTTTTGTCAATTTAGAATGATTAAAACCAACCCAAATTGCTCTCATCTTAATATATAATAATGCATAATAGGATATACCATACATCTAATTAGCTTGAATTAATTGAATATTATTTACTCTATGAAGTAAATAAGTCTAACTGAAAATATATAGTCAGAATTAAGGAAATAGTCTCGAACTGGAGGTGTCACTACAGACACCCTGGTTCAAATCCAGGCTGTATCACAACCGGCAGTGATTGGCAGTCCCATAGGGCGGCGCACAATTGGCCTAGTGTCATCCAAGTTTGGTCGGTGAAGGCCGTCATTGTAAATAAGAATTTGTTCTTAACTGACTTGCCTAGTTAAATAAAAATAAAAGCATCAATAGTTTCTACAGTGAATTAGTTTGTAGATTGCAGTACAGTTTATACTAAAAGCATCAATATTGGGTCAGTATCTTTCTACAGAACATTGGTTTAAATAGATCATGGTACAGTTGGGACCTTGAAAAGAGGCAGCCTGCTGGCATGGCAGCCTGCTGAGAGAACAGATGGTTGGTGAGGTAGTAGCTCTACCAAGTTCCAGAGCCATGTTTCACCCAAAAGGCATCGGGCTTAGGTCAGTGCCAGGGGCCACTCCAGTCCAGAAGAGCCCAAGGGAACCCCAGAAGACACGTTGACTGCGTCCCAAATGGCACCCTATTTCCCATTCAGTGCACACCATGGGTCCTGGCCAAAAGTACTTCACTAACTAGGGAATAGGGTGCCATTTAGGACGCAGACACTGAGCTCAGTGAACTGCAGAACTCTGAGAAGTCACATGGGTTCTGAACCTACAGTATATACTGGTAAGTGACTGAGAATATCACCCTCTCTCATACAGACCGGACCCTCTCATACAATCACATGCCTTGAGATAGACTAGCGTTCTGTCCAGCAAGCTGCCTCGAGCTACAGAAAGGAGATAGGCTCCTGCTCTATGGGCCTGTCTGGCTCGGAAAAGGCTTTCTTACATACAATCACATATTACAAATATTAATTATGAGACCTGATTTAAATACAACATTGAAAAAGTCTCAGAGTTCTCAGGGCAGGCAAGGCGGCCCAGAGGTTTTGGTCTGTCAAACATTTCTTGATTAGTTGTTTTTACCACGGATGGCATGTTGATTCAGCTCAACCAAGCAGAAAGCAATCTCCCCCACACATTAAAGTAATCTCTCCCATGTGACCTTCCTCTGCTCAGCCTAAAGGGGAGACATACAAGATATGTCCCAAATGGCACCCTATTCCCTATATAGTGCCATAGGGCTCTGGTCAAAAGTAGTGCATTACTTAGGAGAATACGGTGCCATTTGGGACTCAGGGGTAGAAAACCTGCAGTACTTACCAAACCGGTGGCGGAGGCCTAGCCTGAGAGGATTTAGAGAGAAAAACCCTGCATGGTAGACTACAGTAGCTGCTCCTGGACCACGTAATATAATCCCAAATGACACCCTATTCTCTATATAGTGCACTACTTTTGACCAGGGCTTATAGGGCTCTGGTCAAAAGTAGTGCACTACATAGGACATAGTGTCGTTTGTGTCATTTGGGACATAGCCGTATTATATTCTCATTGGCAAATCCTCCCCAACTGATTAACAAACTGTGGTGGGTTCTAATCTCTAAATAGAGATAGAACCAGGTGCCAGACTTTGCCTTCGTCCCGAATGGCACCCTATCCCCTATATAGTGCACTACGTTTGATCAAGGACCATATGGTTCTGATCAAAAGTAGTGCACTATGTAGTGAATAGGGTGCCATTTGGGACGGATTCTTTTTAGTAATGGAATTGAATTGAACACCCCCTCTAGAGATAATTCATTAACAATGACCAATCCCAATATATTAGAATAAGACTTTGAATCCAATTAGTTGATAATACACTGAAGTACAATAGCCTAACTGTAACATCCACCAATAGGTCGCATTGCATCATCATCATCACAAAACAAACAGAACAGGATTTAGAAAATGCCTAAACCTAGAACAAGGCATTTTTTGATCACGTATGACAACAAGTTATGAAATGTATGAATTTGTGAGAGGGATAAAAATCACTTAGGGATAATGTACATATGTCAACACTAACGTTTACGCAGCAGTAGTATGCAGCTGTGTGTGTGTGTGTGTGGCTTGGTAGCTAATTAACAAACAGAACAAGGGCTCTGTTCTCAGGAGTAAAGAGCAGGCCTGTCACAGACGGAAGCATGTGATTGGAGGTGCTATCATTGAGTCTAGCAGCTGATTGGAGGAACTAGCACAGAGATCAGTGCGTGATCTAGGAAGCTGTGAGTGATGGGTGAGGTGATTGGAGGAGGAAGTGTGGCTCTCTCTGTATAATGATTGGATGAACTGTCTTCAAACTTCATCCCATTGGAGTTTGAGTTTTCCCCATACAATGTAAAGTGCTCAGAGCATTTGGAAAAGCACTACATAAATCCAATCCAGTTATTTGTTTCAAGCTTGAGCTCGGATAAACTGCCACAGTGAATGAACTGTTGAATGAACTGTTGATGAACTGACACAATTCTAGGGTGGCAGGTAGCCTAGCGGTTTAGAACGTTGAGCAAGTAACTGAAAGATCGCTGATTTGACTCCCTTAGCCGACTAGTTGAAAACTCTGCCAGTGTGCCCTTGAGCAAGGCACTTAACCCTAATAGCGCCTGCAAGTCGCTCTGGATAAGAGTGTCTGCTAAATGACTGTTGAAGTGTAGTTGAACTGCAGGCCATATATAGTGCACTACTTTTGAACAGAGCCGATAAGGCTCGCCATTCACCAGGGCCAATAGGACTCTCTATTCAACGTAGTGCACTAGAGGGAATAGGGTTTCATTTAGGATCTTTCACTATTGAAAGAGAGGAGAGCAGGACTGTTTATCTAAAAACAGATGTCTCTCTCAGCAGGAGAGACTGTTGCGTCCCAAATGCCACCCTATTCCCTATTAAGTGCACTACTACTGACCAGAGCCCTATGGGCCATGGTCAAAAACTAGTGCACTAAATAAACAGTAGGGTGCCATCATACCTAAGTAAACTTGGTGATATGTTGTGTGGTCCTCCCACTGCGACTTGGGAAAGCATGCAATTTCTTATTCCACAGATTAAATAATCTATGATGAACTTCACAGGGTGGTGAAAGTGCAAGGTAATGAGCTTGATTCTCCTTTCCAATAAATATCAAGGGTCTTTCTGGTGTCATGATGATCGATGCTTGGCTGCCGTTTGACAAATACAAATATGTAATTATCTCATAATGTAGGTTGCCTACCTGCACTGATCTGCGAGCTGTTGGCTAGAGTGCTTGTGCCAAAACCAGAGTGGGCGACAGGTGTTTCATACAACAGCCTTCTGTGTTCTCTTTCCGAGTCTCCGCCAGGCATTCCACTGATTTTCAAAACTTGGCTCAACTTCTTCCATGACAACAACACTGTTAATCACTGTTTCTTCCCCATCGCTGTCATCAGAAGACTCAATGTCTGGTTCAATTAAAATGTTTTTACCTAAATCAGGGATTACCTCATCGTGTGATTCATTTTCAGAGTCAGAGAGCGTCAGTATGGCATGATCGTCCTCCAGAAAGTAGTCCATCACAACCTTTTCCCACTGACCTTTGTCGATAGCGCCTGTTAACATCAGGGCAGCAATGTTGAGAGCAGTAGCAACAATTTTTCAGTTCTTCCTGATATCTTTTTTTAAAAAAAAGCTGCGGTAGAAAGGATTATTTACACATACTGAGCAGCTAATGTTATAGACAGAGTCATGCTAAGTGGCAGACCAATCCAAACTCTCGGTTTGTCCAGTCCATGCAATCATAGCTAGCGGGAAGGTTCCTGTATTATTCCGTGGATATTTAACATTTTTATTCATATTTACAGATGGCATGCAAGTTTGTTATTAAGGCACATGAAAGTTCACCTGTTTCAAAAGGCATTTCTGCCCAAAACGCATTTTTATAAAAAAAAAAAAAATCAAATGCCTCTCCTGTGAAGTAGTGACTTGTGACATACACCTAGCTTTTTGAAACGGGTCACATTTGGTACATAAACGTTTTTTGTGACAAAACCATCAGTAGAGTTGAAAATGCGATGGAAACCCATTTAACTTTAACGGCAAAAGTGATTTTCATGTGCAAAAAGTAAGTTTGATGGAAACACATCTCTGGTGGGAAAATGCGCATACTGTTTTATGCAGATTTTTTATTTTTTTTTCAAATGAAAATCTGTTGCAAATTGGATGGAAACCTAGCTATAGGCGCACACAAATTGACTGAAAAGGCAGATACATGCTCACATACACAGTCATCAGATTAGATTAGAGAGAGACTGGGGGACTCATGAGGGATGTCAGGGGAGGGGAGGATGGAGATAGAGGATGTCAGGGGAGGGGAGGATGGAGAAAGAGGATGTCAGGGGAGGGGAGGATGGAGATAGAGGATGTCAGGGGAGGGGAGGATGGAGAAAGAGGATGTCAGGGGAGGGGAGGATGGAGAAAGAGGATGTCAGGGGAGGGGAGGATGTAGATAGAGGATGTCAGGGCATGGAGAAGAAAGCAGAGTCACACTGAGGCCATCACTAAGCAGAGAGAGAGAGAGAGAGAGAGAGAGAGAGAGAGAGAGAGAGAGAGAGAGAGAGAGAGAGAGAGAGAGAGAGAGAGCGAAAGACTGATATACTCTCAATTACATTACAGTATATAGGGTTGGTATCTCTGGCTCAGATTAAGCCTGTTCCTCACTGGATTTAATCTAGGTCCAGAAAGTAGGCTCATAATATATAATATATATATATAATAATATTCTGGTAGAGTAAAAACGTCTACACGTACTGAGATAAAATACATTTTAATAAATTATTGATTTGCTTTTTCATTGTCATGATGTGGTGAGATGATGCACTTTAAAGGAGTATTCCCATTTCTCAAAGGCAGCAAAATAGCTGTCTTCTTTGCTGAATATACAGTATAAAAACACTGTAGCTAAGATAAGTTAGTCTTTATTAATCCTTGGAAAAGTGCAAAAACATGAAATCATATAAAAAAGCTATGTTTTTAAAGTTAACATTTTATACCTGTGAGCATCTACACCAAACACATCTAATGGCCAGTTTGCCATAATGAGTAGTTCCCTTCCAACTCCAACCATCAGTGCATTGGTTTAGCATTTTCATCCAATAAGATTGAAGCTCCTTTTCCAAGAACATGAAAATCAGCAGGCTTCGAGGTCCAGGTTAGAATTTGCCTGGGGTAGCTGGTGGTGACTGTCTCAGTTGGAGGGGATCAGGAGGGTGAAACCGTTGCAGTTCTTACGGAAGTCTGCGTGGGCCTGGCCAGTCTTGGTCTCCATGGTTACACTCTTGGGCTTGCCCCGCATGTGCAGCTGGACGGCCGAGCAGCAAACCTTCACTGGTAGCGGGGCGTTCCTCACTCTGAAACACACACATGCACGCACACACATAGACTGTTAACTGACTGATAATACAATGTCAAACACTTCACACTATTCTTATTTAAAATGATAGCCTACACAGGCCAAACCCAGACAACGCTGGGCCAATTGTGCGCCGCCCTAAGGGACTCCCAATCATGGCCAGATGTGATACAGCCTGGATTCAAACCAGGGTCTCTAGGGACGCCTATTGCACTGAGATGCAGTGCCTTAGACCGCTGCGCCACTCGGGAGCCCCTGACAAAGGCCCTTCTCCCCCGATTGCTCAGTTTGGCCGGGCGGCCAGCTCTAGGGAGAGTCTTGGTGGTTCCAAACTTCTTCCATTTAAGAATGATGGAAGCCACTGTGTTCAATGCTGCAGACATTTTTTGGTACCCTTCCCCAGATCTTTGCCTCGAAACAATCCTGTCTCATTCACTGTCAACTGTGGGACCTTATATAGACATGTGTGTGCCTTTACAAATAATGTCCAATCAATTGAATCTAACACAGGTGGAATCCAATGAAGTTGTAGAAACATCTCAAGGATGATCAATGGAAACATCATGCATCTGAGCTCAATTTCGAGTTTCATGGCAAAGAGTCTGTATACTTGTGCAAAAATGTCTAAAAACCTGATTTCACTTTGTCATTATGGGGTATTGTGTGTAGATTGATGAAATAAGTTAATACATTTTAGAAAAAGGCTGTAACGTAACAAAATGTGGAAAAAGGGTAGGTGTCTGAATACTTTCCGAATGCACTGTATGCCAAACCATTTGTAACAAGATTATATTACACTTCTTATCAGCTCCATATGACAGGCTTTAATTGGTATGCCAACATGTCAACACCAATAGTCTGTCCATTAGATATACCAGCTAATCGTCCTTATCTAGCAATTGGAAACTCTTGACTGCCTCTCAGAAGGGTTTGAATGACTGACTGCCATCCTCTCCTCTCATCTACTGTATCTAGTAGCCTGTGTGCAGGTGCTGTGGTGTCAAATACCCTATCCTTGAGCTGGCAGCTGCCAGGGGGAGGACGAGAGATGGGGACTAGAGGGCCTTGACCGCTGCACAGTCAGCTGAAGATGATCTGTTCCGAAGGCCACACTACAGTCTCTGTTTGCATCCCAAATGCCTATGGGCCCTGGTCAAATGTATTGCGCTATATAGGGAATAGGGTGCCATTTGGGACGCAGCCTCTCTCTGCTCGGGGGGGGATCCTCCTCTGCACCCCGCTGACTCTGTACTTAACACAGAGCAGCACATGGCCAAATACACAGAGAGCCTTATCTATCAGTCTATGAGATTGGATGATGAGTGCACAGGGCATCATTAAACTGCTCTATATCTCAGCTGGAAGCTTCTTGTGTGTTATTTTCCTGGGAGCATAGGCTTTTTGCGTGTGTGTGTGTGTGTGGGGGGGGGGGGGGGGGTGGTTTGAAAGGGCAGTATTTGCATTTGTCTTAGTTTAAATTGATGATGCAGCTTTCTCTCGTATTGCAGGAAAGTCTGTGTGTGTGCGTGTCTGTGTGTCTTTGTGTGTCTGTGTCTGTGTGTGTGTATGTGTCTGTGTGTGTATGTGAGTGTGCCTGTGTGCGTGTCTGACTGTGTGTGTGTATGTGAGTGTGCCTGTGTGCGTGTCTGACTGTGTGTGTGTGTGTGTGTGTGTGTGTATGTGAGTGTGCCTGTGTGTGTGTCTGACTGTGTGTGTGTGTGTGTGTATGTGAGTGTGCCTGTGTGCGTGTCTGACTGTGTGTGTGTGTGTGTGTATTGTTACTGTATCCGACCCTGCTTGTGTACTATACTAAAGCTTAACTCAAGGTTTCCTTCCAGTTCCAGTTCCCTTGATTCGCAAAGCTGCCCGGCGTCCATCAATAAGCCACTGTGACAGGTGTGACCACAGTCCCATAGTCCTCAGTCCCTAAAGTCACGTAAACCCCAAACCCCCTCTTCCTCCCGTTTCCACCCATTTCCCCCAGCTGTCCCCCTCCCAGAGCCACACCGCCCCGCACGGCAACCCACAAACTCACTGACCTCCCAACATCCCTGGGTTTTAATGATTCGCGTGCGATACTGATTTCAGCACAGATTGATTGACCAACTGTCCAGAGGAATGGCCCAGTGTAAACCTACACCAGGGGAATGCTCATTGAACTTCACACTAAGCCATGGGCTATGACAGAGAGATTTGACCACTATGGCTGGGCCACAGAACTAGAATAAGATGAGGGAATAGGCTGCCATTTCATACGCAGCCCAAGCCCAGGTCTACCTACACTGGGGAGAACAAGTATTTGATACACTGCCGATTTTGCAGGTTTTCCCACTTACAAAGCATGTAGAAGTCTGTAATTTTTATCATAGGTACTCTTCAACTGTGAGTGACGGAATCTAAAACAAAAATCCAGAAAATCACATTGTATGATTTTTAAGTAATTAATTTGCATTTTATTGCATGACATAAGTATTTGATACATCAGAAAAGCATAACTTAATATTTGGTTCAGAAACCTTTGTTTGCAATTATAGAGATCATACGTTTCCTGTAGTTCTTGACCAGGTTTGCACACACTGCAGCAGGGATTTTGGCCCACTCCTCCATACAGACCTTCTCCAGATCCTTCAGGTTTCGGGGCTGTCGCTGGGCAATACGGACTTTCAGCTCCCTCCAAAGATTTTCTATTGGGTTCAGGTCTGGAGACTGGCTAGGCCACTGTGTGTGTGTGTATGATGCTTCTTACGGAGCCACTCCGTATTTGCCCTGGCTGTGTGTATCGGGTCGTTGTCATGCTGGAAGACCCAGCCACGACCCATCTTCAATGCTCTTACTGAGGGAAGGAGGTTGTTGGCCAAGATCTCGCGATACATGGCCCCATCCATCCTCCCCTCAATACGGTGCAGTCATCCTGTCCCCTTTGCAGAAAAGCATCCCCAAAGAATGATGTTTCCACCTCCATGCTTCACGGTTGGGATGGTGTTCTTGGGGTTGTACTCATCCTTCTTCTTCCTCCAAACACGGCGAGTGGAGTTTAGACCAAAAAGCTCTATTTTTGTCTCATCAGACCACATGACCTTCTCCCATTCCTCCTCTGGATCATCTAGATGGTCATTGGCAAACTTCAGACGGGCCTGGACATGCACTGGCTTGAGCAGGTGGACCTTGCGTGCGCTGCAGGATTTTAATCCATGACGGCGTAGTGTGTTACTAATGGTTTTCTTCGAGACTGTGGTCCCAGCTCTCTTCAGGTCATTGACCAGGTCCTGCCGTGTAGTTCTAGGCTGATCCCTTCCTCATGATCATTGATGCCCCACGAGGTGAGATCTTGCATGGTGCCCCAGACCGAGGGAGATTGACCATTATCTTGAACTTCTTCCATTTTCTAATAATTGCGCCAACAGTTGTTGCCTTCTCACCAAGCTGCTTGCCTATTGTCCTGTAGCCCATCCCAGCCTTGTGCAGGTCTACAATTTTATCCCTGATGTCCTTACACAGCTCTCTGGCCTTGGACATTGTGGAGAGGTTGGAGTCTGTTTGATTGAGTGTGTAGACAGGTGTCTTTTATACAGGTAACGAGTTCAAACAGGTGCAGTTAATACAGGTAATGGGTGGAGAACAGGAGGGCTTCTTAAAGAAAAAC